>JAPFBL010001931.1:1307500-2507500 GCA_026182355.1 Hermatobates lingyangjiaoensis | reverse complement strand
TTCTATATGTTATGGTTCCGCTGAGTGACTGATCTTTTGATTCCAGCCATATCTCTATACCTATGTATCACCAGAGATGACGATCTTCGTGAAGTAATCAATTCATAATCAAGCAGGACTTATATAATTACCAGACTGAGTTGTTTCTTTTGTTCCATTAGATAAGTGCATTTTTTTTGTCTTTTATAAGCCAAGGTCGATTACTTTTGAACTCATACCATAAACAGTTTCCTTTCTAGGCTTATATCTACCTTCACTTAGGTTAAATTCAACTTTTTTAAATTGGTTTGTTATTTAGAAAATTACATAATTTACACTTTTATTTAAAATAAATTTTAAATAATGTGATAAATAAATTGTATACATTATACTGTATACAAAGAACCAAACTTACTGTATAAGAAAAAAACAACCAAACATTTTCTAATATATGAAGTCTATAGATGAAGAAATTTTCCTGATGCTATAATGTTTGAGACATTCCATTGTGATTACTGAATAGCCATGAGTGACATTCAGGTGATGTGAGAGAAAGAAAGAGATGCGGTGTCATCACCAAATATGCACCAGATAGCAACCATACGTACATGCCAGTCAGAAATCGCATAGATGAAACCGTAATCGACGTTTAAGTGGACATTAATATTTGTGAAAGATATTAACATTTTATAAACATGATAGTTAAAAATGTTAAAAGCATATTTTAAATCTTAAAAAAATAATAAATGGAATTGTTAACAATAGATTAAGATAATTTTAAACTTCAAAACACCTTTTTCGTGGCGACATCAATAGGACTCGCTGAAATACCGGGGGGATTTAATTTACTGTAGTAACTACTCCTGAGGTGTACTTCATCGAATTCCTCGACATCTGACTCTTCATCTGCAAGGGCTGAGTTCCAGGTGACATTTTTCAATCCACTCACAGATCCAATAGCTCTCTGAAAGATAAATCATTTAAAATAATTGTTAAATATTTTTTTTTTACAGAATATTTGTAATACCTCATATTTCTGGGTTAGATTTTTTGTAATATGACCATGGGCCTTTAAGAGACAAAAGAATTCATTAAGAACTGGAGAGATTTCATCCACACATATTTTATACGACTCTTCTTGCTTAGAATGTAGACGGATCATTTTTTCGCAGTGTTGAACTTGTATAGTTTTTTCTGCATCTGACACCTAAAATATTTTTAAAACACAATAATCAAACTATTTAATAACAAACAGAAATTTAAACACACCAAAGTTTTGAGTTAGTACTGAAAAAAAAAAGATTTATTTATTCATTTACTAAACTTACCTCCAAGTCAAACCGTGTTACAATTGCTTTATAAAGTTCTTTTTCTTTAATACTATTAATTCTTTCTATAAGTTTCTCCCTTTCAGTATCATTACCGTTCATTAAAGGTATTAATTCGTCCATTCGCTTCGTAACTCCTTCACATCTTGCTCGTAGTTGCACCATACTGGATTCAAGTCGAATCATATTCTAAAATTTTGATCGATTTATTATGCATAATTGAAAAAATAATTTAATGCATAAATAATATTTAAAAAAAAACCCACAGAGAAACAAAGAATTTTCAATCAGTAACGGTCTATGTTACTGTTAAGCCTTAAACAGTTCATTGAGAAAGAGATGACAATTGTGGGAAAGTTAAAAAAAATGAATCACAAAAGAAGCATGCACCGTTTATCAAAGATTCTATTGAGACTGATAAGAACAATCACTACGGTTTTGGACCTGCTTATTTAAATTTTACAACGTAATTTATGAATCAATAAATAAAATAAAGATATAACGTTAAAAAATAAACATATAAACAATATTTGAAAATGAAACTACAACAAACGCCTTTCTAGTAGTGACAGTCTTACATAGGTTATTTCAAACAGAATGAAAAGTTCATACCAAATTTATAAAGAAGTTAGCAGCCTATATCAATATAATTTCCTCAACTGTTAATTAGCTCTGTTTAACTAAAGCAATAGAAAGGAGTGTAAACGGATGGAAAATTATCAGAACAATTAAAATAGAACGTTCGCTAATGTCTGCATTACTGATAGATAAACATCAAAATGCAAACTAATGTCATTTAACACTTCTTTAAGATTTCTAGGGCTTACATGGCGTGACACAAAATTATGTCTCAAATAATAGTTGCAGAAAATTAAATTTATAACAGACTGTGTTTTCAGATTTTCTTTATTCCTTTGTGTTTAAAATATTGTGATTAGATTGTCAGTTTTTTTTATTAATTATAACTCTTAAGAGTTTTAGACGTAGGAATGATATAAAATCCTCATTGAGCGTTTAAGGCGTAATTAATGGCTGTGATTTGGTTTTTTATTAGTAGGTAGATAACAAGACTTAAAGCTCGTTAAAGCGAGCAAAAATAGTAACAAAACTGCAACATTGTTTTATATATATATATATATATATATATATATGTCTATTAGAAAAAACAGAAGACGTGACGTCATTCCTCAAAGCACACTTACTATACATAACATTCACATTTCCAAGTATCCTGGTTCTTAAAGGTTTAGAATATATACATCTAAAACCGCAGAAACAATCAAACAGACTGACTTTGCAAATATATTTTATTCGATGTACCTTAGTGACTGGATCTGACCAAAGAAATATGGAAATGGTCATATGGAGTAGAGGGGTTATGGCAAAGTTAAATTGAGTCAGTGGTCCTGAGTATCCCCTTTTATTACGATTTTTAACAAAATCATAACAACGATCATGATTTTACTTAGGTAATTAGAGTCAATTACTTAATTTAACTTAACTGAAACCACAGCACCAGGTAAAACATTTGTCACAAAACAAACAAAATATGAATTTTGACTACCGATCATATTTATTTACAAGTGCTACAGCTTTTGAAAAGAGCCAGTACAGTTAATATTCTGGACAGATGTCACTCATGATCATCCAAAATCTACAATTCATGATGTTCGCCTATATTTTATTTTTTTTAATACGAATACAAACATCTTCAATACAATATAAATAATTAACATTTAACTAGAACATTCATAACGAATTTGTCGAGCAATATTTTAGTATAGAATTGATTGAACACCATGGATTTGGGAATGAATATATTTATAATTTAATAAATACTTTAAAATAATAGTCTTAAAATAAATAGTAGATGGTGGTCTAGTCATGGGGTTTACTCAGTAGCCTTACTCAGGTATACGGTGCTCTGCCGGAGCGGACGAAATACCACCGACAGAGCTTCAGGGATTTTCCCCTGTATGATACTAACAAGTGAACCTAAGGACCCGAAGAAGGAGAAAGGAAGTCACCATCTCCCGAAACATCAGGAGCCTGAATGGGCATTATCAATGATGGTTTGTGCAGATTCTGCAAAGTTAAGGATGGAACACCGTTGCACCTGCTGGTTGGCTGTCAGGCAACTTTGCTGTATACTCGTAGAGATAGGTGCTTCGGGACACTCAACAAAACCATAGAAAAACGATTACCACTGGACTCAGTGCTTCTTGGAAGCGTTCAAGCTGACTTCTGGGGTACTTTAATACAGAAAGGGGAAGTACAATCGTTTTTAAGACCCAGTGCTATAGAGTCACCCTTAAAAAAAAAAAAAGCTAGTCATACTTTATTGAATGCATTAGCTCAACTCGACCGTGACCATAGCCCGAATTTAATATACCAATTTTCACTAGTTCATGGTCATTGCTTACCATAGCTTTTTGATGCACCGGTTCATACTAGAGATCATGATCATTGCCGACCATAGACCATTGAATGCATTAGTAAACAGTACACCATGGCTTATTCAATTCTCCGATTCACACTAGACTTTTGAATAGCACTAGTCTACTGAATGCACCGGTTCAAAACAGACCTTGCCACTGCCTTTTGATAGTATTTATCATAGTCTATTGATACACTGGTTCACACTAGATCATCCATAAACTATTGAATGCACAGGTTCACACTAAACCATCGAAATTAAACAACAATCGGCGTGGTTACACAATAATAGATGACACCATGCTGACATCTCCCGTACTACCGTGGATCGCTTTTGTCCATAGATAATAATTGCTAAACCAAAAATTAGCCATACAATCATGCCTTGGATAACACAAAAGACACAGTTTATAAAAGTGAGGAATGGACAAGAAACCATTGTAGCCTACACTAAGAATAATAAATAATACTAGACACATACACCCGGTTGATCTGTATGATTTTCAGGATTGTAGAGGACATGCGCTTTTCTTTTTCTATTTATTCTCCATTCAGTTAATTTCTTTTGGCTTTCAAGAGCCATCATTTCTGCATGAAGTTTCTTTCTGGCTTTCATTATTTCTTCACAAGAAAGCATCCACTCCATCAGTTCCGGGTTCTCCAACTAAAACGAAAAACATAGAGCATTCTAGATTAATTTATGACACCCCATAATTCTAAAGTGATATTTTAGGATTTTTATAAATATTAAAATTATTACTACTGGAATCATAAAAGTAAAAAAAAAATCTAAACCAATAGAAGAATAAGAACGTGATTATATTTTTAGAGTTCTAAAACTGTAATTTAAAACAAAACTCATTCTATTAAGATTCATGATGCTATCATCAAAACGCTTCAACTTACAATAATTACTCTGATGAATCTGATCTTTGTTTATCACAAATGTTTGCTTTCTAACTAAAGAACAAACTTTAGTTGATGATTGAAAAAAAGAGCTTTATACAATTTTATAATATTAAAGTTTTAATGATTGCTCAACTTATTAATATAACAATTTCGCTTTTGTACCACGCCCTTTAGTTTATGGAAATCAACTAAAAATTCTCCTTAATAAAGGAGAAAAGCTTCTTATTTATTAGTTTAATTTTCATATAACTATGTATAACAATTACCTGATATCGTGCAAGTTTATCTTTCAGTTCGCAATTCTTTTGTTGCAATTCCTGAACTAACTTCTTATATTGTGGAAGAGCCATGTTCTGAGGCATAATGTTTTTGCGCAACTAAAACAAAAAAAAAGGAATAATTTGTGTAAAACAAAACATTAATAAAGAATTCATTATACCACAACAATATGATAACAGAACATTTCATTTATTATAAGGTTAGTGCAGCAAAGGAGAGTTAAAATGCACTAAAACGTCAAATTACACAATACGAAATTGTAACAAACAAATGAAAGGAATATAAGTATAAATAAAAACTCTGGAGTGGACTACACTTCAACTTTACTATAAATAAACATAATATCAAACTTTTTGGGTTATAATATATTAGGCATTATATTATGCCTAAATGAGAGAGGTTTATTAGTCATACATTCCTGGAGGAAGTATAGAGAGTGATTGATCCACTTATCAATATATATGGTTATTTTAGTACATCACACTACTGATGCATATAATATCATTAGTATAACTACAGCAATAATAACATTTTTGAAAAGCGAAAGTTATATATATATATATATATATATATACATTAAACTACCACAATAAACAAATACGTGGTGTGTAAATAAAGTAGTGAGACTGGCAACGTCACTTTCGATCTGGCAACGCTGGAGACGCGTGGCCTTGAGTAGCGTCAGGTGCACGTGTGATGCGCCTCCAGTATGAATCTGAACTCGCCACAGTCATTTGTTTGTCCGTAGCGTTGGTTTTCGTGAAATGGTTTTTTCCTGAGCGTTTTAAAAATGAGTGACCTCAAAGTTGAGCAGCGGTGTGCAATCAAATTTTGCTTCAGACTTGGACATAATGCAACCGAAACTTTTGAAAAACTTCAGGAGGCCTATGGAGAACGTGTTTTATCAAGGGCACAGGTTTTTCGGTGGTTTAAGGAATTTTCAGAAGGAAGAGAGTCGATTGAAGATGAACCACGAAGCGGAAGGCCTTCAAGTGCAAACACCGATGAAAATGTCAACAGAGTACGGAACCTTGTGCGTTCAGATCGACGCTTGACAGTCAGAATGATCGGGGAACAGTTGAATTTGAATCACACCTCCGTTCATCACATTTTGACCAATGAATTGGAGTGGGTGTTGCATCACGACAACGCGCCCTGTCACACTGCCATCTCAATAAACGAGTTTTTGGCCAGTAAAAACATTCCTGTTGCTCCTCAGCCTCCTTATTCACCAGACTTGAGTCCTTGTGACTTTTTCCTCTTCCCGAGATTGAAAAATCACCTCAAGGGAACTCATTTCGGGACACTACAAAACATACAAACTGCTGTAACCGACCAGCTGAAGGCCATTCCAGAATCCGAGTTCCAGCAATGCTACAATGATTGGAAGGACCGTCTCCAGCGCTGTGTGGCTTCCGAAGGGAACTATTTTGAAGGTGACAATATCACATTGTAATTATATTTGAATAGAAAATTTAAAAAAAATCAGTCTCACTACTTTATTTTCACACCTCGTATATATTAGATACAATGCTCTAAGGCCTTTCGTTACAACTTCATCAGAGAGCTAAATGAAATAGACAAAAAATATAATAACAAGTTAAGCTGATTGATTGAAGTCTTCAGGATTGCTGGCATCCCTGCCTGAATTTAATGTTCCTAAAATTGAAGCAGTCTTGATCTGCTTTCAATTTTATATGAAACAATATAAGAAATATTTCAGGGATGTCAGTTCCTTTTAACTTTAAAGGACAAAAAGAGAGGGAGAAGACACCCATGGAAACCAAATTTTGATGAAATTCAAACCATATGTGTTACATAACATACTAAACAAGGGTGATCTACATATTTAGCTCCTTTTGGAGAGACAAGGGATGCAGAACAGATGATTAAAATGGAGCAGAAGCCGAGGGAGAAGGAAGTAGTCTAATTTTGATAACATTGATAGGTGTATAGAAATAGGTTGACCATGAGATGAGAGAGAGAGAGAGAGAGAGAGAGAGAGAGAGAGAGAGAGAGAGAGAGAGAGAGAGAGAGAGAGGAGAGAGAATAAATTTACGCAACAATTTTCCCGGGCAACGCCGTGTGTTTCCGCTAATTATACACAAAATTAGAACTTTACATACCGTCGTAGATATGCTTTTCGCACGGACGGCGTATTTCAGCGTATTATAGGTGTCATCATAGGACTTAAAGGTAGGAGATATATTGGCTATCATAAGAGTTTGACAGTTTCCACCTAAGGAGTCTTTCAAAATCCTTGTCAATTTTGAATCCCTAAAGGGTACGTGTCTCAATCCATCTGCTAAAGCATTTATACAGTTACCTGTAATAGAAAAGCAAACATATAACTAATATTTCAAAAATTAATTACAAATTATTTCTAGGGTAAAAAGTTAATAAAAGTCTCCACATATACAAGTTTAATAGTCTGAACAATGCGTTTCGAATATGTAAAACCAATAAAACCAGGCTTCAGATTTCATGGTACAAGTGATTGTAGTTGTAGCATAGTAGTTCGATACTATGTGTTTTAGTGCTGTGGATTCTTAACTACGAGGAGACTGTTCTTTAGCTTGTTACACTACAATGAGTAAATACCACATAATAACAGATTGTACTATCTTAGAATACAAATAATTTTCTAAATATTGCAGCAAACCAATCGTAACTGCGGCACCAACTTTTGATATTAAAATCATTTACAACATGAGACATTGATCAGGTCCTAGATTGCCATTAGATCGTAATATTTTCCTTAAAAAGATGCATAATATATGCAATAACAGCATTACCTTTCAAAAGAAAGAGTAAACAAAAAATGCTAATTTTTTCATATAAAGAACAAATATTTGATTATTTTCACATAAAATAACTTTATTCATCAAAATAGTAATTAAATGTCTAATGAACCGGTTTTTCTAGGAAAATTTAATTTCACTGCTTACAAAGATAACAACTCAATCAATCATTGGATATTTTGATAACTGATTTCAAGTAAAATTCATCTGGTTCAGTTTTTGAAGTGTAATTCTAGTTTACTAATTCTTCCTTTATAGTTGCTATATTCTAGTTACACATTTATAACTTCAAAATTTCTAAAATCTTTTACTGAAATTATCACGATATAATAATTCCAAGTATCATTTCTCTATCATCAGAGTTTCGCTTGAAATGTTTTTCTCTAAATAGACTCTGAAAACCAGACTACAATTATGACACTTTTTTGGAGGAGCATTATGACAAAACTCCATAGGATATAAACTTTTGGAAATTTAGAAAATAAAGAAAAGCTATGCAAATATGGATCAGTTAAATGAAATTGTTTCATAATTATTTGTTCTCAAAAAACTTTCTCTCACAGCTGAGCACCAAAATGTAATGAAACAGCAGGTATCCCAAAAAAAGCACTAAATCTTTCACTGTAATGTTAACCTTTTGATCTACCTAAAAACATCCGTAGGTACCTGAATTAAGATGTAAAATTTCAAGATTAATAAAGGAATGTGTAGCAAACTAATAAACATAAAGAGACTTTTTTTAAATATACATAAAAAATGTAGATACAATATTTCATTACTAAACATTCCTACAATATATTCGTTTATCTAAAGACAAAATTAGATGATCTGCTCTCTTTTGAATGAGTCGAAGATGCTTGCAAAAATGTAAGCTTTACTATTTACCACTGATAGCAGTTTCTGCTATAATTTAATGTAATTTTTTGGAAACACAATTCTAATTTATTTTGCTGCAATAATATTCTGGAAGCGTCATATAATCGGCAGACAAATAATTATTGATATTTTATCGAATATTAAACAATTTTCGTAATTATACCATTAAAAAACCACTCTTTTGCCCTGTAAAATAATTGTACAATTAATTAATCTACACATAATGATCCAGATATGACATAAATTTGAAAGAAATAAATTCAAATAAACAATTTAGCACTAATTAAGATGCAAAATGTAAAAGTATTAAATAATATAGTATCTCACCAAGAGCAAGAAGCGATCTGTTGATATTGGATCCTTCTTTGAAGCGAACACCACTACAGCCCGTGGCCGACCCTTTTTCTGATCCAGCCAGATCAATCATAGACAGTTTAGAAATTTTAACTTCATTTGTCAGCTTACTTTTCATTTTTATATGCAACTAAAAATTAAAAAATAATATTTTGAGAAAATAAATATTTGTTCATATCAATGACGGGGTCAGGGTAGCCCAGTGGATTGCATGTTCGCCTCTGGTAGAACCGGTTCGATACTCTCACTTAGGACCAATGATTTATATTTGCATGAGGTGTAACAATATGGAAACGTCGTCTCTCGGAAAGAGACCTGATGGGGTCAGGGTAGCCCAGTGGATTGCATGTTCGCCTCTGGTAGAACCGGTTCGATACTCTCACTCAGGACCAATGATTTATATTTGCATGAGGTGTAACAATATGAAAACGTCGTCTCTAGGAGAGGACGTTAAACCGTTAGCTCCAAGTCTTTACAATACCACTTGTAAAGGCATTTTTAAAGATCCCTACTCTAAATACATTGAGTTAGTCAAAATTTAGGACTCGTAATGTAGAACGTTCATTATATGGTATCGCTTAAGGGCCAATATTTGACCTAAGTGTGTCTCTTTTGGGACAGCCACTGTAACCTAACCTAAACATCAATTATGAAAACTGTAGTGACTTTACGGTTAGCATATAAAACTAAATGAGCAAGATAAAAAAATTTCACTTAAAGTGCCATATTTAATACTATTTGATCTAGAATAGTTTTGAAGTATTTACATTCAAGGGAATAAGTCACTGAACAAAGTGAATTCTAGAGAAAGGAAAACGGCAGCAAGAATACGAGAAGGAAGCAAGTGAATAGCAAAGTCGGCTTATATTGGAATAAATACACATTTAAGTAAGTAGTCTGCAAGGACAATAAATAGAATCACAGATAAACAAAGACAAATATCAAAGACAGTTGTCACATAACACTCATTAAACATACTTCTACTAATATATATATATATATATATATATATATAAAGATTTCACATAAACACATGAAATAACAATCAATGATCAAACCACAATAAGAAATGGGAAAACAAGACTAAGATCTTTCAACCGTAACAAGCGGTCTTCGTCAGAGTCAAAAACTGACTCTGTTCTTTCTAGTGTTCAGTTGGGTTTTTGACTCTGACGAAGACCGCTTGTTCCGGTTGAAAGATCTTAGTCTTGTTTTCCCATTTCTTATTGTGGTTTGATCATTGATATATATATATATATATATATATATATTATATATATGCAGTCATTATCAGCCTTTGGAGCGATTCATATCTATTCCTGACGACGAGGACATCGAAATATAGTAGTGAGTATTTCAAATATACTCACTAACATATATCATAATATCACAGACTGTGCAAAATTCACAGTTTGCATCACAAAAGAACAGTGATTTCTTTTCTGTGTGTTCTTTTGAAAATTCTAGTTTATATATATATATATAATTAAAATAAACTGTGACACATAGATAGAAAGAACAAACACCGCCATTACGGTCGAAATATTAAAAAGTGAGTGTTTGTTATGTTTCTATCTATGTGTCACAGTTTATTTTAATTGTAATCTGTCCTGCCGGACAGTTTTTCGTTTATCATTGTATATATATAGAATTTAGTTTTAGTAAGTTTGTTTTTGAGGGCTAGGTCTTTAAACTTTAAATATTTTTTTTTTAAATGTTTGGATGTATTTTTACATCATCACAGGGCTACAAAAACAAGATTAGGCTACAATATTTTCAAAATCAATATTAATTCTCAGTATGGACAGTAATAATAATATTACAATTTTAATATGCGTTATATTAACATGACATGTTAACATATGTCATGTAAATTTTAAATAAAAAACTTGAATTCAGTAATTTACTTTTCACGGTTGATGGGGACCGAAACCCTCCGCGATCATCGAATTTCCGCGAAGTAGGATTGATCTCCACCTGTCATACGTGGTAGTTATATGTGTAATATCAATAAATATTAAACACTCTTAATGGTTATGGTGACAAAAACAAAAGAAAAAGCGTTAATGTAAATAAAATACATTAGTCTAATTCTACTTAAATCTAATAAAGTGAAAGAAATAGATTTTCAAATATTTTAATGTAATTTAAAAGAGGAGAACGTGAAAATACTGGATGCGCTGACGCCGCTGAAACTGAAGCTCAAAGTAGGGAGTAATCACGGTCTTTTAATTGAATTGGCAGAGTAAATATCTATTTCTAACTTTTTTCCTTGTAAGATTATTGCTTCTCTTAGTTGTTATTAGAAAATGGCTATTCTTTTCACTAATATAATTAGTGTAGCGCTAACTTTCACCTTCCTAGTCAGTTTAGATTTAAACAAGTACGACTTAGTTTTTGAAAATCAGTAGAAAGATGCGTGGCGATTCTGTTCGTTAAGGTCATTTCGATGTATGACAGCACTATCCAAAATCATAATACTGAAATACATATTGACAGTGCATCATTCTTAAAGGTTGAAGCAGATGAGTAACGTGACATATTTAAAAACAATTATGAGAATTGTAGGGTAAAAAGCTAATGAAATGGTCTCCACATATAGAAATTTAATGGTATAAACAACGAGTTTCGAACACGTAGTGTTCTTCCTCAAGCATTAACTAAAAAATACAATGTCATCAGAGAGTTATCTATAGTACAAAATAATTATATTTTGTACAATAGCAAATAAATATATTTACTTTGTACTATAGATAACTCTTTGATGACATTGAATTTTTAAGTTAATCCTGAGGAAGAACACTAAGTGTTCGAAACGTATTGTTTATACCATTAAATTTTTATATGTGGAGACCATTTCATTAGCTTTTTACCCTATAATGAGTAAATACCAAATAATAACTGATTGCACTATGTTAGAATTATGAGAAATGAGGAAAAAATGACAGACTGTAAATATACTTTTTTTTCTCTTAATATTGCTTCCCTAAAACATTTGTATTTATTTTGCTTCTGTTTATTGCAATAACAGTGCCTTGTTAGTTTGAAGAATGTATACATTATTTTGAACCAGTTGGTGAAAGAATCGAGGATCATCGTTAGATCAGGATTAATTAAAGTTACTGTATGACACGCATTAAATGATAAACACTAACCTGGAATACAGCATGAGATCTGGAGCTCTCGGCATTACTGTCTGTAGGATGCTGAGATCTATGTTTATTTCCTTCTTCCAAAAGTGCCAAAAGATT
The DNA here is from genome assembly GCA_026182355.1 of Hermatobates lingyangjiaoensis. Taxonomy (NCBI): domain Eukaryota; kingdom Metazoa; phylum Arthropoda; class Insecta; order Hemiptera; family Hermatobatidae; genus Hermatobates; species Hermatobates lingyangjiaoensis. The sequence goes on along the minus strand of JAPFBL010001931.1, from coordinate 2,495,287 downwards.
GTCATTTTCAGATATTGAAATAATTTTTAAACCCACAATAACAGTAATTCCAGATTCCTCTCGTAACATTAGTTCTTTCTGATCAGGTTGTAGAAGATCCCTTACGATTTCGTTATAAACCTACAACATTTTAGTTCATTTAATCCTTAATCATTAATGAAATAGCTAGACAGAACCAGTTTTGAAGCTCTACTACTTTAACATACACATACTTAATTTAAAGCTTAAAAGCACAACTGATAAACATATACTAAGATAATAAGTTCAGAAAGAATATTCCGACATAATATTTCAATATTTCTACTCTTCACAATGTTTTTTCTTTTACCTCCAAGTATGAAGCTCCAATGGTGATGGTATAGTTTTTTCTCCACGAATTTATTTCTTGTAAAAGTTGAATTATCGTTAGGTGAGTGATGCCAGGATTATCTGTAGTACCTATCATTGTATGCGTTTTTCCTGTCCCCGTAGCACCATATGCGAATACTAATTAAAAAAAAAAAATAGTTCTATAATCTCAAATAAACTACTTCAAAATTTTAGACTACAACATAGCTTCGAAAAATTATTCCTATCATATACAGGATGTCCATAAAGCTCTGTTCAATTTAACATATTTATAATAAAGACAAATACATTAATAAATCAATGTAAAGAGTTTAAAAATGATGCTGGTTCTCAGAGGTTCTTCAATTTAGTAACACATATAAATTGGTATGTTAGCTACACAACGTTCATACTGCTGACATTCAATTTCTTGGGTGTTTCCATACCCAGAGAGTAACTTTCATATATTCTATTCCTCTCAAACTTTTTTGATACCAAATGAATAAAATGAACTAGGATGAGGAATCCTCATGAAGGACTGTGATCTTCAATATTCAAGGCTGCCAAGAGAAACAGATCAAATTTGGTTGAAATCTTAGAAAATGAACCGCGGCCAGATGTGTAGTAACAAAAATTACTACAAAACTACACGAAATAGTTTACATGATCACAAACTAAAAGTATGTGAAAATGCTAAAACTGTAGGTATGTATCATTAGGACAACTATATATGTTTCCAGTATGAATTGGGTGTGAGATTGGCGTTAAAACAGTAAGTAAAGAACAAGACATATCAAACAGCAAATCTCTAAAAACTGACTCGTTTTTACAAAACTGACTACATTATTTTCACTTTGGTTCGTCACTGCAAATGAAACAGTAGTTTCCTATCCTCCAGAAATAAAAAAAAAACTGTTAAAGCAGTGGAACGTGATAATTTCTACCCGCCATAACAAATAACCGGAAAGATATTAGTTTTCTGGGCTGATTTCATTAATAGATTACATCTATTGTGCTAATTTATTGATACATCTACAGCATAAATACGCAAGAAAAATGAGGTTCAGCGAAGAGAAAGTTACTGTCCATAAGACAATGTACTCCATCATGCTTTTATAATTGTTATGGCCAACATGCATAACTGAATTAGACTGCTGCCACTCTCACTTTGATCGTCTAGCTAGTTACGAATAGTTCCGTCAGACTATATTTTTACCCTCACTCTTCTTTGTTTAGAGGAGACTCATTCTCTGATCCATAATTGAAAAAAAAAAATGTTTAGACCTGGATGAATCTATTATGTACACACACTAAAAAAGCATACTCTTAAAATAAATTAAGAGTTCTGGGAGACGGGGGGATTCAGCTTGGTTTACGCTTTATATTTCTTCTCGAATCACTCTCCACTACCTGAAATTTCTATGTAGAACTTAGAATTTTGACGATAGTTATCTGACGATGCAAATATTCTAATAATCATAGGGTCAGATAGTCTATATGTGTGCAGCTACAGTGCATCAACTTAAGTTCCAATCTCGACCTGCTCAAAGATTTCGTTCAAGTGGGAAATTGAAGATTCTACTCAAAAAGTACACAAGCCATTGGTCATGAGCGCGTACAATGTCAAGTTCCCGTTAAGGATTAAATTCTGTGGTTAAATTTAAATAACAAAATTTAACTAAAATCTATTTAATTTAAATTAAATTTAAAATTTAACTCCAAATCTAAATGAGCCTGCTGGTTGATTACAAAAATGTCTAATTGTGGGCTATTGTTTTCAATGTAGTTTAACTAGTTCTGAATATCACATTTATTTCAATAACAAAGGCAATGGTACTTATTCTTGAGAGGAAACCATATCTTGGAATTTAATTCAACAAGATATTTTTCTTTAAGGACTTCAAAAAGTTAAAATGAAATATGATTAGAAACTTTGATAGCCACTGTGGTGATATTATAACAGTCTGATTAACATACTTAATCAAATGATTTTGTAATAAACTTTATGGACACCTTATATATTACATTACAACACCTGTGAATGTTTTTCACTGCCATGGCAATATGAAATGTGGAGGGAATGAAAAAAAAAGAACAATATCAAATAATTAAATTATATCACAAATACCTGAACAATTAAATCCCTCAAATAGTGAGGATACCAAACTTTTAGTGGTAATTTCAAACACTTCAGCATTGCTGGAGTGCTCATTGAACACTTGGTCAAATTCAAAAATCATATTTTTCTTCACTTTGGAACTAACATCTCGTCTCTTTTGAACGACTCCACGAAAATAAAAATCGTCGCTTTGTTCAACAGGATCGAAAATAATTGATTTCTTGTCAATGAAATTAACTGTTTTCCTAAAACAATAAAAAAAATATATAGATATGCATATTTCTTAATTAAAGCTACGTCGAACTTCTTCAAATAACTGTACTGCCAATATCTCTAATACATTTTGTATACATAAATTATTACACCATACTTAGAAAAAAATAACAACTTCCATTTTGGAATGAATTTTATCATCATTCATTGAAACTTACAATAAATTAAATTAAACTTTCAATAAATTAAAAACAAAATATTGTTAATTTATTTTTAATTGGCAATAACTGTTCTACTATTTAATCTTAAACTTGGGATAGCAAATCTGGTGTAAATATTATTTTTATGTTGTTTCCCAAAAGCCACTAAAGTTTTTTTTTAAAAAAATTGCTAATATGCTGACTTGGAGACCAGTTGTTACAATCAGTAAAAGAACTATTACAAATTCACCAGATTGTATCTTTCTACAAGACTCCACATGAGTCACTTTGATGACCTGAGATTTCTATGAAGACAGGCTATCCCAATTTTTTCAGTATATCTACATCTATGGCAACCTTTCGGCAGCTTAAGTAGTTTAAGAAAAGTATGTTTACGACTGAATTTTCAATTCTGACCTCCAGGATTACAATAATGTTTACATGCAGAAAATAATTTGATTTATACTCAATATAAGTAATGACAAATCAGCATCTGAACTATTTTCACTACAAAGGTTACGTGATATATTTATTTAAACATCTACATCTCAATATTCAACAAACTAAATAACAATAGCAAATCTTGAATGACTGGACTAATGGTAAACATTAAATACCAATTATGTGCTTTGTTAAATGAGTTAATTTAACTCAATGGCAAATCGGAAAAAAAATACTATCCCAAAGTCAACAAGACTAATGCTTTATGTCCAAGAAAAAACTGCACAAAGAAAAAAAAAATACTTTCTATTACATACTTTTCGGATCTGGCAATTTCTTTTTCAGTTAAGGGTCTTACTCGAATAAAAACTTTGACCCTTGATGTAGGTACCGAAGGAGTGATGGCTCTACCATTTTCCATTTTCATATATTTATTTTTAGCTCCATAGCCAGAACAGTCTAATTTCCTCTTTGTCAGCATTGCAATTTAAAACCTTAAAAAGGAGTTTTTATAATAATGAAACATGATTCATTAAACAGCAACAATGTCCTTTTAAAAAACCTATAAAAAAATGATTACAATTTTAAATGCTATAAATCATTTATCATTTTTATAAATATGATTATAAAATATTTTATATAATATTTAAGCTGAACACTTGGGTCCACACTTATTACCAATCCATGCTTTAAACAAGCTTTAATCATTGATCTGACTTATCACAATTAATTTATGATAGACAAGCAAACGTACCCTTGCTTTGACGGAATCAAAAATTCAATTATACTTGGTATTCCAAAATTCCAGTAGAAATTGTAGAAAATATAATTAGTACAGTGTTAAGGAAATTCCTCACATTGATAAGGAATAATGTATACGCCACATTAGCTGTCTATCCTTCAGGTTCATGGAAGAACAAAGAGTTGGAACCCCTGGCTCTTGAGCAAGCAAACTACATTTGACCATGGAAAAAAACTTCGTATCGCTCACTTCATTTCTAGCGGCAAGCTTGATATATCTTATGGTTGCTGAGTTTATTTGTGACAAAATTTTGAGGACAAACCAACAAACTGACAGAAATGTTTCTATTGATGAATTCGGTTTCTCTAATCTAATGTATGAAACATAAAGAAAACTTGAAAGGAGTCAGTTCTAAGCAATGTACAGACAAAACCTTTACTTTATTTATATAGATATATCTTCCTTTCTGTCAGTTTGTCTTTACTGAATATATGTATAATAATAAAAAAACAAAATTAATCTAAACGACTTATCACTTACATTTTTAAAGCTCATAGAACATATATAAACAGGAATTAAGGAAATAGTTTATCAACAAATGATTGGTCTTACCAGTGAAATCGAAGAAAAGAAACCTCTGAAATATAAACCAAATAACAGTGATATACAAGTTTCCAACCAGTAGACTAAAACAAATAAAATTACACAGAAATAAACTGTGTAACACAACTGATGTCACATTTGTTGTAGATTATATGGATGTTAAACTAATTTGATGTGTTTTACTTATAATTGTTAATTAGGCAATAGCTAATAAATTTTCACCATGAATTTAACTGATAAATTATTAGGTATAAGAAAGCATGCACTTAGAAAACTGAATGATTTTTGGAATCAAAACTACATTCATCCTGCACAAAGGTCAACTTTTAAAGTCGTATACAATGGAACTTCGAACCGTTGAGAAAGTCGTTAGAAAGGTTATTTTCAAAATGGCTCTGCTATAACAATATTTTTCGGAGTAATATTTTAACAGCATGAAAATATTTTAAATTTATTTAGAGCTTCTCGTTATATTAAAAATAAATCGATGAAATAATGTTGTTTCATTTTTATCATGTTAGTTTTTTTAATAAATTATTGAAAATAGTTTTCCTTTAGAAGGCTCTACGTGAACAATTAGTAAATTAATTTGAAATATTTTTTCCTATTCTCCTTGTTTCTAAAGTATTAGGTTTTTGAAATATTATATATTATACAATTAGATGGTCTAGAAATTACGTAGATTTATTGGTTGGATGAATTAGATGATGTAGTCCTGCAACCTCCCCCTTGTCCGAATATGTTCATGTTGAATGAATGTTTTGATTTATTATTTTACTTCCGAGTGTCATAAAGATTTGATGAGAAATCTTCTTCTTGTGATAAAATCATGAGGTTACTTTTATCCTTACGGTGTGATTCCGTTTTCATTAGATGCGCTTTACCTTATCATAATATTTTGGAACCGTTTTCTTCGCGGCCTGCTGTAGAAGGTGATGTTCATTTGCTAAGTATATTTTTTACATATTTCATTTTCTGTTCCAATGTAAAGTATAATCTACGTAGGTAATTTTAAGTAGTATAAACTTCCACGTTTCAAGGGAGTATAATATTTGTTTGTGTTCTAACGTAAAGTGACAGTCATTTGTTTAGCTGTTATATTAACAGTTAAGAGATAACAAGGAAAACAGAGAACAGTATATAAAGTTAGAGAGCTTCAATTATCTTTGGAACATCTTCGGTGATGGCTACTACCTCCTTATCAATGTTCCTGCTGTGGTTTTCATGTAATTCTGGTATCCTGGAACGTTTTGAAATAGTAACTGCAACAACCGTACGAGTAACTGGGTTCGAGGATCCGTCTCTATAAATGTGAGCGATTGGTTTTCCGAGTAAAGTGAAAAATTGTTTCCAAACATTTAGTTATTTAAGAAAGAAGATATTTAAGAAGTGTTATTTAAGAGTGTGGGAAATTACTGATAACTAGCCCTAGACTTGCATGTTTGCGGTTGGATATATTTTTTTGTTACGATTGTAGGACTTTGTTATTTGATTTGGTGGTGTTCAGTTTTAAATATTAGCTTCAAGATGTTGTCATTATCACATAGAAAGGTATTAACACGAATTAAATTAATGTAACACGTGATATTCAAATTAAAAATTAAGGGAGATATCTTAGTATCTAAGACATACCTTAATTAAACTTCATATTTGAAAACAAATGTCAGAGAACTTTGTGTCATTAAAAGGTTTAATTTATTATAATTTTAGCTTAATGTGTAGTTCAGTTGAAGTTGGATTATAATTATTCCTTTATTAATGTTGATATTTAAACATAGTTTTACCATTCCAACTGTAAATATATGAGTGCACTCTTAGGTTGTAAAATCAAGTTGTTATAAATTAGTAAGGAAAGATTAACTATTTCTAGGAAATAATTATTTCCAAGATTGAGTATAATCGATAAAGTATGAATCTTCAAAATCGAATTTTTAATTTATAATTAAAATGTGCGACTCATTGCTGACTAAATTTCAAAATTTTCTTTAATGCTTTTAAACTTTAGGAAAACTTTAGTTGCACAAATTTTGTTTTCCTTCATGTGTCCTTGTTAACATTTCCAATAATTTAAAGGTGGTCCCGAAATACTCAATAAGCGACAGTTTTAATTGTCTCTCTAACTTACGACGCTTTAGGGTATTAAAAAATTACTTTCTTTGAAGTTCAATTAAGTTTTTGTAAATTACAGTTGGTCATTCCTTAGTATAAATGTTCCTATTTTCTTCAACCCTTCAAAAGATTCTGCTATATTTTATATTCATATAAATAATAACTTTAAATTTCAACTTTAAATGTTTCAGAGGATGAATTTAGAGTTCTTGATTTAAAGAAAACGCAGACTGTTAAGTCTGTCCAGAAAAAGGATGTAAGTGGTGTAGTACGGACGCCTCGAGCTGATAGTATGCCTATCAATCAAGACTGGTCGAATGTGTGGCCAGGGCCAAGGACATTCCATCCAGCGTCCGTTCCTCTTCCACTGAGACAAGGAATAAATAAACTGGGCCCATCTCCTAGCAAATATGGCAATGCTGAACTTATGAAAATACCAAACTTCCTTCATTTGACTCCACCAGCTGTGGATAAACATTGTAAAGTGTTAAAAAGATTTTGCACTGAATGGCCAAAAGAATTAGAAACAATGGAAGACTGTCAGCACCATTTTCCTTTTGAAGTTATGCACACTGATTACTGTCATTCATCTCCTAGTATTAGGAATCCTTTATCTAGAATAATAACTATCAAGGTAATCTTAATTCAGTTGTTGAAAGTTTTTTTCTTTATAGAGTCTTATTATGCACATATACAATTATATTGGAATGTTTCGTGGAATTTATTTAACTTTTCAATAGACTCTTATCATAAAAAATTATTTAAAATTCAAAGAATGTATGTAATTTGTTTTTGAAACCCGTCCAGTCCTTATTTAATCTTTAAATGTGAGTTGGTATTGAATGTTACTAGAGTATTCGTATCCTAATACTAGTCAAGGCTTCTAATTCAGTTGTAGGCACTCTACCTTCCGCATCAGTTTTCTAATTGTACGTCTTTAAAACAACCAAGCAGTAAATTTTCTCCTGAAAATTGAGTTCAAAAATAAAGATTAAATAAAAGTTAAATATCATACCTTTCTCGCGCGATGGGTCTTTCTTCTTCTTTCTTCTTTAATTGTTATTAACAACCATTGTGATACTAACAATAATAATTGCAATAAAAATGCTGCAGTAATGTGTCTTTCTAGTGTGTGATTCGAAAGTGACTTCTTAGAAACATTGAAATAAAAGTGTATTTTTTCATTCAATGAGGTATAATTAAAAATATCATACAAGTGCTTTTGTTGTGGCACACCAGAACAAAGATAGTTTGATCTGATGTAGGTCAGTCTGCTATGAAAATAGAAGATCCAAAGCAGTAGAGTGTATTCTAAAGAAATGCCCAAAGATATTTAGGATTTATGTCTTATCTCATAGCCAGGCTGCACTGAAGGAATCAATGGTCTTATATTCAAAATTAATTTGCGAATATCTGATTTGGTAAATTAAAAAGTTAAAAATAATTTAACTCTCCTTTGGGTACCTGTAGTCATGGAATAGAGATATTTTGGTTGCACTGCGCAGTGGTTCAACTTATGGGATTCCAGACAAATAAATAATAATAATACTAATTTCTTAAGTATCTCGTTGTAAGGAAAAAAAATCTACAAGACAAGATAGTTCCTATAACCTATAGCTTAACAATTTTGATGGTACCAACAAAAATGTTATTTTTTAGTTCAATTTCTTGATTATGTCCCAACATTATATATACCATTGAGGTGTAATAATTTCATAAAATAGTTGACATGATTTTCAACGCTTTCTCTTGCTTTACATTATTGTATTTTCACCATTTTTTGAAGGTAACAAACATTTCATTTCTTTTTACTCATGAATGGTATTATAGATAGAATGATAATTTCTGTTTGTATTAGTTAAAAATTTGAAATATGGAATAGTTGATTAACTTTTCTATACCGTTCCCATTGAAGAAGATATCATTTGAACAAATTAAGCAAAATAAATTTTAGGATGAAGGAGAAGTATGTAGGTTATTGTCAGAGAAATGAACAGTTGAAGAACATTTTTTCCATAAAATGACGTTTTGTTAATAATAGTAATGAAAGTAATATTCTATAATTAGAATTATGAGGTTCAAAGCCTAATACTTCTTGGAATTTGATTTATCATTTTATTTACTCTGTTATAGTTATTTGTTTAGTTCCTGAAGTGTATAATAACTTTATAAGGATTTTTTTTTAGATATTTTTCTTACATTTTGGGAAGTATATTAGGTTATAGGTGTCCAGTGCAACTTGTTCACCTCTGAACTGGTAGGTCCGGGATTCGATACCCACTCTGACTCTTGATTTATTAACGTGGGAGATGAATAAATCTGAGCATGTTGTCACTCGGAGAGGACGTTAACCATCTGTCCCGAGCCAGTGCGACGTCATCTACTCGTTCCAGATACCTACTCTGAATACACTTGAATTAGGTAAAATTAAGGACTCTCAATGTAGAATCAATGTGAGATGCAATATTCGAGGAAGCGGCATCGGAGGGCTGACTTTGTCAGTCCCTCAGCCCTCTACAAAAAAATTGTTAGGTTAGGCTGCCAGTCTCACAAGAGAACATACATAGACCGAAAATTGGCCCTTTGTAATACCACTTAATAAACATTGTATATTGGGAGTCCTACATTTTGTCTCACTCAAGTGTATTTTGAGTAGCTATTTTAACGAGGGACGACGGCTTAATTGGAATGGTGAGCTCAGGTTTATTCACCTTCCACGTCAATAAATCGACGACCTTAGTGGGTATTGGCTGGACCTACTAGTCCAGAGGGGAGCACGTTGCCACTAGGCTAACCTGGCACCCTATGTATGTTACGTATAAATTTAATATTTTTTCTCTTCATTAAATATGAGTTGAGAAGGTATGATATTTTGAACTACAAGCAATCATTGTATATAAATAAGATTAATTATAATTTCATTAAATCATTATTAATTACGTTTTATTTAAAGAACTTGGATACTTATAGATATATTTTTCTTTCTAAAGATAATAGCAATAGATCAACTGACATCGAAAATACATCTTATGCAGGGTTTAGAGAATACTTTAAGGGTCTATACTGCTAATAAATTAAGTATGTTGTGTTTAGGAGAAAATATTAAAAAAATATTACTGCTAAATATTTTTTGTACTTTTTTTTATATTATGTTTATAATATGCTCTAGAATAGCTTAAGAAAATTTAATATTTTACTTTCATTTTTGTTTCAGTTCCCTTTGAGTCGACTAAAGCTAGATAAACATGCAAAGGATAAATTCATAAGACTTGTAGGTGAAAGATACGATGAGGCCACTGATATGGTCACTATTGTCACTGATAAATGTCCCTTAAGAAAGCAAAACTATGATTATGCACTTTATCTTCTTACAGCTGTTTATCACGAATCTTGGGTATATTTATTTCATTCCTCTCTTATACTTTTTTTCTCTGCAAATTCGTTTTCGTGACTCTGGGAACTTATTACATTAAGATATGAATTAACCGTCTTACCTCGTATGCTGACAGTAGTAGTTCAACTTCGTTGTTATCTTCAAATTGCACTCTTAAGTTCCGTGGGATATACTGTATCTTTTCCACTATGAAAGTGGTGGTAACGTATAACATTAAATACTGACCTGTACATCTCACAATGCAGAAGTAATTTATTTTCTAGAAGAGGATTAGTTTTATAGAGAATATTATGTATTTCAAGAAAACCTTACATTGTGGCTCATAAGTTATACTCACTTTTTTTTTAATCTTATGTAAACAATGTTTTGATCAATATTGTTTGGTCAATTTTCAGACAAAAGAAGAATGGGAAGATGAAAAATGTGACGCAGATATGGAATTCTATGACTGGGAGAAAAGTATTTCCAAAGATAACATTGATAGCTTTATTCAGTTATCTGGACTGAATCCTGATCAAATTAAGGAAGAAGTAGAAAATTATAAAAAGGCTGTCGTCAGTGTATTTGACGAAGGTAACATTCGCAATCAATAATCCACTTTGTTTAGTTACCTGTAATTTCTGTGATTGTCATTAATACACAGAGTTACTTATAATTTCGTTTGTTGATCTCAAGTTGACTCTTTTTCGATTTTGAACTCATATACATATAACAAGATTTCACAATAAACACGTGAAATAACAATCAATGTTCAAACCACATTAAGAAATGAGAAAAAAGTCTAAGATTTTTCAACGGTAACAAGTGGTCTTTGTTAGAGTCAAATCCCAGACAAAATAAAGTTACCTGATATCTAAATAAATAGAATTTAAAACTAAATTAATGAATGATGATTACGTAAGCACCTCTAACTTTACCTGTAAGAAAGTTGAAATGTTATAAATGCAATTTCTTTTATTTTTGCAGGTGAAAATGACTATACATGGGACAAGTATAGAGAAGCATCATTAAAAGTACTACTTCCTAATGAAACGTAGTCAACTTTGTAAAAATATAGTTTACCTAATTAACTTTTGTGTATAATAAAACTTGTAACATATATATGTTTTATTTTCCTATCAAAACAAAAACTGCTCGTTTTCTTATTGCTACATGTAATCATTTTCGTACATTTATTTCCTTTCGGAAATGCAGTGTTTTTAAATTGTTAGTTTTCGGGTACATTTCGTAAAAGATACAGTTACGACTTTTAAAGTTGGATAACTTCATACTTTTTCTTTTTATTCAAAACAAATATGAATATCAATAATATATTGTTATTGTTATCTATAATTTTATAAAGTAGAACATTGGTAGAGGCCGACCAATTTTTGCTATTCATCTCATATTGTGTTATTAATATTAATTGAATTTTACTCAAGTAATTTATAATCTAAATAGTGAGTTGATGAAAACTCATATTTGTTTCTCAATCGCCATAGTATTATTACCAGGACGGTTTGATAAGTCTGTGACTTTTTGAATAAAACAAAATTTTTTCGCCAAAGAAAAATTTTATTTTTCTACGTAGTCACCTTTTAGCTCGATACATTTAGTCTAGCGTTTTTCTAATTTTTGTATTCCCTCCAAATAATACTTTTTCTCAAAGCTCTCAAAATACGCGTTTGTTTCGGTAATCACTTGTTCATTCGACTCAAATCGCTTAACGCCCAGCCATTTCTTTAGGTTTGGAAACGGAAAATAGTCGCAGGGGGCTAAATCAGGAGAATATGCTGGATGAGGTAGCAGTTCGTATCCCAATTCGTGGATTTTGGCCATTGTGACTAGACAAGTGTGCACATGTGCATTGTCTTGATGGAACAGCACTTTCTTCTTTGCCAAATGCGGCTGTTTTTGCTTCAAATCAACGTCGAATCTGTTCAAAAACTTTGAATAATATTCGCCGGTGATCGTTTAACCTTTCTCGAGGATATCGATGTGAATGACACCACGTGCATCCCAAAAAACTGTGGCCATGACCTTGTTGGCTGACAGACTCTGTTTGACTGACTTTCTTTGGTCCACGTTCGCTCACAGCAACCCACTGTTTCGATTGTTCCTTAGTCCCTGGCGTGTTGTGATGGATCCATGTTTCATCCACAGTAACAAAACGGCGCAAAAATTCGTCCGCATTACGGCTGAACATTGCTAACACTCTTTTGAAGTGGTCACACGATTGCGCTTATGGTCAAGTGGTGATCAAAAACATCTCGCGGATAGTTTTTTCATGTCCAAATATTCGTGTAATATATGATGTACCCGTTCAGTTGAGATGCCTACAGCATGAGCCAACTCTCGCACTTTCATTCTCCGATCGTCCAATATCATTTCATGGATTTTATCGACCATTTTCGGCGTGATCACTTCTTTTGGTCGACCTGAACATTCGGCGTCACTAGTGCTGGTACGACCACAACGGAACTCTGTAAACCACTTCTTAACTATTGAAATTGATGCTGCCGAGTCCCCGTAGTATTTATCAAGTCTTTCCTTAGTTTTAGTGATGGGTTTTTTACGTAAAAAGTAATGCTTAATCAGCACACGTATTTCAGTTTTTTCCATTTTCGTAAAAAATACACCAGGTTGTCTGCTTTGAATGACTATCAAACACCGACTGCACATGGTAGCTGGCTCATAATTAGATAGTTGTCCACTAATAGATTACAGATGACGGTAGCACTGTTGCATTTGAAGTAACTGTGCGAGAAATTCAAAAAGTCACTGACTTATCAATCCGCCCTCGTATTATTATTATTATTATGCTACGAGGTTTTGATGATTTAAGTCCTAAAAAATAAGGAGTATTGCAGTTGTCAAAACTTTCAGTGTTAAGACGTGATTGACTTATTATTGCTAGTTATAAAACTAGTTGGTTTAGTGTATCTAAAGCCGGTTCTTGGCTGCTCAGCCAGTCTACATGGGGCCTCCTAGTATAGACCGACATTGTCTCTTGAGGGGGTTGTATGCTCGAAACATGCCTGAATGCCCTCTCTGCTTGACTTAGAGACAGGCAACGCCCTTGGCATATCCAATGTGTTGTAGGTGCCCTAAATGTAGTTATAGTCAATAATCACCTAACGGCCTGCCTCATGCTAAACCCTCCCATGTGTCCCATGCACTCTGGTGCTTCTAATATGTGCCTGTATTATTCTGATAGGGAGCTCAATTAAGTTTCAGCTGGCCTTAAAGTTGTAGGTGGTATGGTTGGTGAGCTTTTGATCTTCTGTTTGGAAGGTTGTCGGCCATTTCGTTATCCGGTATACGAACACAGTTGGGAGCCCATTATAGTTTCAGGATGCAACCAGTAGATATGTGTTCTGACAATTTCTCAAATACAATAGTACGTGGATAATCTCTATCATTTCGCTTAAGTTTGAATTCGCTCACTGGGAATTAACAAGGAAAAATCTGGAGTGGCCTGCCACTCAACTTTACTATAAGTAAATTTAAAATCAAACTTCTTGGGTATATAATATACGAGTATATTGTCCCATTTAGGCATAATATAAATGGGAGATGTTTATGAGTCTTTCATTCGTGGAGGTAGTACAGAGTGATTGATCCACTTATCAATATATATGCTTATTTTTGTATATCACACCACTGATGCATATAATATCATTAGTATAACCACAACAGTAATAACATTTTTGAAAAGTGATAGTGTAGATTTCATGTTACGGAATAATCTCTTGCAGGAGAACATGTCTTTTACTCCAATAGCCAATGGAATAGCCTCTTATACAGTTTTTACTGACCTTCTACATTGCAGATTTAGGGCAAAGTTTCATTGAAACTTGTATAGACCGACATTTCCTTGAGGGGGTTGTATGCTCGAAACATGCCTAGAATGCCCTCTCGCTTGACTTAGAGACAGGCAACGCCCTTTGGCATATCCAATGTGTTGTAGGTGCCCTAAATGTAGTTATAGTCAATAATTCACCTAACGGCCTGCCTCATGCTAAACCCTCCCATGTGTCCCATGCACTCTGGTGCTTCTAATATGTGCCTGTATTATTACTGATAGGGAGCTCAATTAAGTTATCAGCTGGCCTTAAAGTTTAGGTGGTATGGTTGGTGAGTTTTGATTTCTGTTTGGAAAAGGTTGTCGGCCATTTCGTTATCCGGTATACGAACACAGTTGGAGCCCATTAAGTTTCAGGATGCTAACCAGTAGTATGTGTTCTGACAATTTCCGTCAACATCAATAGTACGTGGATAATCTCTATCATTTCGCTTAAGTTTGAATTCGCTCACTGGGAAATTAACCAAGTGAAAATATCTGGAGTGGCCTTGCCACTCAACTTTACTATAAGTAAATTTAAAATCAAACTTCTTGTGGTATATAATATACGAGTATATTGTCCCATTTAGGCATAATATAAATGGGAGATGTTTATGAGTCTTTCATTCGTGGAGGTAGTACGATAGTGATTGATCCACTTATCAATATATATGCTTATTTTTGTATATCACACCCCTGGTGCATATAATATCATTAGTATAACTAATATTATATGTGTAATATATATAACTAAACTAATATATATATAATAGTTTCATCCTGGACTAATGGATCAACTACCGCACTTGTCACATTTGTTTACATAATGGAGCTGTTTTCTGGAAAATTGTAGTTATCAAATTTTAATAATTCATGATCTTGTTTACAAACGCTTTTGTTTTCGGATCTCTGTGTCAGCTTATGCTGGATTTGTGACGTCACATTTATCACCTTAAGATGAATATACTTTAGCGTCTAAAATTTCGATAGTTATTTTTAACGAACAAATCTTTGTTCTTTAGTTCTCAAAAGTAAATATTCGTATTTATAAACCATAAAATGTAAACTTGGTAGTAAGCCGTCTAACACCCTGATGTAGGAACAGGAGTCGGATGTTCATTATTGGGAGATCATAGGTAATGTTGAATGACAAATCACATAATAGCTGATCACAGAACACTGTTGTATTATCATTCTGTCATAGTAATTGCCATCTGTTCGTCATGTTTTTGTCATTCTTTATAATTAACCAAACTGTTCTGTACTAGCTGCAGGGCTGTGCAGTCGGACCTCTTAGGGTCGACTCCGACTCCTCTATTTTTCAACAGTCAACTTCAGTTTTTTTTATTATTAAAAAACAGATGACAGGTGGATAAGAATAATAATAATAGTACTTTATAATAATAATGATAATAATAATTAGCAATATATAAAAAAAATCGTGAAATTCAATTACCACAAAGAGCAATAAAACTATAATAAGTGAATATTCATCCTGGACTATGGATCAACTGCCGCACTTGTCACATTTGTTTACATTTATATACATTGTTTACAATGACTTAAAAATTTTTAAAGTGAGTAAATTAATGTTCAGAGGTTTAATAAAATAATTTGAAATGATTTCATGTCTTAATATGACATGTAAGAAGAATAAAATTTTACATTTAAAAAATTTACACTAATCAAACAACCGATAATTTACACCAAACAACCTATAGTGCTTTCCATAGATGATGGCTTTGTCAAACAAAATACCGTAATCCATCTATATGTTGAACCCTTGATAAAAACTTAATATGGGATGTATATTTTGTTATGGTTACGAATTGTAATATCTTTGGTAATACAGATATTGTAATATAAGGAACGGGCTCGGTTGTTCAGATTAAAAATTAAAACGGTTTTTAATTAAAAGCTAATTTTTTGGTGTTTTTTTTGTTATATGTTTCTGACATATTTAAACGAAATAGGAAGTCTTCAAACGAAAACCTTGGCTTAATTCTTCAATGTTGAAGGTGATCAGATAAACAACATTAAATGAACAGATCAACTGGCTATACAATGTTACAGATGGCCATGTATGAGATCCACTGGCTATGTAATGTTACAGATGGCCACGTAGGAGATCCACTGGCTATGTAATGTTACAGATGGCCTGTATGAGATGCACTGGCTATGTAATGTTACAGATGGCCATGTATGAGATATCTGGCTATGTAATGTTACAGATGGGCATGTATGAGATGCACTGGCTATGTAATGTTACAGATGGCCATGTATGAGATGCACTGGCTATGTAATGTTACAGATGGCCATGTATGAGATATCTGGCTATGTAATGTTACAGATGGCCATGTATGAGATATCTGGCTATGTAATGTTACAGATGGGCATGTATGAGATGCACTGGCTATGTAATGTTACAGATGGCCATGTATGAGATGCACTGGTTATGTAATGTTACAGATGGCCATGTATGAGATATCTGGCTATGTAATGTTACAGATGGCCACGTAGGAGATCCACTGGCTATGTAATGTTACAGATGGCCTGTATGAGATGCACTGGCTATGTAATGTTACAGATGGCCATGTATGAGATATCTGGCTATGTAATGTTACAGATGGGCATGTATGAGATGCACTGGCTATGTAATGTTACAGATGGGCATGTATGAGATGCACTGGCTATGCAATGTTACAGATGGCCACGTAGGAGATCCACTGGCTATGTAATGTTACAGATGGCCATGTATGAGATATCTGGCTATGTAATGTTACAGATGGGCATGTATGAGATGCACTGGCTATGTAATGTTACAGATGGCCATGTATGAGATGCACTGGTTATGTAATGTTACAGATGGCCATGTATGAGATATCTGGCTATGTAATGTTACAGATGGGCATGTATGAGATGCACTGGCTATGTAATGTTACAGATGGCCATGTATGAGATGCACTGGTTATGTAATGTTACAGATGGCCATGTATGAGATATCTGGCTATGTAATGTTACAGATGGGCATGAATGAGATGCACTGGCTATGTAATGTTACAGATGGCCATGTATGAGATGCACTGGTTATGTAATGTTACAGATGGCCATGTATGAGATATCTGGCTATGTAATGTTACAGATGGGCATGTATGAGATGCACTGGCTATGTAATGTTACAGATGGCCATGTATGAGATGCACTGGTTATGTAATGTTACAGATGGCCATGTATGAGATATCTGGCTATGTAATGTTACAGATGGGCATGTATGAGATGCACTGGACTATGTAATGTTACAGATGGCCATGTATGAGATGCACTGGTTATGTAATGTTACAGATGGCCATGTATGAGATATCTGGCTATGTAATGTTACAGATGGGCATGTATGAGATGCACTGGCTATGTAATGTTACAGATGGCCATGTATGAGATGCACTGGTTATGTAATGTTACAGATGGCCATGTATGAGATATCTGGCTATGTAATGTTACAGATGGGCATGTATGAGATGCACTGGCTATGTAATGTTACAGATGGCCATGTATGAGATATCTGGCTATGTAATGTTACAGATGGGCATGTATGAGATGCACTGGCCATTGGAACAAAAGCCATGTTCTCCTCAAAGAGATTATTTCATAACGCGTTCTTTTTTCTTTGTCTTTACAAAAGTTTTATTTTTGCTGTGGTGATACCATTGATATGTTTCAGTTGTGCGATATACCAAAATAAGTGTATATATTGATAACTGGTTCAATCACTATCTGTACTACTACCAGGAATGAAAGACTAACAAACATCTCTAATTTAGGCATTGATATTATATCTAAATAGAACATTATATATCCAAAAAGTTTGATGTATTTACTTATAGTAAAGTGTAGTTTAGTTTACTCCAGATTTTAATTATTAATCTTCTGAAACACTTAACAGGTAAGGCCAGACATTTTGTATTAAACTAAACTTTTTGTGTTGTACCATGTCCTTGTGTTGTCCATGTCCTTCTCCGAAGGGAAAAATTCCTACTTGGACTAATTAATCATGTTATATTATTTAATGTCTTTTTTATGCACACAAGTGAATTAAATTGCATAAGTCGGAGTCCGACTCCACAGCCCTGACTGGCTGACAGTGAAATTTCTTTATTTGCTCAATTATTTCTTTTTGTATGTCGTTAAAAAAGTGCATAAAATATTTTATTAATAGATTTTTCAAAAAGTTGAAGCCATAAACGATTTTCTGTTGCTGGCAATGCTAAGAGTTCATACAAAACTAGCGGATATGTTGAAGTGGTTGTTTCAAACGGTTTATTTCTATAGCATTCAGTGTTCTTCAAAAGGCGAAAAGTGTGGCTTATTGGCTACTTGATACTATAGTAGTTAGTTAAAGAGATGTACGAGTATTGTGATAGCTGCTGGTCAGGCAACTCTAAAATTACAATTAATATTTCATTTTTGTTGTCATACATTTACAATGCCATTTGTCCTTTTACCTATATATTTATTTTTTGAAGCGAAGTGTCACTCCGCATGCTGAAATTCCTCAAAGGCAAATGGTATTGGTATTTCAATTAAGTACTAATCAGTTTCCATTTTCGATGTACCTATTTTGCTGATATCAGCTTTTCGTTTGTGCTGATAATTTACTTATGGAATAATTTTACATAATTATTTATATAAAGGGAGTTGATTAGGCTACTGTTCTTTTGCTATTCAACTGAAACCTCTAAGAACTACTTGAGAGAACGGTGGATTAATGGAGTCAATGCTTAAGTTTTGAGAATTATTCCGTGCATCCTGCTTATTCTTTTCTTTACGTCAGCTATAAAATAAATCGAAAACATTAAATTTAATTTCTTTAAAATATTCCTTTCATGTTTTATAATTTTGTATTTTTGTTATATTATTTGTAAAACAAAAGAGGGACGTAAAATCGTTGCATGCATGACTTGGTCACTCACTGATGATGAATTTGCCGACGCCTGCTGAGAAGTGATTTTCACAGAATACTGACTCGTGAGGATGCACAAGGAAAATTTCCTGTCGACGGGAAGTAAATAAATGAAATTCGTGACCAAACAACGAATTATAGAGAGAGCTCAGATTTCACAATTCTTTGTTGATTTTGTTTATATTTCTTGAAATGATATTATATATTTTTTAACTTCATTCAATTACACATACATACTTGTTTAAATACAACTTTAAAGACACAATATAATTATAAACTCAAGTGTTTATATTAGAAGGTAATTAAATATTTATTTTTAATGTCTTTATTTTATTTTTCATAAGAAGAATGAATATATTAAAACTTTTGAGAAGTTTCATACAAATTATTAAACGAAGCAATGATGGACTGATGATTATTTTTTCGAAACTATTAATAAACTTGTAGAGTAAGAAACAAGATTGGGCTATTATAGCAAGTTGATTTAAATGCACCTGCAGTCGGATGGTGTTTTATTCTGTCAGTATGTTTCAAAACATAACAAGCTGGTATATATTATACACTCTCAATTGAGGAAGATTTCAATTATAGCATTTACAAGTATATTTTCAATCAACTGAGATGGTAACAGACGGTAAACAATGTGATCGAGTAGAGAAACTTGTCGGGGGTGAGGCGGCCTTGTGCTTGGGTTCGAGGACGGTCTACGGCCCCAGATTAGAAAGTTTTGATGTCTCATATTCATGGTCAAGGTCACCAAGTTATGATTATACTCTCTTTCACTTTCATTTCTGTTAATATGCAATAGTACTTGTGTCATTATAGTCACTTCATTAAAATCAGTTTCTTCTGTTATAAAACAATCCTTTCGTTATAATATGCTTTTTCGTTTATTAATTATTGATAGTCCGCAAGAAAAAAATAGAAACCCTGGTAAATATAAGTATAGTGAAAATATCAAGTAGTGAAATATCATGATCTATTTAGCAAAAGAATCTTTATGATTAGTTTAGTTCTATAGTAACTCACTTCAATATTTCAATCAAGTCGTCATCAGAAGATGAGATCTGGCTAACAAGGATTCAAAGTTGCTGTTTGCCAGCAGAGTAGAACTCTTCTTCTTCTACCGACGGCGATGAGATCAAAATATTGAAATGATTTTTGTTGCTGTTCTCCGTGTTTTTCTTTTTTAATCGTTTCATAAATTGTCCTAACGGACTGTCCCATGTTAATTTTTCTTATTTAATAAATACGAATATTTTAAACCAGGAAGTGGTTGATGATTTTTGTTTTAAAGATATCATTAAAAAATAATGCACATGATAACAACACAATGATAACATTTTGTGTATGTAATTATAAAAGAACGAACAATTTTATTATTTACCTTCAATAAAATTCTTTAAGGAAGGTACAAAAGTTTCATTATTAGTCGTGTGAAACTTCTAAGAGAGCTAGAATCCCATTAAGGATGAAAGATGAGCACATTGGCGAACACGTAAAAAACATTACAGAGAAAGTCAATGACACGACACCTCCCCGCAAAGGTTTCCTTACATTGCTTTCAGAGGCTTTTCTCTTATCCTGCTTATATCTAAACCTAGTTTAGTAGTCAAATGGGACTAAATTCACAATTCGTAAGTGATAAATAATTGTCAACATTATATTCCAAAATCAAAATACGATCATGATTTTAAGGCTTTTCCTATTCCTTAAGTACGTTTTTAATTACAACAAAATTAATATTTAACTTTTATTTGCAAACATTAACATACCTGAAAAGTAATTCATATACCTGGCATGTAATTGAACATGACGATGTGATTAATAAGATAATTAATGTTAAAACTCTCTATTTGATAATTAGTTCCCTAACATATTTATTACCAATTTGCACCGCTTGCTCTTGGTAATTATTATGTAGGGTTTAAAAACAGAACTAAAGGAGTATAATAAAGTAGAAATTGTTTAATTTATAATAGTAAAAAAGTCTGTACAAAGTTATATTACATAGGGGTAACATCTTGAGGTTGAATTCTTGAGGTTGAGCAGTCTCATTTAGTCTAATCGTATCCGTGGTGTTCTTCGTGGTGTTGTTCGTGATGTCCGTGGTGTTCTATGGGAACCCAAACCTTCTCCCACACAGGTTTCCAAACTTTCTTCCATTCAGGTACTTGAACTTCCTTCCAAGCTGGAACTTGTATTTGCTTCCACTCGTCCTTCCAAATTTGTTTCTTTTCAGTAACCCATTCTTGCTTCTTTTCTGTCCTCCAGATTTGCACAGATTTTTCAATCCATTCTAATTTCTTTTGAGGAACCCATATCTGTTTCTTTTCCGTTCTCCAGATTTGTTTTTTCTCTGTTCTCCAGATTTGTTTCTTTTCTGTTCTCCAGATCTGCTTCTTTTCAGTCCTCCATATTTGTTTCTTCTCTGTTCTCCAGATTTGTTTCTTTTCAGTCTTCCAAATTTGTTTCCAAATTGTTTTCCATTCTAGTTTCTTTTCAGGTACCCAAACTTGCTTCTTTTCAGTCCGCCATATTTTCTTCCATTCAGGTTTCCAGATTAGTTTCTTTTTCCATAGCCCGTGAGAGGTATATTCCCATCCTTCCTGATCTTTTCCATGAGTTCGTTCTCCAGGTACCCAGTGTTTGACCCACTCTGGCACCCAAATCATTTTCCAATCAGGTACTTGAATTTCCTTCCATACTGGAACTTTTACTTCTTTCCATACCGGAACCTGAATTTTTTTCCATTCAGGTACCTTTACTTCTTTCCAATCGGGAACTTGAATTTCCTTCCAGTCTGGAACCTGAACCTCTTTCCAGTCAGGAACTTGTATTTCTTTCCAATCAGGTACTTGAACTTCTTTCCAATCTGGCACTTTTATTTCTTTCCAAGCTGGCACTTTTATTTCCTTCCAGATAGGGACTTGTATTTTTTTCCAATCAGGTACTTTTACTTCTTTCCATATTGGAACTTGTATCTCCTTCCAGGCAGGCACCTGGATCTTCTTCCATGCGGTTTTCCACACTTGTTTCTTTTCTGATTTCCATATCTGCTTCCATTCTTCTTTCCAGACGAGTTTTTTCTTCCAAACTCCCTGAGGTTTCTCGGGTTGTCCCCAGCCACCTCCATCACCTCGCTCCTCTAACTCATAGTCAGAACTGCAAAATAAAATTATTGGTGATTTAACAGTACTCATTAAATATCACACAAAAACTTCACTAAAAAAACTATCACTACTAGTTTTTGAATTATATATTGTCTTCAGTTTTTACAGCACAATTATGAGTATGCCGGTAAATTATTGCTAATATCTTGCAAGATGACAGATAATAATAAATTATATTAGCAGAAATACAGTGTAAGTTATACTACAAACATGCAACATAAAAATCTTAGATTAATGTGGAAATTTAAACCATTTTAGAGTAGGTTTAAAAGTCTTATGTTAAAAGACCTTTAGACTTAATTACATAAATCATATATATATTGTAAATAGGAAAACGATCCAAAAGGACAACAAACGTTTCACGATGAATCACAAACACAGAACTAAGGAACAAACACACTTACTGTCTCTAATTTTCGGTTGAACCATCATCAGGAGAGTAACCTGTCTCCAACCGTCGCTTCACAAGTGCGCTTGGTGTCCCTTTCTCAACTCTCCTGATGACGGTTCAACCGAAAATTAGAGACAGTAAGTTGTTTGTTCCTTAGTTCTGTGTTTGTGATTCATCGTGAAACGTATATATATATGGAAACGTAAATGTTATTTATCTTTGCAAGGGTTAAACTTTCATTTATTTTATCCGAATTCGTTATGCACTTTATTATTGATAGTTTTGACACTTCATTATTCAAATTCTTGAGTAACATTAATAATCACCCCTCAGTATATTGTTGATAACTAAACTTTCAAACGGCTGAGCTTATTTAAGAGTCAGCATAATTATTTATTACTTCCCATGATAACCGTTAAGCATTCTATAATTCCTTTCACTTTTAAAAGTTCTTTTTTTGCCACAATATTTGTAAATGATTATTTTGAAAGAAATAGAGAAAGGAAATAAATTCAGTACATTTAGACAATGCAATTTTAATTTTGCTGAACGACTGATGAAAAGTGAGATCTGCTTAAGCAGCTGAATAAACAAAGTTCTAAACTTTCTCTCCAGTCTTTTGAATATGATTAGTTTTTTAAATTTTACGAAGTCGGTGATTTAGAATTTACTATTCATATTTGATAAGGTTTAATAATACTAAGAAAGCTTGGTGAAAGCGTTAATATTCAAAACAAAAAAAAAGAAACATCATTCAATCATACGTTAGTAGTCTATGGTAATTTTCTTTCATTCAATTGCTTAGTAACTTATTGTGTATCCATTATTGATATCCGTGCGTCCCTTTAGATAACAAATCAATAATCATGATTTAGTATGTTATTTATGTTCACTTACATTCTACATTAGATATAATACAGTACCACCTGTGTCATTAAGTCTACACATCGAAAAGTACAAAGTTAGGCGACATTTGATATTCGAAGTACTTTGTTTCTGACGCCGGCACATATTGGCCTTCACCTTTAGAGATGAAAGTGTATCTCATTCATTTGCCATCAAGTTAGTTATGAGTGAACCACATTACTGTGTTGACATGACATCAGGTGTTCTAAATTTTACTTGATTCAAGTTTATTAATGAATGGGAATTTAACGAGTACTCGTATCTGACATCGTACAGGTCTGCACCGACCATTTAACTTCCTTTTCGAGGGACGACGTGCTCACATTTATTTACCTCCCGCATGAATAAATCAAGGGACAGCTGAGTATCTTTAGTTTTACTGTATGGATTTTGTGTATCAGTTCATAAAATATTGTCTGCAGAAGTTAATAAATTATAGGAAAAAACCTACTGATCAGCATTCAACTTTATACTACGAAAACCAACCTATTATGAAAATCATGCTACTTAATTTAATTGATTAATTATAATATGGCTAGAACTTATTATACTTCTAGTTCTATTTCCACATAATATTCATTTATATAATTTTACAAGTGTAATATTACTGTGAATAATAAATATAATTGAGAAATTATTTACCACTTTGAGCAAATGTTTTTACGCACTGATTTTAGCTAATTATTTTGAATAAAGGTAAATATATAGTCAAGTAATCAACGCTGAAAGTTAATTTTTCATTACTCTAAATTTTCTCAATTTATAGATATTATGAAATTTAATTTTAGTAAAACTAATACTGTGATGATGTTACAAAATTTTAACTTTTACGTATAAGTAAGGGAAAATACCTTTTGTTTTACTGAACATAATGTCCGGTAAATTATCTTTTCCATGATTAGATCTGCATAAAAACTATTCAATTTTTATTCTAACTGAGGAAATTTACATAAATTCTGCGAAGCTTTGTATGAAACCTTCATACTTTCTGCGAAGCATATTCATAAACCTTTTGTATTTACTCACATATATACAGATATCATCAGAAAATGTCAAAAATGGATTCAGGAAACTTGAAAATATGTAAATCTGGCAAAATTTCAATTTTTTATTTCTATACTTAAAGAAAATCATATTTCACGTGTTTATGTGAAATCTTTTTATATATATATTATAGTGATGTAAAGAGAAAGTTTCCGAATGTCTGACTAGTAAGGACAAATGCAGTTGTAGAGAGTGATGGTGCAGGACTCACCAAGGTCCTGACATCCTTAACGGTATCAAGGATGGCCACAATCCCCTGTCTAATTAAATTTAATCCTTCTCCACACTAAGAGAAATCAGTCAAATTAAACTTATCCATTGATAATGCGATTTCTTCAGTAAATTTTCAAGGAGCAATCCATCAATCAATTTCCCTCCGATTGTATCAGCGGATATGGATGACAAAGAGATTGAAATCTAATTTCAAATACAGAATATTTAAATATTTGTTCGTTATTGAATCCATACCAAGGCAATTTAACTTTTTTTTTATACTAAATCACTAATTAAAACTTCCAACATATATATAAATATAAAATCAAGTATCTACGAGTATTTCTCCTGTGTGTTCCTTTGCATCTCGGGAATAACATACGATTTTAAAAGGAAGATATATGATTGGCCTAGAGATTTTCTCAGTCAAAGTTTGGTGAAGGAAATCAGAAAAATGAGTTTATATGTAACTTAAAAATATGTTAATTTTCCATAAAAATATGTAATTTTTTTTTACCTCTTTAATACGCCTTCTCTATGTATTTATATCACTAATAAAAAAAGTGGTTAGCGTTATATTGAACTTAATATCAAAAGTTGTTAGAGTAACCAAACCTGTAATATTTGTGTAAATGATAAATCTAAAAAAGTCATATCAAAATATTCAAATAAAAGTATTTGTACGAACGAAGGACATCTGAAAAGTTATAATCACTTTGAAATTTGATTGTATTTCAGGAATCTACAGTATCAACGGCAGGCGTTAGTATAAAGTGGTATCATTCTATACCCCCTTTCAACATGCATCAATTTTGAAATACATGTGTGTGTCTAAATAAAGAGCATTTTCGTGTCATAGTATAATTCAAATTTCAATATTAAAATAGTTAAATAACGTTGCTTACGTTCTTATTTTATATTACCTATTTATTTTAAGTTAGTTTATCCCATCGTTA
Organism: Hermatobates lingyangjiaoensis; assembly: GCA_026182355.1. Lineage (NCBI taxonomy): Eukaryota > Metazoa > Arthropoda > Insecta > Hemiptera > Hermatobatidae > Hermatobates > Hermatobates lingyangjiaoensis. The sequence continues at coordinate 2,469,676 of JAPFBL010001931.1, read as the reverse complement.
AAATTAGGAGTTAATACAGTGTTTTACGATTCGTGGTTTGTCGCTCAATGTATTTATCAACCACACGATTTATATTAATTCATTAAATTTTAATGATCTCTGTTATAAGCAGCGGAATCATTTTGTGTTACAATTGTTTAAAATGCACTTATGGTTAATCCAATTGGATATAATAGAAAGTATTGCATAGTACTGTGTTTAGTTTATAGACGTATCGTTTAATAATTCTTGTTAAGCAAAACATCGATCGAGATTTAAATGATTATTTGTATAAAAAAATTATGGTAGAAACGAGACTTTCGAAAAAGCTTACTTTTTCAAAATACTGAGCTTCATAATGTCTTCAAAAAGTGATTAATGATAAATAGATTTGAGGTGTCAATTCATACAGATTTGACTAAAATGGTTTCCTAATAGATAAATATTGAGTTCGTTGGAAATAGGGTAGGACCTATGAAAAGTTCTTTTTACCCACCAAAGAAATTAAGATACTAGTTGCTCTACTGGTGAAGCAATTCATGTCAGTATTTACTATGAATTCAGAAGGAGAGAGGCAGGTTTGTTTTGAACCCTTCAGTGGTCACGGATTAACCGTATTCACCCTCTTTCCTAGAACTCCCCAATCCTCTTACCCTCAGACAGGCCCATACCTGTCTCTGCATGTTTCGACTTGAAACTCAAACCCTCAATGCTCAAGCAGTATTAATTCACAGGCACAATTGATCATTTTTATTCTGCTGTTTCGATCTTTCCTGCCAATATTTTATGCAAATCTGTAAATAAAACAAACTGTTTACATATATAAATATTGTGTGGTACATATAGTTTTCCTTTTTCTGCTATTCAAATTTTGATCGTCTATACTGATACTTTTATTAGTTTTCGATATTTCTTTCTAATACTGAAAAGTTTTAGTGCTGTTTGTTAATTTCAGTTTATTATCAGTTATTCATACATAATTCTTATATCCTTTCTTATGCAAATATGCCACCATAAAAGAATAAAAGACAAAATGTTTATCAAAGTAGATTTGAAAATTTACCAAAGCAAAACATCAGACATTAAAAAGAGAATATATATTATCGTACTTTGTGAAGAAAAAAGTTTCCAAAATTATTTCTTCAATGAAAATAATCAATTTTTCTTATTAATCGGGATATATAAGAAAAATATAATTTCTCATAAAAGTGTAAATTTTTGTTTACTCTTTGACCAATATTTCAACTAACAAAATAAGGAATACCAAAGAAATGCATTTCACCCAACACAGTAATTTAAAACCTACTGAGCGTCCTATTTTTTGCTAAAACTTACAAATATTCACAATTTTTTTGGAGTCAATGGAGGAAAAAACGTAGATTATGCTACATTGCTATAAAAGAGAGAAATTAAGGCTTCTCATGAGATTCGTGCCTTTTCATTCTGTGAGAGACAAATTATCTCAACAGTGATTATGAAGGGTAAATTTTAAATTTAAAATTAACATGGGAAAAGTTTAAAAGAATTTTTTTCTATGAAAGTAAATTTATATGTAATTATAATTTATAATTATACATTATTACATACGTTAGTAATTTGTATGTAAATTTTCTATGAAATGTAAAGATTTGGAATAAAACATTTATAATATATATCTAAAGCTTCTCGATCACTGAATGTTCAAAATATTAATTTAATTGTCGAGAATCAGGTATAAATTAATAACATCTTATTTCAAGTGGATGTTTCATCAAAAATTGTTTAGCAAAACTTCGGCTAGGAATAAAATTTTATTAGTTTGGATCTAATCCTCGATAAATAAATTAGTTATATCTATATATTGTTATATATATAACAATATTTTACAATGAACACGTAAACAAAATTCAATGGCTAATCTTTTGACTCTCACGAAGACCGCTTGTCACTGTTGAAGATTTTAGTCGTTTTTTATGATTATTTACTGTGGTTTAGACTTGAAATATATACATAAAATATATATTTAAGACACATGTATGTTCAAATATTTGTCTAATTAGGATTCAATTAAGGAAATATCTGAATCATAAATTGTAACTTTTTTTTAATATTTTATTACAAATAATGTTTAACCATGGATGAGCAATACATTGTCTTTCGTGGAAAAATTCTATTTAAACTTCATTTTTTCTATATTTTTCATTCTATATGTTCTGCTATTCTTATATTTAAAACATTTAAAAACATATTGTTTTTAAATGTTTCACTTCTATATAAATGATTTTGTAGATAATTTGCATAAAAAAGAAATGCCGTAGACACCTGTCAACCACGTGATTATTATTATTTTATTTTATTAATATTTTGATGAATAGATATAGTTATAAGTTAAACAATTGAAACAATTAACGAAACAAAAAGATTTTTCTATAATAATGGCAACTTAGCATGAAATAGCAATCAATCAAACATCTGTGAAATTACTATTTCTTCAACTTTCGACCTTTGTGGGAAGCATAAATGGTAGGTGTTGTTATACTTGAGTAAAGAATGGAGGGTTTTGGAGATATTATAGGAGAATGAGTCAAAAATATTTCAGTGCGTGTTTTGTTAAGTCTGTCTTATCAATCTTTACGGATTTCAATATAATGTTTTTGTTAATCTTGTTGATTATATAACAATGAAACAAACAAACAAACAAACAATATATTGTGGACGTAATTAAATTGAATGGGGATAAGAATCTTTTGACTGTGAATATTTCTCTTTGGGAGTTTTGTTACGACCTAGGTCTTCCGTGTGAACTACATCTGAATATATGCAGCGTTCTGAATCCTCGTCTTCCTTGAAAAGAGTTGATCTAGAATTGAGGACAAATCACTTAAGACTGGGGGATTATTAGATGAAATGCACTCACTCCATTCACAATTAACAATGGATTTAGAAGCCACATAGGAGTGTGGCCTTTCATTTCCTATATTATAATGACATCTACAATGGCATCTAGCACCTCATCTCTCACTGCAATAGCAACTGAGGTAGCTCACACAATCTACATTTACGTATAAACTTTTATTCAGTAAATTTATTCATAGATTAGAAATATCAAAATGTATTAATTTTATTATTGAAATGATTAATAATTGATTTATAATATATGGAAAAGCAATTAACAGATGACTAGTTGGATACTGAATGATTCATTAAAACTCCGATTCCTTAAAACTCCGATTTATTAAATTTTAAACAATTAGTACTTAACTTTAATACAGTATTAAAAATGAAAATAACAAGTTTATGATATGTAATGAGATATAAAAACCCTAGAATCAGTAGTTTGTTTACGAAAAAGACAAATAGAGCTATGTATGAAAGAAACATCTTGTATAGAAGTAGTTACGGGGTCTGTGATGTGCTCCCCAACACTCGTAAATTAGAGTGATTATGGGAACAATTTTCAGATCTACTGAAGTAGCTGTGTAGTTAGTAGCTGAATCACTCCTAAAGACATAGGCAGGAAGAGCATAAAGCAAAGTTAACATGAGAAATACTTGTAACAATAATCAAAATAAGAGATAAATAAACGACCATAGACTTAAAATAACTGAAACTATACTTATACAGAAAACGAATACATTTATTAATATGTAATTATGAAAAATCACAAAGGTATTAAAACTATTTAGAGATCAACCCGAGGCCAAGAAGAATCTCTTCAGGTAATGTCAACGATTCCCCAGGGAACACAAACTTAACAACTGAAAAAAAAACAACTTTAATACGTAAAGTGCAGTCTACTTTCCTTAGAAAAGGAAGCCATTAATTTTAAAAATCATTCATGTCTTGAACTACAAAACATGAACGTGATCAAATCTCTCAACTAATTACCATTTTCACAAGGTTTTATCTGTGCCATGAATATTGCAAATTCGTTTAATAAATATATCGACTTTTTTATTTTTAATGTATTTGATTAATAACAGGTAACTAATATGAATTTAGGAAAAAAATTGTTATTAGTACGTATAATAGAGCAACTAACTTTAATATTGAAAGTAGTTGGCCTGAAAGATGTTGAGAGTTTTTACAAGTAAATATTATTTGTATCGGTAGAATTGAATGCCGTTGCATGATGCATGATAACAGTAAGAATGGTATTCTAACCATAGTTTATCATCATTTCATCTGTTCGGTAATCTAACGAGTGGTTTTTACTGTAGACACCTTAATGTGAGACATAAGCACTAGAAGTGGCAGAGACGTCGTGCTGGTTATTGGGGCTTAACCACCAGCACGTCCTTGGGCCATGTGATCTAGCACGAAAACTCCCTTCTCTACCACTTACATTAGTCTAATCATTACGTACCCTTAAACTATTCTTTTCTAAATAACTTCCTCTTAACTCAACCAATCACACTGATCTACTTAGCACTTTTCTCATCTATGTCAACCAGCTTTTTTATACCTATTAGGTACAAAGTCTTTTACCCATGCACAAAGACACTGAAATACTTTTAACTCCAGACATTGATCTACTATTACTTTAACCTAAGTACTAATAAAGTAACTTTATGAGTTACTGAGTAATTTTGGGGTGACCTAATTGATAGTATAATTTAAGGTCATTGGAACCATGGGAAAATAATCATCTTACATATAAAGAAATTAAAATTTAAACTTCAGGTTTTTGCATAATACGAGTGCATATACACCCAAAAAATATGCATCAGCAATAAATTAAACTATTTTATTGACAATATTTCAAGCTGAAAGAAGAATGGTAACTGTAAATTTCTTCTTCAATTTAATAATATATAAAACAACGATGTATCGACCAACATTGACAGGGTCTATTAAAGATGAGTTTTCATACATATTCGTCTCTTCTGTATTTTCTAAAAAAAAATAATGATTGAGAAAATATATTTACCAATGTTCTGTTGAATGAAAACAGTTTAGGCTGTAGTCTTTTCTTCGGACATATGGTAAATACATTTCCTCAATCATTATTTTTTCTAGAAAATACATAGAGACGAATATGTATGAAAACTTAACTTCACCAGATCCTGTCTATCTTGGTCAATACATTGTTGTATATATTTATATATATATATATATATAATTTTGATTTAAACCAAAACTAAGATCTTTTAACAAAAAAAGTATATATACAGATAATTTCCGATATTTAAGTTTATGTATATATGCTACTGGACATACATAATATTTGAACCTTTAAAAAGTCCAGTTTTGATCAACATACCGATGTTGAAATGAATATATATGTGCACTCTTTTATAACTTTATTTTCCTGTTCTACTGTGTTATATTTTTATTTAACCTTCCTTTAATATATTTTTTTTTGCTCTTTTCTGTTGCACTGAAGACAATGATTACTTAGATTTTCTTTTCGCTTTTGTATATCTAATTACATTTCTTTCCTTGATCTCTCTACATTGTATAATTATATATATATATATCTTTCAACCTAACAAGCGGTCTTCGTCAGAGTCAAAAACCCAACTGAAGAACCCAACTCAGATGGGTTTTTGATTCTGACGAAGACCGTTTGTTACGGTTGAAAGATCTTAGTCTTGTTTTCCCATTTTCATATTGTGGTTTAATCATTCATTGTGATTTCACGTGTTTATGTGAACTCTTTTTATACATGTATTTATATATATATATATATATATATATATATATATATATATATGTGTACAATGGCAGTAGGTCTTCCCTTAAGCATATGCTATTTAAATAAGCAGCAGCTTCTGAATTGACCAATTTCTTGTTGACACTCTCTAGTTTTCGTATCACTTTGCGGTGAGACTCTGGTAGCTTCCAAAGAAGGTTAGCGAAAGACATTAACACACACAATAAACTTTAGGTCAAACATGAAAACATTTGAATAAACCACTTTTTTTAAAAAACCGTTTTAATGACTAAAATAACTATAACTAAATGAACAATACATACGAGCTTTGTTCATTTAGTTATAGTTATTTTAGTGATTAAAACGGTTTTTTAAAAGAAGTGGTTTATACAAGTGTTTTCGTGTTTGATCTAAAGTTTATTGTGTGTGTTAATGTCTTTCGCTAACCTTCTTTGGAAGCTACCAGAGTCTCACCGCAAAGTGATACGAAAACTAGAGAGTGTCAACAAGAAATTGGTCAATTCAGAAGCTGCTGCTTATTTTAATATATATATATATATATATATATCATTAAAATTAACCGCAGTCTCGGCATTCACGATCTTAAGACTGAGAGATTCGATCCTACGAACTAACCTCCTGCTAACAGGGTTCAACTGGAAAAGGAGTTGGCCAAGTGACAAGTTAAATTAAAATCGATGACTCATGCTTAGTCATGAGTCATGACGACTAAGCATGAGTCATCGATTTTAATTTAACATGTCACTTGGCCAACTCCTTTTCCAGTTGAACCCTGTTAGCAGGAGGTTAGTTCGTAGGATCGGATCTCTCAGTCTTAAGATCGTGAATGCCGAGACTGCGGTTAATTTTAATGATACTTGTTTAAAAGAAGATCTGCTGCCTATTTATACCAATATATATATATATATATTCACTTGATAAACGGAATACGGGTACTAGCCATTGCGTCTACAACGTGCTTGGTCTCCCTTTCTCTTTTCTCCTGAAGACGGATTGCTCGAAAATTTGAGTTTGTAAGTGTGTTTCTTAACTTTGTGTGCTATCTTCAATTTTGAACTTTCATATATATATGTATGTATACTAAATTGAATAAATGGTCCACACGAACTATAAAACTTAAAATTACACATTACACGACACAGAAAGAAGATGCACGCTTACTAAATTCAAAATTTCGAACTGTTGTTCGTCATCAGGAGAAGCCTAGAAGAGATCTGTCTCACTTTGTCCGTTTTTCTAGTCTTCTTCTGATGACGAAAAACAGTTCAAAACACTGAATTTAGTGTGGATTTTATCTTTTTTCTGTGTCGTGTTTTGTGTGCATCTTTATCCTTGTGAAATATGTCACTTGGCCAACTTCTATTTGTTTATCCTCTGTTAGATGGAAATTTATTATCAAATCTCCCAGTAATTAGATTGCGAATACCGAGACTATAGACCGCTTTAATGAAACATGTCTTAAGGAAGATCTGTTCCTCTCTGCACTAATATGAATGAAAACAGACAAATACAAATCCAAAATACAAGTCAAAGATAATAAAAAGACGAGCAACCTACTGATAAAAATAATTGCAAGAAGTAGACATGTCGTTTATGAATTTACTTGTACTGCGCAACCCTGCAGATAAAAAAAATATCTTAAAACGACGTTTTTACCAACATGTTTCTGACATTTTTCATGCAAAAATAGGAATATTTTAAAGTTTTAAATGGGAAACTTTGTCTTAAATCTTCAATATAGAAGGAAGTCAGATAAACAATGTTAGTGATCCAATGGCTATTGGAACAAAAGCCATGTTCTCCTGTAAGAGTTTATTTCGTGATACGAAATCTACTTTTTTCGCTTTTCAAAAATGTTATTGGTGTTGTAGTTATACCAATGATGCTAAGCGTGTATATTGATAAGTGGATCAGTCACTATCTGTACTCTCTCCAGGAATGAAAGACTAATAAATATCTTCCATTTAATCATTTATATTATGCTGAAATGGGACATTATATATTATATGTCCATAAAGTTCGATATCATATTTAATTATAGTAAAGTTGAGTGTAGGCCACTCCAAATTTTTTTTATGTTTTAAATGAAGGAAGTATGTCTGATGTATGTTACAGATGTTAGTTGAAAGTACGCCGTGTTTAATTTGAACATTCTTACTTTCCATGTTGTCTCTTCCGGTCGCCCGCATTGGGACTCTGTCCATCTTGAGAAGTAACAGGGTTCTTAATAACAACATCCTATATAAAATTATAATTAAATTATAATAAAACATGATTTTAAGGAATGACTGTGTATATGATATAGGCACAACTGGAGGTTATATAAACTAGAAGAACAACTAGTTAGAACTGTTACCACTAAAGACGAACAACATTCCAAGCAATACGGTTCAAATTAAATTTGGTTTCATTCAGTGTTTTGTTAAATAAGTTCAACTTTCATCCTGCCCAAGCGGATTCACGGTTGCTATTTTCCGTTACTGCACACTTTGGCTCTAATCGGTGATATTGAAATTGTTTCCCAGTGATTCACGATTTAGCCTGGCCATTTCCAGACGTTTCCGTAACTCCTTTGTTAGAAAGCACAAGACAAAACCAAATTTTCAACTTTCTCTAATTGTTATATCATTACTTTGTTAGATAACGTATTTTGAATATTTTATTTTTGATTCAATTTTCAATTATTTTTACTACTATTTTAATTGTTACAAAGTTATATATAAAAACCCCTAATATAAAACACTAAATTTACATAAATAACTCACTTATAATATTTTTCCTAGTAATAACATGGGTTATTATACAGGGTTATTATACATATTATCTGACAGAGATTTGTGATTTTTAAGGTAGATAAATAGAGTGTTCAATGGATAAAGAAATAACAAGTTAAAGTTTTTCATATATTTCCTTAAAATATTGTCGAAGTGTTGGTTACTATAACCATTGTTGACCAATACTTGTTTAATCCTTTACTACTGCTTGGTCGAAGAGAAGCCAGTCAGACGATGTCTTGAATGCATTCTATGTATAAGTGCCTTAATTGTTCTATCTTTATATCTTTCTGGGCACTCGACTTTAAGAGTGCATTTAAATAAACTCCTGCATGACGTTGGTTTAACATATACTGATGTTATAACATATTTCCTGTAATTACTGGTTTATATCTAAATACATCCAAGAAAGTTGATATTATTGTTGACACTGTAATTCCTTTGTGATAAGTTTTTAAAACTGATGCCTCTTCAAGTGCTTATTTTAAGTTTTTTAAAAGAATATTTTGTTATTAGTTATGTACTTTTGATAGAAGTCGAAGGTAAAATTGTCATTGTAAATAAGTATTGTATTAGAATTGTTTTAAAAAAACCTTGTATATAGAATCCTTGAAAATACGGTCGATACGTTAGACCGAAATCGTCGGAAACTCGTAAGGTATGAAAAGATAGCAATGAAAGATAAATAAAATCGGTGAGTTAATTTATATGGTACCACAGAGATGGATTTAAGGTAGCATTCTGCAACCTTTCGTAACTAAGGGTATGTAGGAAACGATACTAAACTTAATGTTGAGCAAGATCGTTATTTAATGAGGTATGTTTAAAAGAAGGTCTGCTCCCAAAGTATACCAATATATATATATATATATTCACTTGATAAACGGAATACGGGTACTAGCCATTGCGTCTACAACGTGCTTGGTCTCCCTTTCTCTTTTCTCCTGAAGACGGATTGCTCGAAAATTTGAGTTTGTAAGTGTGTTTCTTAACTTTGTGTGCTATCTTCAATTTTGAACTTTCATATATATATGTATGTATACTAAATTGAATAAATGGTCCACACGAACTATAAAACTTAAAATTACACATTACACGACACAGAAAGAAGATGCACGCTTACTAAATTCAAAATTTCGAACTGTTGTTCGTCATCAGGAGAAGCCTAGAAGAGATCTGTCTCACTTTGTCCGTTTTTCTAGTCTTCTTCTGATGACGAAAAACAGTTCAAAACACTGAATTTAGTGTGGATTTTATCTTTTTTCTGTGTCGTGTTTTGTGTGCATCTTTATCCTTGTGAAATATGTCACTTGGCCAACTTCTATTTGTTTATCCTCTGTTAGATGGAAATTTATTATCAAATCTCCCAGTAATTAGATTGCGAATACCGAGACTATAGACCGCTTTAATGAAACATGTCTTAAGGAAGATCTGTTCCTCTCTGCACTAATATGAATGAAAACAGACAAATACAAATCCAAAATACAAGTCAAAGATAATAAAAAGACGAGCAACCTACTGATAAAAATAATTGCAAGAAGTAGACATGTCGTTTATGAATTTACTTGTACTGCGCAACCCTGCAGATAAAAAAAATATCTTAAAACGACGTTTTTACCAACATGTTTCTGACATTTTTCATGCAAAAATAGGAATATTTTAAAGTTTTAAATGGGAAACTTTGTCTTAAATCTTCAATATAGAAGGAAGTCAGATAAACAATGTTAGTGATCCAATGGCTATTGGAACAAAAGCCATGTTCTCCTGTAAGAGTTTATTTCGTGATACGAAATCTACTTTTTTCGCTTTTCAAAAATGTTATTGGTGTTGTAGTTATACCAATGATGCTAAGCGTGTATATTGATAAGTGGATCAGTCACTATCTGTACTCTCTCCAGGAATGAAAGACTAATAAATATCTTCCATTTAATCATTTATATTATGCTGAAATGGGACATTATATATTATATGTCCATAAAGTTCGATATCATATTTAATTATAGTAAAGTTGAGTGTAGGCCACTCCAAATTTTTTTTATGTTTTAAATGAAGGAAGTATGTCTGATGTATGTTACAGATGTTAGTTGAAAGTACGCCGTGTTTAATTTGAACATTCTTACTTTCCATGTTGTCTCTTCCGGTCGCCCGCATTGGGACTCTGTCCATCTTGAGAAGTAACAGGGTTCTTAATAACAACATCCTATATAAAATTATAATTAAATTATAATAAAACATGATTTTAAGGAATGACTGTGTATATGATATAGGCACAACTGGAGGTTATATAAACTAGAAGAACAACTAGTTAGAACTGTTACCACTAAAGACGAACAACATTCCAAGCAATACGGTTCAAATTAAATTTGGTTTCATTCAGTGTTTTGTTAAATAAGTTCAACTTTCATCCTGCCCAAGCGGATTCACGGTTGCTATTTTCCGTTACTGCACACTTTGGCTCTAATCGGTGATATTGAAATTGTTTCCCAGTGATTCACGATTTAGCCTGGCCATTTCCAGACGTTTCCGTAACTCCTTTGTTAGAAAGCACAAGACAAAACCAAATTTTCAACTTTCTCTAATTGTTATATCATTACTTTGTTAGATAACGTATTTTGAATATTTTATTTTTGATTCAATTTTCAATTATTTTTACTACTATTTTAATTGTTACAAAGTTATATATAAAAACCCCTAATATAAAACACTAAATTTACATAAATAACTCACTTATAATATTTTTCCTAGTAATAACATGGGTTATTATACAGGGTTATTATACATATTATCTGACAGAGATTTGTGATTTTTAAGGTAGATAAATAGAGTGTTCAATGGATAAAGAAATAACAAGTTAAAGTTTTTAATTAATTTGTGACATTTTTGCGAAGCAGGGAGAACAATAGTACTAGCGAAAATTTTTAATATAATTCTTTAAAGTATAACCAACTATCTAAGGTAATTTGTTCTTTGAATAGTTCATTTACAATGCTTTCAATTCTCATTAATAACTTCAAAGACTGTCCTTTTCAATGCAAGATATATGATTCTTTATGAAGCTACATATAAAAGAAAGTTTTTTTTGTATCATTTGCAATCAATTAAGGTAATCTTTCATCGCATCCATTGTTCAATCACCTCAAATTTCAATTAATCTAAAGTGCATTTGCTTCGTAAGGGTAAATTAAACTTTCCAAATATTACGCAATTATTTAAACAAATATTTGAGTTTAAAATCTTCATGTTTTAAAAGCTATGACTTTAACTTTAATCTAAGTAAATATGTCTTTCAAAACCATAACATGAAAATTAATAATGAGTTTTGTTTTAGTTAAAGGTACTGAAATATATAAATGTAGGCTGTTTGATTTTGTTGTTGTTTTCTATCAGTTAGAGTTTGTTTTAAGGCAAAGAACATTTCGCTGATAATTGAGACATGACTGTTGTATTTAATTAGAGACTTTTAAAGAGTTCAATCAGTGAGCAAGAGGACAAGAGAAAATAAAAGTGAAGAAAAGACAATGGAAGCTTTCGCAGACAATGAAGGCGGAACAAGACGATCTGCGACCTGAGTCTATCGAGTTCTCACTCACGCTTGTGTACTCAGCACCGCAATGCATTCACCAACCTCCCACAACTTTTTATTCCCTCTTGGATCTTAATCCGTTGCAACTATCTCGTAGAAGCCTGTTAAGTAACACGGCTTTCCCTTTCCCATCCCTCGGGCTTTGTACCGTCCTCTTTACATTTAACGTCATCTCAAGGTTAGTTATCATTTAATCAAAATTACTTAACCTTATTACTAACAATGTTACTCTTTCATTTTTAAAATAAAGCATACTTCACTTTTCCCCCCTGAATTCTTCATTTGTTAAAGAAGTTTGGTAATTTAAAACAATAATTATTGTGAATATACTCTAAGGAGGCGTAATATAGACGTACTTGTACCGGAGATGGCCTTGTTCCTAACTCACTCTGACCAAAGAGTTTTGTATATAAGAGCTAACATACCTTGAGTGCGCCATCACTTGGACCACTAATTTCAGGTTGATGTTAAAATTCTTGCTCTAAATAGACTTATATCTGATTTAACAGTCTCTACATGGAATATATCGTGAAAAATGATAGTTATAAGTAGTAATAGTTAATTTTTGTAGTTCAAATGTATGAACACAAAAAAAACAAAAACAAAAAAAAAGCTTTTGTTATAGATGTTAGTACTATAATCACTGTCAAATCTATTTAACAAAGTCCTTTATTACTTTTACTTCCCTGTAAATAATCAATAAGATTTAAAAATCGATTTTGAGAAATTCCCACATTTTGACATCCCCTGCGTTCATACTTGAACTTCCTTTGTTCACGTCTGTGTGTGTGAATGTGGGTAGGTAGTGCGTTCTGTTGTTGGATTATGCTTGACAGCTTCCTAATGTGAATATAATATTTCCATTTATACAAAAAAACGTTTCACAACTTTTATCCATTATTGACTGCGTTCAAGGTTTAATTCTTGCTGAATTTTTTTCTTTAAATAAATAAAGGTAAAAAATCCGACAACTAAGTAACAAGTTAAAGTTTATCGTTACCCTTTTAATAGTTAAAGCACCCCTTCATAATATCTGCAATAAATCAAAAATTTTTTGTCAATATAGTAATATTGCAGTTATGTTAAAGTTTTCACAATCTTTACCTGAGGTAATGGAAACGAGAAGATATCAATAGTTTAGCAAATTAGATTTATTTTCAGAGACATATTGCTTAAAATTATTTTGTTTAAAAAAAAATAGATTGATAGTTGTACGCTTTATGAAGGAAGGCATATTACTTTATAATAGTATTATTTATTGAGGAAATTACGTTTTATTATAATTGAAACTCTCGTGTTTGTTGAAATTAAAGATTAATTGTTATTATTTTGGTTTAATTAGTTTTGAATATTGCTTTTAATTTGATGATCTGTTTAGTTCAGATTCTGATATATAAGCAATTTATCAGTTTAATTTTGAAAAAGTTTATATTTAAAAATATTAGTAGATATAGATTACGAGTGAAATAGAAAGAAAATATGATAAAGTAGGACTACGAAGGTTCTGTTAATACTGTATAGGAATGGCATTAAACACCAATTCTTCTTATTTCCAGGTCATTCGAAGTAAGCAATTTGACCTGGAGTTTATAAAATGTAAATATAATTTTGCTTATGAATGCAAATATAAATGATTTTATAAAATATTCTAAATTCGTCACTTTGGAAGAGGCGCATTCAATAGTTGCGAAAGCACAGCGTGCTGGCTACTCGACTATTCCCGGTTCAATTCTTATATATTTCCATCAGTATTATAAAAATAACTTTCACTTTTTTAAATGGATAGCAAGAGATTGATTTTATTTATATAGTAAAGCTAAACAGTACACTATTTACCAGAGAATACTCTGGTCCTCGATTTTTTCACGCAGGACGTCAATAAATTTGATCACGTCATCCTTCAGGAAGGACGTTAAACCGTCAGGCCCGAGCCTGTAAAATTTCAGGTATTATTTAAAGATCCCTCCTCTAAATATACAAATATAATTGAGTTAGACAAAATTTAGGAGCCTAATGTTGAATGCTCATTGGTATCACAAAGTGTCAATGTTCGGCCTACCTGTGTTCCCTTGTGGACCTACCACTGCAACATAACCTAACTGAACCTAGTCACCAGAAAAGGTAAAATTGGTGAGGTCCATTGAAAGCTTTACATTATTTGGGTTTTCGTAAAATTTGGACCAACTAATAGTGTTTACACAGTTTTTAGAGAGATTTTTACACCTTCGGAAGAAGCGGCTACCTTAACAAATATTAGACATTATTTCAAGGCAGTGTTATTACTTATTTCAACTTAAATAATTAATAGTTATTAGTTTTTTCAAAAATCTTTGGTTACATTTTCATCATATTTGCCAAATTTCTCCAAAATAAACATTTATTTTCTATCCTATAGTATTATAATACATTTACATATAATCAAGTTAAATTTAGACTTTCCCAGAGGATTCTTTTTAAAATTTTAAAAGAAAAAGAATTAAACATTGTTATGAAATCGAAGTTTTGCGTAACTAACTAATAGAAGTAGCAACAGTGTTTTGAAACTGCTATTTACCTTCCTAATAAGGTATGAGCAAATGAAAACCTTTACTTCTCTCTTATTTGTTGTGAGATCATTCCGCAAGAACTTGATAATTATGAAACAAAGAAAAAAAAAAGCTCAGGAAAGAAGAATTGTTATTGTTAGTTCAGAAAATAATTTGAAATAAAAAACCATATAATACATCTATGTGTTGAAAAAAGTAGAGAAGTTTTAAAAAATCTATATTTCAATTTGGTCTAAAACTGGTAAATAGAATAGGCTTTTCTGCAAATTTATTTTTCATCCATGTTAATTTTCTGAATTTTGAACAAGGTAAATTAGCACTTTCTTTATATGGGCCTAGGAAGAGTTTAATCCTGCCTATGACCTGACCAGGGTTATACAACTTTCCATTAACGCAATGACTAAAGTTTGCGAACACATAAATGGATTCCATAACTTTCTTTAAAATACTTCCTGTGAATGCAGTATGTACTAAATACACCATCAAAGTTAAATAGATTGAAGCCATATGAGCGACCCTAATTACTTCCAAACATTTCAAGACTTTCTCCTGTTATTTATGAACCACCTGGGATTTTTTAATTGTGAAGTAGTCTTAATAACAAATCATTAAAATAACAAACTGGAACTAAAAATTAAATAATTATTTCTAATACATTATTACATAATCAAAATTTAGATAGTTAAGTTAAAAGTAATATTTCAACTCTCGTTATCAATAAATTATTCAACTGTTCCAATAAAGTATGTAAATTAGATTGCATTCACCTCACTCTCCTCCCAAATTAACTGCATCAAGAAAGAGTTGTTTTGCATAATAATGAAATGGACAATACCTGCCAAAGGTCATGGCAGGAGAAGTCAATGAACAACGAAACTCTCTGTCCATGAATGACTATCTTATGCAATCCATATTCAATTAGAGCCTACTCCATCCGTTTAATTTAGAAAACTATGTTTTCAAATATCATTTGCACATTGAAAAATTTCACCAATTCAAAAAAGTATTTAGCCCAGTTTCTGTACGTTCTTAATTAACTATTAATTTCAAATATAGAGCATAATGTTTAATTATAGTAATTTTCTTGTATTTACAGATAACTTATACCTTTCAAAAAGTATTAATCAAATTTGATTATAAATTGAGAAAATATGTTAACCATTTCTTCTATTTTCTTTATTAAGGAATTACAGAATAATATACGAAATAAGCAAACTACTAATAGACAAACAACAATTAATAAACAAACTACTAAATTCGTTCTTCTTTAAACCATAAAGCTAATAAATATTTTTTGATTTAATTCTTAGAATATTAATTATTAAAATATAATTAGTGTATTTATCGCAATAACTTGTTTCATGTTGCTTTGAATCAGGAAGATTGGTTGTTTTTTTGATGAAGAGATACACTGTAATTGCATACCACCCAGATGGCAATCATACTCTTTCACTTTGCACTTGCTCTTTTGTGATAATCGGACAACAAAAAGCCTGAACTAACTACTCTAAATACTTTCCTTCCAGCTTTCATATCATGATTGCAGAATATAAGAAGACTTTTATATGTTTCAAGTATAATTGAAGTTATTATCTTCCTTCATATATCTTACTTATACATATCAAGAATTTTTAGGAAATAGTGAATATTATGAATCTTTATACTTGATTTTTATATATCAAGTCTGTTTCTGTTTCATTATAGTATTTTTAGGTAGAAAAGAGTAAATTTAATGAATCCATTTAATCTCCACATAAAAATAAAACTGTTTTATTTTCTTTTACTTACAGATTACTGAAAACGTATATAAAAACCAGGATTGCGTTTTGAACACGACTAAAGTGTTATGTGTCACAGGTAACAGGCTTATTAATATTTTCAAATGATATTATCCGGTTGCAATTATTCTGTTTTGCAACTATTACTATCTGTACGTAATCAATGTTACATTAGTATGAACTTTGTTTCAGTTCAACAATTTTTTTTTGCATATATATATATATATATATATATATAAAATTATTATTATTATTAAAAATGTAGCGTTAATTTGCAGAAACTTTGCTACACTTCTTGTTAAGTTTCTCTGCCTGCTTAAACAAGGTTTTGTTGTTGCATCTAAACTAAATAAAATACTTCCTACTGTCAACATGTTTCAACTTTTTCCTAGAACTATCATTGAGATGAGAAATATTCTCTAACTGTTTTCTCCTCTCATGTAGGAAAAGAGAGCCAGTTAGGAGGATTATAGTTGTTTTGCCTGTCACTACTTGGGCCGGTAGGTCACTGCCACTATTGACCCAAGTAGTGACAGCTAGAACAACTTCCTATAACTGATGACACTTTTTAGAATAAGGGAAAGAAATACAAAGTCTCTAAAAAAAAGATTAAAGATTTTATTCAGCGTGACGCGTTTTGAAAATTTAGCGTTCATCCTCAGATTAGATCACCTTACTAAGGCAGAAATAACCGGAAGATGAACACTAAGAGTTTGAAACGCATCGATGTTGGATAAAATCTTTAATGTTTTGTGTGGAAACTTACAGTTTCATGCCCTTATTTTAATTAAAAGTAATATAATTATAAACTGTAATTTTAAAAAACCAAAAATTAATGTTATTTATTTCGTGGAGGGTAAAGCATAACATCAATGAATACCTAATAAAGATTTATAATAAATGTTATTAGAGTTTGTGTTGTGCTGGCCTCTAGATTCCTAAATCCAGTGTTCAATACCCGCTCTGGTCCTCGATTTATTCACCCAGGAGGTGATATATCGGGGCACATCGCCTCTCGGAGAGGACGTTAAACCGTCTGTCCCGAGCGTGTACGATGTGAAGTACTTGTTAAAATACCTATTTTAAATATTTTTCAAGTTAGCAAAATTTGGGACTCCCAATGTAGAATGTTCATAGCGTAGGTTACAAAGGGCCATTAGAACTCCCGTGGGGTCACAAAGGGTCAATGTTCAGTCTATGTGTATTGTCTTGTGGGACTACCACAACAAACTTAGCCTAGACATTAGGGACCTGAAAAAAGGAAAAATGAAAATGTATGTAACGTACGATTGGTGAACAATAGACTGTCAGTTCATACAAAATTATAATTTTCAAACTTGAGAATTTTTTGACTACCAATCATTTTAAAAAAAATATATGACTTTATCACGATTATGTTAGAAAGTATTTGGTGTAATAACGAAAATAATTTAAATAGTAAAAATACTTCATACAATTCTACACTGGGCTCTCTCATGAATTGTTACAAATAACTAAAACAGATATTAAAAAAAAAGAGTTGCTCAAGCAGGTATTGGCATCTTAAAATTAGTGAAGTATGTAGATGAGATAAAAATGGATAACTATTTATGAAATCGTCAAGAGATGGAGGCTGCCTATTGTCTGTCCAATTTATCTAATGAATCCTCAATGAGGGCTCGGAGGACGTGCTAGCCTTGCGCTAATAAGGAGTTTATCTTAATTGTCTGCCCAAGTGCAATCACAGATATTAATCTATCTTGATCCTAGATTACCGCAATAGCAACTCTACCAATACCATTCAATTTCATCAATTCTTTGACTATGATTTAACAATTATTAATTGACTATTTCAGTGCTAATACTTCATATTGTTGTATAACAGTGTTAAATTACTGTATTTGTTACTTCTACTACAAATTCTATGGATTTAGAATTAAATTTAGGGTTTTTATTTTAAATGTTGCTTTAACAAGAATTAAATTAGTTAAACACCCATATTCTTTATAACTGTCTTCGGGTGGGTGAGTGGATCAGATAGGCTTTGAGACAGTGGGTTTAAGTGAGTTGGGATTCCGCTGTGAAATAGTTGCAGCAAAGTTGTGAACAAAGAAGATATTGAGAACTTGATACAAGATTTTCTTTTTTATTTAAAATGGTAGGTGTGAGAGTTTTTTAATAATGTTTGAATCAAAGGGAATGAAAATTGGATATATTTGCGGGAGTTGGAAGTTCAATGCATTGCCTGAGAATCGTAATGCATTCGCTCGCTCTCTCATTTAGTATGAGTTATAACTTTGTATCCACGAGTCAATCAGAAGTATACATTGTGTGTTAACTTCTGTTCGTTTCAGTTTTGTGTCAGGGTTCTGTAACATTTGTAAAAGTGTATCCCAAAGCAGCGCATAGTTGTCGCGGAAAGATCTTGTTTATGCTTTTATTCCAGAAACAGTCATACCGCAAAGTCAATGTTTTTAATAAGTGGTTTCAATAATTAAATTCTATGAATTCTTTTAGAGGCCCATATTTTAAGAATACTCTACAAATTATCGATAAAACTAATATAGGAGTATAAAACACAATTAAGTGAATTGCCGGTCAAATTAATATTTTTATGTTTACATTTAATATATTCTATCTGTAATTTGATATCGTCATCTTTTTAACATTTTTTAATGTTTCCTATTTTCTAATTTGATTACCTTCCTGATGACAGTAATGCAAAAATATTGACAAAATTACATAGAAATGCATTTTGCTTAACGTACTAACAGTAATTGCATATAGAAAGGGTGGTTCCAAAGATACAGTAGACTTTAATACGATATTATTATAATAATATAACATTATATTATAATAAACCAATTATAATACTGGAAGCTTACTTGTAATTAACTTACTTGTAATAAGTAATTATTACACTAACAATAAAACAGTTAGTGTAATAAGTAATTACAAGAGAAGATGCGGAAAAAATTTAAATTTTGATGGAGGGAAATAGGCGTTTTGAGTGTATTGGAGTCTCAAATACAATGTTGTTGGAAAAAAATGATCCGGAACATACGAATTTTTATAGTTTACAAAAATAAATTCCCAATAAAACAATCTTGGGTATTCATTGAGGATTCATATTACAAATAATGGTCAACTTAATTGTTTATGCTAGGACCATATTAAGACCAAACTGGTTCCACTATGAAAAGTGGTTGCAAAATTGTAAAGTTAAAAGTTTATAAATAAAAGTTGTGAAGTGATAAAACTATTTAATGTAATGGTTATCTTCAATCTTGTAGAAAAGTTAGTTTGTATTTACACACCCTCATTATATTAAGTGTCGAGGGTTTCCAGCCGACAATACAGAACCTAATAAAAGAGAAGAGGTCCGGTTGCATCACTCTAATGCTCTAAACACTTTTAGATTGGCGTAACTGGCAAGGAAGAGTTGATATCATTTGAATAGCGAACCATTACCGGTAATGGCAACCTATTTTACAGATTGCAAACCACATAGAAAGAATAAAAACTGAAAGTTAATCACAGAATTTACAGTTTCTCTTTATTTCAACGTAATACAACAGTAAATAAACATTGATTTTAATGATATACTTTTCTTAAAACACGTGTAGTTAATGTAACATTTTCTGAATCTTTACTTACAATATACCATAGTTATAAGATGTTTTTCTTCGTTGTCAAATATTGTACTTCTTAGTTTTTAAAGAGAAAACCATTTCATGTTTACTCTAATAGAAATTAGTACAAAAACACAATGCATCAAATCATCAAATCTTATTTATGAGTAGAATTTTAATATAATACAATAAAGTATGTTTTGCTGACTTCCAATTATTAAGAGTCCCTATAGTTTTTACTTTTTTTAATTTTTAATGTTGCATCCAAAATACAGGTTTAACGTCTTTTTCAGTGAGCTGTACAAAATCTGAGATTCCATATACAATTCAAGGGTTGTTTCGATTCAAACAAAAAATCTGACTTAGTGTTCCTCAGCTTGGTCCATAAAGGTTTATGGAATCCACGAGGAAGAATAATATTTTGAGGGTTCTTTGCTGATATTTTAAAATGCTATCTAATAATTTTTCTTATGTTATATTTAAAATTGATTTATTTGTGTAAACTTAGTTATTGTTAATAAAGAAATATGTTATTTTATTTTTTAAAAAGGGTTTTTTATTTAGACGCCATATTGTGAATGTAAAACTGTTAAAATTATTTCACAGTTACATTTTTTATTTAGCCAAAAAGAAATACATGTTTTGGGAGGATGAGGGTCTCCATAAATCAGGGGTGTCAAACTCATTTTGGTCTGGGGGCCGATTACAGCTTAGTTTGACCTCAAGCGGGCCGTGCCAGCAAGCTAATTACAAAATTACATAGAACTAACAATAAGTCTACCTTTTTCTTTGTATCAGTCAGTAATAATATAATTAGTGCTAAGAAAAATAAGTCAATTATAGAAATCTTTATTAAAATCCGACACTCTATATCCACTATTATCCATTTTGACACAGATATTTCGCTGGTCAAGGTGCGAAGACAAACGAAAAGTGGATAATACGGTGCGTACTAAAACACTGGTGGATAATATAAGAACTGCAGGTTTTTAAGTAAATGAGAGTAAACTGATTTTTTTTTTACAATTATGCAGATTTATCCCCCGGGCCGGATCGAACCCCCAGGTGGACCGAATCCGGCCCGCGGGCCGTATGTTTGACACCTGTGCCATAGATGATAAAACAGCTCACAAGCAAAATCGAAAAACTTACAAAACACAAAATATGTTTCTAACTTACCTATGAGATACTTATTAAACTGTTGCTATTTTAGTCATAAAAAATGGAAATTATTCTGAATTTACACAGTACTAATGAGGTGAACAATTTTTCGATAAAAGCGTAAACATATAATCTCTAAAAAAAGTATTTTTCCTAAAGAAAGTGTTGTTTTAAAAATACTTTTGAACATCGTATTGCGTATCCTACGCTCAGTGCTCTAACAAGCTGATAAACAAATAAAGAAATTGACGTTATTAACATAGACTATCGCATTTGATTTATTAAAAAAAAACTAATTTTTTAACAAAAGTAACTTTTACTAAGAATAGTGTTTGTGAAACATAAATTGTCATTATAGCTGACATAATTAATTGGATTATCACGCACTTTTAGGAAATGTGCGTGAAAAAAAATATAAAAGGTAAAATATATGTCTTGCTTATACAATTAAAATTATGTTGTAGTAACTTTATTAGTCAGAAGTTGTGTTGCATGATTACCTTGTTATAGATAACATCTGATAATATATATACATATGAATCAAAATGGTCTGCTGCCGAGATTTGGACAGCAGTCATTAGCTCAGTTGTGCTCCGTCATAATGAACTGTTATTAATTATTAAGACAAAACGTTTGCTCCTTTCTATAAGGAAGCACCACCTTACGGGCTACAACCAAAATGTTAGTTGGTAAACTGTCTCACTTTTTATTCTTGTGAAGTATCTAGTAAACCATATTACACATTATTTTCAGTACTAGTGAAGATAGAGTTATTACTGGAATTATAATTCAGATTATTTTTCTTCATAAAATGTTTTTTTTTCTTTTTTTACCAAATTCTATCTCTGTTCTGTTATTAGAAACTCTTCATTGTAATTGATTTTAGTTCTAAACATTATTGAGAATTTTTTCTAAAAAGTTCTAAATATACCATATTTTCCAAATGTTATATCCTCCATTTTGAAAAGTTTATTAGCTATTTTTAGTTTGTTTCTAAAAAGTAAGGAGCTATTACTCTTCAATAAATTTGTAAGTTTAAGTAAATATTTAAGATATATTTGACAGTGAGGTGGACTCCATTACTTGTCATATTATGATAAAAGTTTGTCTTATCTGGTGAACTGGTGCCGCCCTACCGGTTACAAACGTTGTGCATTTTTAACAGGGTCGTGAGATTTAAGAATTGCCCCCACTGGAAGATGCACAATGTGCGAAAAGGGTTGGATGGCTATAACACCGATTTACAAAGTAAGCAGACTTCTATAATAATCTGACTTTTGCTAATCTCTGTGGTGCTAAGAATTTGCCTCAGTTATTTATGTTAGGAAACAGTTACACAGTATTTACAAATCAGTTCAAAATCTAATGATCAACTTATTTGGGGTAAAGAAAACTATGATAACAGATTGGATTTCCTTAAGTATTAAACTTTCCTTTTTCATACCCTCCCAAAAAATGTTAGTTGAAATAAATTCCTAAAATATAATTAAGTATATAAATAGTATGAATCATAATCGCCTCCTCTCCAGGATTGACCAATAATTTAAAATGAATGAATGACCTTTCCTTTCTATTACTAATTAAGTAATTTGAGAAAACTCCACTTTGAGCTGCAACTTGCTATTAGAATATAAATGACTCCAACCATTTATGTTTTCGAAATATTAATAGAAGTATGCATAATATTAGTTTATTGTTATTTAAAGAACCTATAAATTACAATAGACAGTCAGTATTAGCTGCCATAATGATAGGTAACAGAGTGAACAAATCAAAGATATAATACGACCAGTGAATTTTAATTGAACGTTCTCAAATAATTATTTCTGGTAAAACAAAACAATAAACAAAGTATGTTTGTTTTTCTGAATTATTTTTAAGTAATTTTATATTGGTGAAAAGCATACATGGTAATCCATTTTTTGTATTCATTTTGGTGAAAAGATGACTGAAATATGCATATATATATATATATATATATGTATATAAAGATTTCACATAAACACGTGAAATAACAATCCAATAAGACAGCTGGGTTTTTGACTCTGACGAAGACCGCTTGTTACGGTTGAAAGATCTTTGTTTTGTTTTCCCATTTCATGTTGTGGTTTGATTATTGATTGTTATTTCACGTGTTTATGTGAAATCTTTATATATATATAATCATCCACTGAAACTAATGGAATGGCATTTTAAAGACCAACATTTTTTAACTTTTTGTCAATTTAAATTTACAGATAAAAATTTAGATTTTATTAGTTCCAACTTATTATTTGATTTTTTTATTTTAGTTTCTCAAATATCCAAAACTAAGTTTTTATTTTTTTTGACTTTTGTAATTTAAACCCTAAAAACTTAATTTTTTTTTTAAAAAAAAAGATAGTTTTGCCTTCGTTGTAATACAAATAAATTAATTTGATCATTTCATAAAAGTTTCTGTTCATATCAACAACAGTTTATGAGATGCAGCTAACTTAAATACATTTAGCTTACATTCTTAAAAGTGTTAAAACTTCTTTTTATAACCACTGTTTCAAGACAAACGGTCTTACTCTCACTGCTAAAGTAGTAATGATCCACATTAATAAAAACGAACGATTTTTGAACAAACCAAAAATAGAAAAAAATTATACTTTCTTAAGGTATCTATTAATAAATTTTAGGAATGCTTAAATTTAATAAACAATATATTAAATAATTTATGATAAGAGTACTAAAATAAATCGGAACTAGGTCGGTTCTCGAGGTGCAAATTAAACTTTCATTACCTTGACCATGAGAGTATGAACTCTCAGTAAAATATCCGAGTCCTGAAAAATTTGGTTTCTTCTTCACTCTCCATACTTTTATCAACATTTATATGCACACATCGATAAGGGTTTAATTTTATATCTTAGATCTGTTAACCTATTTTTAATGAATAAAAACTTCACAATTGTTGTACGACTTTATTTTTGTTTTTTCATAAAGGAATGAAAAGTAAATTATTATTCTTTTGATAAGGTTATGGTTTCTTTTCTCCAAAAATAAGGGTTGCTTAGTATCACTACTAGTATCTAAACATTGTTTGAATTTATTATTCAACAAATGTGTTATCACAAATCTATAGATACGTTTAGTAATTTAGATGAAAGAAACTTTTTTCAAGAGAAGAACAGACGTGGACCAAATAGGTGTTTGTAATACCACATCGCTGGCTTGAAAAAATAGCTTTGTTTTCTATGTGTAGACAGTGTGGTTAAAATTTTCAGTCTTCCACATAAAGAAATGTGGGGTTTGCTAGATTCGATGCAAATGACTACAGCACTAACTAATAAATTATCTCGATATCTGGTTTAAGTGTAATGATTAATAGAACTTTATCTACTATGTACATTATATATATATATTGCTCACTTTTCTAGTATCAGGATTACTAAGTTACCCTAAATGTTTAAATTGGCGATATATAAAACCCTAATACTACTTAAAGTAATTCGCACTATCATAGTGAATATCTAAAATTGATATGTTTCAAGACAAGTATGTTGGCGCTTAAGTAGAGTTGATTTTCACTTTAATGACTGGAGACACCTGACTCAGAGGTTGAGGTCAAGAGAGGCAGTGGATGCGGATCACGACCTCAGGGTCCAAGAGAAAGTGGTCTCACGTTTCAATGGAGTGAAAATGGTGTTGTCTTCCGAATCAGCCATCCTGCAGTGCATGTTTTTAATGCATCTTGCTTAGAGGAAGACAAACTATTTTAAAATGAGTCTCTTCTAAATCTAAAAGGAATGTAAATTAAATATACGTTTGCTTAGTAAACTGAAATGGGATGAATGAGTTTTAGGTCGGAACCATATTCGGTAGCTAAGTTAAAAAATATTACGTCATACATCCTCGTTTTATGTTTAGCAGTAAATCAATTTCTTCAAAACAAATTTGTTCAGAAGACTGGTATGAGACTGCGACTTTTATTAAAGTACTTCCTTGAAATCATGCTATTTTAATCATAGTTCTCTAATCTTTTTCACATACAGAGGTACAGAACATCTATATGGAAATTAGAAAGCGTTAATAATGTACTTACTTACTACCTTGTTAGATTGAAGCTTTCTGTACATTTTTATTTCCGAATAACCTGAGGCACTATAATTGCTAACTTTGATATTGAGTCTAATATAAATAAACCATTACGTTGTTAAATAAATTTAATACAGTAATTTTAATTAATGATGACCCTGTAATATCCGTAACACATCATTTCATATATAATCATTTCATCTTTGGTCCAATTTATATTGTGATTGTCAGTATTTATATATGGAAGTAAAACCACTGGTAAAGATCTCTATTCACTAAGTATTTATGTTTTTTTGCAAAGATTTTTAATGATTTATAAAAACACTTTCACATAATTTTGGAAATATCACTAAAATCAAGTTTCTTGAGACAGATTTCATTAACTTATTACCTAAGTTAACAATATTAGTAAATTCTATAGTAAACCAATGTTACTAGGAAGTTTAGGAAGTCAACCTTTTGATGGGACAAATCTATGTCAATAAAGAGATTTCTGTTATATATTGGTACTTTTTTTCACTAAAACAGCATTATTCCAAAAATAAATTCAGAAGTATCAAAAATCCAGTTTAGAAATGTTGAAGGAGTAAACTGTGAACTATTCTTTTTAGTTGTTAGTGCCCTCTGAAGCCCTTAAAATTTACTATTTTGATGTGTACACACACACAAAATAGTAAATTGTGTACATAGAAAACCTACCAAATTTATTCATGCCAAAAAGGAGCTTTTAGACATATGATTTTGAGACCACCAAGAGTTTGTTACTCTAAATTTTTACATAATAAAATTAATATAACTGTTTATTTTACTCACTACTTAAAATACTCCCATTTTTATTTGACAAAACTTTGAAAGGTACTAAAAAAAATCCCTCCAATTAATGTAAAATCTCATAATTTTGCATGCCATAAAATATTGAAAGTACTTCCAAAACTTGCTTGCAACCTCAATGTTTGCATAGTTTTTCAATATGTTTTAATGCTCGTAAAGTGGTTAAACTTTAATCCCTTGGATAGATTAAAAAGTAAATTCTGTGTAAATGATGTCATAGAATTCAAGAAATTTATAAAAATTTTATAGTAAATAGCATCAACTCATTGAATGTAGTCGATGAATATGATCCTTTATCTTTGATTATAATTAATATGAATCACGATTCAAATCAAAAGCTGAAAGTATCACACATGAAACAAAATTTCCTAAATAAACACTCTCGTTTCTACACAGTACGTAAATAAAACTGTGTAAGTAAGCATACAGTAAAGTATATTATTTTAAAGCTATTTTAATAATGTCAAGGAAAAAACAGTGCTTTGCAGGTAGTTACTGAAATGGCTAAGACACTAACCCCACAGGATTAACAAACAGCTTATCTGGGACATAAGAAAAGCAGCCTTCACTTTCCTTATTCAAACGAGAAAATTCGCCTCAAGAAGCTATTCATATCCTAAAGATGAAGGGTGATCGTTTGAAACTATTCGATCATAGGAAATATGGTTTTCTGTGCAGACAAAGTGACGAGAGGAAAATTGAGAAGTTTGTTAAGAAACAGGTCTTAGCTATGTTTGCTGTTATTTTCAATAATATGTTTATACATATATATATATATATATATATACACGAGTTCAAAATTCAAGAAGAGTAACACACAGATTAAGGAAACACACTTACAGACTCAAATGTTCGGGTATTCCTTCTTCAGGAAAAAGAGAAAGGCTGACCAAGCACGTTGTAGACGCAACGCGGAAAGTAAGCTACCCCGCAACCGCCAGTGCTGCTCCCCGTACCCGGTCTTAAAGTATAGAATTAAGAAAAATTCAGATAAGCAGTACTAGTTGGGTAAATATAAATTAGAAGTAAATAAATCACCGGGTACGGGGGGCAGCACTGGCGGTTGCCGGGCTGGTTACTTACCGTTGAGTCTACAACGTGCTTGGTCTCCCTTTCTCTTTTCTCCTGAAGACGGATTGTTCGAAAATTTGAGTTTGTAAGTGTGTTTCTTTACTTTGTGTGCTACCTATCCTCAATTTTGAACTGTTATATATATAATTTGAAAACTTTGAGAAACACGTATGAAAAAACAGAAACTAGGACTCACATTCAATATATATATATATTAAATGTGAGTCCTAGTTCTTCTGTTTACACTTTTAAGAATGATTTATTTTAATTACGGAAATGACATCCAATTTTGCTGGAATGGTGACAGCTACAACTAAGCAGTAATAATATTTCAAAGATGTATCATTATCTGAGTATTACAATTGATAAATAAACACAGCATTTTCTCCGATTCAAAACGTTATTGGTGATTGTTACCGCAGTTAAATGTAAGAGGAAAAAACTAGGCCAGCCGTGCGACAATAGCGGCTCTCAGTTGGTTAGCGACAATTGTCTGGCTGGAAAGCGGGGGTCACAAAGGGCCTGGTGCTGCCGGCCACCACATTCACTTTCTATTTAGTCCTGCTTTATTTACTTCTAATGATTGCAAAACAAATTATAATAGAATTCTAACAGCTATTACATCAAAGAATGTTTAATTGAAAAGCAACTTTTTTTTATCCATAAAGGCTTTATCTAATTCTAATTCATAAAATTAAGAGTTGCACACTTCTTTCATTCATGAAAAAGTAACACAACAAATTATAAAAACACAAGAAGTCACTTTCACAATCTTGTAGTTTCTTATCATCATAGTCATCACAATAGTCATCTTTTATTACTCTACAATATAATTTTTTATATACAGAAAATAACTTTATGTTTACAACTAAATGTGGTAGTTCTTGAGACTATTTTCGATAGAATAAGTGAAAAATATAAAAATGAGCCGTTATAATAAGAGTAAAGACTATTACAGTTCAATGAGTTATTAGTATATTTGTGTCTTTAGTGTATGTCGAATGTGAACCCATCAGACCAGAAGTCTTCCACTGCTGGGCAGTTATGGAGTGATATTGAGATTTCTTAAAGCCTACAGAAGTGTCTTTTTTGTGATCAAATAAGCAGAGAAATAATAGCATCGGATTTTGGAAAATGAAAAACAGAATACAGTTCTTTGTCCAACCTGGATAGCAAATAGAGAAACTTTATGAAGTGAGTGACTAAGAGTGAGTTATCGACATTAGTCCCATAGAGTACAAAGTCACCAGCTTTAAGACAAAATATCTTCTATTCCAAAGATGAAAGTTCAAATATGAAGCAATAATTTAGCTACATTTAAGCTTAAAAGTGAATGAATGATTTTTAAAATATAATTTCATACGTTTGCTAATAGTTAAAAATACAATAGCGCGAAGGAAACAGACAAACATAATCTTTAAATTTGAATTATTATGCAGGAATTTGTGATGGACTTAACAACACTTTGATAATATTGTTCTCAATTTGCTTTATTTGCTAAAATATATGAAAAATAGATTACATAATTGTATTTTGGTACTTAAAATTTGTATTAATGTTATTATATATGTTCTCATTAGACCTGATTAGAAGAGCCGCTAAAAGCAATGATTTGGCACATAAAATAATAAAGGAGTACGCTTAAACTTTCACCTGGGGACTGTTTAGCTCTACTTGATAATGGAAGCTGGAGCTAGGACTTGGGAGTGGCTGTCATCGGCGACTTCCCATTAGGTAACAGACTTCCTCTAGTGACCAGTGTGAACCGTCCTTTCTTATATTGAATTTTATTCCCTATATAATACTATTGGCCACACACGTGACACTTTCTCCTTTTTTACTCTTTTCCATATTAGAATATATTTCCGTTTTACTTTTTTTTTTCCGAATACATAAATTCTTTCATACCCCTCTGTTACATTCATACAATATCACAAATAATATACAAGGAAATGAAAAGAAAACACCATTTATATAAAAGTAAAATTATCCTTACGATTAGAGAAAAATATTCAAAAATCAAAACAGATTATTTATGTTTCAAAATAAAGGGTCCATGTAAATTATGTAATTGTTATAAATTGCTTATTTTATACTAAATCATTGAGTATTTATTTTGAAAGACATTTAGTGAGTAGATGTTCTAAAATTACATACGGTATTTATTTTCATCTTACAGCTAAAGATTATTTTGAACGACTTAAACATTTCTGATAACGAGAACGAAAACTGATGTCTTGAAATATTTCAAAGCATATTTAATCTTTATTATTTAATTTGCTTTTTTGATAAGTTAAAGACCAGTCAAGATGTGCATTTGAGGTTGGTTTTTGTTGCCATTGTTTTTGAGACAGTAAGAAATATTGAGAGATATATCAGACAGCTCATCAGGTATTTTGACTTTGTTTTAATTGTGTTTGACATCTTGTTTTCAGTATTGGTAACTCTACTATTAGTGAAGATGCCCACTGTTTGTATACATTTGTATAAATGATGGATATTTCTCGTGGCTGCAGTCGCCCTGATTTATAGGGTGTTGCAGACTGACACACCTGGTCCTCACTACTACTTGCTGTTAACAGACACAAGTCTCTCATCTTTTACTTCGCACTCGATATACTTCAGTATTTCCTAATAACATCCTTCGATGGTGCGATGCCGTCAGTTTCTCCACGACTCTTTTGAACTTGCTGACACATACTATGCTTCTTTTGTTCTTATTACTGACTAGAAAGCAGCTCTATTTCAAAAACCTTTCCTGTTTCAAGTCTAGCATAGCAATAATGCTTCCTGTTTCACCATTTAACAAATGAAGAGTAAGTAGAAATCGGACATTTTTTTTGAGATAACTGTTTGACAAAAGATTGATGGAACTCAATTTTGGTGTATCATCAATAACATAATCTGTAACGTTATGATAATCATTAAAAAAAAAACTTAAAAATATGTGAAACCTCTCATTCGTACTTATGTAAGTAACTACTATTTTTATGTAAACAGAATTTTGAACTTTACACAATGACAAACCTACTCTCTTTTAGATTAATTATAATTAATTACTCTTAGTCACTTAATAATTAAATAACGAAGTCAATTGCATTCTGA
The DNA here is from genome assembly GCA_026182355.1 of Hermatobates lingyangjiaoensis. Lineage (NCBI taxonomy): Eukaryota > Metazoa > Arthropoda > Insecta > Hemiptera > Hermatobatidae > Hermatobates > Hermatobates lingyangjiaoensis. The sequence continues at coordinate 2,439,519 of JAPFBL010001931.1, read as the reverse complement.
AAATTAGTAATTTAAAACTTTATACATTAGAGATAATATATTAATGACTATAGTAAAAAAAAAGAATCCATGTTGTTTTATAAAATATTATTTTTTTATTCCAAAACACTTTAAAATTAGACTATAATAACATTTTCGATGGGATATTTTTGCATGTTTGTCCGAGGTATTGGACAATCCAGTTGGGTTTTTGACTCTGATGAAGACCGCTTGTTGTGGTTGAACAACAGGTTGAACATATGAAATTCAATCCCTATTTCATATTGTGGATTGATCATTCATTATATTATGTAATATATATATATATAATATATATATATATATATATATAGGTAAAACTGGTATGTCCTATATTAACTATCAACAATAATTAATACCCAAAGCTATAGATATACAAATATTTTTATGTCAAAATAAATAAAATTTACTTCAAAGTTACACAAAAACTTAGGAACTTTTTTTTTTAAAAAAAATAGCACAATATAAATATAGGTGCTACATTAAAATTAATTGATGCATTAAGGATATATTCTCTCGTTACTATTAGAACTATCCAAGAACAGCATTTTGTTTCTTGTATTAAGCGTAACTTGTAGGAGTAGATCGAATTAAAAGGAAACAGTTTTACAAATATACTCACAATCATTATAACTCAGCCAACATACATGTATTATTACATTTTGTTTGATTTTTACTTTTGAAAAAGAAAAGATTTTACAAATCCGGCAAATAAACGTAGGAGAAAGTTAATGACTGCATTTTTAAACATTTCATTTCCTCATTCAATATAATCATAAGATGTTATGACAAAAGAAATTAAAGAAAATTTTCAATTACATGATTTGAAGAATAGCAGGAAAAAATAGTTCCAGTTTTATTATACTGCTACAAATTACCTTTTACAAGTTTCGATATGATACAAAAACAATACAGGTTTTCCTTTATGGGTGTTTATTTATATATTAAATCTCATTCATATATTAAATTTTTTTAGGATTCATAAATTTCGAGAAATATAAGAAACCTACAAACTTTCAAACATTCAACTTTCAACTTTCAAACCGGACAGATATGCCTTAAATCGACTCAGAGGACCTGTATCCATCGAATCCGTCGAAATCTAGAAATCAACTTTAAACTGTTCATACAATGTTATTGGTAAATATTTAGTTTTAAAAATAACAAAAATTAAAATCATAAATTGCATTTAGCTAAATATTGATAAAAAAGTATAATTGTATTTCTATTACATAAATGGAAAAGTAAATATACAAATAGGATGTGTAAACAAATTTAAGATCAAGAAGAAGTTTGAAATCATAACTCCCAGAACCAAACAAAATCTCATTTCCTAGGCAAAATAGCGAAAATCTCATGTTTATAATCTATTTATAATATTCAACCGAAATTTAAGCTTTTATAACACATTTATTTTCAACTAACAAAATGATGTTATTTGCTTCCTTATGTATGCAAAATAACGGTTTATCACCAATAATAATTTTGTATAAGAATTTTACAAGCTAATAAAATATTTAATTACTTAATTTTTAGTAATTAAATATTTTAATAATTCATTTCAACAAACTTATTAATAAGTGAAAGATTACTGAATATTTATAATTTTATTTATCACGGAAATGTTAATTTCTGTTATTATGAAGCAAGGGCAACAAAAGATTGATTACTTGTTTTTTTTATTACAATAAAAAAAGGATACTTCACAATGTGTAATTGATTTTTGAGAAAATTTAGTATAATTAAAATATTTTATCTGTTGGCGAATTAGAAGATGCTACGAAGCCTCCTGGAGAAAGTAGCGTGAAATATTTCCTTATAAATAATCATCTCTTATCTCTCAAATACCTTGTTTGATTTAAACACTCTTCCTTTCTAAGTGATTCCTTTTCCTACCCAATAAAATTCGCGAAGAAAAAAGGTTTTCAGCATTTAAAAATATTCAACGCAAAGTAATTTACTAACATCTTTCAACTTGAGGTTTTTTTTATAAAAACAGTGAAAGTTATTCTTGACTTTTTTTTTTTATAAAATTTGTATTTTAAGATTTAAATATTTTGAGTACAACCAATTCATTTTATGGAGAAAGTATATTTATATTTTAGTCGTTGAATGTTTCTGTGAATTGCTTTTAAGTTATGTTGGTATTAAGACGTATATGACAAGAGGGGAAGTATTAATAAAGAAAAGTAAAATATTGTTTCCGTGAACGAATAATATATGCAAGATTATTTGTTAATTCAAATATTTCAACTGGAATTACTTTAAATTAAAGGTCCTTTTCTCTGGTATACAAGAAATATATATATTTTTAAAAAGTGTGAAAGGAGACAACTAGCTGTGTTGCTTCTTGATTCAGCTCAAAAACAAATATGATGATGCAACTGATTTAATAACATTTATCAAAAGTAAATAATAATTTATGAGATATTTAAACATATTATTGAGGCTCAATAGGCTAAAACTATTTTTTTTTTTTTGCAGAAGCATCCCTATCAATTTCATTTATTGCTTTCTTCGAGAAGGGAGTGAATTCGCGGTATACCTTATCTACATTTGTTTGAACAATAACCTCAAGTTTTTATTGACGTTTCAATAGTACTGCCGCTGAGTTGAACCTTAATTTCGATTTAGAAAATATATTTTTTTTTCAATATTTTATTAAAAAGTCCTGTAATTACTATAACTGTTATTCTAATAAACAAGAGCCAGGTTAGCCCAGTGGTAAAGTGCTCGCTCGCCTCTGAACTGGTAGATCCGGGAGTCAATATGCTTTATTGCCAATGATTTATTCATGAAGGGGGAAGAATAAATCTGAGCATACCATGTACGATGTTTGGTATTTGTTAACGATCCCTACTCTAAACATACTTGAGTTAGACCTTAATTTACAACTCCCAAAGTGGATGTTCATGTGTGGTTTCACAAAGCGTCAATGTTCGACTTATATGTGTTCTCAAAGTAAGAACAGCCACTGTAACCTAACCTAACTTATTATAATAACCACTTTTTACAACACCTACCTTATAGCCTTTGCATTGCTTGGTTTTTTTAGAAGTGGTAATTTTGTTTTATTTTTATTGCGACCCAGTTTAGTTGTGAGTGTGCTCCTCTACTAAGTTCATTGCTGATGAGAGTCTAAAGATTTTTCTTATTCAAGTTCACTAATGGAGAGATTTTTAAGAAAACTTGACACCGCACGGATAGGAGACGTTCTCTATCCTACACTAAAAAAATCTAAGAGCGATAACAAGTTTGTAGCCCTGATTCGCAGTACTAAAGGAAAACTAACTTACTAGGCAAAATAACAAAAATCGCATTCTTCTTTATTTTATATTATTACTTTAATAATAATACAAGGTTTCATAACTTTTATTATAGTAGAAATATTTATTTTTAAACTAATTATATATTATGTAATTTATTATTACACATAAAAAAACTTTATAATACACTGGAAGACATGTATTGCTTTTACTTTACAGCTTTGTCTGTTACGTACAAAGTGATTACACTTGCTACTGAACTGAAATTTATTGTTTTTTAGTTTATTGAGGAACTCAACTCTCGTTTTTATTATTTAGTGAAGAAAACATTGTAAATCAAAATGAACGTAACATATTATATAAGAAAAAAATTATGTTTTATTTGTAGTAATATTTATTTTTGTTTAAGTCAATGAAAATGAACTTTTTCTATTAACTAAATTTAGTAACAAAAAAAGTATTACAGTCCATTTGTAAACATTAAATTTATATTCGTAAATTTTCTTGCAGATCTTCTTGCGTATTAACATGACGAGTATTAAGCATATATCTGTGCGTAACTGATACTCTATTTTTCATCAGCTTTTCAATGTTTTTAAATCAAGGGTTCTTTGTTTTGCTTGAGGACAGTCTGAGAGCTATTTTACCATCTGTCGAGACCTCCCCTGCTCCCCCTCCCATGGAACTTAAAGAATATAATTATGCAAATTTTCAACCACATATTTATTTTCAGGTAAATGAAAAGTGTAACTATGAAATAATTTCATTAAATTTACAACGTGATATCGAAATAAAAAAAAAATCTTTTTAAAACAATAACAAAATATTTCTTTATTACAATTTTATAAAGTATGCTAAAATAAATTGTAAAAGAATAAGTTTTAATGTAACATAAAAAAAATGTAATAGAATTTTAAAACATTAGAACATTATAACAAACTGATGAAGATATTGGGTCTTATGTTTTAATTATGTTTTTGAATATTCTAACGGTTAGCTCACTACGCTTTGACATATTTTTTGGGTTATACTATTCTGATATAGACATATAAACTTAACATGAAGCACTAACAACGTGTTATGGACCCTAAAAATACTGTTTTCCTCGTGTACCCCTGAGGGTCCATTTGGATCACTTTGAGAACCACTGTCCTAAATAATAATCTTCTTTCGTGTTTACAATATATAAAATGATTCAAGTTTTCACCACTCATCATCAGGATGTAAATGATGTTTTCCCAAATTTTTATTTCTATAAGTAACAGGTATGAGACGATAATAATACTTAAGAAAGAATTGTTGTCTAAGTTTATCGACCTTTTATAATGCCACCTTCAGTAATTTATTGTTCATTCATATGTATTGTTCAATTAAATAAAACAATACAAATTTATGTTAAGCTCTTGTTATTATGAACTCTGTTTTTAAGAAGGATGGTTTTTAAAAAAATATATATATTATACGTAAGGATTTAATTCGATGAATGAAAATATCATAATAAAAGTTATGAAATTAAAATGATATAAAAAAACGTTAAGCAAATTTTTCAGTAGACAAAATAAAGTTGTGCAGAAAGTTGGTGTTGATTTGCTGCAAGTGCAAGGTTCTCAGAAGACTTATCTCAAAGTTGAAGGCGGTTCTCATGAGGAGAGCATTCATAAGAAAGGTGAAAGCCAGGTTAATGCTCATGGTCTATTGTATTCCTCGTTCACACTTAAGGCACTCTTTCATGACTTTATTTCAGGAAATCAACCGAACAATAAACGACTAAAGGATGTTATAAATTTCCAAAGCCTATTATTAAAGGACACCATAAAAGAAATTCAATCAGTTAGCATTAAAAAAATTTAATTGATTAAATTTAGAATATCTTTTTAAGAAAGAGTCGTAAATATGGTTGAAATGTTTGCAGATTTATGCGAGATTAAATAACAAAAGATCTAAATCAATAAATAAAACGTTAAATTAAAAATGAGACATAAAGAATCATTTTGTATTTTTTTTTGTATAATAGAACCGCAATTTATTCAAATTTACTTTTAATGAATTGCTTTAATTCCTTTGAGGAGTCAGTGCTGAAGGACCTCTGTTATCTGATAGGGGAGTATCCTTCGAGTTGCACAGCTATTATGGCTTCTTTTCCTCATTCTTAATAACTAGATTCCACTTAACCCTAACGCCACCTTATTATTACAGTCGGATATTACCAATGATATAATCTCGTCTTAAATAAAAGATTTTTTTTTAAAGTGAGTTTCTGAACTAAATTTTTCCTAGTAGGAAGAAAAAAATATCGCTCAACACTCACTAAGACAATAATTTATTAAAAACAGAAAATATTTAAAATATACTTTCAACTTTCTGAAAGAAATTGTTAATTTTTAGAAGAAACTTAATTAATTGTTTATTAAATTTTTAATCCAAAAACTTAAAGCTCTACTTGGAATAACGCATAAGATTTGTTTACGATGACTTAAAAATATTTTAGTAGAATCGAGTAAAATGAAGTTGTTATTTAAAATTTAATATGTAATTTGAAATGTATTATGTAAGAATAATATAAAATTCAAAAAAGTATAAAAAGAAATGCCAATGAAGCATATATTTTAGGTTATTTCCTAGGATGATGGGTGGTTGTTTAAAGAGCGTGTAATCAGTCTACATGGTGTACTCTTAAATCTATCTTTTATAAAGCGTAAACGAATAATCAATAAAAAATGTGGATTTGTCACACTCAATTGTATTACTTGACTATAAATAAAGTATAGTGGTCTTGAAATCTTCAGTCTCAAAATTTGCATGATTCGAAGTCCACTAAGTCCATTTTTGCAGGTTTTTTTGATCATATCAGTGTGTGTATAATACAAAAGTGGGCACTCTACAGACTATACTGTTTGAAGAATCATATTTATAATTTACAAAAAAACAACCCCTACAGTGTAGATATTGTTTTTGAGTAATATTGTGTCACGGATAAATCACTTTTTTTGGGTCAAAATGTGTTTTTAGACATTTTTTTTTGCTTCTAAAATTGTAACCCTAGAATGTTAATATTTTTGGGATAATCATGAAATTTAATAGCAGTAATATGAGAAAAAATGTCAAAATTTGTCAATACCTGAAAAGGTATGTTTTGCAATTAAGTATAAAATATTTACTCATGATTGATTCTGAAACATTGTGGATACAAATCCAGCTCACACTGTTTAACAGATAGCAATGAAATTATAAAAAAAAACTTTTTCGGAGAATGAGCTGAAAGATCTTTTTGCCAACATTGCAAGGTCGAAAAGGGCCGTTATGGTACATTATATCATTACAAAAATACTTAATATTAAAGTAAAAATTATCCGCTAAACGACAAACTATAATGTTATAAAATTTTTTGAGAAATATAAATCTAAAAGTAGTATTATAACATAAAAATTGGAAGGAATTATGTTAACTGCAAAAGGTAATATAGCTCTAAAACCTTAAAGCTCTACTTAAAATAACGTATAACCGGTTGTATTTGTTGGATTTTTTTACAGTGACTTAAAAATATTTTAGTAGAATCGAGTGAAATGAAGTTGTTATCTGATTCGTAATTTGTAATTTGAAATGTATTATGTAAGAAAAATAAAATTCTGAAAAGTATAAAAACAAATGTTAATGAAACATATTTTAGGATGTTTAAAGAACGTGTAATCAATCCACATGGTGCACTCTTTAATAAATATTAATGCCATTATACAATTCTTTGTGTTAATAGCAGCATTCTTTTTCGGTAATATTAATGCATGGAAAAAATGCTTTCTTTTTATTTCATTGTTTATGACAAAATGACAACAAATTGTAAGCCACTTTTCAGTGATTCAATCAACTTAAAATTTCATATTTAGCACGATCTTTGTACAAATAGTTCAAGACCTAAATATTTTAAAAGAATATTACTACACTACAAGTGACCAATAATAAGTTTTATCTTATATAGTAGAAATATAGGAAGTTTTTCGTAAATAAGCATATTCAGAAAAGACAACATACCTATCTGAAGGGTAAATTAACATAATCAGCTTCACAAATTTTAGTTAACAAAATAAAAAAAAGTTCTTAAGATTTAAAGAAATTATTTGGGTTGCTTCTTGGACATAGAAGGAGCTTTTGATATCTCGCATTATAATCTGTTGAATCAGAACTATTATACAGATGTATTAATCCAGTGACTACAGCATGGGTTACAAAAGTCTAACGAAGAATAATTAGTGTAAGTATAGGACCTACAAGTGATTGAGACCATAAAGACTGTCCTCAGGGAGGCGTGCTAAAAGACCTTAGTGTGGTGATTAGTTATGGAAGACCCACTGGGTACTCGAAATAATCAAGGTTTTCCAGATGCAGAGAACTTTGTCCATATAAGAAGAGTTTAGTACCTTATATTGATGGTACTGGCTTTGAGATTATGGACTATAATCTACAAATTATTGACAGATGAGTAAAGGAGAAAGGTCTGGTTATATATCCAGCTAAGATAGTCTTTATATCTTTCTGAAGAAAAATATCTTTCTTCATTTTATGTTAATACAAGACAATTGCGTTTAAGTGGTTTACAATTTTTGTCAAATAATACCTAAAACTAATAAAATGAACTACTTGTTTAAGAGCAATTATGAAGTTTAATAAAGAACCAAAAATTTAATGTTGATTTAAAAATGACAACAAAATGACATTGGGAAGATGTGGCCGCTGTGTGCACGAGTTAATGAAAATATGGCATCTTGCTCAATAATAATAACATGACAGATTGTTCTGCATGAATGATTTCATGTTTGTTTTAACTGACAAAATGAATATAGTCAGAAAATATTATTTGTAGCTTTACTAAAAAGCTTTATATTATGTTTACAGAACAGTCACATTAAAATAAAACCAAAACTCTTTGATTGTGTTTGGTATTATGCTTACATGAAGTAAAGTTGAGTGTAAGCTACTCCAGATTTTACTATAACTGAACGTATTATTAAAGGTACAATAAATTGAACCTGCTTACTCAGCACCAGGGACTTCAAATCTGAGCACCTCACTTACGAGTATGAGAGCCACAATAACACCTTTTTACACTTTTATCATATATGCATTTTTATATAAACACCTTTTTGATTACAATTTTCTTTCAAAGGCAAACTATTACCTTTAATATGCTGTTAAATATTCACAAATGTACAACATTTATTTTAATTTCACTAATACAAACAAATGTGAGGCGTATATGGTAGAGCAGAGATCAATGGTATTGTTACTCAGGGAACACGTCGTTATTTCATACTTTAAGGCAACTCTTCTAAGATTACGGATTTCAACATCATATGAGATCTAGTGATTTATTTTGAAAGTGATTAACACTTGCAATACTATTCCTTACTCATTAGTTCCGGTAAGGACTATCATGTACAGTCTATCTCAATTTCGTACTACCGCAATATCTTCTCCCATCGAATAAATTATAGTACAAAATTGATTTGTATGCTGTAATACAAATCAATATACAATCTTTTTCAAGTATGAACAAGTAAAATGAAAAATATCTTAATTCTGATAAACGCTTTTATTTATGGAGACAATTTACCTTCATAATATTTAGTCTAAATTAATTTTTTTTTCATATTAAAATTCATTTATTTAAAAATAATATAGATTTACCTTATTCAATAATTATTCTTTATTACTTGTGCATTTACCATTACTATTTCTACTTTCTGCATTATATTTTTTTAATATTGATACACTTCACAGTTTATTTCTGTAGTTGAATACTTTTACGTTCAGTAGCTTAAAATGCCTTTTATAAATATATTATATTGGAATTAAATAAGCCAAAAAAAGAAGGAAACACAAAGGAATGTGTGAGCCTTTAGCCGAGTGTAACTGAGCATTAGTAATTATTAGTAGATTAATAAAATTATTATTTTAAATAATCTCCTGAATTGTGATTTGCTTTTGATGTTCACTGGTTCGGATCCAATAAATAAATCACATTACTAATTGCAGTTAGTAGTTCATAGTTAACACCCGTTAAAAGAAGCCATCTTTTTCAATGTATTTTATCCAATATATTACTTTTAACTAAAAAGTATACCATTTTTTTTGTAAGCACATCATTATATCGAATCAATGTGAAAATTTAAATTTTTACAATAACTGGTCGAGTGAAAAAAACAGTACCTTTCCCGTATTTTTTAAAGATCATTGCCAATCTACATATTTGAAAAACGTTATTTTCTTTCAAACGGTAAGATCTTTTTGAAACTTTATATGATTACAAACTTTTCAGATTTATGTCTATCTACTCACCTACCTATGTATTCATCAACACAAATATGTCAAAATAGATTTAGGAGTCACATACATGTAAACCACTAAATATGGAAATGTATTTTTTTATAATTTTTATAATTTAGTTATAATAAGCAAAAATAATATATTTCATTAATAGTGAAGTTAATTGCAAAGACTGTTTCATTTATCCATTTAAACTTTGAAATAAAACTTGACTCAGTCGTTCTAAGTTACACTGCATACCAAAATATACCTGCTATATTATTTTTAATATTTAAATATGGATGGATGTGAAGTGGGATGTTATAAAATGGGCTTTCTGTTTAAATAATGAAAATGATCAATAAAAAAAAAATAAGTCGAATTGTATTTATTTAAATTTTGAACTGTTTTTTTGATAGTTTAAATATATGAATCTTGCCGCTGCATGAGATAAATGGATTAAGTAATTATTTCTTATGCCCCTTTCTTAAACACTTGAAGTTTAAGAAATGATATTGCTAATATATTGGGATGATTTTCATTTGGTATACGAAAAAATACTAACAAGTGCACTGAAATGATGATATCTAACAATTGATTGTAGTTTATTCAATATATAGTACTTACTGCTTTTTAACCCTTTGCTGTGGAGCGGCAGGAGCACTGCTGCAGAGTGCAGCCAGCAAGAGCAACGGCAGCACCTGTAAGAAAGGCAGACATTAGCGACAGCGAGGGAGACGTGTTTTCATCTGAGAACTAGCTCTCACCGTGGAACTCCACGTCTTCATGCTGGCGACGGGGTCAGTCGGGCCTCCCGCCAGTTCTCTTATATACCAGCACTCCCCCGCCACTCGCGCCCTTATCACCCTCACCCTCTCTTATCACTTGTAAACAAACCCCTCTTGCAAAACTAACATGTATTCATCTTAATTCAGTTAAACAGATATAAAACAGCTAAGACTGAAAACTAAAAAGTTTAACCTAAAAATATTAATAGAAAATATATTACATATATATATATTTTATAAAAAAGTATGCCGATTTTCATTTTTGTCTGTTTAATTTTTCCAGTATTCTAAAAATGTTTTTCAACCCTTCTGGTAATATGTATATCAATTCTGCAAAAGTGGAAGATTTACCACTTCATTTGGAGAATTGATGTTCATATTACCAGAAGAGTTGAAAACCATTAGAAAACTGGAAAAATTAAACAAAAAAAGAACAAAGATGAAAATCGGTATACTTTTTAATAAAACATATTTAAATGAAGGTCTGCTCCCAAAATATACTAATATATATAATTAAAAGAACTGCATATATATCGTCAATTTTTTTTCTTCAAACCTTTTTCGTAATTACAGCACTTTTTAACACAATCTTCAGCTCGGTGTAACATTATACCTAAATTATTCGTTGCAAGATGTTCCGTCTGGATATCATACATTATGAAACAAGGCAATAGTAAATTCATAAACACTGAACATGATATTATAAACAGGAATGTTACAGTATAATTTATTATGATAGCATCTTTGTAACATAATGTTTAGTGCTTCGGGATTTGCTATTGTATTGTCTGATGATGTTTGATGTTCAGATGAAACAGATTTCACCAATAATTTAGGTGAAATGTAAAGAAGTGCCGTGATTATAAAAAATGTTCATTAAAACTCTAAACATCCATTTTATTTTAGCTGATATACTTAAACAATTTCTAAGCCAATGTAAACAATGTAAATAAATAAAAACAAATCCGACAAGTAGCAGCTGATTCAATGGTCCAGGAAGAATATTCAGTTTCATAGCTTTATTGAAATTTCACGATTTTATTTATAAATAACTAATTTCTTGTTCAATTTTTTTTTCAAAATTTCATTGTTTCTTGATGAACTGTTTAGCGCCAAAAAAAAATGCAATTTTGAAAAACATTACCCTTACTCATCCACCACATAATGTTCTGTTTTTTGTTATAACTTCATTTTGATTCGTCAAACCGTATGGCTTGTATCGTTTTAACAAGCTTTCAGATTGAATCAAAAGTCAAAATTTGTATATTCTATTGAAAAAAAATTTAAATCTGAGGTTTTTATGTTCCCAGTTGCTGTTTTTGTTCCTTCAATGATAACACCAAAATGTCAAGTCTCTACAGTAGGTTTTCTTATTTAGGAGAAAAAAATATATTAAAATACATTTTGAAAAAAAAAGTAACTTTTCCATCATGAATAATTGCTTCCAAACAATAGGGCACTTTGAGGCACATTTTTGCGTTAAATATGAATTTGATCCATCAAAGATCGTGGACTGCAGAGTCCCCAAAAACTTTTAGATACATACCCACCCAGAGACATCACCAAAAAAATGTCATAAAAACATGTAAATCCTTCAAAATCTTGAGATCGATTTTTGTATGATCACTATATTTTGCTTATAGTAAAGTAAAAATGAATCTCTAAATTATATCAATACATTTTGAATAAGCCTATGATCTTTGAAAATTTTTTCCTGTGGGCTTCAAGTTTATATATGGATGCTGCTTTTGTAACAGTTGTTATCAAAGATAAATCACTATATCGTTAGATGAAATCATGTTCACAGCTAAGTTAACAAATGTTCAACATATTAACAAAAATGTAGTTCAGTATAAATATGACTAAGTGTAATTACAAAACTGTATATGTTTAAATGTCAGGATGATTATTGATGTTCCATTTAATATTTAGCTCATTCACAGGGTTTAAAGTGGAAAAGATTCCATGGTTATCTTTTGTTCATATGATATCAATTTCTTTAAGAAATTCAATGTAGCTCAAAGTGACTCTCATTTCTAAGAACATTGATGCTACCTAGAACAGGATTCACAACCACAACGATACCAACACAAGTAGTAAGTCTTGTTTCCATGTAACTGGCAATTGTTCATGGGCTTTCTAGGGGTTGTTTGTTAGGGGTTGTTTAACCTCAGTGAATATATCTGTAGAGTCCTAGGCAAATAGTTTCTGTCAAATGTCGGTGTTTGCCTAATATCCTGCTCTACTTCACAACTTTTACAAGGAGAACGACAAATGTAAGCACAGATTAGTCAGATACTAAAGCATTACTGTACCAGAAAATAAATTTTAGGACTACCCGACAACTATTAACAGTATAGGGTGCCGCCACCCCCCCCCCCCCCTGTTCTTCAGAAATTTAACACATTTTCAGGGCATTCAGAGCTTACTCGAGAAAAATTGTTCCAGCTGAGCATTTTCCCAACTGGTAGAGGTAGTATTGGTCTATATTTCCACTAGTAGATGTAATACTGGTCTAGATTACTACATGTAGCTTCCCAAACAACCACCTTAGGAGGTGTAACTGCCTATAGCACAGCAAGAATAGGCCTTGATAAACCAGGTGCTCAACCTCACTGTCTCACCAACCTTTAGTTTGGAATGGCACCACAGCTCGGTCAATTCCTCTTGACGGGTTCAGGACTAAAGTGACTGTGGTCAAGACCATCCCTGAAGTTATCCTGCACAATAGTGTTATTGTACAGTATACCACATCGCCTTAAGTAAAAGAAGTTATTTTAGCTCTACCAGTGGGCAGACTATCTTAGTCAACCTGTTTGCAGCCGACTATCTTTATTCCAGAGAACCCCTCATGAGGCATATTCCTGTTAGCCAGTCAGACACAGCACGCGTGTATCAGGTCTGCACTTAGGAGTCAGAGTGTAGGGTTCCTGGGCTCTAGGGCACTCCAACTACACCTATATGAGAATCAATGCACATTAATAAGTACCTAAAATACATTATTACTCTTTCACAAAAAAGTGCGTGATTTTCTTTTCCACGCCGAGAAGTGTTACTACAGGGAGGAAACTCTCCCGATTTACTCCACACTTTTCCTTATATCTTTACTAGCTGCAACCGTCTCTGATTTCGTACATTACCATCATAAAGTTAACAACATATTTTTAATTCCTAGCATAAATCAAGCATAAATATACAACACTCAACATGTTATCAATAAATGATTCAAATCTAAAAATAATTATAAACTTGTTTCTGACGTTTCCAGCCTTGTAGTACTGAAAAATATTTCTTATTTCAAACAATTTTAAGGCACATACCAAGTGAATTGATCAAACATTACCAAGTACACTATAGTTCTAATATACCTAGACAGCATTAATTAAACATTGCATGCTAAATAAGCACAACAAATTCACTGAATAATTATGGAGTTTATATATGAAAAATGTATTAAAACACAAAATGAGAAAAAATATGGTAATATTATGTTTCCTATTGATAGATACTAGAGTAGTAATAAAAAAATAAAGCATTACTCAAGAAAACTTTTAAGAATAGCTTTATAATATGCGTACAGTTTCACATATGCCAGTATACTAAGAGATGGAAATAATGAAATTAGTTATAAATGTAAGCACAGATTAGTCAGATACTAAAGCATTACTGTACCAGAAACTAAATTTTAGGACTACCATACTACCACGGTATTAACAGCTGCCCTGCCCCCCTGTTCTTCAGAAATTTAACACATTTCCAGGGGATTCAGAGCTTACTCGAGGAAAATTGTTCCAGCTGAGCATTTTCCCAATTGATAGAGGTAGTATTGGTCTATATTTCCACTAGTAGATGTAATACTGGTCTATATTGCTACTGGTAGAGGCAGTACTGGTCTAGATTACTACATGTAGCTTCCCAAACAACCACCTTAGCAGGTGTAGCTGCCTATCACACAGCAAAAAGAGACCATGATAAACCGGGTACTCAACCTCACTGCCTCACCAACCTTGTTGGTGGGCAACACTCACTCAACATGTTATCAATAAATGATCCACATATAAAATTAATTATAAACTTTTCTCCACTTATTTTTCTTATTTTTACACTTATTTTTCCACCTCAATTTTTTTATAATTGTGAATTGATACATTTTTTTATTTAAACAAAAATCTGACTGTTAGCCAAATTATCTTCCTTTTTTTTATTTATAAGAAAATTTAGGTATTTTTTACTATTAAAGTAAAGCTGGGAGAATTCTTTGATTCATAGACTTGTAAATTTGAAATATGAATTGAATTTGGCAGATAAATTTGACTTCATTTGATTATAATTATTATTACTTGTTTTTTCTGTCAAACAAAAAATATGGTTTTACAGTAGATTAGCTAGAGTCTACTTTCCACACGGTATTGTCGTACCACTGATGTCTCTTGATTTAGATTGATGACAGCCCAGCTTTCATTAACATCCAAGCATCATTAGTTCACTTTGAATCATACATCTATAGTTTAATACAATAGAATATTTATACATTCTATAAACCACAAATACTCATGAATAGCAAATCAGAAATAATATAATTTAATGAAACATATCTGTGTGATTGAGATTTATAACAGTTCTTATATATACTGAATCAGTTGTACTGCTTAATACTTTCAGGTATATAGTAGTACATAACAAATTAGCCAATTACAAAGTAAATATGCTAGAAAGAACGAGTGAAAAGGCAATATAAATTCTTAGTGTAAGTGTGCAAGTTACATCGTGCTATTTGTTAATATATGAATATAAGAAAGCGCTTCTAACTTTCATGTATCTAATTATGGAATTTTAATTTATTGTCAAGATTTATGTAATAGCCGCAGATGTGCCCGTCAGTACTTTACGAAAATTAAGAGGTGATAATTGGTATTCAAAATATTATTTAAAAAAATATAGAATGGGAAAAAATATTTATTAGCTGTCTGTCCTTCAGGTACAAGGAAGAACAGAGTTGGAACCTCAGACCCTTGAGCAAGCAACATACTGTTGAGGACGTGAGCAACACTTGGTCTCTCTCACTTCAATTCCTGCCGTAGACAGAGTTTGGCCTTGCGACTTATTTAACGTTATTGTGAAACAAACGCTGACAGGAAATTGCAACCGTTTGAATTGAAAGGGTAGGTATCAATGGTATGTGTGGTATAGCACTGACTTCCCCAGTACCATACCCAGTCATGATGTCCACATCTATGGCGTATCTGTGCAAAGCATGAATTTGAAGTGGTGTCCTGTTGCACATTTTTGGGGCATTCAAGTTTTGTAACAGCATGATTGGTGCCCCTACTTTATGTTTTAAGTCATAAGTAGGCAGTTCAGGAGCAGTCATGGTGTCAGGAAATTCATGGGGATAATGAACTGCCTCCTTATCACTAATCCCTTTGTTTACTGACTTGTAAGTTCTTTCCTAGGCTTGATATAGTGCAAGAACTTGTTTATATATTTTTCCTGCCTGCTCATTTGTTGGGTGGGAACTGCTCGTTCACAAAGCCAATTATTTTGAATAGAACTTGGTATATGTGGTATAACTCTGACTCCCCAGTACCATACCCAGTCATGATGTCCGCCTCTATGCCGTATCTGTGCAAAGCATGAATTCAGAGTGGTGTCCCGTTGCACATTTTCCCCTTTCACTTGGGGAAACACCTTGTCAATTATATCTTGCTGGGGTCTTATATGCAAATGAAACTGAAATCAACTAACAATACCTACTTGCTATACCTGTATATTTTCATAATAAATATGTCTGTGAAGTTGGCCAAAGACATCTTAAAAGCCCATAAATTCGCTTCTACGTTGAATTTTCAATCCATTTAAATATATTTTAAGTTGAACATCCACAAATCTACTGTCAAAATTTCAGCTTGCTATGTCTTATGGTTGTTGAGTTTACTTGTGACAAAAGTTTGTAGACAAACCGACAAAACGACAGACACATATTTTTCTAAGGGTGAATTCGGTTTCTCTAATGTATGAAACGTAAAGATAACTTGAAATGAGTCAGTTCTAAGCAATTTATAGGCAAAACCTTTCTTTTATTTATATAGATATATGAACAAGTCACTGATTCATTCAAACTGTTCATTTATTCTCCTGATTATTATACCAGTCAAAATATAGAATTGCATTGGGATAGTTCTTTCAATGCGCTCTGTCTGTGCAATAGGACGTGTTATCCTTCTGGACTTTTTTTCTTATATATATATATATATATATATATATATATATATATATATATAGATATTCTATAAATATCTCTCTCTCTCGCATATATATATATATATATATATATATATATAATATATATATATATATATATGACCAAACCACAACATGAAACGGGAAAACAAGACTAAGATCTTTCAACCGTAAGAAGTGATCTTTGCAAGAGTCAAAAACTTAGACGAAGACCGCTTGTTACGGTTGAAAGATCTTAGTCTTGTTTTCCCATTTCATATTGTGGTTTGATCATTGATTGTTGTTTCACGTGTTTACGTGAAATCTTTATATATATATACTAAACCTGTCAAATAATACAAAACAATTAAAGATAACTCATATGGTATAATTCGATATTTGAAACACAAAGTATACATAATAAATATACATGCATTAATAAAAAATCAGAACAATTTTAATGCATAACAATGCATTAAGTTATCAGAACAATTTTTGTGGTTTATGCATGGACATCTGAAATTATAATGCTATCTAAATATTAAAGGGACAGGTTTAGACATTAAAATAAAAGTAACATTGAGTTAAAATACGTTTCAATTAGTATTAAACGTATTTTAAGTATTTATTAATCGAGGCTACAAGAAAAGTTCATAGATTTCTAATTTTGATAATATTTGAATCACAGTTACGAAATTTCCATCATACTGGTATATAATGATTTGAGACACTTAAAAGATGATTTCCTGTTGAATTATAAAGTACTATAAAGTAATGTACAAATTGCCAAAAAACGGAACAGTTTTTTTTAGATAAATTCTTTCTCTAACCAAAGTTTTTATCGTACGTGAAATGTTGCAATGGTTTAAAACAAACGCTGTTACGTACAGGGGCTGCACGAATTTGTTTAAGCCGTACATTTCCCCGCCAAGCATCGGTAGTTAGATAGAGCCGCAATAGAGGTAAGATCCTAAGCCGGACCGGGTCGGGTCCAAAATGTCGATTATGCTCCGGTCGGGTCCAAAATGTCAATTATGCTCGGGTCGGGTCAGGTTGGGCCCAGGCTTCTCTCTGGTTAACTTTTTTTTTAAACAAATATATATTTATATATTATGTATATTAAAATGATGTATGCATATAAAAATAAAAAATATTTGTTATAATAAAAATAATTTAGATAAAACTGATAACCCAGATTTGCTTGACTGGTGGAGAATGAACTCCAATATATACCCGATATATATCGGTTATATCGGCCTCGGCCTGGGTCGGGTCGAGCTGATTTTTTTAGACCCGATCTTACCTCTAATCCAGTGTTGAGCCTTGCCCACTGAAGCAACACTCCTCCATTTGTCTGTACCCGGTGCCCTTCTCCCACAAAACCGAACGGTCTGATAATAAAAAAACAATAAATTTATCAAGATAGTTGCATTTAATACATTATGAACACCATAAATAATAGTCAAAAAATGTATATTATATTCATTATTTAAAAACGCATAATCTGCAGTACCTAGTAGATTCAAATAACTTCATATTAGTTATTTGTACCATAAATAACTAATAATCATATTTTTATGATAAAAAATGATCATTATGTCTAGGCTTATGATTTTTAAATTCAATAAGGGGATTCTTAAGAAAATGTTAGTCAAAACTTAAATATTTAGTTTTAACAGTAACTCAAACGATTAGACCCCACAACTCTAGCTCATAAAGTGGAAAACATTTAAAAGTTACGAACAAAATATCCTAAAGAGGGTAAAGATTAAAGGCAATTAGTTGAAAGCATTATACACCACAAAGGAAATAGCAAATGTGACACCTCTGGTATTTGAATCGACGTACTTCCTAGGTAATTAACCGCTAAACTCTCAAAACTCATCTAGTCTTGAAAGGCACATGCATTATACAACACCAACTAAGACGCGTCGCCATACTGAAAGCTATTTTCCAACTGGTTTCTTCTTCTTCATTAGGGTTTATGAAACACAATTTAATAGATTATACTTTTAAAACTATTTTTTATAATTAAAAGGTTGAAATTTACATTCATTTGTAATAATCACAAGTGAATACCCACAGCTTACCCATTTATCACTAAATGACAATTATATTCATCATTTTCTCTTTTGATTCAAGTTTATAAATGCATTAAAAAGTTGATTTGTATTTGAACGACAATCAGATGATTATATATTTATTTAGGTTTATTCTCAATGAAGATGAGGTGTTTAACAATTTTAACTCACACGATTATTTTTATTTTATATACGATATACTGAACAGAAAATTATTAACTAATTTTCTTAATTATATCCGTTTAATTGATTTAGTTTTCATTCATATATACATAATTTTTTCAAAGAGAGAATTGTGCTAGATGACTGTCAAAATTTGACCAACTCTAAGTAATTTTTCAAAATATTGAAAAGTATTACTTTTAAAAACAAAACACATTTCACTTTTTAATAACACTTTCAAATAGGCAACATTTTTTTTGCATTCTTTTAATTACATTTTTTTTTCAAAATAGTAATCTTATTTTTAATGTTATTTTAACAGTAGCTTAGTTTTTTTTAAAACTTGGTGCACCAATATTTTTTTAATAAAAATCAAATATCTGCTAAATAATCTACAAGAAGAGTAATACATAACTAGGATATATGCTAGATATCTGCGATAAAATATTATAGTTAAAAAAACTGTTAGAAAATAACATATAGTTAAAAAAGAGCTGATTTCGTATAACCAAATTAAGATTGTGGGGCTTGAGTACTTCATATTTAAATAATACTAATTTAAATGTTATACAAAATGTAAACCAGTTAGATTGGTTGCTACTGAAGATGAAGAGTGTCCGAAATACCCTAGTCTAGCATAACAGGCAAGACGTATTCAAACATTTATACTTACCTCTCTGGCACCAAGAATATGCATTAGCTTTAAATTATTTTTTTTGTCTTTTTTTAAGACTAATCTAAAGAAATCTAGTTGACCCATATAAACTGGGAAGATAGGTATTAGAAATTGCCATAATGTAAAATGTTGATTTTTGATATGTTAGCAGAAATGTCATACAATATAGATTCAAACATAGGGTGCGAAGAATATCACTGAACACTTCTTTTGACTATATAATCGAATTTAATATTTTATTTGAAAAAATTAAGATTTTTTAGTTTAAATGAGATAGTCCGTAATAAAAGAATAAAACATAAGAGCACGTTAGGACATGCTGACAGATAGTGCTATTGAAATCAAAACCCTTTACATCAATAATTATATCAATTAATTTTACTTTTTGATTAGTATCTCAAAGCATGAGGAGTTCTTAAGCATGAAATTTATTCTTAAATGAGTTTTAGTTTAACTGAATAAAATATTAAAGTTGAAATCAATAAACAATCGAACAATTTCAGAGTGGAAATTATTTTAAAAGTTTAATAAACTGTTCTAGAATAAGGAAGATAAAAAACTGCCCATTTTTCCAAATCTCCAATCTCTTGTGGAACTGAATCCAACTACAAACTTTTTCCAACCCCACGAGTCCTAACGGCTTCCTACCTGAAATAAATATGACGACCTGATGACTTCTAAATTATACAGACAATGTATAAATAATTTATAAATAAACAAGCCGAAAGACCATACGACCACGGATAAGACTCTTTTCCCTGATAGATTGACGTCCACATTCTTTACAATATTGACTGACCTTAACAAAAACAGCAGGATGATAATTTAGCAGTGGTCGGCCTCTGGTCCGGAACTCCTAATTAGGACGTGCACTGATGCGCATGGAAATATTCGTTGTTCGTTGGATTAATTAATTTTTAAAATGTTTGATCAATATAATACGGATATTTAACAAACGATACTAAATATACGTAATCAATATTATAATTCATCATTTGATGAAATTAATAAATAGAAACAGAGAGTTTAACTAGTAGACGGTTGGCCGGAGGGGGGGGGGGGCATAGTACCGAAGTATGGCGACGTACATATTTATACTAACTAGTGCTCCTGGTGGAAACTCAAAAAAACACTTTTCTGAAATATATTCTGAAATAGCATGAATCAGGCTAGTTTGAACTTTCATGCACGTCTTATACGAGTGTGATGCTAAACAAAGTTGTACGTACAATCTTGTATTTATTACATTCACATTTTTATTAGTATTTTCTCTAATTTTTACTGTCCGTACAAAACGTGCATCCTATAATAAACCAAATCCTATAAAATTATTATCATTAATTTTGTTTTGAAGAGTTTTGTGAGCATGGTTTTTTTAATCATGTGTATGTCTTAATCTTTAGAAGTAATCAATGGGAAAACAAATATACAAATTAAAATATTTCAAAATCAGTTGACTTTAGAGACAATTTCAAAGCACGTTATCAATCCCAAAGTTTATTTTCAACTACTTTGATTTGAACAACGTTTCCCTGTGATGTCATCTACGATCTAAAAATTAAAAAAAAAAAAATTAGCGAGTAAACTTTGTACTTGCCAGTTTTTTATCTTTTGGCATTCAGCTGTCAGGAGTGAAGGTATTCTTGACGACTATTTATATTAATTTCTATCACTAAGATCTGATAATGTTTGATTAACTTGTTAATTAAGAACTGCTTTTTTAAAATCAATTTTCAATTATTCATTATCATTAAGGATTACCTTAAAAATAAATTCTATATATTCTATAGTTACTTTCTAAATCCAAGCCAATCAAAATATGTTGACTACATATTTCATATACATTCATTGTTCAATTGAAGACTAAGTGAATCTATTTTAATAATTATTGCCGAAAAAAACTACAAGTTTTTCTTTCATTGAAAAAGATATTCAATGATAACTTCGTTTATTCCCACTATTTAACTTGATAATATAACCACGTTAAACAATAATGGTGAATAGAAACATAAGTTTCTCAAACACTTAATTTCATGAGCTATATATTTTGATCATCAATGTTATCATGAAACTGTTGAGAAAGTTAAAAAGTTATTAATTTAAAATTAGAAAGACTTTATGTTAAAAGTAAGACAAGAAATATTTTGGAGATGACTGAAATATATTGATTAGAAAATTTGATATTTTAGAATTTGAAGAACTTAATTAGGTTGGATAAGGTTGGACTGGCAGTCCGAGGAGAACACACACAGGCTGGACATTAGTCCTTTGTGGTACGACACCATCAACATTCTGCTATGGAAGTCCTAAATTTTGCTTAACTCAAGTGTATTTAGAAAGCATCTGACATCATACAGGATTGGGATCGACGGCTTACATCCTGTCCGAGGAGCGACGTGCTCTGATTTTTTTACCTTCTAATTGAACCTCGGATCTAACAGTCCAGAGACGAGTATGCCGCCACTGGGCTACCCTGGCCACCAAGACCATAATTAACTGTTAATTAAGAACTGTAATTAAAAGTATTAAGAACTAGATTTATGTTCTAGGATATTGAAGGGAATTCCTGAGACCTGCTGAGGGACAACAATTAATTCGTAGTGAGCCTGAACCAAGTAACATCAATGGTAAGTTTTACATCTATAAGAGGGCATGATTACTTACAGAAGCATAAGTCCATTATGTCTAATTGTAGCCCGCAGTCTTCCAAACAGTCTTGTTTTGACCAAACTAAGATATGTTTGGCCGTCAGGACTTATGTTTTTACACATCAAACGACACGTAATGGATAAAAATATTTTGCTTATACAGTATGAAGACATTCTCAGACAGACGAAAGTATAATTATGAGACTGAAGACGATTTTCACAGAGATATGTTTGTTTGGTTGCATTGTACTGAGGGTGACAAGAAAGATACCAATCAGATTTGGAAGCCGTTCTACCAGGACGGAAATGTGTAATTGGTTTAGTGCGTAGAGTTCGAGACGGTCAAGGATTCGACGTAAGAATGAGATAACATCTGCTCGCTCACAGCATCTCCAGGCCCAACCACATTGCCCTTACGTAAGTCAATTTACCCATCCTTGGCGTTACATACGTATCCCATTATGTTTTTAAATAACCACCCCATGTCAACGCTAGTCATAAAAAGATCTATTACTCTAAACTGAAAGCCACTATTCACTCATCATAGAGCAGATGGAACGATGAACATTAGCACCAGTCATATGTTCAAACTTTCAAATCAAGCCATTCAAAGCTAACTTTGAATATATGTAATATTTTGATATCTTTTCTTATATTTTTATATTATCATTAAATTTAATGCCAAGATGTAATCTTTTATATTTTGTAAATACAGGTATATACACAAAGGTGTAATCTGAAGGGCTTATAAAACATAGATTTACAGATATTCAATTTAAAATATTTAAAAAACAAAAAATCTGCAAATAAAAAAAGTATATAAACAATATATCACTTCTAAACATATCCGTCAACATAATATACATATAAAGAACTATAGACTTCTTCAACCACATTTTCTCCCAGTCGGTTTTGTAATTAGGAGGATTGCCATTAAACTGAAAATTTGCACAATGATTCAACATTCCAGATTTAGCCACTTATAATTACTTATTGATGTAATTCCTTCAAGAAGTTTTACATTACAGTGATTATAATTACAAAAATTTGGAGTGACCTACTTTCCACTTTACTATAAGTAAACATAATATCAAACTTCTTATATATCTAATATATAATGTCTATATATCAATACATATGCTTATTTTTGTATATCACAGCACTGATGCATATAATGTCATTAGTATAACTACAGCAGTAATGACCCTTTTGTAGAGCCAAAGTAAAAGATTTCGTGTTACAAAATAATCTCTTAGAGAAGAACATGGCTTTTGTTCCTATAATCAGAGTATCTCTTACATGGCCAGTGGATCTGATGTCATTTATCTAACCACATTGTAGACTGAAAATTTAGGCAAAAGTTTTACAAGAAAATGGACCTCATAGTGCAGATGTGTCTTGTTGTTTGTGAATAATTATGCCTAATGGGTAAGTTACTTTTTTTGCCAACATGCGTTTTTATACAACTTTTTTTCTTCTAAACTAATAACTCTGGAGTCTTTAAATTTTTTCTTTGTCATGAAACAACAAAAACATTAACTGAAATTACTCTCACGTTTTTTAAACAACTAACTTTTTTTTTCAATAAATTGTAAAAATTTTGATTCTTGATTCAATCTGAAAGCTTGTGAGGAGCTATGACAAGCTATACCGTTTGACGGATCAAAATGATAGACTATACCGAAGAATAGAGTATAGTTCTATTCTATTTCCCTCATGTGGAAAATGTGTTGAGGTAATTTTTTTAAAAATGATTGTCCAATTTATTGACCAAAATAGCCTTAGATACCAAGCAGCAGGATTTACTGAATGATTAACTGAGTGATAAGAAAAGGATCATGTCTCTTGCCTATTTAGCTGATGTTTTGACTGAAAATCAGCTGAATCAACTGAACCTTCAGACACATGGAAGGAACACAAACCTTGAAAGTTTTCATGAGCAAGCTTGCAAATTGGAAGAGAAAGTTATTACAAAAGTGTAGCAATGTTTGAGAAACTGACATCAGTTCTTGATATTTATTGGTGAAGACAAAGTGCTTCTACAGTTTTTATAAAATGCATAAAATGAAATTTTTCATTATTGACAGTACTGGAAAAGGAATTTAGCTAATGTTTTCCTCAACTGAGGCAATT
This sequence comes from Hermatobates lingyangjiaoensis, assembly GCA_026182355.1. NCBI lineage: Eukaryota > Metazoa > Arthropoda > Insecta > Hemiptera > Hermatobatidae > Hermatobates > Hermatobates lingyangjiaoensis. The sequence goes on along the minus strand of JAPFBL010001931.1, from coordinate 2,415,231 downwards.
TAAAACTAAATGTAAATTTCCTCAACTATTTGAATTTAGTAAGAAATATATTCAAATTGTCTTATGCCTGATCATTATCAAGATGAATTTCTGGAGCTCAAAAACTGATTCAAGAGTAAGAGGTATGTTTGATGAGAAATCAATTACAGAATATTGACCCTTGTGCGATTCCTATCCAAAAGTTTCAGAAATAGCCATCCGTGCATTACTTCCTTTTGTGAGTCAGGCTTTTCAACTCTGTTGCAAATCAAAACGAAGCAATGCAGTAGGTAAGAGGTAGAAAATGACCCGCGTTGTGCCCTTTCAGGCACTCTTCCGCGTATCTCAGAATTGGCAAAGAACCAACAATCACAGGTTTCGTCAATCAATGAACTGTAATCTTATGAATGAAAGTGATTACAATAATACCTTATTATTCTGTTAACTTTTTGTTTATTACATTAGCTTCATTTTGGTCAGTTAAGAAGTTCATTATGAATATAAAAAACTATTTTCCTTTTAAGTTTTGTATACTCGTATCATCAGTATTTTCAAACTTGCATCTAAGTTGTAAAATTTCATTATAAAAATATTCTATGTAAAGGTGTAAATATGTATACATTAATATGAAAAATAATGAAAACAATAAAATTTTCGAGACAGGAGGATCCAGGAAAGGAGGGGGTGGGTGAATGAGTTTTTGATATATGGTGAAAGAGATGCACGGGGCTAGCAAGGTTAAGAACTCATGGGTAGAGATATCATAAAACTCTATGGCGTCATATTATCAAAATAATAGTCAATTTGATGACTTCATTTGCTTTAATAAGACTATATATTATAGTTACAACAAAATTTGAATCATATTCTAGAACTATTTCAAATAATATTGCAGATAGGTTTCACATTGATAGTAATATTACTCTTTCAATAGTGCGTGTCAATATAGCATTAATAGAAAAACACCGTATAATATAAAATTTTAAGTTTGAACCATTTGAGAAGTTCCGTAGTATCCGTTTTATTATAAATAACAAAAAATCATGTTTTTATATTTCAATACTACCCAAAAGTAATAGAGTTCTTAAATACAAGAAATACATGTGTGATATTATAAAATTATCAATACTGCTGCTAGTTTCACCATAAGCCCAAAACTCCAATATTCTAGAGTCAGTTTTTAATAAAACAAAGTTTGCTAAAATCACATTTTGGCAAAAAAAAAGATACTTTTCTCTAATATAATATTATCTAAAAATAAAAGTAACTATATGATATTAGGCCTATTGGGTAAAATGTAAATTTGATTCTTCAGAGGGAGACATATTGTGTGTCCACAAACTTTTTGATGGACACACCCATCCGTACGTCCACAGGTATAGTCGAAAAAACTTCAAAATGGAGTCAGGGGACTTCCAGAAAATCTGTTAAATCTGTCAAAGTCTTCAGATAGAGTTGTTCATAATGACGATCCTTTGCTTATAGTAAAGAAGAAAGTGTTTTCTACAGTGTTCTTCTTATGTTTAACTATGGTTCAGAATCATAAGTTAAAGTGTTTTCTACTTAAATAAGTGTTTTGTAGGTTAAGTTCAGTGATACTTTTTTTTTAACTTTATTTAACATAGTCCTAACAACCTAAATGTAACATTACCAGTGACAATGATGAAAGATATATATATATATATATATTTAAACTCAAAAAATTGTTATTGACCTCTTCTATTCTATTCACTGTTTTGTTATTGAGGGCTAGGTCAAATAAATTTTCTTTTATTTGACCTAGCCCTCAATAACAAAACAGTGAATATATATATATATATTATTTATCAATGTACATAAAGAAACAGGGAAATTAAAAACACAAACTTACAGTCTCTAATTTTCGGTTGAACCGTCTTCAGGAGAGATAAGAGAGGGAAATTAAGCGCACTGGTACAGAGACGAATGGCGCAAATTAGAGACTGTAAGTTTGTGTTTTTAATTTCTCTATGTTTTTTTATGTACATTGAAGTGTATTTGTCCATTTCGGATTGTATTTTCATCGAAAAAGTGTATATGTACATGTATATATATATATATATACACTTATACATGGAGACAGGAAGGAGGAAATAACCCAGCGACTATACTCCCTGACGTGAAAATTTAAAACGTTAAAAATAATTTTCTTATATAGCATTTGTATGCACGTACTTTACACTGAAGTTTATCATCTGTGAATTGCTTGGACTGACAGAGCGAAGTCAAGTTTTGCCCTGACCTGTGCCTTCAATAAGTTTTAGTTTTATCAGGTCCAGTTGTACCACAGTTATCTTATCTTAAAATACTATAAAAGTAAATTAAAAAGAACCTTTGAAAATAAATAAACTTGAAAATTTAGAGAAAAAAACATGGGTAGCTACGAACAAAAACTCAATTTAATATTTTGACGTCTGTCCTTAAAACAAGAAAAAGTCAGGTTTTTCCTGCAAAACAACTAACACAGTATTACAGTTCAGTCATGACCAGATAAACATTCACAAATACCACACAGTTCAGTCTGATTGAACCATATTTGTCACATTTGTCCATCAGCTATGGTAGATTATCTTTGTTTATAACAAACAAGGTTTTGCTCAGGAAACAGAGATTTCGTAAAATCCTATTTCGTTGAAAAGATATCAGCTACCATTGTATGTATACTAGTTTCTGTATTAGGCTGGAACTTTTGATTGTTCCGGCATACATATAGTCTGAATATAAGAAGTTATGTAATGGATAAATAAATTGCTTTATGTTAAAAAAACACATATATTTTAATATCAATTATAGTTGATTATATTTGACTAATTCGTCATCAAAAAGAAAGTATCATTGGGAAAAAGCTAACAAAAAACTTTTATTCAAATCAGTGAAAAATAAATTCACTAAATCAGATAAATTACATTAAATTTTACAAATAATGGAAAATTTACTGTTTTATGCTTTTTTAACTCTTTAGTTTAAAAGTTTCCTCTAAATCTAATACATTTGATAGGACCAGTGAAAAATTAAATACAATATTCATTGGAATATTTCCAATATATTAGCAATATTTCACAAATTTTGAATGGATTTCACATACTCGTTAATGTTGGTTTGATACATGCATAAAAAACTGGAGTGGGGCGACTCACTTTACCTTAATCAAACAACAACTCTTACGATCACAAATTTAACATTGAAATTATTGTTTGAAGAACTCCAATTGATATTTTTAGAAATTACAAAACTCAAAAACTCAGAGGAACATTTAATTCGTTTTCAAGACCTTAGAATAAATATATATTGAATTGTTTATTACTTGTGCGCCAAGAAACATATCTACTTTCAAGCATACTACATATGTAGTGGTATTTGATGCATTCTCTCAACATTCTGATATGAATGTAAAAAACTAGTTTAAAAAATATAATATGGCCTACAATCAACTTTACTATCAGTAAACATAATATCACACTTCTTGGGCATTTAATGTATAAGTCCCATTTAGGCATAGTATAAATATTTAAATGGGAGATGTTTATAAGTCTTCCATTCCTGGAGGTAATACAGATACTGATTGATCCAGTTATCAATCTACACGATTATTTTTACTTTTCAAACCTCAGATGCATATAATATCCTTAGTAAAACTGCAGCACTAATAACGTTTTTGAAAACGGAAATTATATATTTCGTGTTACGAAATGATGTCTTATAGGAGAACATGGCTTTTGTTTCAATAGTCAATGAATCTCTTATGTACTTTATCTGACCTCATTTAAAATTGAAGATTTAAGAAAAAGTTTTCCATTTAAAACTTAAAATATTTCTATTTTGTCTGAAAAATGTGAGAAACATGTAAGGAAAAAATATTGTTTTAAGATAATTTTAAGCTTAAGATGTAGAATAATTTTATTTATTATTTTTTATTAGAGATGGCGTTGTGAGAGCAGTGTAATTTCTTTAAGGGGCACAGACATCGTGTTACTAGCGCTGATATATATATCTTGAAGTTATTCAGAGATGGCTTCGTGACGGCAGTATAATTCCTTGAAGAGACGATGAGATGGCGTTACGAGCACAGTTAATTTCTGAAGACACTCCGAGATTGGATTTGTATCATTTTTGACAAAGGGAATCAAAGATGATTTTTTAAAAAACACTAGCATGCCATAAAATTTTCAGTAAATAATGATATAACAGACCAAAAATCTAAAACAGAATTCAAAATTTAAAACTTTCTTTGAAAAATAATAAATGAAATTATTCTGCATCTTAAATTAAAATTTATCTTAAAACAATATTTCTTTCTTACATGTTTCTGACATTTTTTTGGACAAGATAGGAATATTTTAAGTTTTAAATGGAAAACTTTGTCATAAATTCTTCAATTTTAAAGGAGGTCAGATAAACTATATAAGAGATCCACTGACTATTGAAACAAAAGCCATGTTCTCCTGAAAATTTAGATCTCAATGTCCTAAAAAGATATCATCAATCAATTTTTAATGAAACCAGTACGACTATGGTTTTTTTTTACTTAAATAATCTTCAATATATAAAAAATTAATTAGAATTAAAAATTGTTTTCTCATTATACCAAGAAAATCCCGTTAGTTATTCGAATAAGGAACTTATTCTTGAAAGTGACGAAACTGGATTCAGTCAAACATATTATTGTAATGAATAATCATTTAGTTTTTATTACTCTCTTATTTTTCTCCCTTCTGTTGTCAAGCCATAAACTTATGCCTTGAACATGTCATGAAAAACATCTTTTTGAGTTATTGACAACATAATTAGCATTTTTGTTTACTTCTAGTCCCCTTTCTTATATCTAATAGACCAACGATAATATGTCTGAAGTGGTATATACTTTATTCTATGTAAATGTATTATATATATAAATATCTTTGACGATGAATTTAATTTAATATTTTATTTCAATATAACTACCTTTATTAAGAAAAATTAAGCAAATAACTATAATTAATGAGTAAGAATAGCGACACTAATTAGTATATATTCTTAATCAAATTATTAAATGGATTGAAAGGAGTAAGCCATGTAATGTGTTGCGTTATGATTGAAGTATTGAAATGTTTCAAAAATAATGCAGTTTTTACCATACTAGGATTTATATGTTTGTAATACTTCATTAAGGTTCTAACGGTGTGACCAGTACTTTTTTTTTTTTTTGTAGAGGGTTGAGGGACTGACGAAGTCAGCCCAACGATGCTGATTCCTCGAGGAAATAGTGCATCTCCCAAAGAAGATTGATTCTACATTGGGAGTCCTAAATTTTGACTCAAGTGAATTGAGAGTAGGGATGTTTACCGAGTACCTGACATCGTACAGGCTCAGGACCGACAGTTTAATGTCCTCACTAAAGGATGACGTTCTCAGATTTATCCATCTTTCACGTGAATAAATTTCGATGGATATCGAACTCCGGACCCATGAGTGCAGATGCAATCTCCTTAACCACCGAGCTAACCTGGTCCCCAGTAGTTTGTTTTGTAAATTTTGGATATTCACCCAAACAGTGACAGAATCATCAAAATATATCAAAAGTAGAGTCAGGGAACCTCAAAATGTGTGAATCTACCAATAACGTTTTAATCAATTCAGTCATATATTGTCAATATGACTTGGTAATTCACTGATGTAAATAATTTAAAAAAAAATACAGAGACAATGAGCAGTGATAGAGACCTGTTAAAAATTCATTGTAAGTTTGTCGTATACATGCATAAAGCATACAGCACCTCAAATAAATCAATTCTTCGATGATTGCTTTCCGTTTGTGTGATGACTCACACATCTAGACAAGAGTACATGGGTTTCTGTAGTCAGTCATTTTCAACCTTTTAGGGTCACGACACGGCTTTCTCTAGTTAGAGTACGAGCAGCACTTGCTTTTCCTTAATTGAACTGTTGTGCAAAAAGTACGTTTCAAATGTTTTATAAATAACTAATGTTTATTCTTCAATAAATATTAAAAATGTCTACTTTACTGGTCCATGGAATACTTTTCTCTGTTTTAATACACATTATTACTTTACGATAAGTATAGTGATCATGAAAAAATTCAATCTCGAGATTTTGACGGAATTACTTGTTTTGAGGTCACAGAAGTCGTTTTATGAAGTTTTTTCGATGATGTCTATGTGTGTGTCGGTGGGTGGGTGAGTATATATCCAAAGTTTGTGGTCACGTCACGGTCCAGAATCTTTGATGGATCAGATTGATATTTTACACAAAATTGGGCTGCAAGGTGTAGATGAGCCCTATTGATGGGAGCAATTATAGATGACGGGAGAGTCACTTTTTTTGCCAAAAACCTGTTTTTAGAAATTTTTTTCTCCTAAACTGCTAATTCTAGAGTCTTGAAATTTCAGCATTATCTTTGAGATTACAAAAGCAATAAACCAAAAATAACCTCAGATTTTATTTAAACAGTCATTTCAACAACAGGAAATATTTTATTTAAATAAAATGTAAAAATTCTGACTGATAATTCAATCTGAAAGCTTGTGAGAGCGATGCAGGTCATAGTGTTTAACGGATCAAAATGAAACAATTAACAATTATTTTGTTAAGAATGAGTTGAGATAATTTTTTTCAAAACTATATTCACCAAAAGGGTGTTACAGTACATTTTTGGGTTTTAGAAAACAATTTTTTGTCGCTTAAAAAACAATGAACTTTTCCAAAAAATTGAGAAAAAAAATTAACAATTTATAAAAAAAAATATTTTTATAAAAAAGTTACTTTTTATTAAATTAATGATTCATTAAGTCTAACAAAACCTATTTGATTACTAAGTGATGTGAATCAAAGAAATCCATTTGATGTTAGTGAAGGATGACACAAAGAGTGGGAGAGGTAATCTTGACTGTTGAATATAATGGAATATCCTTTAGTATAATACAAATGACAGGATAGTTAAAACATTAAATAAGGATCATTGGGATAATTAGTAGTGAAAGCATGTCGAATGGAAATGTGGAAGGCTGAATCACGATTGAAGATCCAAGCAGAACTATACTGTTCCGACACTCGACTCTTTCCCAAGACTCTATACAAACACGCTCTATTATTTCCCTCAACACAATGTACAATGTGGGATGGATAGCCATTGCCCAACTTCTTATCTTAGTATGCCTGAATCGCTTCCTTATTCTTGCTCCAAAATTACTGAAACTGATAAAGTATTGCATAGTATCTCGCTCCATTTAACGACTTTACTTAACGTTTGACCATCCCATTTCTAGATAACTTTACCTTTGCTATTCAGATATTTTACTTTACTTTCTATCATACTAAAATAAATAACACTGACATTTTTATTACTTTTATTACTGATTCAAATCTATAAAAACTAGTCAAAGAAACTCTATTTGCTTTTTTGCCGAAACAAAATGAATGTTACAGACTTCCTTAGCTGTTACAGTAAAGTAATATTGTTTACAGTAACACTGTTGTCGTAACACGATGATGCAGAAAATTCAATACATTTCATCGCGAGACACCACATGATAATGTCTTTGATATAAATGAACATATGACAATGATATAGTTACGAATATACTGATACTGTGTCGTCGTATGATAAAACATTATAATGATAAAGCCTTATAATATTAAAAGCTGTGATTAAAACTGCAAATTAAAATTCCAGTACTTGGCTGCTATAGTTCATTATACCCTTTAAATATGGTATTTAAGTTAGCTGAAGGGTGCCAGCATACCCAATGGCAATATGCTCGCCTCTGGACTTGTAGATCCGGGGTTCAATACCCACTTTGGTCCTCAATTTATTCACAAGGAAGATGAATAAATCTGAAAACATCGTTCCTAGGAAAGAACTTTAAGCCATCGGCCTCGAGTCTATACAACATCAGGTACTTGTTAAAGATCCATACTCAAAATGCAATTGAATTAGACAAAATTCATGACTGTCAATGTAGAATCATCGTCTTGTATCATAAAGGGCCTATCTTTGACCCATGTGAGTCCTCTTTTGGAATGGCCACTGTAACCCAACCAAAGGTCAAAGTACCAGAATACTATTAACGTAGTCTGATAATCCAGTTTTATACTTTATAATTTTTCCTTTATAACAAATAAAATCTACATATGATTCATGAAGCTGCCCAAACAGTTTAGTTATTAGTCGTATTACTCTGCATGCACATATGGAATTACGGGGGTATGGAGTTATTAAAGACAACAAATAATAAAACTAAACTTACATGTTTTTTGTTTCAAATACTCCTATAAGTGTTTGCTATTTCTTTATAATAGAGTATTTCCGCAAAATTTCATGTAAATGAAGATTTTTTTGGTCATAAACTCCCATTATTAAATAAATGAAAGGTGACCTACGAATGTATGGATTTGGGTGAATTTAAACAAAGAAAAATTTTTTAATAATTAATTGTAATTAACTTACAGTTCTTAAATTGACCAATGAAAAGAAATACAAAAGAATGAAATATTTGTAAAAAGATTAATAATACTGTTACCCTGCATCATTGATAAGTCAAAGCAAATATGTTTGAAAATGATAAATGCCAATTTTATACTTTGTTAAGAATTTCATGTTCCTTGATGGTGTCACAGAGAAAAACATTTTGAATAAAAGTTGCAAATATTGGCACTTTTAATCGATCATTTGCTTTCAAATCTTCTCTAAAGTAATTTTTTTTCAAAATATTTTAATTTGAATATGCTGCTATAATATATTTATATTTATCATTGCTTATAACTTAAACAAATTTAGAGGTAGACATAATTAAAAAACTATAGAGGTCTTTAAAATGTAATTATGATAAAAAGGTAGACACAGGTAGTACGGCTCGTTAAAATGATCCAAAAGGAGAATTGTTATTAAAAAAAAAATCGTATGATGCCAAGACGCAAAGAACTTATACACAGTACATAAATAAAACAAGTACATATATTTACAAGTAGCCTGATTCAAGTAGTTTCAAAATCTAGGTGTATCTTCACGAACCTAGGAGTTTAATAACAAGTAAATAAACAGAGATTATATATTATATGAGCCGTTTATTTTGAAAGTGGCCTAATTCCATTTTCCAAAAAAATTTAGCTAGCTATTTAAATAATTACATTTTTTTACGTTATCTTTACCTTTTGCAGCAAATTGTACAAAATTCATTTAAAATTACTAAGTTTTTTTATAACAAAAATTAGTTGATAAATAAAATGACAATATTTTTAAATTTTGTAAAACGCAAACCCTTAAATATCTCGATTTTAACATAAATGGAATTAGGCCACTTTCAAAATAAGCGGCTCATATATGGATATTAAAAGGGCTGGAGTATTCTAATTTTTTTTTACAAATTCAGTCAAGAGTTGGCTAATATATATTTTGATTGTGAGAAAAATGAATAAAGCTACATTAAATTGTGTCAGTTTGACTTTATATATATTATCACTTGATATTAATGGTGATTATTGATGACTCAGTAATTGAAGTGAATCATTTTACTCCACTGTCTTCTTTTTTTTTTGCTTAGTTCAGAATTACAAGAATTCATGAGAACAGCTAAAATATATATCTTGTGTTAAGGATCCTACATGGAAATACGGTTCTTATTAAAATAATATCAGTGTTCTTTCAAAACTTGTCTACTGGTTCTATTATTTGTCATGACGATTCTGCTTATTCTGTCTTACCTAACATATACGTTTTTAAAAAATGAATATTAAATTTAAATTGAGATATATTTTAACAATAAAGTATTGAATTTTACAAAAAAAATATATTTTGGCAAGAAAATGATGTATGTTTTCTTGCAAAAAAATTGTTAAAATTTTAAATTACGCAAATAGTATTTTAGAAGACTTGTTAAAGAAAGAGTGCAGCTTAGATGTCAATTAGTTTAGAAATATAAGGGCCAGGTCGGAAGAGTTACATAAGCAGGTAGTCGTGTTGAAAGTGAAGAGCTCACAAGGTCACTGCATTGCTTTCTCGCTCGCTTCCACTTCCCCTAATTGAGACAACTCCAAATATTATCTTTTTTCCAATAGGCATGCCACTAAATTAATTAGCATTTTCTGTTTCTGTTCATGCTTTTATTCTGTTCCATCATGTAAATAAGATGGGTAAAAAAAAAAGTGGTTTAATGTTTCTCAACATGTGTTTTCAATTTTATTTGATCTTACTACTTTGCCTAGCATTTCATAACAACCATCTTTGAAAAGTCATTTAAAACAAAAAAGAAATAAATCTTTTACTATTTAAATAGATAGATAACTAAATTTCTGATTATTAAAGAAGAATAAAACATCTTACCTCGTAAATTTTCTTCCTTACATCATTGGCTTCAGATCTTATCTATCTTCAACAGCAATGGTTCAAGACATTTTTTTTCACCGCATATCTCTAAAAAACTTTTACTCAAACTGCAAACCCCCTAAAATTTATATTATGCTCAATTATAAGTATGAAAAAAAAATCAAACAAATTGAGTATATAACAAAGAAAGTATACATGACAAGAGGCAATAATTTCTTTAAAATATATGCAAGATAATAATACCGAGATTCATACTTCTAAAAGATTGTTAAAAACTGTTTTTAAATGACTATCTTGTTCTTGTTTATTTCTAAAGTGTTCTTGAAAACGTGAAACAATGTTACTTATAGCAAGATGCAAGTTCCCTGGGCATTCAAGTGATACTCATAAGTATATTGCTGCAAATGAAATTAGTACAGCAAGAACAGTCAAGGCAGGAAAAATGTCTTTTCCAATATTTTTTACTTTACTATAAGTAAAGTATAGTGATCGTGAAAAAATTCGATCTCGAGATTTTGACGGAATTACATGTTTTGAGGCCCCAAAAGTCTATTGAAGTTTTATGAAGTTTTTTCGATGATGTCTGTGTGTGAGTGTGTGTGTGTGTGGGTGGGTAGGTGAGTGTGTTAGCATTGCTTGTTACCACGCTACGGTCCAGAATATTTGATGGATCAAGTTGATATTTTACACAAAAATGGGCCCCATAGCGTACACGATCCCTATTGTTTGGGAAGAATTATGCATGACGGGAAAGTTACTTTTTTGCCAAAAACCATTTTTTAGAAAACATTTTTTTCTCCCAAACTGCTAACTCTAGAGTTTTGAAATTTTGGCATTATCTTTGAGGTTACAAACGTAACAAACGAAAAATAAATTCAGAATTTTAAAGCAATGGAAAATATTTTTTTAATAAAATGTAAAAATTTTGACTTATAATTCAATCTCAAAGCTTGTGAGAGCTATACAAGCCATACCGTTTGACAGATCAAAATTAAACTATGCCTAAAGAGAAAATTATGTGTAGAATGGGTTGAATTAATTTTTTTTTATTACATTCTTCAAAGGGGCGTTACAGTACGACTTCTGTTTTCAGAAAATGTTTTTTTGACGCTAAACGACTCATTAAAAAATCATGAAAATTTCACCAAAAATTGATCAAAAAATTAGCAATTTATAGAAAAAAATTCAGGAAATTTCAATCACGGCAAAAAGCTATAAAGCTATAAAAACTATATGTTTATCCTGGACTAAGGGATCACCTGCTATACTTATCGAATTTTTGATATTTTTTTACAATGTTTACATTGACTTAGAAATTTTTTACGAAATCCACTGAGTAAAATTAATATTTATAAAAGGAAAACTTTAAATAATTTATTAACTTATACGAGATATAAGAGGAATACATTTTTATGTAAAAAATCACCGCCAATAAACATTAATAAATCACTTTTGTCTTCCATGGCATGATGGATTTGTCTCATAAAATGCTGTAATAAATCTGTATATTGCACTTTTGTGCAAAACTTAATATCAGTTATAATTACTTTATCTTTGTGAATTGTAGTATCTTCACATGTTATTGAAATGTGACGAATGGACTCTTTCCTGAAGAAAGAGGATTTACCATATGTTTGTTGCGAAATATCCAGTTTTTTTAACTATTCTAGTCTGATAGTTCATATTTAATATTTTCAAAAATGAGAAGCTCCCAACTATAAAAGATTTAAATTATATTAAATATCTGGCTTCGACTTTGAGTTGAGTATGTAAACTGGCTAATTACTAATATATTTTTTCTCAATATACATGCATAGCATGCTTATAACACAGTACAGCAGACAGGAAAAAGATAACACTCCCTCAGAAAAAATTGGTGTCTATGATTTTTGATAAAGGGGAAGAAAAATGATTTTGTTTTAGACTAAGAAGCCATGAAATTCCCAGTATAATAATTCTATAAAAGACCAAAAATCTAAAACAAATTCAAAATTGGATTCTTTCGTTAGAAGATTAATAAATGTAATTATTGTAGATCCATAATTTTAAATTATCTTAAAACGACATTTTTTCTTCGATGTTTATGATGTTTTTCAGAGAAAATAAGAGTATTTTCCCGTTATTAATTTGAAAATTCTACTTAAATATTCAATGTTGAAGGAGGTCAAGTAAACGATATAAGAAATCCACTGGCAATTTGAACAAAAGGCATGTTCTTTGTAGGAGATTTTTCGTATCACGAAATTTTTACTTTGACTTTTCAAAAATGTTATTACTGCTGTAGTTATACGAATGAGATTATTTGGATCAGCTGTGTGATGTACAAAAATAAGCTTATACTTTGATAAGTCGATCAATCACTATCTGTACTACCTGAGGAATAAAAGACCAATAAACATCTGACATTTAGATGTTTACATTATGCTTAAATGGAACGTTATATATTATACACCCAAGAAGTTTGATATTAAGTTTACTTATAGTAAAGTTGAGTGTAGGCCACTCCAGATTGTTTTACTTCACTATAAGTAAAATTAATGTGGTGGGTGGGTGAGCATGTGTTATTCAATTATTATATTTCATTTATTTTAAATTTTTAAAGAATTTTTTTATTATTTTCAATATTTTCCTATCTAACGATAATAAGACATTTATGAAATGGGGAAAAAATACTAAGATCTTTTCAACAACCTTGGTTGGGTTTTTGACTCTGACGAAGACCGCTTGTTACGGTTGAAAGATCTTTGTCTTTTTTTCACTAAAAAAGGTGGAAAGAGGTTTCATTTCACGTGGTTTGGACGTTGATTGTTATTTCACGTGTTTATTCTGAAACTTTATATATATATATATCAATGATCAAACCACAATAAGAAATGGGAAAACAAGACTAAGATCTTTCAACCTTAGTCTTGTTTTCCCATTTCATATTGTGGTTTGATCATTGATTGTTATTTCACGTGTTTATGTGAAATCTTGTTATCGATTATATATATATATATATTTAAAAAGATTTCACATAAACACGTGAAATAACAATCAATGATCAAACCACAATATGAAATGGGAAAACAAGACTACGGTTGAAAGATCTTAGTCTTGTATTCCCATTTCTTATTGTGGTTTGATCATTGATATATATATATATATATATTATATATATATATTATATATAAAGTTTCAGAATAAACACGTGAAATAACAATCAACGTCCAAACCACAATAAGAAATGAGAAAAAGACTAAGGTCTTTTAACCGTAATGAACTGCTTGTTACTGTTGAATGATCTTAATTTTTTTCCTCATTTTTAATTGGATTGAACGATGTTATATATATATATATATATATATATATATATATATATATTAAGTTAAAATACAAAGTAAAAAATCGTATACAACAGATAAACTCCAAGCATAGATATTGGATATGTTAAACTTTTAATTGTGGTTAGATTTAAAATTTCAGAAAAAAATGGAAATAAAGAAGAAAACAAAAGAGGAACAAAACACACGTTAAGTGCTAAACCCAATTATATATATTAAATAAACGAATTAATTCGTGTAAATCTAATTTAAAAAACTGCTCTGGATGTATTAATTTAATTTGAAACAACATACTTATGCGAGTCAGGGCTCGGTGCTCTCTTGTCATTTAAAACAAAATCTAGGAGTCGCTTGAATGCACAGGGAGACTTGCGTGCTGCAGCAATGTTAAAACATTTAAACACTTATAACACTATAGGTTGCCGTCAGACAGCATTACAACTAGTACGAATATTGTTTGGGCATTAGACATTCAAATACAAGACAATATTAGGCATGCAAACATACAAGTTTTTATCAGGCAGATAAACGACTGTTTCCATCAAAATTTGCCTCCTGCAATTAGAAAGTAGTTCATAATATATGTAATAGCAAAGGATTCTTATTTTGCCTTCAAGTCTTTCCATAGACTTATATATATTACATAAATCTTACCATGTAATATGGGTAAATTACATGGTAATTTGAAAATAGGTAATTGACCTATTGAAACCCAAAAACTCTTTTGACCTTACTATAAGTAAAGTATAGTGATCGTGAAAAAAATCGATCCCGAGATTTTGACGGAATTACATGTTTTGAGGTCCCACAAGTCGTTTTATGAAGTTTTTTCTATGATGTCTGTGTGTGTTTAGGTGGGTATGTATCCAAAGTTGTGGCCACGCTACAGTCCAGAATCTTTGATGGATCAAATTGAAAAGGGACACAGAATTGAACACAAATTGAACACAGAAAAAGGACTCACAGTTTACATCAGCTCTATTGTTTAGGAGCAGTTATGTATGATGGAAAAGTCGATTTTTTTACCGAAAACTGTTTTTAGACAACATTTTTTTTCTAAGCTATAATTATAGAGTCTTAAATGCTATAAAAGCAATAAACGAAAAATAAAATCAAATGTTTAAAACAACAGCAAAATATTTTCTCAAGAAATATAAACATTTTGACTTACTCGTATAATTCAAAATGAAAGATTGTGAGAGTGATAGAAGAAATACCATTAAATGGTTCAAAATGAAACTATACCTATAAATAGAACATTATGTGGAGGATGAGTTGAGATAACTTCTTTCAAAATTACATTTACTATAAAGGCGTTAAAGTACAGTTTCTGTTTTCAGAATTTTTTTTTTTTGACACTATTCGGCTCATTAAAAAAACATGAAATTTTGCCAATATACGGAACAGAAAATTAACAAATTATAAAAAAAATTCCTGAAATTTCAATTACGGGAAAGAGCAATTAAGGTATAAAAACTGAATATTGATCCTAGGCTAATGGTGTACTTTCTATACTTGTATTTGTTTACATTTATTTACACTGTTTATATTAAGAGAAATTTTTTGAGTGAATCAACTTAAATATCATAAAATGATATTTTTTCTTACTTGTTATGACATTTTTCAGACAAAATAGGAATATTTTAAAGTTTTAAATGGAAAAATTTGTCTTAAATATAGAATGCAGAAGGAGGTCAGATAACCTATCTAAGAGATCCACTGGCTATTGGAATAAAAGTCATGTTCTCCTGTGAGAGATTATTTCGTAACACGAAATCTACACTTTCGCTGTTCAATAATGTTATTACTGCTGTAGTTATACTAATGATATTATATGCATCAGTGGTGTGATATACAAAAGTAAGCTTATATATTGATGAGTTGATCAATCACTGTCTGTATTACCTCCAGGAATGAAAGACTATAAACATCTCCCATTTAAACATTTATATTATGCCTAAATGGAACATTATACATTATAGACCCAAGTTTGATATTAAATTTGGTTATAGTAAAGTTGAGTTTAGGCCACTCCAATTGTTTTTCTTTTATTCAGAAGTGATCGGTCACCACTGTTGACCCAATTGAGTAGGTACCTATTTTTCTTCTTTAGAAGATTAACTCATCACCTATTCTTTGTAACAGCCTAATCCTCACAGCAATTGTCTTCTGCAATGAATGCTTTACACTTGTTTGTTATTATTCGATGTTTATTATTGAGAATGGTAAGTAAAAAGTTCTATAAATTCCTCACATCAGAACGAATACAGATCTAAATTATTTTCGTATTAACTATAATCTGAATTTCTTAAAAAGCTGTATATGTTTTGATTTACAGCAACTTCAACCCTGATATAGCTCTGTCTATATTGAATCAGAGAGATTGAAAGAGCTCAATATTTAATAAATTATAATCTCAGTTATGTAAAGTTGATTAAAAACATTAATAATTTTATATTTTTTAGGGTAAAAGAGATGTTGGGAATAAATTATGCCTGTTTGAATTAGTAATTAAAGACATTTTATAGTTGGATTATAAATAATATGTTGTTCAATAATGAAAGTTCAAATATAATATAAAATGTATCAGTTAGATAATATGTTTCTGAAAGGAATGGAATGCCGGAAATAATATGTGTCAATTTCATGTGTTACGTCTGGTCTGATATCACACTTAAATATAAATGATATATATAGTTATAAATTTGTGACATAACTGTGCATATAAATAACAGCGTAATATTTTTAAACCAATAAAAGTGAGTGAAGCATTTTTTCTTCTAACATAAACGTGATAATTTTTTATTTGGTCATTAATATATACTACAACGATTATGGAAAAAAAGTTAAATTTTCACGGATTTATTTGTTAAGAAGTTCCCTCAACTCATATTTGATTATGTCTGCCAAAATATCCCTAAATTAATCTATCAAGAATATTTCAAAAACACATGTCACAGTGTGATACAAATCTTAATATCATTTAGGAGGTAACATGAATTTACTTTTTTTTTTGTAATTTTGTATCATAGGAAAGGTGCATTACGATTCTTTATGTCAAAATAGTTACAAAAGAAATTGTAGCCCACTCTATTGGTGATTCTAAAATAATCAAATTTTATTTAAAGTATTGCCTTAATATGAATATAAAAATGTAATGAATATTGGAAGAGAAAATATTATACTAAAACTGACAAATATGAATTTCTATCTTCAGTAAATAGTGAGATTGTTCTAGAAGAATGATTGAAAATGTTTTCATTCATGGAGTTAATCCATTCGACGAAGCGGCGAGGTGATAGATACATATGCATTATGATATCCAATCCATTAGAACCAAATGAATGTCACGACGTGCGATTAGCCAAAGTGAAAATGTTACCACACATTCATTAAGCCACATTTATCTAGTAACTGACAAAATGGATATGACTGCATTAAAATAAATCAAGTCATTAAGTTATTGTTTATGAGTTTGATAATACTTGTATCATAGAGTTCAATAATTTATGTACACTATAAGCACATTAAAATTACAACACAAATAAATACATTAACAACTAGATTGATAAGTTGTTTGCTTAAGTAAAGTTGAGTGGCTAGTTTTTTTTTTCTTTCATAGCTCAAAATATTTTTGCCGGGGCCAGTTTTTGCTTATTATTTGCGTTGTATAAGCAAAAATAGTTAATTTTTCAAATGAAAAGAACTGCATAGCACCACATGACATTAGAATATTCAAGATAAGTAGTTTGGATAGGGCTTGCCAAGACTGGTTCATGCGGTATTATTTCTGGGTGCTGGCATTCGACGCAACAGTTCTTGTCTTATCCTGTGACAATACTGGTCAGTGACTAACACACTAATCAAACATGTACTTACAAGCAGATGAATCACAATACTGATTTCTCCAGTTTTTCTTTCAATAATCTGGTAGTGATCACTCATTTATCCAGATTATTGTAGTCTTGTTGTTGTTTCTAATGTCTACACTAACAGGCTTTCACCTTTTGCGTTGTTTTGAGAGCAGATGTGTGGTTCATTCATTATTTGATACTCATTATAGTTATGGGCGAGGCACATTATTGTGTTGATTACACATCAGGAATTTTACTTCCCTCAAATTTACTAGAGTAGTAATTTTAACAAGCATCTCTTATCATACAGGCTCAGAACCGACAGGTTTATGTCTTCTCCGAGGAAAGGTGAGCACAAGATTAACATCTCACACATGAAAAATATAGGGTCATGGTCACGATTCGAACCTGTAATACTCAGTTCTAAAGACAATCACGCTACCTGTTAGTCTAAACTTGTCCCCACGATGGTTGTAGTGATCGTTTTTTTTTTTTTTTTTTTCAATATTCGAGTAGTTTTTACTTATCAAAATAGTTATAGTGATCAGGTTTGTTAGGTCGTTCCATGGTGATATTCTTCATCAAAATACTATAATGCTTTCACAATAGATACGGTAGACGATATTAATATTTAAATCAAAATGATCTATATTGGTTAGTTTTACTTTTTGGATGTTGTTTATTTACTCCAGTAAGAAAGAAAATGTTTTCATTCATGGACTTAATCTATTTTATGAAGGCGGCGAGGTAAAGATGCAGTGTTACATGTGCATTACGATATCCAATCCATTAGAACGAAATAAATGTCACAACATGCGATTAGCCAAAGTGAAAATGTTACGACACATTCATTAAGCTGCATTGAACATATTTTTCAAAGAATGTTATAAATTAAAGTTTTGGTGTAGGTTAGTAGTGGGTAGGAAGACGCGCTGCCCATACTACTCGAAGGTGAATAGGTGGCTAACGAAGAGGGAGCTGCATACAGAGGACTGTGCAAGATGACATGAAAGGTGCCTTCCTGCAATCAGTCGACTCTGTCTTGAGCAAGCACCTGCCTCACAATCGCCCCGACACAAGTCCGCAGACACATCACCTTCAACTCCATATTTGCAAATCAAAGTTATTCGCAAATTAAACAAGTATTTCGTCAATTGCAAACAGTAAATTGATATAATTTTTGCAGACTTCCTGTGACTTTCACTACCACTCGCTTGATGTACACGATTGCTTTCTTCAAGCATCTTTCAACCATGGCTTGAATTGGCCCGGGGGATTTCATAAACTAACATGTACCTGTGCGATACGCCTGTGTGGTGTCAAGAAAAAATAAATTATCGTTAAATTGGGTGTAATGAAATGCACTAACAAATTAAAATAAATAATTGCTTTTAAAACATTAATATATTTTAATAGTTTAAATAGAACGAACAATTTTCTGTTTTTCTTATTTTTGGTTTTCATATTCGTCTCTGTTAGATTCACTTTCTTACCCCAATATTCTTAAATCACTTTTAATTTCTCAGAAAACTACTTATGTAGTCATTATCACTTAGTCCTTAGATTATTTTCAATAAATACCACTTGAAGTACAAGTACTACAACTAGAACTAGAAGTATTACAACTTATTCAAAACAACATGGTTCTCATTTCATATATGTTCTAAACCTTATTTGATTTTATTTGTCTGTTATTGTTGATTTATAGATAACTATATTTTTAAACGAATACATATTAAAAGAAATAAAAAGAAACAAAAACTAACGCATTTAATCAGAGTCGCATGTTTTTAGTCAGAGTCTCTAAAATTACTTTATTTTTTCTTAAGTGTAATGGAATGTTGAAATGTATAATCATAGCTGCTATGACTAGCTAATAGAACTATAAAAACGAGTAAAATCCAAAAATAAGTTTCTTATAAAATCCTAATTTTTTTTTATTTCATAAACAAAAATTTAAAAAGTCTGGAGTGGACTACAAACAAGTTACTTACTTTTATGATTATAATACTTTAAAGCAACCAATGAAAAATATGAGGCGTATATTCAGTGGAAAAAAATCATCCTATCATGCCAAATATATTCTATGATTAAGTTACTGAATTAGAAAAACGGCTGTGATATCAATATCCTTAAGGCATCACTTACTGCCGTGATATGAGTGTTCTTAATACACCACTCACTGATATCACTCTCTACTATCATTGACAGTATTCTTAATACAATATACACTCATATCTTTGTATTATTATATTACTACAATTATTTTATATTGTTGTTTTATAGTTGTAAAAGTAATCTATGGTTTACTATTTCTATTAATCTATTATTTATACCTTTTTAGTACAGTTTTTAATTAATGCATGAAGGGGAAAAAGCCTGGTGGAGAAAGTATGATCCCTTCTGTATGGTTTCCCCACAAATGTATATGTCATCAATAAATGATTTCTTGAGTCATTCACTCACTACTGTCATATGCGTATTCTTAAACATCACTCACTCATATCACTCTCTGCTGTTATATGAGTATTCTTATCGCTCACTCATATCACTCTTTGCTGTTATATGAGTATTCTTATCACTCTCTGCGGTTAAATGAGTATTCTTATCACTCACTCATATCACTCTCTGCGGTTATATGAGTGTTCTTATCACTCACTCATATCACTCTCTACTGTTATATGAGTATTCTTATCGCTCACTCATATCACTCTTTGCTGTTATATGAGTATTCTTATCACTCTCTGCGGTTAAATGAGTTCTTATCACTCACTCATATCACTCTCTGCGGTTATATGAGTGTTCTTATCACTCACTCATATCACTCTCTACTGTTATATGAGTATTCTTATCACTCACTCATTTCACTCTCTGCTTTATGAATCATATCATATGATTTCGGTTTCGGACTTGAAAATTGACTTTGACCAAAACAAGCTCAGAAATAAATTAATCACTTAGTTTATATATGTACGATGGTAGTATTTTTATTTAAAATAACATTCTGTGATACCAACCAATGACACATGACACCATTCACTTTAAAAGAAAGATTAGTATCCTGCAAAAGTAATATGCACTAGACTAGAACACCTAGAGAAGCAGTTTTAAGCCTCATAGAAAGAAAGGACTACGTAAGAAAAGAATAATGAGTTGCCTGATTATTTCCTAATGAACAGGAAATTTGCATTCTTAGAGAAGCACTGGCCTTTTGGCCTGGTGTGTTTCAGAAATAAAGGTGAGCTAGGAGGCGTCCTTAATTCGCTCCGTCCATCACAGAGTTAATTCTCGTAGGGTTTGCCAAATTATTTCCACACTTATTCTTGCTTCACAACATTATTTAAATTTCAATCAATCCAAGATAATTTAACCGAAATAGTTAATGACATGAATCGACCAAATTAGATTGTTGTATAATCAAAAAAAAAAAATGTTTTTTACTCTTTCATTATCAGGCTTACAGTCTAAAAAGAATATAAATGACAAATATACTCGTATGAACAACTTATTAGTTGATATTCCGAAGTTTACAAAACTTCAGGAAAGCAATGTCTTCCGAAAAACTTCGGATACAATTAAATAGAAGTTATTATTAACTTCTAGTTTAATAATTAATTAATAATTAATAATCTCTTTAATAATTAATTAATTATTAACTTCTAGTAGTTATTATTATTAATGATTACAGATAATTAATTCATTGTTTTCATTGTACCTTAAGTTCAAAGGTAGTTATGTACTACAGTATATATGTAAAAATTTGTACGAGCAAGGTTACATATGACCACACGTAATCATGACAAGGTACCTTATGAATAAGCAAAATTATCAACTGACTAATATTTAAACTTTTATATATTCATTTTATATATTAATACATTTTTTAAAAATTATTTACATCCATTTTATCAAATTTATATTTTCTATTAGTTTTGTGAATTCATAAAACAGAAAATTTTTACAGAGAAATGTTTCATTTACATTAAAAGAAAGGTCATACAACGATCATAAATACAAACTATTTTAAGATTATGATAAATTTATATTTTCAGAGGTCACTTGATCACATTATTTATATTTTTTTTCAAATTCTGAGTATGTATGGGTAGGTAACTGTGTATATAAAAAAGTAGCATTTACAAACTTTGACGGGCTTTGATTCAATAGAAGTTAATATAAATATACCAATTACTTTAGCATGTAAATAGGGCAGCCAGGGTAGCCCAGTGGCTTACGTGCTCGCCTCAGAACTGGTAGATCCAGGGAACAATTCTCACTTTGGCCCTCTATTTCTTTACGAAGAGGTGAAAAAATCTCTCGGAGAGAATTTTAAGCCGTCTGTCCTAAGACAGTAAGGAATAGTTCAAGAATCTTACACAAAACCTACTTGAGGTTGGCAAATTTAGGACTTCCAATATAGAATCAGTACGTTAATGTGGCTCGCCCATTACTAAAAACGGGCGCCAAATAATAATTAGTCACATTCCCCACTTAGAATAGCACTAAAGGTGAAAGCCCATGACTGTGGGCATTAGAAACCAAATAAACAAACGTTGACACATTAATAGCCCTTATTGATAAGTAGCACTGTTTAGTTTTAAAAGCAATATAGATGCTTAGAAAAAGAACATTATCTGACAGCATCTATTGCTATTTTCCACTCAACGGCCAACCATACAGGGTTTTAATTTCGAGTTTAATGTTCTCCCAAAATATTCTGAATGAATAAACATTTGGTTTTCATTTAATATTTGAAATTATCAAAATTATAACTTTCCTTGTCATATTGATTTGTTGATTTTTTTCATTTCGTTCTATTATAATGCAAATAATTATGTAATCCGTCAAAGAACATTGACCCTTTGTGATACCACACAATGAATATTCTGCGTTGAGAGTCCTAAATTTTGATTTACTCAAGTGTTTGATTTACAAGTACCGGCTTGAGACCGACGGTTTAACAGATCTAAGGATTCGTGGGACGACGGATTGAGATTGTTTCACCTTCCGTGTGAACACTGGATCTACCAGTCCATAATCAAGCACGTTGCCACTGGACTACTCTGCCGCGTACCCATGTACTATCGAGTTACGTAAAAATGAAGAGTAGCTACGTCTTTGAGGTTTGATGGACCATGACACTAACTAAAACCAGTAGGAGGGGTTTAGTTTCATTTTTTTTTAAAAATACCATAACTGGTTATTTAAATTCTTTTAAAATTATATATTCAGCAAAAAAAAAAGTATTTGCTTAAGGAAAACATGGATTTGTGAGGAATGTTAAATGTTAAATGTTAAAGAGATTGGAGAGTAGCATGGATTGTTGAGCATTCATTGACAGGACAGAGGCGTGGGAGGTGTGAAATCGAAGGCAGAAAAGTTTGTAATCTTTTGCGTAGACTTCCGCTCATCACTCAGACCATATTGTCGACAACTAACCGCATTATCTTCGCCTATTGCTCTACCATTATGCCCAGTATTAGGTAAAAGCAAACAAGACTGATTCATAAAACTATCGATCACCTCCAATTTATAAAAACTTTCTTAAAGACGAAATCGGAATGTTTGGAGAAGATCCTTTGAATAACTTCGCTTTCCATCAGTTTGCTAACTAAATGAATGAGCTACTCAATCCGTATCTAACACAACCTTTCTAAACTTACATCCTCACCCTTCACCAAAACCTTTACTCCTAGTCGAGGATTTGCTAAAATTATTTTATTGAATATATTTTTGATACATCTATATAAGGGTTTTGTAAAATTAATAGTTAACCTAAAAACCAATTCAATAGTATTAGTAAAAATTAAAATACCACTGATTAAAAATGAACTTGTAAAAAAAATCTAGAGTGGTTTACGCTCAAGTTACTGTAAGTACATGTTTATCAGACTCATTGACAGTCCATTCAATAACTTATTTATTTTAATGAGGTTACCTCCACTTTGTCAGTTATAATATGAATGTAATACTGCTATAACAGAATCAAATAATCGACTTCAGGGTCAAGTGAAGTAGTGGGCAAAAGTAAAGAAGCCATCGAAACTGAAAGGAACTATGGCAGAATACAAAATACTGATTAGGATTGAAAAACTGATGTAAAGGACACAGTTCTCTCCAGGAGACAGGAAATCCAAGAAGTATCTCTATAGACTTACAAAAATCAATTCATACTTGTGTGCTTGCTCTGGAAATCATTTATGTACAAACAGTAGATCACCTTATAGTTATAGACGGTGCAGAATATTAGAACCACAAAGTTATTGACTACACAAACACTACGTCATTAAAAGAAAAAGCTGGCAACCAACAAAAAAAGATCTAATATCAGAAGAGACAATACAACTATTTCAGAAAATAGTAGAACTGAATATTTAAAAAATATATTACACTGTTAAATAGTATAAGAAAAAAAGGAAAAATCTGAAGTGGCCTACACTCAACTTTACTATAAATAAAAAAGTATCAAATTGGTTAAACGGGTTAATTGGTCATATTGCACAGTTAATGAATCAAATGGGTTAAAAAAATAATGATTTTTGTCTCCTCAATAGCTTTCACATTCAATCATAATTTAAAATTTGTTATATTATTGAAAAAAATAATTTTTTTGGTGTTTTAAAATTTTTAAAATTTCTTTCATTTATCTTTCTCTGATTAGATCATGAATGTGTACATATTTTAAATCTCTGTGTTAAAGTCCTATCTGTTTACCCAATATAATGGTATTCGAAATCATTGCATCTTATTCTCTAAACCTCGTTTTAATTAATTATTATCACTATTTAAAAATCACAATGAGAAAAAATTTCTTTTATCAAGCAAAAAAATTAAATGACAAAATCAAATGGTTTAATATATTTCTATATATATTCTGCAAGCAAAATGTAATAAACACTATCTACACTATGAGGCCAATTTTTATGGAAAATATTAATCTTATCTATCAAAGATTGTGGACTACTAAAACTTTACTAAAACTTTTGGATATCTACCGATACATTCAAACATCATCGAAATAACGACATCAAACAACTTTGCGGACCTCGAAACATGTAAATCCGTCAAATATCGAGATCGAATTTTTTCACAATAACTATACTTTTCTTGTAGAAAAGTAACAAGTTTTGTTGTTGTTTACAAAACCACTTGGTTTGAAAACTTTTTCTACATATAACAATACAACTTAATACATTTACGTTGGTGTAATAATAACCTTGTTACTACCAGGTATACATATTTTTCTTCAATATACTACTTTTTCGGGTTAATTTAAAATAATCCAAGTTCAATTTAAACTTCAGAGTAGTATATATGTACTTTCAAGTTGACAAACTACAATATATAAATATAAATTAGAAGAATATTAAATTAAATTATATTAATTTATACGTGGAATATTTTCAATTAAATTTGGATTACTTTAAATTAGATTATGTTGCAGTGGGGGTCTGAAAAATGAACACACATAGGCTGAACATTGGCTGTTTATGAAATCACACACTAAGTCTCACTCACTTCAATGAGTCGTAGACGTAGTTTGGCCTTAACTCCCCAGTACCACACCCAGTCATGATATCAGCCTCTATGACGTATCTGTGCAAAGCAGGAATTCGGAGTCGTGTCCTGTTGCAATTTTTTGGAGCACTCATATGATTGGTGCTTTAAGTTAAAAATCATGAGCAGACAGTCCGGGAGCAGTCAAGGAGTCAAGAAATTCAATTGGATAATGAACTGCTTCCTCAAGCAAATTCTTTCCTCAGCTTGATATAGTGTAAAAACTTGTTTATTGTTTTAAACTACATATTTTTTCAAAACAACAAATTCTAGATCCTTGAAATTTTGGTATTAGCTTTGAGGACACAAATGCAAGAAAACAAAAATAATTTCAGATTTTTAAAACAGCGGATGAATTTTTGTTTTCTATAAAATATAAAAATGTTTACTTATAATTCAATCTAAAAGCTTGTGAGAGCGATACAAGTCATACCGTTTAACGGATCAAAATGAAATTAAGCCTCAAAATAGAACTTTATGTGGAGAATGAGCTGATACATTTTTTTTTTTAAAATTACGTTTCCCAAAGAGCTGTTATGTTACATTTTCTCTTTTCAGAATATGTTTTTTACGCTTAACGGCTCATTAAAAAACAATGACATTTTTTACAAAAAAATGAAAAAAATTTGCAATTAATAAAAAAAATATTGAATTACAATTACGGCAAAGGGCAATAAAGCTATTAAAACTGAATGTTTTTTCCAGTTTTTTCGCTATTCTAGTCTAACAGTTAATACCATTATTTTTAAACATTTCAAGTATTCAGCTATAAAATTTTAAATTATACTGAAAAGTCAGCTTTGAATTTGAGTCAAGTATGCAAAACTGAGAAATTACCAATATATTTTTTCTCAATATACCTTTACAGCAATCTTATAAAAGAGTACTCAGCATAAAGGAAAAAATAACACTCGCTCATAGTATGGTAACTTGGATTTTTATGATTTTTGGCAAAGGGAAAGAAAAGTAATTTTTTAAAAAGCACTAGCATGCCATAAAATTCCCAGAATAATAATTTTACAAAAGACCAAAAAAGTAAAACATAATTCAATATTGAAAACATTCCTTTAAAAGAAAAAATGAAGTTATCCTACATCTTAAATTAGAATTTATCTTTTTTATACATAATAGGAATATTTTAAAGTTTTACATTGCAAAATTTGTCTTATATCATCAATGTAAAAGGACAGATAAACTATGTAAGAGATCTACGTGCTATTGGAATAAAAACCATATTCTCCTGTAAGAGTTTATATCGTAATAGAAGAAAAACTTTCGCTTTACAAAAGTGTTTATACTGCTGTAGATACACTAATGATATTATATTCATCAGTGGTGTGATATAAAGTGTGTTCATTACTAAGTGGATCAATCACTATCTGAACTACCTCCAGGAATGAAAGACTTATAATCATCTCCTATTAAGACATTTATATTATGCCTAAATGGGACATTATATATTATAGACCCAAGAAGTTTGATATTAAGTTTGATTATAGTAAAGTTGATTGTAGCCACGCCAGATTATTATTTCTATTTTTGACCCGGATAAACCCAGGACTGTCGCTAGTACGCTATGAATTGTTTGGTCTTAACACTTTTGTTTATTTTTTTTCTTATAAACTCTGTATTTCATAACTAATTTAAAATAAGAAAATAATTAACCATATAAACTCTACTGTACGTTTAGCTAACAAGTCATTTTAAATGACTAATTAAAAATGATTCCTTTTAAACGTTTGATTAATGATTTCATTGATAAGTGCTTTTAATTTGATAATTAACAATAGTGAAGTCGGATTTATTTTAACAATGATTACATTTTTGTATAAAAGCTAACTTTATACTTAGAGTAAGTTATCTATAGATCGCAGAAGATTTTATTGTAAAAAATAATAATTTATTATCAATTTTAATATTATGCATTATATTTGTTGGATTTAATTTATTTCTAACTAATTTTAAGAGATTATTTACTTACAGGTACACATACATTATTAAGTTGTGTAATTTTTCAAATACAGGGTGTCCATAAAGTCCGTGTGCACTTTAAAAAATTTATAACTTTATTTGTATTTGCAATAAAAATAATCTGTAAAATGGATTTGAAAGAAATAAATCTATATTTTTTAAGCTTTTATTGAAATTTTATTTAAGTTTCCACATGCCCTCCATCATTAGCAATACAAAGGGTAATACGATTTTGCAGTTCACGAAAAACATTTGCCAATTGATTTATAGTAATGCCTGAAATCACATTAGTTATTCTAGCTTTCAAATCTTCTAATGAACTAGGTTTGGTTGCATACACAATTGTTTTCACATGTCCCCATAAAAAAAAATCTAATGGAGTCAAATCTGGCGAACGTGGAGGCCAATGAAATGGTCCACCCCTTCCGATCCATCTGTTAGGAAATTCCTGATTTAGAACATATTTTTTACTTATCTAAAAATTGTTACGAACTTTGTGGTGAAAAATTATTCAATAACTATACTTAAAACTAGATACATGAAACTTTATAACATTTTTTACAGATTATTTCTATCGCAAATATAAATAAAGTTATAAATTTTTTAAAGTGCACACGGACTTTATGAACACCCTGTATAATAATTTTTAATTCATTTCTGGTTCATGAATTATTTTTACTTCAATTCATGTAATTTTATCTGGCATTATTAAATAGCCATCGCTAAAAACGTTTCAGTAATTAGACCAAAGATAAGATTACTGATCCATAATCTCATCGCTTATTTATTTAGATACTCTTGAACTAGTTCAATATTTCATTCAAAATTACATTAAATATTACATTTATATATATTACATAATGACAATAATTTAACAATTTTTAATTTCTATAATATACACGTTTGAATCCGAATCTAAGCCAAATAAATTAGAAATTTAATATTTCATAACTAGGTGAAATAGGAGTGAAAGTAGGTTATAAAACTGTGAAAAGATATAGAGAAAAAATAAGTTCAATAGAGAATAAAATAGTTAAAAATTATAAGAATCAGTGCAGAATTTGCTTAACTCAGCGGGTTGTGACACGGAATTAAATCAGCTGAATAATGAGAAGACTACGGTTTCAGATAAGCTGAATTTGTAATGTCTGAGGCCTAAAAACCAATCAAAGCCTCAGAGCAAGTAAGCGCAAATGCATAAGTATATTCCAATACAAAAATAAAATCCAGATAATGTGGTTTTCAAATTCATTGGCATACATGATACAAAAATCTATTTTTTTACCAAATAGATTGATTATTATATTCCACATATATATTACATAAACAATCTGAAGTGACCTAAATTTAGAGTAATAAGTACACACAATATCAAAATCGTTGACAATCAATTGAATTTTTTGCTTTATTTGTGTCTATCATGTTGATGTAATTATAATACTCTGGTAAAAACTAACAAACTCATAAATAATGAATTTAATTATTTAATTTGTTTAAATCCTTTATCTATTTAGTTATAAAAAAAACTTGATGTCATTAATTTAAAACAATCTGAGATATTATTATTGTTAAACTAAAAGCATGAGTCTCATCGAACTCTTGTGAATATCTGTCATATTGTGCTTCCCTTTGCCGTTTCTAAATCCATATTCAGATTTTAAGTTCTTTAATCAACTTCATAATTGTCGTTAGAGAAAACTCTGAATTTATTGGTTTTAGGTATGATTTGGCAAAGAATTATAATCTCTTAAACACGATTACCTTGTATTCTTGACAGAGATGAATGACTATTTCAGCTGAATTTGCATCTAGATTTTCCTTCTTTATCCTTCTTTCAATAATTTGGAGAGTATGGTATGCTGCAGAAATCCAAAGACAGTTGCATCAAGCATTCCCCGTCTTATAATAACAACGTCTTCTGTATACGACTGTCTCATAACCTTAATGATCTAGAGTACCCAGTAAATGCCCACCACTGATGACACAGTGACGGCAATAGCACGTCTCCCTGAGGACAGTCTTTAGTAGTACCATTTTCAGTTGTAGTAGAACCTATACTTACACTAATTATTTTGGCTTCGATTGTTGTATTTCATTCTATAATTTGCTGATTAATACATCTATATGTAAATTTGAATCTTCGCTCTTAGTTTAGGTTTGTTGGTTGACCTGTGATTGAACAGTTAGTTGACTTGTCTTCACTTGTCAGTGTACAGTGAGTGTCTTTATTGGAAATGAGTGAAAGGACTATTAATCAATTGTCTAGTTTTAATAAAAACTAACAATAGTTTATTTGTCCTCCTTTCTCAAAATACTTCCACATTACAAATTGATTAATCCATGTGACTCCATTTCCGTCGAATTTTCTTATTACAAATTTTTGTTCAATTTCATTTAAGTTTACTTTATGCTCATTATCCACTCGCAACTCTAATTCTCTAATTCGATTCATTAAGAAAATTTCATTAGAATTTCCTTTACTACACTATTCTGGTGATAATTCTTCAAAATAGTAATTATTTATTCCAAAATTACCATCGTCATCAAGATATTTCTTTTTAAGATTTACGTTTAAAGCTATAGCTATTTTCCTATAACCTCCAGTATTTTTAATAGAACTCATGCTTATAAATCTTGTGGAACTAAAAGCCAAACACATTTATCTAAAGATAAAGCTACCAATTCATATTTACCCTCACTTTTTTTCACAACGTGAAAGTTATTTTTTGTTGCTCAGTCATTGCAGCAGTTGAACAATTAATCAATTTGTTGGTAGACCGCAATAGGAAAGATCAAGAGTTTAAAGCAGTTGATTCAGCAGTTTTTTTTCACTAATATTTTTTTATAGTTAACCGTTTATAGTTAACTCACCTATCCATAGCACTATTTTTATATATAATTTCATTATATAAAAAAGTCAAACTTTGTGTGTTTCTTTGTAAGTTTTTTTGTGTTGTTGACAAACTCTCCAAATCAATCGTCAGTCGAAATTTTCATCATTTCATCATTCATCTCACGGTATCATGTAAAAAACTGTATGTCACGAGTAATGCTTGCATGTTTTAACGAAAAATTGGTAAGAATTATAACAAAAATACTTAGCAAATAAAAATGGATATTCTGAAGGAGAGAGATTTAGGATTTAGTGAAAGGTATGAAAGGTTATGGAGAGAGTGGGAAAGAGTGGAATAGAGTGAAATTATAGGCGACAGACAAAGTGAGAGAGAGGGAGACGAAGAGCTATATACGGGTGTGAAAGAGAGAAAGAGACTGACAAGAGTAAGACAATGAGGAAGAAAGGGTGAGGGAGAATAAAGATTATCAAACTGGAACATCTATTTAGGACTCAGATTTGCTTAACCTTAAATCAAACTTGTCAACGTAATCGTAGAAAGACATGTTGTATCTTCGTTAAAGAACTTCCCAACTCTAATACTATTTATACCTTCTGAACTTTGCACTGTTACTTTAGTCCCATTTGCTGTTAGTTTAGCACATACTCTATGAGGAATTTATTAATTTGTTTCATTTTTGCTTTGTCCTCATTCCAGGTAATGAAAAAACAATTTTATTTTTATAATAATAATTAATAATAATTTATAATTATTATTTTTCACTGAGAGATATTATCAACAATTGATAACAAAATTCACTGATATAATTCATAATTATAACGTAATTCCATTACAGTATATAATGAATTATTGGAACAAATAATGTCAGAATTAATTTCTACCGAATGAAGAATTAGTCATTCATTAACTCATTAAGATTAAATTGTCTTAAATTAAACCACTAACGAGATCACTGATAAAACTAATGATGTTTTACTTTACTTTGTCTACCTCCTGTAAATATTAGTACAATTTTTTAATGATTAAAGAAACCTATGCAAAAGAGTTTAAGGCTCTATTATTCTTTATGACATAATGTTATATATAAAAAAATTATTTATCCCAAAATATCTTTGACACTGATAAGAATATCTGAGAAATGTGAATATTTTACTGCATTTGTAATGGACGATGATTACATTTTTCGTTTTCAGTATTACTTTATGCGTAAAGTAATATTTGATTTCATCTTTGGATAAAAATATAACTTTTGAAAATTATGAGAAAAGTTGGATTTGTTATTATTATTTTATTCTAAATAACCTTTTTATGCATGGATTTTGAAGCAAATAATCTTACTTTTATTTTAGGTCAAAGCAAAATGCTTAGTTTGTTATGACAGTGAAACACTCACGAAAATATTTGAAGGTGCTATAGCACAACATTTAAAAACAGTAATGGGAGGACTCAAACAATATGTACTAGTTCCGCCTGACTGTACCGGAAATCAAAGAAAAGGAGATCAACAAATTGTAATACCTGAAGAAGTAATAAATAATGAACAAGAACAGAAGTGTGATAACTCTCCAACGAGTTCTAACACTGAGCCCTCTGAAGAAGCACAACCTAATGACAACCAGGGCTCTTCAAATAGCGCAGACCAATCATCAGAGTCAGAAATAAACAATACTGCTCCACCTTCTGAGGAGCCATCTAACAATGAACCTAATGAAGAACAAACAAATCATGTTCCACCTGCTGAGGAATCACCCAACAATGAATCGTCGCCTGATCCAGCAACTTCTAACAACGAACCTTCTGAAGAAAGTCAACCTAATGAAGATCAGACTACTTCGAGTAGTGCAAACCAATCACCAGACTCAGAAGATAAAACCAATGATCCACCTGCTGAAGAATCACCCAACAATGAATCGTCGCCTGATCCAGCAACTTCTAACAACGAATCTTCTGAAGAAAGTCAACCTAATGAAGATCAGGCTACTTCGAGTAGTGCAAACCAATCACCAGCCTCAGAAGATAAAACCAATGATCCACCTGCTGAAGAATCACCCAACAATGAAGAAAGTCAACCTAATGAAGATCAGGCTACTTCGAGTAGTGCAAATCAATCACCAGCCTCAGAAGATAAAACCAATGCTCCACCTGCTGAAGAATCACCCAACAATGAATCGTCGCCTGATCCAGCAACTTCTAACAACGAATCTTCTGAAGAAAGCCAACCTAAAGAAGATCAGGCTACTTCGAGTAGTGCAAACCAATCACCAGCCTCAGAAGATAAAACCAATGCTCCACCTGCAGAGGACTCACCAATATTGGACAGTCAGTCACCATCTGACTCTTCCCCAAGTGAAGAACCCTCTTCCCCAGTAGCAGTCAATGAAGAAGCTCCTGAAGGAGATCCTACCAAGGATGCACCTGAAAAACCTTCAAATTTGAGAAATCAAATAATATGCAGTGGCGAATGTGCAGAGACTGTATTAAATGCTCTTAAGAAAAGCGATAAGACCATATTTGTGTTGATAAAGAAATGAAAAGGATAGTAATATTTTATTAAAACGGTATAATAAATAAATTCATTCACTCATTTGAGTACTTACTACTTAAATGATAAAAATATAATAATACCATTCATCTCGAAAATAAAATGTACACCAAGTAGCCTATTTCCTCCACAAAAAATGTTATAATTTTTTAATGTGCATAGATTCTAAGGGCCTATATGTTATTTTCTAATCCCTATAATTTTGCAATGACAATATTATAGTGATTAAGTAAAAGAACATCTTTAGCCTGTGATATCTGAAGCATAAATTAAATCAAAATACTGCGTCAAATTTTTAATGAAATCCAAATTACTGATCACTTCATTATGATATGAGAATAGGATGTCCTCTTAAGCTAAATGTCTGGAGACTAGGACACCGACCCTAATTAATTTAATAGAGAGTAGCTTAAGAAAATATAAAGGAAGAAATTTAAAAGATAAAACAAACAACAGATAATTAATCGCCCTTTTTAATTTCGTCTTATTATCAATTAATGTCCGTTTTTGTTCTTAGAGTTTTCTTTATTAACGTCCCTAGTTAAGAAATGCAACTCCAATTTCTTAAGGTTGGGAGGTGTAATTCTGAATGATAAGTGTATTCGGCGATAGCCAGACACTAAGCTCTGCTTGTCTAGACATAGGAGTAGGAAGTAGTTTCTTCATCAAATCAATTTCAGTAATACTTCAAAGTAAGAATTTTTTGTTTATATTTAAAATATCAATATTAACCGTGCAATCAAGATATACAATATTTTGTTTAATAGTTGTTTAGTTTATTTTTCAGCTTTTGTTCTTCGTTTTGAATTGCTCATCTACTTTTCAAAAGTATAAGTTGAGCTTAGTCTTCTCGCCGTAACACTTCCTTCTCTCTCACTCTCTCTCTATATATATATATATATATATATATATATATATATATATATATATAATTCTATCTTTTTTTGACCACGAAAAATAACAGCAAACAGCAGAGGTTATTGAGGGTTGGTCTACACAAACAAGCACTTCACTTACGCCAACGTTTCGCTATATTTTTATAGCATCATCAGAGCTGTACAAATAACAAGTTCTATTTTCTTTCGGCCACAAAAAATAACAGCAAAAACACAGTTTTTAATTGTGGACACAGTTTTAAATTTGATGAAGTAAAAATAATTGGTTGCGAACTAAACCAAACAAAACGTTTAACAAAAGAGATGCTTCATATTTCAAAATCAGAGAACTCATGCAATAAAAAAACAGACATTGCCAATCTTAGTAAACTTTATTTCAATATTATAAACGCTTAGCTTTTTTGGACAACCTGTTATAACCTATCGTATAACCTATCTTATCAGTTGTGTAATATTTACTACTGTTTTCGTTGTCTATCTATCGGACGTATATCTTGTTATTTGTACAGCTCTGATGATGCTATAAAAATATAGCGAAACGTTGGCGTAAGTGAAGTATTTGTTTGTGTAGACCAACCCTCAATAACCTCTGCTGTTTGATATATATATATATATATATATCAATGATCAAACCACAATAAGAACATCTGCATCCAGATGTTCTCTGCATCTAATGTTTCAGTTGGGTTTTTGACTCTGACGAAGACCGCTTGTTACGGTTGAAAGATCTTAGTCTTGTTTTCCCATTTTCTTATTGTGGTTTGATCATTGATTGTTATTTCACGTGTTTATGTGAAATCTTTATATATATATATATATATATATAATATATATATAACGATGTCCGGCCGACAAACGCTGAACGAGAGATCCCCGCTATCAGCTTGCTACGAAGTTTGAAAATCAATTATTCAAGGTCAAAGATGGTGGAGGTCCATCAAAGAAATACATACTCAGACAGATGTAAACACTGTGAACAACTGTCACGCCAATCTCATGGCTACAGGTTCTGTGGATGGTGCACCATCACATTTCGTTACTGCTGTTTGTGAATGGATGAATGAAGATTTTGCTGGGAGATGGTTGGGTCGACGTGATTCACATGAGTGGCCGGCAAGAAACCCCAATTTAATACCGTGTGGCTTTTTTTGTTGGTATTGGTTCAAGGAGCAAGTTTATTCCAAGAGTCCAACAACATTAGAAGAACTTGAAGAGCAGATAGGATTAGCTAGTTCTGCTGTTTCACAAGAGGAAAGATCAGCTGAAGCAATCCCCCAGAAACTTGTAAAGCTACAGGCCTCTGCCTGTATTGGTGCCTGTATTGAAGATTAAATAAATCTCTGTGTTTTTTGTGTTTCCTTATATTATTTCTTGCAAAAATTATAATTAACTAATAAAGAATATATATTTATAAAATAGAGTATTACCATTTAATCACCCTGTCTAACAAGATTGCACAATAAACATGTAACTTAAAAATCAATGTTAATACAAGAGTGAAAATTTCAGAAATGGGACTAAAACCTTTGGACCAAAACAATTAGTCTTAGTCCCATTCTAAATGTCTTATTTCATATATATCATCTCATATGTGATATCATATATCACATATATCATATATGTATATATATATAGTTAACACATGAAAGAGAAAAAACAAATAAAGACACAAACAAAAGACTCACAACGATATTTCGACAGTCGTCGTCATCGGGTAGAAGTAGTCCCTTTGAGTAGCTGAAGCTAACTCAATATATATATATGATCAAACCACAATAAGAAATGGGAAAACAAGACTAAGATCTTTCAACCGTAACAAGCGGTCTTCATCAGAGTCAAAAACCAAACTGACTATATATATATACTTAAAATAAACTGTGGCACATAGAAACAATAAAGACTCACTTTTCAATATTTCAACCGTTTTAGCGGTAGTATTCAGTAGAAGAAGCGAATTAACGGAGGGACGACAGTCAACTAAAGAACTCACTGGGTGATGGCTAATGCAGTGCTGCCACGAAGGAGAAAAATAAAAAAAGAAACCAAGGAGTCGAGATCAAAGAAAACATTTTTTTAAAGGTGAATAAAAGTGAAAAAATAAAAAAAATATATAAAAATAATTTAAAAAATTATATCTAATAAAATGTTTAAAAAAGAAATATATAAAATAATAAATTGTGAAATTAAAAAAAATTAAATTAAACAATAAGGTAAAAAGTAATTAAAAATACACAAAAAATAAAAAAACTAACGGTTTAAATTCAAGCTAGGTTTTGGGCGTGCTCCTAGGAGCTTAATGTGGGCTTCCTCAGAAGTTGTTGAGTAACTTGTCTGTTATCACTAGGGACTTGTTTGAGAGCTTGGACTGTGAAACAATCATTGAAACGGAGGTGATGGGAATTAGCGTGAGTGGTGATAGGGAGACTGCTGCGGTTCGGTTCTTAAGAAGGCATCGTAGATGCTAAACCAACGTAAAAGGTATCACATTGGGTTTACTGTTTACCTCTTGAAATGCACCCAATGGGTAGTTCGTTCCCAGGTTAAGATCAAAAAGCAGACTGGGAAAAGAATTCGGTCTGAATTCATGCAGTCTGACTCAGATCTGTATGTCTTCAGTACGATTCATCTCTTTTGCTTAATTTTCTCTTTTAATAATTTATTTATGGTAAACTGACATTCCAAATATAGCTTATAGTGAGTGTTCTGTTTTATATAAACCAATGTATATAATGAGAATAACACATTTGAACCAGCACTTCTCCTTGTCAGAGTTATAAACAAATAAACAGTAAATAAATAAATAACACATCAAAAAAAGTTAATGAATTATAATTAAAAAATCTGGAGTGGCCTAGACTCAACATTACTATAAGTAAACTTGATATCAAACTTCTTGGGCACATAATATATAATGTCTCATTTAAGCATAATGTAGACGTCTAAATGGGAGATGTTTTATTATTCATGGGGATGTCTTTCATTCCTGGAGGTAGTACAGATAGTGATTGATCGACTTATCAATATATAAGCTTATTTTGATATATCACATCACAGAAGCAAATAGTCTCATTAGTATAACTACAGGAGTAATAATATTTTTGAAAACCCAAAGTGAAAATTTTCTGATACGAAATAATCTCCTACAGGAGAACATGGCTTTTGTTCCAATAGCCAATGGATCTCTTACATAGTTTATCAGACCTCCTTCTACATTGAATACTTAAGACGAATTTTCCCATTTAAAACTAGAAAATATTCCTATCTTATCTGAAAAATGTTAGAAACATCTAAGAAAAAATGTTATTTTAAGGTAATTTTTAAATTATGTGTTTTTCAAGATATCCTTTTCTTTCCCTTTGTATAAATCATAAAAATCCAATTTACTTTGATTCAGTGTTATCCTTTTTCATGCATACTGTAGTCTGTTATAAAGGTGCTGTAAATGTATCTTGAGAAAAAATATATTTGTAATTAGCCAGTTTTGCATATTCAAATCAAATTTAAAGCCGGCTTTTAGGAATAAACTATTAAAACTATTAAAGCTGGTAGTCTGAAATTTTTCAAAATGACGGATGTGTACTATTAGACTAAAATAATGAAAAACAGGATATTCATCAACAATATATTTGGAAAGAGTCTATTCCGGACACTTCAGTATTGCTCAAGGTTAATACGAGTATGATTCATAAACAACAAAAGTTACACCTGGTATTAAGTTTTATTCAGAGCATTTTGGTATAAAAAACTATATTACCATTGGAAGCATCAGAAATTATATATTTGATTAACGCTGATTTTTTATATGTAAGAATTTTATTCTTCTACATCTCATATGAAGTCCTTAAATTATTTAAAAACTTTTCATTAAACCTCTAAATAAGAATTATATTTCAGTGGATTCACTCAAAATGTGTCTAAGTCAAGGTAAGCAATGTAAATAAATGAAGAAAGTACAAGTATAGCAAGTAAACCATTAGTCCAGGATCAATGTTCAGTTTTTATAGCTTTATTGCTCTTTGCTGCAATTGAAATTTCATCAATATTTTTTTATAGATTGCTAATTTCCTGTTGAATTTTTCTCCAAAATATTGTTTTTTAATAAGGTAAACTTTTTAACGTAATATCATACTTCTAAGGTATATAATAAATAATGTTCCATTTAGGTATAATGTAAATGTCTAAATGAGAGATGCTTATTAGTCTTTCATCCTGGAGGTAGTACACATAGTGATTGATCCACTTATCAATATACACGTTTATTATTGTATAGCACATCACTGATGCATATAATATCATTAGTATAACTACAGCAGTAATATCATTTTTGAAAAGCCAAAGTGTAGATTTCGCGTTACGAAATAATCTCTTACAGGGGAACTATGCTTTTGTTCCAATAGCCAGTGGATCTCTCACATAGTTTACCTGATCTCCTTCTACATTGAATATTTAAGATTCAAATTTTCAAATTCAAAACAAAAAAATACTCTTATTTTCTCTAGAAAACATCATAAACATCGAAGAAAAAACGTCGTTTTAAGATAATTTGTAATTAAATTATCTTTTACATTTTTGGTCTTTTATAGAATTATTATACTGGGAGTTTCATGGCTTCCTAGTTTTTATTTAATAAAAACTACTTTTCTTTCACTTTGTCAAAAATCATATATACCAATCTACTCTGACCATGTGTTATCTTTTTCATGCCTGCTGTACCCTGTTACAAGATTAATGTGAATGTATATTGAGAAAAATACATTAGTCATAAGTCAGTTTTACATAATCAAATCAAGGTCAAAGTCGGTTATTCAGTATAATTTAAAACTTTTATAGCTGTATGATTGAAATTTTTAGAATAGTGAAAAAACTGGATATTTATCCACAAATCCTCTTTCTTGAGGAAAGAGTTCATTCCCCACATGTCAATGCCATGCAAAGATACCATATTTCATAAACAAAAACAAATTCCATTTGATATTAAGTTTTGTTCAAGGTTGCAATATATAGATTAATTAGAGTATTTTGTAAGACAATGTAAAAAATATGAAAAAATTGACAAGTATAGCAGGTGATCCCTTAGACTAGGATAAACAAACAGTTTCTATAGCTTTATTACTCTTTACTTTGATTGAAATTTCATGAATTTTTTTACAAATTGCTAATTTTTTTTTAATCTTTAGTCAAATTGTAATGATTTTTTAATGAGCTGTTTAGCGTCAAAAAAACATTTTCTAAAAATAGAAACTACACTATAACGCCCCTTTGGTAAATGTAATTTTGAAAACAAATATATCAACTTATTTTTTACATAATGCTCTATTTTTAGGTATAGTTTCATTTTAATCCATCAAATCGACAATTAATCCATTAATCGACTTGTATCACTCTCACAATCATTGAGATTCAATTATAAGTCAAAATGTTTACATTTTATTGAATAAAAAATATTTTTCATCGTTTTAAAAATCTGATTATGTTTTTCTTTTATTGCATTTTTAACCTTTCCCGTCACGCATAATTCCTCCCAAACAATACGGATCATCTACACTATGGAGCTCATTTTTGTGAAAAATATCAACTTGATCCATCAAAGATTCTGGACTGTAATGTGGTAACAAACAATTCTAACATACTCACACACCCACCCACCCAGCTATACACACACACAGACATCATCGAAAAAAGTTCATAAAAGAACTTTTGGGTTCCTCAAAACATGTAATTCCGTCAAAATTACATGTATACTAATACATGTATACATATGTTGTATACATATTGTAATATTGTAGTTACATGTATTAGTAAAATTGTAATGAACCAGAAAATTGTAACTGAAAATCTCTGATTGTTTTCTTTTAAAATATCTCTAAAGTTTCAGTCAGCAGAAAAGAGAAGATTGAGAGAGTAAAACAAACACAATGCGTCTAAAGTCTTCATTACAGTCAATAACATTACAGAGAGTGATTATATATATTTTCAAGAAGAAGTTTTTTGTTGGATGATTTATAAATGTAAGGTTTTAGATTATTCCAGTGAAATGGAATAAAGGAAGAGCGGGTTGATGGCGAATATCATTTCAGATAGCCACAGGTGGAAAGGATGACTACCATGTGACCGACGGCAGATTTGTCAGGCCTTTCGATTGCTTTAGATTTTGAGAAGCATACAGATTGTTTAACAAATACAAAAGGATTTACTGTACGACTGAATTGAAAAATTAATATTCTGAACACTGTAACTGGTATTGTAACATTTACTTCTAAAGAACCAGTTTTGTTTATAACCTTTCAGTGATGTTATGTTTAACATAACTTGGACCAATAAGATTTAAGGTTAAATGTACTGCTTTTTAGACTATAATATTTTATTTTATATAATGCTATATTTTAATTACAACTTTATTACTCACCAGTTTAACGTGTGTTCCTCGCATATCTTTTTAGATTATTACCAGTATATTAATTATTATAATGAAATTTATTCACATTAATTACTTATATTAAAGTTATATTAATTTATAAATGGAATAATTTAGGATTCAAAGCTATTTGTTATTGCACAATATTTATTTGTTATGATTTACAATCATTTCTTTTCAATTGAACTAACACGATTAACAATTTCTTGGTCAGTGTTACATAACTAGAACAATGATTTTTTCTGTCAAGAGTTGTTTATTAATTTTAAAAACTGCTGAGTTAAGTCTCGTGTTCATTGCTCAGTCTACTTTATGACAGTACTGTCTTCATAGGCATTTAAATAACCAGCCTGTCATATCATTCAGGCCAACTAAATCTTTGTGATTTAACTAACTCTTATATCAAATTTACATGTATAAACAATTAGCCATTTTACTCAAATTTAATGGAATACTAATTTAGACATTTGAATGATCTTAAGATAATAGTTTATATATATATATATATATATATATATATATATACCACTTAAAATTCGAAAAAAAACTATCCAAAATGGACGCAAATCAGTTCAAAAACGAAGGAAAGCGACACACCTACAAACTCAATTTTTCGGATGATCCATCTTCAGAAGAAAAGAGAATGGGCTACCAAGCACGCCGGAAACACAACGGCAAGAAAACCCAACGCCGGAAGGAGGTTTCCTGCCATTGTGTTTCCGGCGTGCTTGGTCGCCCAGTCTCTTTTCTTCTGAAGATGGATCATCCGAAAATTTGAGTTTGTAAGTGTGTTTCTTTCTATGTGTGCTGCTTTACTTCTTTTTTTAACTGATATATATATATATATAAATATACATCATGCTGTTTGTTTCTTGACTACTCTTTATTCATAGGTTTTGAGATTTTTTTAATATCCTGACCAAAGCCTCAAATAATCTCAAAACCTGTATATATATATATATATTCGAGTTCAAAATTCAAGAAGAGTAACACACAGAGTGAGGAAACACACTTACAGACTCAAATTTTTGGGTAACCCGTCGTCAGGAGAAAAGAGAAAGGGAGACCAAGCACATTGTAGACGCAACGGCAAGTAACCAATCCAGCAACCCGGTAACCCAGCCGTTGCGTCTACAACGTGCTTGGTCTCCCTTTCTCTTTTCTCCTGAAGACGGATTACCCGAAAATTTGAGTCTGTAAGTGTGTTTCCTTACTCTGTGTGTTACTCTTCTTGAATTTTGAACTCGTATTGTGTCAAGTTTGGATCGTGTCTCGTTTTATTAAGTGATATATATATATTGAATTTGATGGCAGATTCTGCGTTCACGACTTTCTTACTTATATTTACTTACTTATTACTTACTTATTCTTTTGAGAAGGTGATAATTGCCAAAGCAAACTAGCAAACGACATTCAGAAGGCTGGAAATAACCACTTCACTGGGGATAACTATATTTAATTAAACACTACACTAGATTAAACTAAGATAACAAGCTTTCGGCCCCATGGGTCATCATCAGGTTCTTAAACTACTTATATTAAACTAAGTAGTTTAAGAACCTGATGATGACCCATGGGGCCGAAAGCTTGTTATCTTAGTTTAATCTAGTGTAGTGTTTAATTAAATATAGTTATCCCCAGTGAAGTGGTTATTTCCAGACTTCTGAATGTCGTTTGCTAGTTTGCTTTGGCAATTATCACCTTCTCAAAAGAAAATTGTAAGGAAAATAGAAGCTATAAGTAAGAAAGTCGTGAACGCAGAATCTGCCATCAAATTCAATAATATATGCTTGAAAGAGGACTTGCTGCCGAAATACACTAATATATATATATATATATATATATATATATATATATATATGCTTTTAAAAACTGGATGTCTAGGAACAGTCCTTCTTCAATGCATGTTTTTAAAAACTGGATGTCTAGACATATATATATATATATATATATATATATATAGTTCAATATAAACAAAGAAACATAGAGAAATCAGAAGAACACACTTACAGTCTCTGATTTTCGGTTTGAACCGTCTTCAGGAGAGATAAGAGAGGGAAACCAAGCGCACTGGATCAGAGACGGTTGGAGACCGTCTCCAACCGTCTCTGATCCAGTGCGCTTGGTTTCCCTCTCTTATCTCTCCTGAAGACGGTTCAAACCGAAAATTAGAGACTGTAAGTGTGTTCTTCTGATTTCTCTATGTTTCTTTGTTTATATTGAACTATATTTGTCCGTTTTGGATCGTATTTCCAACGGAAAAAAAGTGTATATATATATATATATATATATATAATATATATATATAGTATGTCTTTTATTTTAAGTTAATAAGCCTTCAGTCATCATTTCTATAAGTAAACGGTAATTTTCTGCATGCTTCAAATCGGGGGTTTCAGTCCAGATATCACAGTAGCAAATGAACTTTTAGTAACTACACAATGGTACTGATAATTCGCTCTTTTGACTTATGAACTACAATAAAGTTTGTTTTTGCAACAAATTTAAACTGCTTTTAAAGTAAACCACTTCTTGTTAGAACACAAATGTTTGACGTAGATTTATAGCAGATTTTAAATGAATCCTTGGCAGTAAAATGTTTACAATCTTTTTCATTGACTGATGACTCATCAGTGTGCTTTGAAGCTATGACAAGAATATTTATTTCTGATGATAACAGTTATACATTCTGGGAAAAGATGTTTGGATAATTCATCGTATCAGTAGATAAATCATTGTTGGATGATTGGCTCAGTTAGTCAAATGGTATTATTTATTTCTGAAGTTTGTGATTGGCTTCAGCTATTTGAAGTAGTAAGGTCTTCAAAGGTCCTATTTCTTAGGAGCTTAGTTATGATTGGTGCAGAAGTAGATGGGGGTATTTTTCTAAGAATACTTTTTTTAGTCGCAAAATAGTCGCATGGTGATTGACTGTTGCGGGATAACTCAGTTGGTGAAACAGAA
Source organism: Hermatobates lingyangjiaoensis (assembly GCA_026182355.1). Taxonomy (NCBI): domain Eukaryota; kingdom Metazoa; phylum Arthropoda; class Insecta; order Hemiptera; family Hermatobatidae; genus Hermatobates; species Hermatobates lingyangjiaoensis. Next base: position 2,372,539 of record JAPFBL010001931.1, on the reverse strand, counting down.
GTTTATTTCTAAGGAAGGTGGTTAGTTTGTACTATTCTAGATTTTCTTGTCATCATTTAGTGGTATTTCTTCACAAGATTAATTTGCAGTTTATTCTTCACGTGTTGCAGTAGTAGTGTTTATTTCTAAGGTTACTGAGTTATTGGAAAGTTCGATCAGTAAGTTTCATTTCTTTTGAAGCTTTTTTGTTACAAATCCTTTGATAAATACAAAAATCTTCCATCTGTTTTTATTTATATATGCCCCTACAATTTGAAGACTTAATTTTTACCTGCTTTTGGGTTTATTCTTAATTTCAGAAATTTTCCAATAAGCTGTTTCATTTTTTTATTTCCGTTATTGTTAAACAGTTCAGTACTGTTCTCAAGTTTTCATTAAATAATTTCATTTAAATTATTCTTGTACTATTATTCATAAATGTATTATTCTTGTACTATTAAATTATTCATAAGTTGTAACAATTCATGTTCATATTGTTTATATGTTGGATGTTGATGTGATTTCTTAATATCCTTTGTCTGTAGGCCTATGAAAAAGGTTTTAAAATAAAACCAAAACGTCGACAATGGAAGTTTAATTTTTGAACCTAGAAAATTTGACCGAGTCCCGATAAAATAACACACCTATATATATAAGGAGACTCTAAGTGTGTGCTTTTGATTTCTCTATGTTTCTTTTTCTACATTGACCTATATATATTTAAAGATTCATTTTTATTGTTATATTTTTCCTCGTTGTTATTCTTCTTGAACATTCCTACTACTTTTTTTCGTTTTTGTTGTGACCAACCTGTACATATTTTGTGAAGATGTCCAGTTGGCTTTCGTCTTCTAGCCACTCAACTTTCTTTCCTAAGGACGACCGTCAAAAGGGTCGAAATATTGAAGGTAAGTCCTAATTTCTGTTTTTTATTCGAATTCTCAAAGTTTATAAGTGTATAGTCCGATCGGTTCTGTTTTCATTTGAATGTATATATTGATTCCTCTACATACATACACACACACACAATCATAATCATAAAATCTTAAAAAATGGAATCAGGGGCCTCAAAATGGGTCAATCCGTTAAAATCTTGAAACAGATTTTTTTCGTATTCACTATACTTAATTGATAGTAATGTAAAAAATGAAAAAGTGACTTTTGTGTGAATGGTGAGTTTTAATTGAAAGTCAGAGGGAATGAGGTGTTTTTTGATGGTAGAGTTTGCAGAGTGGTGCAGGACTGGCGTGGACGGGGGCGTGAGAGACATGATTAGACGTAGTGCGGGGAGCAGTGATTGTCGTTATGCAAGCCGCTGCTCCCCGCTGGTCCGATCTCCTTTCACTTGGCCCCACGCATTCATCACGCGCTCACCCGCATAACCTTCCTTCCACTTCCTACTCCTGCATTCGTCGTATTTTACTTAATCCATAAAAAACACTGTATGCTCAACACATTTGCAAATAAATAACCGGTAGTTTTATATTACAAGCGAAAGTATTGATAATTTAAATACTTCAAAAGTCTACTTAAATCCTCTGCATCTTCTAAGTCTTAGGTTACAAGAAAAATAACTGATTTTTATATCTATCATATTTTTTATAAAATTATAACTACCTCTTCCAGCACTGTATGAATACATGATGAAATTTGATTTCTTAGGCATTTTCATTGATATGTGTTATTGTAATTTAAATATTTCAGCAAAGAGAACCTCAGTGATAGTACTTTTACAACGCTCAAAACTGAGGGAACTCCGGTAATCTCTGGAGAGTAATTTAAATTCTAATCCAAAATCAAGCGGGAATTGGCTACGATATTAGTATGATATTGGAAGCTCCTTATTTGTGCTCTTCTAAAATTTGTTTCAATGAAAATAGTGTTACAAGAAATCAATTACATATTGGTGATCCCTATGTTTCAAAAATATGGAAGATCCACAAACAGATCAATGAGTTTGATTCCATTGAGGCTCATTTTCAACGAGATGATGAAAGAAGAATGAAGAAATGATGATGAAAGAATGATAATGAAAATGATAACCCTCTTAGTCTCAATGAGGAATAACAAATACAGCCAGTGTTGCAAAATATGCAGTCATTGACAGATGCTGATGTTTCAAACAAAATGTTACGTACTGTATGCCAGAGAAGTTATCTGGTTTAATAAACAATATTTTAATAATCAGTGATAAGCTTACAATAATAGCTGATAAAAATCATTTGGTCTTGTAGACAGTCAACAAGTTAGAGGTGTGTCATTTAACTTTTAAAAAAATTTGGCTAAAATCACGACTTTGGAGGAACAGACTGCGACTTGACGGAAGCAGGATTAACAGCCGGGATGGAACTATAAGATCATTTAGGTAAACAATCTAAATCATAATTTAATCCTAGAGACAACATTTGTGTTTTCCATACGGTGTAAACATTAAAAGTTTATGAGAATTGTAGACTACCACATTCTTCGACGGCTGCGAAATCCGGTGCTATTCAATTCAATTGCTGGTGGTCGCAAAATTGTATCCCTTTGTCTAAGATAAACATTTAAAATTAAGATTTATAATGGACTATGGTGTAAATGTATCCACGATTCCCACTACAAAAAAAAATAAAATTCATCTCACAAAAATTGTATGTTATAAAAAATACAGGAATTCCAATCTAAACACAACTTTTGGATAGATATAAATTAAGGGTTATGATGAACTTTTCGTTTGCTATTCATTGTGGTTAAAGGCATTGCAGGTACACTTGGAAAAGATTTTATAAGAAACTTTAATTTATGGATTGATATTAAAGGAAGATAAATTGATATTATTTCATAGGGAAAGAAATTGCGAAATGTTAACAGTTACAGAATCTTACACATCGCTTCTAACCCAAAATATAGAAATATTCTTACTACCAATATTACTAATTATTAATCCCAATGTACACAATCTCCCATGAATCATGATATTATTCATGTTATTTGCACTACAGACTCTGGTGTGTACTCTAGAGCACGTATGGACACAGTATGGATGTCTATTAAGACTCGGCAAGGCACTATTAATAACTCGGCACTATTAATGTAGTTATCAGACAACCTTCAAAGTCTGCTGGGTCAAGTCCTCTGTACGTGATAGCAATGAGGTCCTGCAGAAGCTACCGCCTGAATGAACAAACAGTACCAGACCACTACCCAGTGCCAACAGTCGAAGATTGTTAGTACCTCTTAACTGACCACTACTTATTTCCTAAAACTGACTATTTTAAATTCTATATTCAAGTTTGTCAAAAAATGATGAACTGAAACAACAATTATTAAACCATTTGGATTGTTTGAACCAACTAACGAGTTTTGGACTCATTTAGTTTTGCACTCAAATGCAATTCTCGCAGGACGTTTCATTTAGCTGTTTCTTTGCTTAGAATATGCTTTTCCATTTTTAACGATATTCTCGTTAAATAAACCACAGAAAATAAGAATATGTAAAGCATATATCAGGATATTTCGGTTAACAAATTAAAATGGTAAAATAATAATGCCCGAAATTTAAATTTGGATATACTGCGTAATTGCCAGATAAAGTAGCAGTCATAAAAAATTATAAACATCCTGGAACAGTGCAACAATTGCGGACTTGTTACTATATACAATTTCTACAGACAAAACTCATAAAATACAACATAAAACACAACGTATATTTCTTAACTCTACCAGAGGCGACAAAGATCTGCTGTTCTAAAGAAGCTATTAAGGATTTCAAACAATGTAAAGTGGATCTGGTCATCGCAACTCTTTTAACTTTTTAAAAAAAGGAATTGCCTCTTTGGTATACGGTAGTAGTGATGCTTCAGAAGTAGTGATTTGATCTTAAATGCAGTAATGAGAAAGTTAAGCTTGAAAGTTAATAGAACTTGTTTTTAAAAACTTGATTTCAACACAAAAGGTATACAACACTTATGAAAGGGAGTTATTGACAAGCCATAATTCTACTCAACATTTTAAACATTTCTTAGAGTATCGTATTTTCTCACCAACCGTAGGTTAGGCTGCAGTTTTCATCCCAGAACAGAATCCACACAGGCCATAAACCGACCCCTTGTGATACAAATAAAAAATAAATAAAGCTACATCTTTGGTCTATTTTACTTATACTTTGTATAAGTAAACTAAACAAATATACTTATATGGTACTTCGTCTTAATAATACTTTGACAAACCCGGAGCTTCTACGTCACAGAAGATCATAAACCATTAATTTATGCTTTTTAGGTAAAAGGCAATTTTTAGGAAAATAAAAGGCATCTTCCATATAAGTACATCATCTATCATATATTTTTCAGCATATGACAGATAGTAAGTACCTCGAAAGCAATGACAACATCGTAGCTGACACCTTGTACTAAAGCGAGTTTAGTAGGTCGCTAATACTAATTTTGAAGAAGTAGCAGAGCTGGAGGAAAAAGAAAATAAATTAAAACCCCTATATGCAGGGTAGCTGCGGTACGATGTGTCTATGCATACGGTAAAACCTTTTATAACTAAACAACATAGAAGAAAAATGTTTAACCATATTCTCGAGTTAGCGCACCCACGAGTAAGAACAATAGTTCTGTAAATATTAGAAAGATTGTTCTGTCTAGAAAAGAAAGAAGATCCGGACACAAGGTTCTATATATTGGTCAAAAAGTAAATTTAATAAAGATTTAAGTAAAGATTGGAATCGCCTTTTGAATAGTTAGAGAACAGGGTGATCAATTCTTAGTGATTCTTATCGGTCCTCAAATGCAACTTATTACCTGTATTAGTGATTATCTGCGATTATAATACCAGAGACGGTATCCCAAAATTTCTATTCAAATGGTAGGGCTGAGAACTGCCTATTAGCGTGAGGTGCAGCACTGAGCCTCAGTGATGGTGTACGCAACAAAGTCAACGACCAGCAAATTTTTTTCATTGAATAGATATGATTTACTAAGTATTAAATTTTTATTAAATATATAATACAGTCTGTACAATCATTAATAGTTACTCTGGATTACTATAAATAAAGTAAAGCATCGTAAAAAAATTGATAGTTTTTTGATGATGTACGGGTGGGTGGGTATATCCAAAAGTTTGTGAACACGCTGCAGTTCAAAAAGATTGATAGACAATTTCAATATTGTACTGAAAAATAGCCTTTATCTTATGGATCAGAGTTTTTCAAACTTTTTTCGACACAGAACCCTTTAATTGTTCCAGTAACTTTCCCGGGAACCCCTGAATCAAATGATTTTATACAATCATAATATAAATATTTTCATGTGCTTTTTTAAATAGTATGTATGTTTAAAAACAATTAAAAAAGTATTATTACTGCAATACCACAAGTCCATAACACATAAAACAGAATTACTAGCTATTTTAACAAGAGTTTGTTTTGTAATCATTTTTGGCTTTATAGTTGAGAGTTTGATTCTCAAATTAGCCCCAGCATTAAGCCTCCTTCTGTATTTGGTTTCTATGGCGGTTTAAAGAGAAAATCCAGTTTCACAGAAGTAGGTAGTCGGAAATGGCAGCAATGTATGAAGTGCTACTTTTACAATAGCAGGAAATTCGGGTATCAGATAGTTCCAAAAACTGACTAGTGATTCATCCTAAATATTAATGAAATTTTGAGCATTTCTACTTATGGGTATATGTAGATATAAACATTATTCGGTTTAATGATTCACAAAAAATGTAGAATAAATCCATAACCACCAAAAAAAATTTAGAACAATGTTTTTACTAAATGTTTTTCACGGAGCCCCAGACAGTCCGGTAAGGAACCCCTGGGTTCCGCGGAACCCAGTTTGGGAACCTCTGTTATAGATGATCTGTATTTTTTTTTAGTCAATATTGCTTCATAGAAAATCCAAATTAACAATGCTTATTATCTGTTTTAATATACCATTTTTTTCTCCTAACTAGAGAATATTGACTTGTTATGTTATTATAAAACTAACATTATAAATATAAGAAAAAAGTTTCAGCATTTTATAATAAACCAAAGGTGTAGTTTTTGCAAAACTGTAAACATTTGGGCATAGTAGTGAATGAAAAAGCTTGTAAAAAAGGTACTATTCACACTGTTAGATTATAATGAACTTTTAACGACTTACATGTTAAATTCATATTAACAAAAACATATTAACATTAAAACGTTAAACCACAATAACATTGGCAACATTCTTCCAAATAAAATAGGAAATTATTATAGACTTTGTGAATATAGGTTTTTTTAAAAAGTACAATTTCTGCTTTAATTATTTTACATTAATTTAATATAATCTCACTCAATTAAAAATTAAATCTTTGCTTACGGGAACTAACTAAAATAAGGATGATATCAAAAAAATGTCAAGAATTTTGGTTGGTTGGAGGAGGCGACATAATTCTAAAAACTCAAAACTCTCTTTTCGAATAATAGAAACCTGCTCTACTTGTGGGATTTGATTCTCTTGACTCTTCTTACTTTTTATTTTATTTCTAACCAGAGCTAATCTAGAGAAATATCTAAAACACTGAAGTTTTTGTAAAAAATATTGGCGTGCTTAAAATAAGTTAAATTGATATCTAAATATATAACATTTTTAATCTACTTTTATTTAAACTGTGCAGAAACTGTACACTTCAGTACACTATTCCTCATGATACATGTCCTTACAACTTTATTTACCTTATCATAGCAATTAGTTAAATAACTAAAATGATCATAAACCTGCATAGGATTATGATAATTACTCGATTGTAAGTCAGAAATATAACTTATATCATCTAATTAAACTGATATTAAACCTATTTTTTTAAACAATTATATTTGTCTACATATTAGTGGGCCTTATCTAACAATCATAATAATATTTGAAGACCTACTATTTTTAAACAACAATCCATTCAAACATAACAATGTTTCACATTTATTAAGAGTAAGTAACTCTTTCTAAAAAACACTTAATCACCATTGTAAATGCTCCATTTCTTTCTATAGTAATTCTTCCTAAACAACAATTGCAATATTACCGATATACCAAAGCAGCATTATTTTATTAAAATTCTTTATTTTTTCAAAAGTATACTAGATTTATTATTAGCACTATATTAATTATTAACTTTTTGGGAGGTTGTACATAGTGGCGGAGATACCTCGAGCTAGCCTCAGATGGTAGGGCATGTGGAAAGAATGCCGGAAAATAGAGCAGTCAAGAAAGTCTACAGAGGGAACCCTAATGGTAGACGATTAAGAGGGCGGCAGAGGTTGAGATGGCTGGATGGTGTGGAGGGAGACTTGAGAGGAATGGGAGTTAGGAGGTGGAGAAGTTTAGCGCAGGACCGTCAGACGTGGAGGCAGGCTGTGGTGCAAGACCAAACTCTACGAGAGATGTAGCGCCAAGGATGATTAAATGATTTCGTTAAGGAACTATTTCTGTAATGAATTACATGTTATTTATAACTAATGTTTTGTTTATTTACTAATGTAAACACAAAAAGTGATAACATTAACCGAAGAAATTAAAATTACCATTTTACCGTTCATGAGGCTAAAGCTGCAGATGTGTTAAAAAAAACTCAAATAAATGAAATGTGTAATAAATAGTAAAACAATAAGTTATAGTTATACTATTTAAACTATAAGGAATATAGTAAGTTCTCCCCACATTTCCTAATTTGTTGGAATGAACATTGCTGATTGATCATCCTCTGCTATATAGTCACTGCCTACTTTATTCTCCCCATCCTGTATAACAGCATCGCAGACCTCCGTTAACTTTGCAGACACCTGGAAGTCATTATCCACTGCCATCCACTCCTCCAAGTCATGTGACTTGGTTTTTCAGTAACAATGTCCTCTATTGTTGCGGTTGTAGTGATACACAACCTTTGTACAAAGTTTTGCATAGAAGCGGCTGGGATATTTACAGTTTTGCAGCAATCTCACGTTTTCCCAGCTTATCATACTCTCTAGAATTGCAGCTTTTTCTTTGATGCTTAAATCTCTGCGTTTATTCGTCTTGAAGGATTAAGAAAATCAATGAAAACAAAAAAGTCACAGTCACTTTATTCTGTGCAGCAGAGCGCTATTCACAACTGGTTGTCTGGTAGACTAACTGAAACTGAGTGGTTTAGGCGATATTTAAATAAAGTAGAAAACTGAAGACGACCATTGAAATAAGGAAATCTTATCTCCTCCTTTGCCCGAGATAAAATTGGGATTCTTAGAACAACTTACTGGGCATTTACACTGGAGCTGAACACAACGAAAAAAGTCTCCAGGTTTGGAAAAAAAGTAATAAAATTAACCGATGTTCTGATCACAATAAGCTTTATATTTGTAATGCATATTCTATGTTGGGGAGGGGGTCAGGAATTCTAATATTAACTGATTCATAATATTATCCATGATTATATTAAGCAGCATCCACTGTATATGCCTAAACATATTTCATATAAAAGCCTTCACGCCCACACTCTCCAATTCTACAGTAATCCCTACATTTGAACGCATTTGGTCATAAAAAATATAAAATCATGGAAATCAACTGAGAATCAACATTGAGAATTACAATAAAACTTTAATATGTCTTTCGTTTGACTTTTATGCTAAAATTCATTTAAATACCCCATTAAAACAATCCATTTACTAGGAAATCTAGAAAGTACTAAGGTTACGTTACCTGGAGTAAACTAGCCTTTTCTATTAGAGATAGAAGTTCCCACAATCAAATACGTAACGCACAGCATACGTGCCTTGCATTTAACGAGTTAAATTGAAATAGTAGACATTGACAATTACTTGCTTGCATTTCCTAGTCATTACTGTGCATCGCCTAAGACCTGCACTTAATTTCACCATTCATTAAGTGCCTACTTCGACAAGTCAAATCAAATAGTTCTTCACTCATCATCATTAAAACCCTGTAGACCATATAATTAGTGTTTTACTCCATAAACAACGATCGGTGTATAAAGTTTGTATTCATATTTTAAAATCACCAAATAATAATTTATTTCATATTCGTAAGTTAAAAAAATTAATAACAAAATTTAATTATTATATATGAAGAGCCAATATCTATAAAATGTAGAAATCTGTCATAGTAATTTGCCGTAAGAGGATAATAAGCTGGCTAATGATAACAGATTTTTCTGTTATTTGGAGAACCAATTAAATAACATAGTATAACAAAACATAGCGAAAATAACTTCGGAAAACTCTAAATAATAAAAAAAATTGTTAAATAATAATACATTTAGCAATAAATATTTAAAAATCGATTATATTTTAAACTACTTAATACAAAAAAAAGGAACTATTTATGCAAGGAAAAATCAATTTCATATTTACAATACTGTTATCTTAATATTCCAAAAATACTTTTATCTTAATGTATAATATTCTATTATAGTTTATCTGATTTTCCAAATAACCTGTACCTAACTGTAAATGATTCATAATGAATTACAGAAGTGTAATATTTTATTCAGTAACATTCTTGTTCAATTATTAGATGAATTAAAAAAGAACTATATTCTCATGCCGTTCTGATATGGGTTACTGTAGTGATTTTATCGGTTGATAAAAGCAATGTGAAATACTGTAGAACGACTACTAAACAATTCCTAGCAAATTTGACAGTGATCTTCCCATATATTTCTCCATGTTAAAAATTTTTTGGTAATCCAGCAAATAGCATAAATATTGGTGAATACAATCAATAGTAATTTGCAAATATATTTAAACAAATAAATCTGGAATGGCCTACACTCAACTTTACTATAAGCAAACATAATATCAAACTCGTAGACAATCATTTGAGTTTTGGTTTGTGACTGTCATGTAGACGTAATATTCTTGTATTCCCGTACACTAGAACATCTTCCTAGGCACTATGAGGGTTCTACTTCAAGAGATCATTTCTGATCACTTCGTCAACACCTGGAAAATCTAGAGGAGCATCTAGCCACATACTGACCAAATTATTTATTTTTCCATTATTAAATTGTTGACAAATTTTTCTCCCATCAAGGTATTCCGATTTTGTAGCAGTCTTAATAGATTACTAATTGTCTCATTTTTGATAAAAGTATCTAATGCAGGACGTTTAATACCTTTTCCATGATGAAGGTAGGGCAGGTGTTGCTCCTCTTATCTCTAGACAGGCTTGTCTTTGTTCATCAAGACTCCTCTTATCTCTAGACAGGCTTGTCTTTGTTCATCAAGACTCCTCTTATCTCTAGACAGGCTTGTCTTTGTTCATCAAGACTCCTCTTATCTCTAGACAGGCTTGTCTTTGTTCATCAAGACTCCTCTTATCTCTAGACAGGCTTGTCTTTGTTCATCAAGACTCCTCTTATCTCTAGACAGGCTTGTCTTTGTTCATCAAGACTCCTCTTATCTCTAGACAGGCTTGTCTTTGTTCATCAAGACTCCTCTTATCTCTAGACAGGCTTGTCTTTGTTCATCAAGACTCCTCTTATCTCTAGACAGGCTTGTCTTTGTTCATCAAGACTCCTCTTATCTCTAGACAGGCTTGTCTTTGTTCATCAAGGCTAATTTAGATGCTTTCTTTATTTTACAACCAATGCATTCGATACAACTGGTTTTATTGAAGCAGTAATAGAAACTTCGTGCAGCCGAAAATATAGATTTGGTGTTAAGATTCTATGTTACCAAACAACCTCGTAAAGCTACTTGTGACCTTAGTCAATATGTCTGTGACATGGAATTTCCTGTTAGGCTATTAAATAAACTAACTCTAACGTTTTGCATACCTCTGATGGATAATTTTCTAATTTCATTAGTTTTTCACGTTTTTTCTTATCATTTTTACATTCTGAAAAATACCTGATAAAAACTGGAACATAACATAAGATACATAACAGAAAAGACACTTACTATGGTCGATATTTTGAACGGTTGTTCCTCGTCAAGAAAAGATGAAGATAGAAAGAATGAAATTTTCCAAGTGATTCAACAGAGACTAGTCACTGTTGTCGAATTTAGTCTTCTCCTAACAACGAACAACCATTCAAAATATCTGCTAGAGTATCTTTTCTGTTATAGGACCTATAGTAACTTCCAATTTTTAGCAAGGCCGTTAAATCAGATTTCTGATTCGATTATATGTATATATATAAAGAGTCCACATAAACACATGAAATAGCAATCAATGATCAAACCACAATATGAAATGGGAAAAAAAGACTAAGATCTTTCAACCGTAACAAGCGGTCTTCGTCAGAGTCGACAGTTGGGTTTTTGACTCTGACGAAGACCGCTTGTTACGGTTGAAAGATCTTAGTCTTGTTTTCCCATTTCATATTGTGGTTTGATCATTGATTTATATATATATATTATATGTAAACAAAAAATAGATACACACAGTTACAGGCTCTAATTTTTTATTCAACCGTAATCAAGAGAATGAAAAAATAGAAACCTAAAAGCAGTTGAAAGTAATATTTTTTATGAATAACCCATAATTTTTGTAAACTATTAGATTTATTTTTGTAATTACTGCAAACATTTGTCTTTATTTTGAAACAACTTGAATCATGCAGTTTTCAATACTTTCTTGTATTTTTTACAAGCACTGATCACATTTTGATGATCAGAGTTATCTGAACATCATTTCAATTTCCTTGCACACAATGGACTCATTATAAATAGAACATTATATTTTGTTACAAACGATAGCAAATGCCTTTCTCATTCATCATATGTCAACCTTTTGCCTGCTTGCACAAGAGTGTTGCATTAATCCTCCTCCAGGAAACGCTTGCCTTAATCCTCCAAACGACTTTCTGCGTGGTACGCACTCACTTTATCACCAAAAATCCCTCATCTATTTATCATTTAAACAATTTTTGTTAATTTCCAGTAATTTAAAAAGTAATTTTAATATAAAGTCTGAAAACATGTTCATACCTGAATTATTATATCTCTATATTCAGCATTTCTTGAATGATAGACATAATAGACAATTGACATTTCAGTAATATGACAGTGAGATCTGTCTTTTTCTATTTGTTTACAATATTCATTGCATGTCTTAAGGAAATCTTCATTAAAGTTTTGTAATTGATCTTAGGAATGAGCTGTATTATGATTTTGTTAATTAAATTGTAATCTACTAAACCTTATTTAAATGAATGAATTTTTAAATGAAACATAATTTAATTTGTAAACAAATTATAACTGTAATATATTAATAAAACTTTGTAACCTAATAAATCTTTTCAATAAGATATTACCATTCAAGCATACACTAAGAGCATATTATAACAATAAAATTTACACGTTTGGGAAATTTATAGGGTTGATTTTTTTTTCAATAGTGGGTTCCAGTTTCCAAGAAATGAGGCATAGTCCCCCAGGGGTCAGGTTAGTTCACGAATATTATCCTAAAAAAGCAATTATCATAAAAGTCCATATAATCTGAATTTTTTTTTAACATCTGTTTCAGTCAGAAATAAAATTGTTAAGCCGCATAAAAACGACACATAATATAAAGGTTGGTTGAATAAGCAATGAAGTTAACTTTCTACCGTATTTTTTGTAAGAAATATTGAATCCGAAACGAAACTTAATTTCTTTATGAACAGATATTAACATAATGTCTTCATATTTGGTATTTCCGGAATATTAATAATAACCGTTTTACTGTGTATATGCTAAGCACAGGTGAGACATCTGCGTGTACAATTGAACTCTCCAATCAGAACTGCTGTCAAAGCAGGGGAAAGATTATTGTTTTACACTCTCAAAGTAAGCAAAGACAATATAATTAGGCCAAAAGGTCTTGACATCAATTTTTTTTTGGATATCAAAGAGGTTTTGTTAATAGATTATCTTCCCGGTGGTCAAAGAATTACCGGAGAATATTACGCTAACCTCCTGTTCAACTGCATTAAAAGTTACGCGACAAAAATACGATGTTTATCAAAGAAGAAAGTCTTCTTCCATCAAAACTGCACGCCCTCACAATCACAAACCTTTGATGGCCAAATTACATAAACTGTGGTATGGATTGTTACCAAACTCACCCTCTTCACCTGATATTTCATCCATCTTTTCCTTAAGGTCAACATTTTTCTTCCTTTAAGGAGAGATTTCATCAACTGAAAAACTGAAAATCGTAGTTGGCAAGAATTTTTCAAACATAGAGAAAATCTATTATAAATAGAATAAAATTATTGAAACATCGATTTACCACTCCGAAAATAATCTTCTCGGAGAAAATATTAATAAAGAAAATAATATTGACCAGCTTAGTTATTATTTTATATTTCATTATGAGAAGTTCTGAAAACCACCCTGAGGTTTACAATATTCAAGTCAAATGGCATACTTATACGCATTTCATTAATACTGAAAATTGCAAAAATAACTCATTCTCATTCTTTTGATGAAAGAATAAAGAAATTAATAAGCTAGTCACTAATTCCTAAAAAAAAGTTGAAACAACATATTGCGATCAATGTTGAAAAATTTTCTCGGTGAAGAATTGTTTCTTAAGAATGTTTCACAATATTTTTTCAACGGTTATTTCCAATATAGAGGTATGAAAGTAATATGCTCGTAAAAAAATTTCAATATTGAGTTTTTCAAAGGAAATAGATATTTTAAAACTGAAAGAGTTCCAGTAAATTGATCTTTGTGCATGTTATTTGACATTATGTATATATTTTACGAAAGATATCACAATATTATGGGTTTTTGTCATTTTTTTTAATTAGTTAGTTCAATCGTTTTCATTTGACCTGTGAACGTAAATGCGTTGCGCTGATACGTATATCATCAGCTAAAATTAAATTACATAAATTGCAGCATTAGAATATGCAAATATATAATGTTTATACTTGAATTTATCCTAAATATAAGACACATCATTAAATAAATAAGGTTTGAAAGCTATTTGAATAATGTTACATCTATTAGTAAATAAAGTATAGTCGTGTGTTTGCTGTTATTGTCTTATTTTATTTTATAATGACATATCATAATATACACCACAGATAATAAAAGACACTGTAATAATGTCCATCATTACAGACCATAGCATTTTAAAATATATTAAATTTCTTAAAGTTTGGGAGGTTTTTTTTTTCAAGAAGTGTGAAAGAATGTGGAATCAGAAAATAGTAATGCTTTAGCGATTAACAAATACAGAAAAGCACTTGCAATCCTCTGACTATAAAAACAGCAAAATTAGTCAAGAGTCCACAAAAGATCAATTAAAAAGCCTCAGCAATCAGTAGATCTTTTCTGCAACATCTTCATGTGCCAGACAAGGCGATTGCTTGTCTGGTGACAAGTTAAAATTGCTTGTCACGTGACGAGTTAAAACGCCTAAAATACTCAGCGATGTGTTTATTTTCTACCAATCGCTTTTTCTTCATTGCATAAAATGCAACACGATTTACCAGTTCCATTTAAAAGTGCTACTAGAACAAACTTAACACAACTTTATTTTTCACTAAGATGGAAAGCAGTGGCAACAATTTTTGCCGCCAGAGGAGGTCCCCTCCTCGGACTGGTCATTGGTAAACCGGTAAACTTTAAAATTTCACAAAGTCCTCAAATTTATTCTTATGAAATTACAATCAAGGATCTAATTTTAGACTGCTGTTATTAGCCATAGGACTTTTACCGTAGTCGTATACATATACAGTCGCTACCAAAGAAAACCAAAGATTTTTCAAAACAAAAACGTATAATTCAAATTACAAAAAATGGTTCAATTAAATTAATTGGCAACACAAGCAAACATGTTACACTTTCAACTCATTTAAAGAGCTAGTATTGCAAAATTTGAATAAATTTATTTGTTATTTACAAATATTACAGTTGAGAAATCCATTTAAAGACAGTATTACAAACATAAAACCTAAAAACAATTACGACCAAAAGCTCAAATTACGACCAAATTAAACAAAAAGCTCATTTTGGTATAACATTTCACATTTTTAGCTTTTTCTTATTTTATTTTTTTCTATTTTCTATTTTTACCCCCTAAAAATGCCACCCCCTGGCACATACCGCTCTTCCCACTCCCCTCCCCCTTGCTACGCCATTGGTGAAAAGTGAAAAGATTTTAAGAAATTTGTAGTTTACTAGAAACAAATGCTGATAGTAATCTACTTCCACTGTGACTTTCATCACGAGGGATATTTTTAAAACTTGCTAGAGCACAAAAGCTTCGTACAGGAAATATTAAATACCAAGATTAGTAAGATACAGAAATTGCAGAATAAGTCACGACCGAAAGCGTGTTTAATTTAATGTAAGCACAATATTATATTAATATCCTCTCTACTGCCAATGTTTAGCATCGCTTTTCGATCAATTTTCACGGAACATAACCATGAAAAAAGAGCGCTAGCATAAACAAATTAAGAGTTTCTTTAATATCTTTATAATCCTATTGTATTCTATTTTCATACTAGCTGCTGTTAATATTCACTGCTGTTTAAAAGCAGATTTTAATGTAGTTGAATTACTTTAGTATTTGAATGAAGTTGAATTCAAGTACAATACTCATCGATAATTACTTTACTATTTGAATGAAGTAGAATTCAAGTACTATACTCGACGATGATTACTTTAATAAAGGAGAATTCAAGTACTCGTCGATAATTTTTACTTAATTAATCAAAATTTAAAATTCCAGTACTTATTAATGATATAATAATGGTTAATATAAAATTAAGTTAAAATATTAAGTAGGCTATATTGTTTTTTTGTAATGGATAAATATGTTTACCACTTCATTTGTAATTGATTTTCTAGATCCTTATTATGTTTGATTTCATCAAGGAATAGAATAAGAAGTTGTCTGCTGTTAACTTTCTACAAGCGGGAACAGATGTGGTCTAACAGACAGCGTCTTTCCGCTCTTCATACTGAAGATTGAAATTAGAATCTTCGTCTTGATCCTAGATTTTTCATTTGGGTGAAGGGAATGTTTGAGCTCACCCTGCCTCTAGGAAAGGATGAAAAGTGGTTCTCGAGCTTGCAGGTTGTACCACGAAAGGCATTCGTCAATGACCCCTAAATTAATAATCTTAGATGATATAGGGTTTAGAATCAACCCGGAATATAACTGGTCTATAAACAAAATGGGTGCGAAATAACAAATGAGTCACACCATTAGCTCGTGAAATAACACTGATGGTGAAAGCCTATAAATGTAGTTAGAAACAAGCACTTCCCTAGAACTAAACGTCGTATCACACAAATGGATAATCAATTTAATTGACTGATTTATTGTTATGAAACTAAGAGTATTAAATTATTGTGACGAAAATGTCATCAATAGTTATGGATCGTCAAAAAATGTCTACAATAAATGGTAGATTTCTACCATTGCACTGCAGGAATTCCAACATTTTCAGATAAAAGTGAACTGCTAGGAATCATACTTTTGGGACAAAGTTTTATTTATAAAAAAGATAGAACATCAACCTTTATTGAGTTCTGAACATGGTTTACATCATCCCACTAGAATCTAGAAATACCTCTCCTAGTAAGTACATTGAACTGAGTGTCTTAGATGAAAAGGTCTGTCAAAAATTAACCGGCCATTTTTACATCATTAATACTATTACCGATCAATGTCAAAATTAAACAAATATAATAATATTCCTGTTCTTAACTCCACAATCTTAATGGGGACAACTTTTTCAAGCCTGAACTTTTCAATGGAAATTTATAATCTCAAATTTATTAACGTATATTAAATTTATTTAACCAAATAATAGTTAGCTTTAATTAATTATTACCATTTATTTTCTGAATTACACAACTGAAGAAATATGCTTGCCGTACGAAGTATTGCATTACTTCTGAAATTTACATTCTTTATATTATACATAAATTATACTTTTTAACACAATTTCGTTGACAGCAATTAATATAACTAGTTTTCTTTTCAAAATCGAATATTTGCATAGGAAATATATTCCTTTAGGATTAAATATATTAATAAAATGGCCTAGACAAAAATTAATGGAATAGTCACACGTAACACTGCAGGCAATAAATAATATATATATATATCAAAAATATATAAATTTAACTCTGGACATGATCAAATTTGTGAATTCAAGTCAATTACTCAAAAAATCAATGATCATTTTTAGATACAATAAAAAGAAATTACTTAAAAGTAGAGTATTTCTCTAAAGTCTTTCTACTCAAGCTGTAACTTCAGGAGACAATGATTGAATAAGTGCACAGGCGGAAAATGATACGTATGACCTTTAGGGTCCTGCGAATTGGGAAAGTGCTAGCAGAGGAGGAAAGTTCTCTCTATGACTGTTTTGAAAATGAACAGGAACTGTACAGTCAGTTAAATAACCAGAACATTTAAAAAATAGTTCTGGTAATTATTTAAAAAAAAAATTCGTCTTTTAAACGAATCCGAAATCAGTCTTTGACCACCAGGGACAAAATAATTCAAGCCTTATACTGAATAGTCAAAGACATTCACATCAATGAAGTTAGCTTCCTCTCACAGATGTGACTTTCCAAACATGCATTATGCATGCAAGTCCTCAAGAAGCTTATTTATGCATAGTAGTTATGATTGAATTTCCTCTCAAACATACACGTTTAGCATTAGCTACTCGCTAATATTAATCAAGGAGTTAAGCAGGCTTGATTCTATATTGTTGAAAGTTCCCATAATTTAGTTGATACAGAATCACCTCAATGGCCTGAGTTATACCCTATGTACTAACCATTAAGTTGTATTAATTACTATAACCGGATGTGAGCTTTCTTAAGGTTGTATATATACTTCCGACTAGTTATATATCATTAGTGATTTCCTCTTTAATATATCTGTTTATAGATACCTGCATGTAAGTTCTTACAACTAGTATTTGACAATAAGTATTTTAAGTTCTAATTCTAGAGGCCCATTACACTACTAGAGTAATTAACTTCCTGTTAACCCACTATCTGAACATTATTTCAAAATTACAAATTCCTCCTTCAAAGACCTGTTGTTAAAAAGTAAAAAAATCGTATCCATAATTATTAATACTAATTAAGTTAAACATAGGGTAAAACGAAACCTCTTTCATGCAAAATATTGCATGAATATTATAATCTCCCATAGTTTTAAAATGTTTGGTTTCAACTCTGTAGTTTTGTTATTACTTCTTTCAAAATTACATTAACCAGAGGGGCATTATGCTACATTATAAGTTCTCAGAAAAACTTTTTTTTTTCACGCTAAACGACTCATTAATGACCAATGAAATTTTACCTGAATTGATCTGAAAATTAGTAATGTATAAAAAAAATTTGAGAAATTTCAATTACCGCAAAGAGAACTCAGAACTGAATATTCATCCTGGACTAAGAGATCACCTGTTATATTTGTCGGATTTGTTTACATTAACTTTTGAAATAAAATAGGCATTTAGAGGTTCAATGAAACAATTTGAAATGATTCAATGACTTAATAAGATGTAAGAAGAATAAAATTCTTACATGTAAAAAATCAACGCCAATCAAAGGGGTCACTATAACAACAAGAACTGACCTAACCATACCCTAAATCTTTTCTTGAACGTTTTAAAAATATCATTTGAACAAGTGATTAGTCCTTTATGAGTTCATATTGTTATATTTTAATTAAAATATTTCATCATATTTATACCCTTGTCCATAAGCCTCATGTTGGATCACGAATATTTATAAACCCATAACCATTAATATTTTTTTTGCAAATGGATTTAATATTTCATGTTAATTAATAATTAAGTTTTAATTATTACCTGGTATCACTCTTTTGTATTTGTCTCCCATTTATTACAGCATGTTAATTAATAACATTTAATCACGCCTTTACGAATCACGCTACTCCCTTTTAACATCATGTTTCATTAATAGTATAATTTTAGTGCTCAATGGCAGTGTTGCCAAATGTATATCTCTTAATAATGCTAGATTTTGGAAGAAAAAATGCCAAAAATATTTATAAAAACTAAAAAAAAAAAATTGCTTGATGTATTTTTACTCGCCAACACAAATAACTTCACAATTTGTATTACATTTTGAATAGTACTTCATCAATTTTTTAAATTGGATATTCCTCTTCTTCTGGATCCTTTTTAGTGATAAACTTCCATGGTCCCAATTTTGCTTATAACAATTCGAAACTTTTACAACTATTTTTTGTACCCTTCGTGCAGTATCTAACAGTAAGAATAGCTGAAAACATTGGTATTATCATTTGATTCCGTAGTTTATTCTTGACTGCGTTCATACTGCTGAATAAGGGTTTTACTTCACCATTTGAAGAATTAGGCAAAACTAATATATTTAATGCAAACGTTGCAATATCCCTGAATCGATCTTCTCCCGAAGCATCTGTGTAATTATATACTTCGGACCAAAATTCTTCAGTTAATATATTTGTCCATTCATTCAACTGAAGACTTTAATATATCATCTAAATGAAATGATTCCAGGAGAGGACTGATTGAGGGGTGGGGGGGGGGGGGGTCTTATTCTGCACTGAGAATAAGTTCATATGGTTTTATTTTATTTATGATTTTGTAAATCATTTTTTTTGAGTGAAGCTAATAACGGAATTGAACTGTTTTCTTCTATTTTCAAAATAAATGCTTTCTAAAGCTTAAGTAGCTAATTTGTTATTTCATCTCATAATTTTAATATTACAGGATTAACTAAAAAATATAAAAAGTATGTAATTGTAATGATTTGTCCTGTAATAATATATGGTTCTTCTGCTGGTCGGGCTCCAATTCATATTAATAAAATTACAATTGTAATAAATCCTCAAAATATTGATTGGTTGATAGGATAATATCTTTTTGATTGAAATTTTATTTTATCTGTAAATGGGATTATAATAATAATTAAAATTGATATTACTATTGCAATTACTCCTCCTAATTTATTAGGAATTGATCGTAGAATTGCATATGGAAATAAAAAGTATCATTCTGGTTGAATATGTACGGGGGTAACTATGGAATTTGCCGGAATTCTTTAATAATGTGAATCTTCAGGCAAACGATTAAGTAACACTTTATAAAGACAAAGCAAAAAAACTTGAACTTTCATACCAGCCTTCAATTCTGATAGTTTTTTTTTTCAAATCTGTATCCTTGATTCGGACCAGAAATCCTTCAATATTAATATTATAATCAAAAGAGACAATTCTGCTTGTTGGCAGTACTAACATATTTGCAACGGATTGGATGAGCTGTGATAATTCAGAGAGTAAATTCGTTTTATCAACAGTATTCGATTCAAATATGGTTATTTGTTCAATTGTTGAACATGTTTTAAAATTGGGTGCAAAAACTGAATGAAGAGTATTGTATATATTACAGAGAGTATTACTGTATATTGAGTATTAAAGATCAGCAGGGAACGCCTTTCACTATCACTGGCTGTTTGAAAATGAGTCTGCAATTCAACCCATTAGCTTAATATTCTACTGATTGCTGGTTCAATCGACAGTCACCTGGTCGCACAAGAATTCAAGATCTTCACAAGAAGTACTATAAAACCAAATATTTCCCATAACTGTAAATCTGATTAATTAAGAATATAAAGTTGATCACTTTTGTGTATTAGAAAAAAAATACCCCGAGGTCGATGATGAGAGTTAAACATCACAAAAGCAACATAAACTAACTCTAATACATCTCGTATAAAGTGTTATATATATAAATTAAATACCACAATAAACAATATATATTAATTAAATTATTTTGGTATTTAATTCATATATTATATCAAGTTATTTATATATATATATATATATATATATATATATATATACACGTTTTTCTTTAAGGAATACAGGGGGGTACTAACAAAGTTGAAATAATATCTTTATTATATAAACAAAACAATACAATGTTAGTGCAGAAAGTAATATAGAATTCTTATCCAACTGGAGCAAATGATCAAATTTAGCAGATAGACATTATTCAAAAAACTTATTAATTATATTTTATAAGGAACTTAGGACACAACTTTTCTTCAAGTTTCGAACAATACAGTACCCACTGCTCTAATACAGTAATGAGGATAAAACATTCATGAATAAGTTCTTCGAAAATGAACTATTGACCTGCACTATGGAAAGGACATTCCAGTTTCCTATACTGAATAAGAGATTCAATTTGTCACCCACTAATCCCTCCGTATCCTACCGTTCAATGTCAAGCTAACTTTTTCCAAGACTTACCACTGAGAAAAGTAACTTGTGCTTCCAAACCTTAGGTAGATGAAATTAAAACTGATGTAACACGAAAAAATTCATTTAGATTCTTTGTTTCATTACAGATGTTGCTTTACAGAATAGTAGTCAAAATTTTCAATAATACGAGGTGTATAAATAAAGTAGTGAGACTGGCAACGTCGCTTTCGATCTGGCAACGCTGGAGACGCGTGGCCTTGAGTAGCGTCAGGTGCACGTGTGATGCGCCTCCAGTATGAATCTGAACTCGCCACAGTCATTTGTTTGTCCGTAGCGTTGGTTTTTGTGAAATGGTTTTTTCTTGAGCGTTTTAAAAATGAGTGACCTCAAAGTTGAGCAGCGGTGTGCAATCAAATTTTGCTTCAGACTTGGGCATAATGCAACCGAAACTTTTGAAAAACTTCAGGAGGCCTATGGAGAACGTGTTTTATCAAGGGCACAGGTTTTTCGGTGGTTTAAGGGATTTTCAGAAGGAAGAGAGTCGATTGAAGATGAACCACGAAGCGGAAGGCCTTCAAGTGCAAACACCGATGAAAATGTCAACAGAGTACGGAACCTTGTGCGTTCAGATCGACGCTTGACAGTCAGAATGATCGGGGAACAGTTGAATTTGAATCACACCTCCGTTCATCACATTTTGACCAATGAATTGGAGATGAGACAACGCGCCCTGTCACACTGCCATCTCAATAAACGAGTTTTTGGCCAGTAAAAACATACCTGTTGCTCCTCAGCCTCCTTATTCACCAGACTTGAGTCTTTATCACTTTTTCCTCTTCCCGAGATTGAAAAATCACCTCAAGGGAACTCATTTCGGGACACTACAAAACATACAAACTGCTGTAACCGACCAGCTGAAGGCCATTCCAGAATCCGAGTTCCAGCAATGCTACAATGATTGGAAGGACCGTCTCCAGCGCTGTGTGGCTTCCGAAGGGAACTATTTTGAAGGTGACAATATCACATTGTAATTATATTTGAATAGAAAATTTTAAAAAAATCAGTCTCACTACTTTATTTACACACCTCGTATATCCCTATATATTTATTTTGAAGCTCTCAGACAATTAGTGGGTAATGGTATATCAGATTGTCACCATTTAGTTGTAAGCTTTGACATTCATCACAGAGCTTTTTAAGACTAACGTCAAACAAAATAATTTTTTTATTAAATAAGGAAGTATTTACAAAATGTTTTCTGATAAGATTGCAAATAATGAGAGAATAACCAAGTATAATTAACAAGGATACTAGATTATTTTTATTAAAAAGAAAAAGAATTAAATGATATTAATCGTTTTTTGACAAGCACTTGGGGACTGATAACAGAGAGTAATAATCTGAAGTACCTACAGAAATAAATTAAGGCACTCCAGTGTGAAGAGGATCTTATTTTCCATATGTTACTAATAATTTTGATCTCTTTATTAAAGACATACATTATTTAATGAAACATTCAGAGGATTAACACCCATTACAGCGTGATTTTATAATCTGCCATGTGATTTTAGAGAGAAATATTTAATCACAAGTAAAGCGAACCAAGTTCTTCATACTTTTTGAAAAGTATAACTTTCAAAGTTTTTATTAAAAAATGGATACATTACAGAGGGCGCAAAATGGCACATGGTCTGTCTCGGGCAGTCACCCAACCCAACCCAACCTAAATACTTGGACAAAAATCTTAGTCAAATAAGTTGATCTTTAGGGAACCTTATATTAAACATAGCTATAACTGTTAGGAAACTTAAAAAATGAGTAACATGAAAAGATTTGCTTAAAAATTCCCCTTCAAAAATACGTGACTGTCAAAATTGAAATAAATAACATACATATAACATGATTTTACAATAAATATATGAAATGCAAATCAACGTCTCAATCTCTGTAAGGAATTGGGAAATGGGACTACAATTTTAGACATGTAATCTCATCGGAATCACTAAAGGAACTGATGGGTGTCCAATATTATGTAAGTTGAGGGAAGGGATTTGTAAAGCAGATATTTTAAAAATAAGTGAAAAAAACAATGACCAGGACAGGATAAATAAAGGAGGCCAGGAACAAATGAGAAAATCATCGACCACATGGTACCTCGGGATTCCAACGACTTTGAAATCGAACATATCGGAGTTCGAACCGAAATAACAACAAATTATGCCCCCAGAACTAGAACAAAATTGGGTAATTCGAACAGTCGTCTAGAAACTTTTAGTAGTTTATATACATGGTTTTATATAGAGAAAGCAACAATATAAAAAAAAAAAAAACAGTATATGTTCTCATCGAACGGATTATCTCATTTTCCATTATGTATTTCTTATGGGAAAATGAGTTTTGGCTTTCTAACAAATCGGTTGTCAACCAAAAAATTCTGGAATGAATTATGGTCAAAAACCAAGGTACCACCTACGAAAATTCAACTACAAAATAGGGATATCTCTCCTTCTCTAGTCCACGTGAACCATCCTGAGAGAACAATAATAAAATTGTATATATATCTCCTAATACAGAATAGTAAGTGACTTAGATCTTTTATTTTCTTAAAAGATTAAGATTCTAGTATCACAAAACTTTCTCAGAGATTATTTATTTCCATGAATTCTGATAATTCATTTTGCATTAACTCTGGGAAAAATTATGAAGTTGAATTTATCAAGGTCTGTGTTACAACTTTCAGAGTAATTTGTGGGTAATGGTATATCAGATTGTCATCATGGACTGTAAGCTGGAAAAGTCATCATCAAGTGCAACACATGGAAAAGGATTTTTAGATTGATTACAATTGATAATTATCAATTATTTAATCTAGAATAATTCATTTCTAAATAAAGTACGGTCCCATGAAATTAAAATAAAAATCATTCATGTTAATAAAGAAATATGATACACATAAAACACATTTTGAAGGGAAAATAAAAGAAGTTAATTTTACTAATGACAACGTAATCAGAAAATTACTCATTACAAAAAGTTAAAAGAGTAAATGAACTTAAAAACAGACAATTCATATTTCAATATAGGCCTCTTTTAAACGTATAATTTAAATAATAACTAACCACCATTTTATTTAAACTGCTTAGTGAATAAAAGGAAAGTAAAATAATTTTGCTTTTATTTATGTTTATTAAAGGGGAAATGAATACTACGTTGTTGGGAAAATTGTTCAAGTCCCTGCAAACAAATTTTTCATATAGCAACGAAACAAATTATATATAAGAGTTGTATGTGGAAACTTGAACCATTTTCATAACAATGTGACCCATTAAATACTACATAGTAACTGAGTGCATAACTTTTGAATTTTAATATATATTAATTCAAAACATATGCATTATCTAAAAAAAAATACTACGTTATTTGTTGTTTTCATAATGATGAATTTTAAATCAACAACAAACATAAACGACCTTTTCAACCACTTAATAAACTGAGAATGTCATTACATTTATAATAGAACACTGAATGCGGACTTTATACTTAACATACCAAAAATGAAACATCAAACTAGTATAGTCAAAAGAAAGCAAAAGACATGTAAATAACAATAGTTTCTTTAAATCATATTTCCATAAAGGTAGTTTGTAAGGGACTATTATTTCTAAACCAAAAACGACTGATCTACTTCTATAGATTTATAGCACTTCTCGATAATCATGCCAAAAATGAAAAAAGACCACAAAGAATACCGATTACTGCTTTAGAAAACTTTACTTTTCTGTCAAGATTATTACTGGAACTTCCGCACATTTTAGCATCATGCCATACAGACAAAACATCCCTATTTCTAGGCCATCAACAGTACTACTTATTACGCATATTTGCATAAAATATTCTATAAGTTCAATGGGGTTTTAAAAATGTTTACTGGTTACGTAAGTACATCTTAAAAATCTCAATATTGAAACGTATTTAATAATTACGTAAAAAAAAGTTTTTTTTTAAAAATTTTTTTTAAAAGTATATATAGTAAATTAATACAATTTAAATGTTTTCGTTCTAAATAAACCCAGGTTAACTAGGTACAATGGCACAGACTTAAAGGCATAAAATAAATAAACTAATTTACTATAAAATAAATAAAAATGAAAGTGTTAAACTTTCAGATTATTTTGTGGGTAATGGTATATCAGAGTGTCACCATTCTTTTGTAAGCTAGTATAATCATCATCACGTTTAACACCATGACCTAAAATTTTCTTCTTTCAAAGAAATTAGATATCAAATTTTTGGAAATAGGTACTTCAATACAAATAAAAACAATGTCTTTATTACATAATTTAACAACTTAAATTTTTATAAGACGTTTGGCGCTATATAGTTAAAACCAAGATGCTCCATAAGAATTTGGTTATTACCAAAGCAAATAATCGAGAAAAATAAATACCGACAAAAAATGTATTTTATTATATTTTGACATTCCCTATCATTAAGAGATGAAGTACTCTACTTTAGATAAAAATACTAACCCAAGTGTTAACAATGATAGCACGAGGAAAAGTAGTCAGCCTGGAAATGGTTTTTGTGTATAAGACACAATATCTTCACGTGAGATATTCCTCTTTTTCTTCCAATTTTGCACGAATGAAATTTATTTATATTTATAGAATAGTTAGTAGTTAAGTCATTTCCAAGGCGTCAAGTATAAACTCTTCTGTATCTTAATTCATGAGATATCAATATTTAAGTCTTTAGTGAAGCAGTTAAAATACAGTGAGAAGGGGTGTAATTCTATTGGGATAGTTATATGGAAAATCTTCACCGATCCTCCGAGAATTATATCATACAAACAAGAAATAAAAACTATTTAAATAAAGCATATTTTTGAAATGAGACAAACTTGTATTCTTTTTCAATTCTGAACTACCTCGAAGAGCCTTAGAATTTTCATTTTTTCATAAAATTTGTGATTTTTTTTTTTAATATTTGAAGCTATCTAGATCATGACTATGTAAAGTTAAATAAAATTATCGTGTATACCTGTTCATTATGAGATTATTTCATTTGGCCAATATCAAATATCTGCAAAAAAAAATTCGAATTAGAACTGTGATCACACAGTAACAACTGAAAAAAAAAAATTATTCATTATATCAGTCACAATATTCAACACTTGATTCAGCGATCTTGGTGTATATTACGAGTCATCATGCATGTACCAATAATCTGTAATAATCAGAAATAAAGCATTAAAGCATAAAGAAAAATGAAAGAAGTGGATGTTAAATTTTCGTATGATATACTACAACACATATATAATACCATTATACTAATGGTATAGTGTATATATTTAATCCCATGATATCTTGATTGATTGATCATACCACGGGTTCTCAAACTTGGGTGCGAGGAAAGTTAAGGTAAATAATAAGATATTATTATTCAAATATTTTTTATATTTTTTCAAGGAAAGTACATAACTATAGACAAAATAACAATATTCAAAATAATTAATAATATCTAAACTTATAACACATCAGTACACGAGTATGATGTTAGGCTTCATATTTCATACAAAAACCATTTTTTTTAAGTTCTGAGAAAATGCTTTTAACTCAAAATTTGCTAATTTCCGCAATTGTTTATGATTAGATAAAATTATACATAGCCTACTAAAAAACTAAGACGAACTAATCAGATCTACTTCGAATGAGTAACACAGAACTTATGTTGTAAATTTTCTTTCCTTGTCATTCTTAGGTTTTCTTAAGAATTAAGTTTATATATGATTTCAGTTAACACTCAAAGCTTTATATGTTGTGACCGAAATGGATAGGTAGGTCTCAAAAGTTTAAATGCTGTGAATGAGATGGATAGGTTGGTTAATTTTACATACAATTTTTAGTTAACCCTCAAAGCTTTATCTGTTTTGAGGTTCGTATCTAACAGTTCGTATCCGAAATGGATAGGTTTCAAAAGTTTATATGCTGTGAAAGAGATGGAAGTTTGGCTAAGTTTACATATAATTTTTAGTTAAAACTCAAGCTTTATATGTTGTGGCTGATATGGATAAAGTAACACCCTTTATCTTAATAACGAAAATAACACCTTTACTATATTAATTTATTATCATATTAAGTCATAATGACACAACTAGTCCATCCACTTCATTCATCTACAGTCTTCAATATTATTTACGTAACAAATAAATGTTGTAGGTATATGTTTAATTATTGGAGGCGAACATACCTTGGTTTAGCATCCTAGTGATCAATACGGTATACCTGCAACAATAATCACTCATAATCATTCAAATAATTATTAGTATATATAAAGGAAAAATAACGAATAAAGTTCATCAGTCATTATTTTCAACAACAGATTCAGCGATCTTGGTGATTATTAAAGTCATCATATAACATATAAGTAAGGCAACTGGCTATTACAAACTCAGTTACGGCGAGAAAAAAGTAAGTAATTGCCTTTACGGCAATGTTTAAAAACGAAGTAATAACATGTTATTATTCAAAATTACACTATTGTTACTTTAACTTAATTTAAGGATATGAAGTCCTTAAATAATAATACATGATAGCGAAATGAATTAATAATAGACGATGCCAGGAAAAGGAGGCATTTTTTTAAACTGCTTCTAATAATATATTTATAATCTGAAGGTGCTCTTCGATAATATAATTCAATAATTAAACTCCCTTAGAAGAATCTTTCAACCTTTCACGTTCAAGGACCATATTGGTAAATATATAAATTTTAAGGGGCAAAAATTAGTCAAGAACACAGGGTACAATACTTCACTTAATTCTTTATGACCCAGAGAACATATGTTATTTGTCCCATACTTTTTGCAGGAACTCCAAATACAATTGAATCATCCTACAACAGTAAAACTCATGCAGTATGTCCTTGAAATGGTTTAAATATGTATGAGTTTACGATTATCAGGGGAAAGAAGTATCTAGCTAATAACATTAATCATTAATTTTCTGAAGTTACTGGTATAATTTTTTGGGCTAAATGTCAGAGCCGACCCTAGAAAGATGCCCTACACAAATTATAACATATATATATAAAATTATTATATTAGTTAAATTTAACCATGGGCCTGCCCATTTGTGGGATTGACGGTTGCAGCCGGTATGACAGATTAAACAGTGAACAGGTCATTTGACCGAGGACGGGTCTGTTAAATGTGTTTTTTTTTAAAGGAAATTACGATTTTTTTTGGGATTAGTATATCACTAAACTTTTGTCTATCTTATAAATGTTCAATTAAAAACTATAATTAGGGTCATTCAATAATTAAAGAGACTAATTGGTCTGAAGAAAAAACAGTTGGTAGGACAAGTTTGGTTAATTAAGGACTTTAAGTTGGCCTCACTGGGATGAGCTCTCATCAACTGTGGATCAGCATTGTTGTGTTTATTACCTCAAAATTAAGTTCAACGATGACGAGTCCACTAGAAAATTGCACATTGGTTGATAAACGCTCTGTGATTAGTTTCTATTAAAAGGTGAAAAACCAGGTAATTAGAATAAACAAAGTATACTAGAGTGCGCACCGTTTAACAAGAGTTATGAACGAGAAGATGACCATTTCCGCAACAAAAGCTAACTTATGATGAAACTTTGTTTCACTATTACGAGCCAGAATCGAAAGACGCATGGAATGTTCTTTTATTTGACAGCTCACCTGGCAGTAAAAATTCAAAAGACGAACATCAGGCGAAAAAGTCATGTTGTCGGTGTTTTGTGACAATTTTTTTTATTATTTCACAGAACATTGTACACTGAACATTAGAGAGAAACGTGATAGGACTCAGAGAACAGATGTGATTCTCCAGAAAGGCAATGTCGTCCTCACACTGCTCAAAAAACCCACGAAACAGTAAAAAAAATGGACCCGAAGGTACTGCTTTATCTCCCTTAAAGGGATGTCAAAGTTTATCATCATACGATTCCCAATTGCTTGATGCACTTAAGGAGTCATTACTTGGGAAGAAGTTCCAGAATAATGAAAACGTCAAAAAAATGCGAGAAATTAACTCAAAAACCAAGATAAAGAGTTCTTGCAGCCGGCAACTCGTTGGACATGTGAATAAATGGTGGGGATTACATTGGAAAGTAGGAGAGGTCTTGATTTTTAAAAGCAAAGGGTTTTTTTCTCAAAACCAATCTATCTTTTTAAGTATTGAATAACCCTTCCTTGTGCTTATAAATTAGAATTTCATTTGTATTTATAAAATAAATTTTGGGCCAATAGAAAGTAGGATATATAATTTTCGAATTTAAAAAAAAGTCCTCTTCAAAGGGTAAGAAAGAAAACGATATAGAAGTTCTATACATAACACAAAACTAACAATACGTTCTTAGGAATAGCATAGATTAAATGATAGTCTGAAAATTATTAAAATTTTGTCTAGAATCTTCATTATTTCATTCCTTTGTTTTCTTTCTTATATTTACCCCTAACACATTCCACGACTGACATGATCGCAAAAAACTTAATCTCATTAAGTGTAAGTAACAATTTTAAAAACAAAAAAGAAACAAAGATTAACAAATTTACAAGTTCATGAAAAATAAGCAAACATTTGCAACTCCCTTAGAACTATTTGTATAAATCACACATGATTTTTACTCACCCAAATTTGATCTAAGTAGCAGTTTCAGCATCTCTACCCAAAACCCCACTTTCTAAAATATAAAAGAAAAAATTGATGTATTTGACCTTAAAAATAAGATGAATAATCAATATTATAAATCATCAAAAAACGACAGCAAAATATAATATATATAACAAAAGCTTACCTTTAATTTCTACTGATGGCAGCTTCGGTTTACTATAATTAATTAATTTCACTTTTGAAATTTAATTTTGCTTGAAATAAAACTCACATCTAAACTAGTCCAAAAATAGAATAATACCAAATTAAAAAGAAAAAAGCTTATCATACATTCATGTACTAGAACTCATGCAAATAATTTTTACAAGGCCGTTTATTTTCTCCTGACGATATAAGAAACTAGATTACCAGTAGAAATCATCTAAACAACTGTCATTTCTCATGAATATTTAACTTCTGGATATTGAATTAACATTACGAAACTCAAATGAGTTGGCGCAACATATATCATTTGATTATTACCAATAACCACTTTCAAAGACATAAAATGACTTATCATAGACTTGGCTGGCTTTCAGAGAACATTGTGGGTAATGGTATATCAGAATGTCACCATTTTAATGTCAGCTAGTATATCATCATCAAGCACAGCTCAACATGAATGTATGGATTTAATTAAAAAAAAAAGCAAACAGTAAACTTAACTATACAAGAATCAATGAATTCTTGACATTATATATTGCAATATACAAAATTCAAAGAATATCAATCACACCCAATTAGTCAATAAAATTACATGAGCTATATAAAAAAAAACCCCACTGCAGAGGAACTGTACCTATCTTCATTTAAAAATAGTTATTTTAAATGAATAACGAAAAGATACAACTTCAATTATACATGCATTATTTAAAGCTGTCAATTTTAGGACATGCTGAAATATACAACCAAAACTAAACAAATAAAACCATGTAGCCTATTACTTCGAACATTTTAAGTTAAAATCTAACCTGAAGTTTAAATATAAATAACAAATATGTAGTCATTCATTTATAAATAGAATATTTTAACCAATATAATGTTACCATCTTATATATTATAGATATATTACAAATAAATAATTAAAAATTATAATAACAACATATATATTAAATAACTAAAAAAAGATAACAATCTGAGATAATAAGAAGGATAAATAAGACTCTATTATAGTTTAAATAAAAATTTGTATTGAGAAATAAAACAATTAGTCAGTTTTCTTGGAACGAGTTTTCTTCACAGGTACGGACCTTTTCTGAGAGTTAAGTATCGCACTTGCTCTTTTCAGGGACGCCTGAAAATAATATTACTTGTAATTTATTATCAACAACTGATCTGAGATATCAGAATAACTAGTCATTTTCATGTGGAATACCAATAACCATTGGAACTAATTATTCCGTAGTAATACTTCTGGAGAAGAATTCATAAACATTTACAAATGAATTCCATCACCAGTCTAACTTACTTCATTTAGTGTGTTAGCTCAGTGGCAACGTAGTCGCCACTAGACTGGTAGGTCCAGGGTTCAATAACCACTCTGGCCCTCAATTTATTCTCGCGGGAGGTGAATAAATCTGGGTACTCGTCTTTCGGAGAGGACGTTAAGTCGTTTGTCCAGAGCCTGAAGCCTACTCTATATACACTTGAGTTAGGCAAAAAAAAAAAAAAAAAAAAAAAAAGAACTCCCAAAGCAGAATCAATCTTTATTGTGTGGTATCACAAAGGGCCAATGTTCGACTTACGTGTGTTCCACTGTGGAACTGCCACTGCAACCTAACCAATTAAGGTAGTGCATACCTAATAAACGAATAGATAAGGATTTCTACTTGATCATAATGAGATGTACGAAACATGTCGCTTACTTTGTTTCAACCTCATTTCTGTTTCAAGAATAAATGCACAAAATGTAAGAGATTGATTATATATTTAACTATTATTTCAATGTTGTAACAGGTACATTGAAACGGTGTTAAAGGGTACGTAATATTTTATAAATAAACCAAAGGCAAAGTATGATTTTAAAAAGTTGAAAAGAATAATATTCATTATAAGAATTATGGAAAAAGGCTTCAGTTCCTCAAGAAACATGTTTCAGCAACTTCAGGAATGTATATTTCAGCCATGAATGAGATCAAACTCAGGTTGTATGGATGGTTGAAGCATACCGCTAATTTTTGGTTTAGTAACTTAAGTTGACTGCCAAAACAACAAATCTACTTAGTTGTAAAATTCATAAAAAAAATTAATGGAAACGCTCTTAACACATAACTCAATTCAAGTAACAGATATGAAAACGGGGAAACCATAACCTCTAATTTTTAGAAAATATTTCCCTAAGAGAAACTAAGAAAATCATGATTTCGTTTTTTTTTCTTCTTTTTCTAAAAACATTTGCTTACCTTCGATACAATAATTTTTTTTGTTAATAACAGCTTCCTTTTCACACAGGCTATACGTTTTGTACACGCTCATTGAATTGTACGCCTTTTGTGCTTTCCAAAGATCGAAAGAGAGACTACTTCATGATTAGGTAGATGTTTGCCATGCTTTCTAAATTACCAGAGGTGCCAATGCAATAGCATGTTATTACCACAGTTGATTACCCATCCAAGTATTTTCATATGTAATATTGTTTTAACTTCGGTGATTTAGTGCCGATAGCATCCAAATATCCAACACGTTTAAGGTTATTATTCATATTTTTGAACCATTTTTTAAGGCCGACACAAATTAATCAGACATATTGTCTAGCACAAGGGGATGGGATTCTATTCTGACCACATTATCAGTTGATTTATTCACTATTGTTACTAATTCTTTTCATTTTCTTAACATATATTACAGTAGACACTTTCACAAAACAGGCAATTATCTTCTACTGCTAACCTCTTCAAAATCAGAGGAAAGAATCAGTTTACAACCTCATTATAGTACGCCATATCCTTTATTAGTAGTTATTATACTATAGGATATGAACTTTATCGAATCACAATCAACGAATCTGATGAACTTCTCAGAAAATTTCTCTTTGGTAAACAGAGAAAGTAATAGTCACATTGGTAATAGTCACAGTGACTATTGAACGGTTCTTTGTGAGCATA
Source organism: Hermatobates lingyangjiaoensis (assembly GCA_026182355.1). NCBI lineage: Eukaryota > Metazoa > Arthropoda > Insecta > Hemiptera > Hermatobatidae > Hermatobates > Hermatobates lingyangjiaoensis. The sequence continues at coordinate 2,339,560 of JAPFBL010001931.1, read as the reverse complement.
ACAATATTTCACTATCCCAATGAGACGGATACCGGCAGCTTCATGTTTTGAAGCTTTCAACTAACACAATCTAGAAAATCACTAACCTAATTTACTTTTCCTCTTTAAACACGCATCCCAGTAACCGTTATGAAACCTTTCCAGTATTGGAACATCCTTCCAATGAACACCTCGATCCTGCTTTCCATAATACTTGCAATGACATAGTATATGTTTACTAAGTTTTACGTTTTCTCGAAACATGAAGACTCTCTTATAATATTTCTCTAAAAATATAAGCACTCTAACATTTGGAAAAAAAAGTATATGGTGATGCCATGTCAAGGTTTTTCTATAAAAGGGTTTTGTCTAAAGACTTCGTTTTGTCTTCAACGATGACATTGAGGAAAAATGAAATGAGGAAAAAACTGTTGATATAAATGTTATATCTATAATGTTCTTTATTACTTTAAATGCTGTTGTTAGCAGCTATTAACTTTGTTCTGCATTAGTTTAATTGTATTCCTTAATTTGACATTTTATATTTCATTACCTCAAATACTTCTGTACATTAGTCTCGTTTTGTTGCGAATTATTTCCTTTATGTTAATGTAGTTTAGGTTAAATATTCTCCAACCACTGGAACATACTACAACCTATCTATTAATCGGGGAACAATAAAAAACTTTTCATGAAGGGAAGGTTCCATACCGGGTACTAGGATGGGATGTTAAACCAGCACATAAAATGTTTTCAAAAAGGTTAACACCAACACTAGAAAGCCAAATGGCTACAAATAAGTACAATCGTCAGATTTTTTAAGTTAGCACTTTTGATCATCATTTTTTAATTTTGTCAATGCATGCACTTTCAGGTATGCTTTTATTTTTAGTGCTGTTCTAGGGTCGTGAAGTGTCGCTAATGTCACTTGGCACCTATTTTCATTACCAGGTTGATACACCACAAAGTTCATTTTGAGTAAGGATCTTTAGGTAACATAGGCCTCGTGGTCCACAAGATTTGCATTTTCCTTTATAAAAAACCACAGATCATAGCTGCAAAAAAAGTAAGCCCGCCTGCCCCCCTTCCTTTAATTTAATTTTTGTTTAAATTTTATTTTTTAATATAAAATCGAATTTATTTTTTAATATAAATAAATGGATCAGTTAAAATATTTCAAACAAATCATTGGTTTAACAAAATTATTCATAACTTCTGGATTTAAAAATTCGTTTAATCTGGCATTCGAAAATCTTATGCACTAACATAACTTTGAACAACAATATTTTTAGGGGAAAAAACTTTATTAAACCCGCTTTGGCTATTTTAAGATTTCCTATATATTTACCAAAACTTAACAGCCAAAATTCCCATCCTCCTTCTACTTATAGGAAATTATCTTCAAAATTACCTTGGTTAAGTCCTTTCGGTACTTATTACACCTGATGAGTCTTCTAAGACGAAATAAGGCCACCCTAGCACCTGACTTCATTACACGTGAAGCATTACTAGATCCAGGTTTACGCTAAAAGAAAACATAAATTCAATTTATGCTGGATTTCAGAGTTTAAGAAATAATGTAGAACATCAAGAATATTAATTTAACAGTGTATTACGTTCTAAGTAAGTAAAAACAGTAGAACTAATATGCAATTTCAGTAAGAAATAAAATTACTAATTAAAAAAGGATGAAACCATACATAAGCTTTCGCTCGCTTCCAAGAAACCTTGAATCCTTTATTGTTATCTGCAGGAGTAATCCCAATACTTTTGCGATGAACTAATCCATTGTACCTGAATGAGGCAATGTTCAGCAGGTTATTTGGTTCCTACAAAATGAAAACACTTCAGCTGTGCCAATCATCAATCATGTTAAGAGATATATGAAAGCATATCACTAAATAAGGAAGCATACACAAGATTGCTGGTAACGTTTCATTCTTAAGACATAGGTAATTATCATACAGTTAATAGTAGTTAACTTGGCCAACTTAACATAAAATAAAATTAACTATTTAAAGATAATAAACTTATTCATATTGAAACTTACAGTGCTAAAATGTTTCTTGATATTTCTCTTTTTAACGAGATAAGAATTATTCTTTCGAATAATCATCCACGACAAATGAGCCGGGACAGTCATGATTCTAAAACTGAACCAAAATTAACAATAATCACAGCAAGTTATATTCCAATTTACTCACAACCTTACCTTGTTGAACAAGCACACGAGGAGCAACGAGGATCCTAACCTTACAACAGGGCTATCATGATACAAAAAAAACTAGTAGCAATTTGAAAAATTGTAATTTATTCAAGACTTACAAAAATTATGAGCGAAACAAAATTATTTACTGTTCATTTAATATGATTTCTTATTTTTTTTACCAAATAAGGACAATAATTTTTTTTTTATTTGCCAACAGCCAAATCATTTTCCCGCCATTTGGGAAGAGCGGAATATACAATTGTCGAAGCTCTTAATAGGTCATGTGATAAGTATCTTCCTTAGAGATGAGTTTTACTGCATCTTTCATTTTTAAATATGAACAGACAAGAGAAGTTGAAGTATAATAAATATAAGAATGTAGTAAAAACTTGGGAATGTGAATTTAAAACTTTGCATGGAAACTTACCAAACAAGGTGAGGAGTATTAATAGTTTTTTTTTTCATAATTATAACTGTGTTAAACTTTTCAAAAACTTTGTGGCGTTAATTATCTAATTAATGTTAATTAATTAATAATATTATTTGATTTTAGGATGATATAAAGAGTGCTCCCAAGAAGGTGATAGATGCTTATAAGGCTTATTGGCAGTTAAGGAAGCAATGCTCAGATAACACTATTTTAGATGTGACAATAGATGAAAATGCTAAAGATTGTTTTAATGCAGCTAGTGGTGAGTATAGTGGAGGATCTGATTCAACCATTGCACTTAATGTGGTAGGCAGTCGCTTCTCTCAAGCTCTGGAGAGTGTTAACACTGAAAATGGTGAATTAAACGTACAAATTCCTGTCATATTGGAATCTGCAGTGACAACTGCCAATTCTGACTATAATGGATCTGATGTAATATGTACAGTTGTCAATGAGGATGAGAAAACTTCTCAAGAAATTGGGGAAAACAAGAATGTAGAAATAACCAGTGATAAGGATTTATCCTCCGGAGTTTGTGAAAATAAGGCTGATACGGATTTAACCCCACATTGTAACAAAGAAAATGCAGATAAATCTGAGGTCTGGGGACCTCATGTTAGTAAACAAAGTAAGGTTAAAAAATTTCGAGAAAAGTCAGTTTCTTTTCACTATACTGAAAAATTGTTTGCTGGAGCTAAGTTCGCAAAAAGAAATCCAAGGAAGCCTTGTAACTTTAAACGAAATAGAACATCTGATGGTATTCCTATGAATGAAAATTCATTGACACAAACTTGCATTGATTCCTCTGTGTCTAATATATCTTTTCAAGGAGATACTTCTGACCTAAACGATGATGGTGATAATAATAAATCAAAAGAAAATGAAATTCATTCCCCTGGGCATTTTAATTTATTAAATGAAAAAACTAGAGTAATTATAAACTATGCTCCTCCAGCATCATATCAGGGTGTAAGTGTACTTCAAAAAATGATGAATGATGGGGAGGTCACAAAAGTTACTAGAAAAGTAAATGAAGGCTGGTTGGAAAGGGTATCTGGGAGTACGAAGAAGGATGAAAATTCATTTGTTGATTCGGGCTTTGATTTCAAGGATTCAAGTACATCCAAGAGCAGTGGAAGTACAAACAATGCTCTTTCTGAAAATCAAAGTAAGGATGATCATGATGACAGTGGAGAAGATTTGGTGTACAATAGTGATACAGAGTCAAATACTTGCTCCCAATTTGCCCTCAGACTTTGTAAGGCTAATATTGAAACATATGAACGGAACTCTACTTCTGTAAACCAAGAGACTAAAGATTCATCCAGGAACATAAAACGGCCGTTAGATAACCCTAATAATAAGAGTTCAAAAGTTTTCAGACTTGATAGTGAGGTTGATAAAACTAATCTGTTGTCATCCATAGCTAGTTGTGGAAAAAATAAATTAAACCAACCTAATAAATTGACTAAAACCGATAGTCATAGTATGGAAAACGAATCAGAGAATAATTCTATTATAATTAATAAATGCATAAAGGAACTGAAAACTGAGAGTGAAAGTGACAAGAAAATGAGGGAACTTGAAAAAAGAGTGAGTAGTGGAAAGGCTAATCAAAATTTCAGAAAAATCAATATTGAAAAGAAGGTATTTGTACGTGGGAAAAAAGGATTTAATTTTAGTCGGTATAAAAAAAAGCAATGGAAAATGTTGAAAACTGCTAACGGAGATAGTGGTGATTTGGATTCCGGTGTGTTGAAGTGTTTCAAGTGTGGTGATGTTGGTCATTTTGCACGCCAGTGTAAAAGTAGGTATTATTTTTAAAAAAAAACCTTACTACCCTTACGTATTATATTTAGTAAAATTCTCCAATATTTATTTTGTAGAAATTGGTGATCTGTTGCCGTATGATGAAGATGTAGACGAGGAGAGTATTTTCCCTACATTGGCAGAAGCTGAAGAAATGGCACATGAAACAGCTAAACATATGCTGGTTAGCAGGAGACTTCGTCAGTCAGAGAATCTTGAAGTAAATAAACTTCAGTTTGCATTTCATAACCTATATTTAGTTAAGGTCATCACCTGAACATAAATACATGTAGGATTGGTGAGGCCTCTGCGACTTCATATTAATTACTTTGCTATAAGTAAAGTATAGTAGTCATGGAAAAATCAGTTTCGGGATTTTGAAGACATTCTCAGTAGGAGTTTGATACTCCTGAGTCCAATTGGTTTTTGTTTTTTTATAATGTCTCTGTGTAAGTGCTGCTAAATGTTTGTAAAAAAACTCTGTAGGTCACACCGTTGGATGATAAAATTGGTATTATTCTATAATAATATTATAAAATATAAAATGGGCCGTATAGTATAGATTAAATGTATCGTTTTGGTGGAATATTACATTATTTTGAAAATGAATGCAACTTTTTTTTTTCTATGTTCTGAATGAGGATCTCATTTTTTCTCCTAAACTACTAATTTTATAAAATTGTATTTGTCTAATTAATATTGAACTGATCATAGCATTTACAGAAAAAAGTTTCAATAACAGGAATGGTCAAATTAATGTCAGAATCATTAAAAATGTCAACTAAAGTTGAAATCTAAAGATTGTTAGCACTATTCTAGTTACTTTGCTTGACCTATCATTATGAGATATAACACTAAAATAGCTTATTATAGGAGGATGAACTGTATAACTTTTAGCGAAATTGCAATTTAGAAAAGATTAACGTACATTTTGCAAATTTAAAAAGAAAATTATTTCGTGAAACGATTGGCCATAGAATATGTCCAATGTACTTGTCTATATATCATCTACATAAAGTTAGTATGTTAGGATAAACATGTCAAAAACATTAAACTACAGACAAAAAGCACCACTCAGAACCTAAAAATGTGATCCCAAAACAGCAACCAGTTATATTAAACTTAAAAAGGTTTTTTAAAAAAAACTTCTATTTGCTTAGTGAGTTAATTTGATGTGTATAAATTTTATGCTATTAATGCGGGTACTGCATGGAATTATAAATTCAGGAACTATTTCATTATTTTGTTCTTTACCCAGGGACATTACATCGTTCTTTACTGAATTATACTAATTTCATTAAATACATATTATGATATATATATATATAGTTCTACATTTGTAATGTGCGTATAATATGTATGATGGATAATGATGAGGGTTTTTATTGAACCAATATATATGAAAAACTATTTTTTTCTTCTTAACATACTCGTTGTCATTTGTTTGTTTTTATTGCTACTATAAATTATATTTACCATAATTTATACGAATATGTATAAAAATTATGAATAAAATAATATTATATTTATAATCTTTCAAGAAAAAATTGACACTATTTTCAGATAGATTTACACAGTCGGCATTTTTTTGTATGATGACTCACTGTCTGGTTGGGTAAATATATATCGAAAACTTTGCAAACAGTTAATGATTTGCACCGTTTATCAAATGCTTGTGACATTTAGCAGACATAAAGTGGTATGGTAAAAAATCTTATAGATGTTGGAAATATTGAAATATGGGATTATCGTATTTTATTTCAAAATTAATACTAATCTTAATTTGCTCTTCTGGTTATTTTAAAAACTTTAAATTGATATTAAGTATTGTGCTAATATGAATTTTGAAAGAGGAAATATTACATTAAAAAGGGTAATTATTAATTATGTCAGAGTGTGCTTAAGCATGACTATATTTTTATTGTAAGTGACAAAATTAACAAAGCCACATTATGGTGAGTGAAGTCATTGGATTGGCTGCCAATTATTTTTGATAATACTTTTACAACACTTGTATAATATGTTCAGATGATAGCCGTATCATAAATGTACGCAATTAAATTGATTGATTGATAAAATCAATTGCTGGATTACAAGTACCGTCTTTTTCCAAAAATAAAACCCTTCTTACTTTATTTTTAGGTCAAAATCCGTTCTAGAGCTTATTCTCGGGGGAGAGTTTCAAGTACATTGAGTAGCTTTACATATTTTTGTTTAGTATTTATTTGTATACAGAAATTTAAATTTATTCGATTACAGTCATGTCATCTTCTGGAACATCGTCATAAATTATCAAACTTTTGAATTCCCTTCTGATTTTCCTCCAAATCTATTTCCTGTAGAATTATTGGTCTGAATTTCTCATGTCTTGCAGTATAGCTGTGGTTAAATTAATACTATTTGTGTAAGTAGCCTTCTAGAAACGAACTTTAGAGGTAAACAAATAATTTCTTGGAATATTTCTTTCCAAAGAATTCTCTGAAATATTACGACAGCTAGAGATACGTACTACATTCAACAGCAATTTTTTAACGAATTATATTTTCCACATTATCTTAACTAGGTCCTATTTGGGGGAGGGGGGGGGGGGGGAATTAAGTAATTTAAGATAATCTTCTAAGGTAGTTTTCAGGACTTAGTATTCATTGTTTATTGTTGTAAACATGAAATACTTTTACGGGGTTGTTTACTTTAACGTCATTTAATCAGTCTTTTTAAATACACTTCATGTTTTAATTGATAATTCGTAATGTTTTACTAATTCATTTTAAAGTATGTTTTCATTATTTCCATTACACTAGTATTGTTTGGGAGGTCCAAAGGAATTCAAAGAATTTTAGATAAAGTACAGAATGTCAAAAAATATTTTCGCGATTAAAGCATCTGATATATCTTTTGAAACACCTTAAAGTCGGTACCATTTTAAAATAAATACTCGTATTACTGACTGCAAAATGAAATTTACTCATAAACAACTTCTAACCCATAGTAAGAAGGAAATGCATTTTTTTTTTAATTTTCACAGGTGCTGTGATTATTATTTCGATTTTTTTTTTTTTTAGGTTCAAGGTGAATGTATTTCAGAACAAGTAACCAGCATTCAACCTACAGAAGGAGAAAAAGAAAGAGTACCTCCAGTGTATCCGTTGTCGGATGACGGATCTTTAATAGGTAATTAGTGATTTTAAGTGTATGCATATCTATATATATTTAGAGGTTGTGCAATCAGACATATATATGTTCAAAGCAAAATTTTCATTGTGTTTTGAACATTTTGTATATATATATATATAAGATTCTGCGCTCATGACTTTACTACTAATTACTTCTATTTTTCCCACGGTCTTCCGTTGTGAAGGTGATAATTGCGAAAGAAAGTTAGCAAATGAATTCAGTACGGCACAAAGCAACAAAGAGTTGCAGTTAATAAAACACTTGACGGTTACCATCGGTTTCTAGTTAACTATTAAACTAAATTAATATAACAAGAATTTTCTGTTTGGTTACATTGACTCAACTTTTTGCCATGTATTTAAAAACAAAAAAATATTTGACATAGTGTTGACTGTTTTGTTTTGTTTAGAAACACCGAAAGAAGTATTTAACATCTTAAAGGATTTCGGGTTTGACAAATTCCGAGACGGCCAGGAGGAAGCCATTATGAGAATCTTAAGTGGACAGTCGATTTTATTATCTTTGGCTACTGGTAGTGGGAAATCACTTTGCTACCAGATACCTGCTTATTTATACTATAAAATGTATTCAGCCGTAACACTCGTCGTTTCACCTCTCGTTTCCCTTATGGAGGATCAAGTAAGTGGATTAAGTGTCCATATATTATTTTAATAGTATTTTTTCTCTAGTATATATTAAGGATAATAGTTCTTGTGATTTTTTTTTCATTTTGATTTATTATATTAAGTAATTTTTATTTAGTTGAATTCTTTCAATTTTTTGTATAACTATTAAAGGTTTCATGTTGCGGGGGCAAAATCCAAATGGCTTGTTTACATAGAAACCAAACAGACAGGAAAAGAGCATCAGTTATTGAGAAATTAAAGTCAAATGAACTTTGCGTTCTTCTGGTTTCGCCAGAAGCCCTGACATCTGATTACTCCTCCTCGTCATTGTTTAGCAGCATTGGTAAGGTTGCCTTCGTTTGTGTCGATGAAGCGCACTGCCTGTCCCATTGGTCTCATAACTTTAGACCTTCCTATCTTGTGGTCTGTAAGGTAACGGTATTTTTCTTATCAATGCTTTTCCACTTTTTTGTTGTTTTTTTTTTAATAAATATTTATTGGAAAATATTTATTTTTTTTTTTAGATTTTAAGAGAAAAACTGAATGTAGGAACTCTTGTTGGTTTAACTGCCACCGTAAGTGCTTTTACTTGTGAAAGAATTCTTTCAATCCTTGGTGCCGAGCACCACATATCTGCAGCTAATCAGATTCCTGACAATCTTGTGCTAAGTGTATCAAAAGATTCTAACAGACAAAGAGCTCTCATAACCTTACTGTCATCTCAAAGGTTTTCTCAGTGTTCATCAATTATTATTTATTGTACAAAACGGACAGAATGTGAAAACTTGGCGTCTTTTCTTAGAGCAAATATGCAGGTGAGTATCTTTTAATTTACATTTCATTTTATTGGTATTTTCCTTTACCTGTTGATATAGATTGTACAAAAAGTTTCATGTAATTCGTGTCCTCTTATTAACACAATCTACTAAAGTATGAAATACGACGCCTCAGTTGTAAGACCTAGTATTTATAAAAAATTGTTTCTTTAACTTGAAACATGTTTTGTTCTCTTTTTGTTTTTCAAGGGAACCAATAATCCATATACTTTCAGTATATCCTTCAGTTTTTTTCTGAACGGGAACAGTTTTTTTAAAGATTAAATATTTTTGTAGTTATTGTTTCTAATTTTCATGCTGTTAAATTAATTTAACCCTAGGTTTTTGCATTCAGTTTAAATTGCTTTCCAAAAAGTTGAACTTTTATAGTTTCTAACATCGACGGTTTTTATATACTTTCTGCTAAGCAGTATTTAGTTATTTAGTGGTATTTCAACTTTTATATAATTTTAATTATGTAAAATAGTATTTGTACCCCTAATGTAAAGTGCAGTTACTTTTCTATCTCTTACAAATACGTTTGAAATGTAATAAACAAGGTTTGGATTAATCATATCATTCTGCACAATAGATCCCATATTAAATGTGTTTGTTTGCATATCATCTTTCTTTGTTTGCAACTTGTGTGCAAGTAAACTAGAAATGGAGACGTTGAGGTAACAGTATTTTTTAATTACGAAATTTGGTATAAAAATCCAAATATGTTAAAGATTATTATTGTAATCGCAGATTAAACCAAAGGGATTTTATTTACGTTTAAAGTTCTGTAGATGGTTACAAGTATGAGGTTCTTTTTTTATTATCAACAAAAAGAAATATTTAAAAATTCTTGAAATTAAATCCTTCATACGAAGGATTTCATTACGAAGTAATTTCATTACTGGTAATGTTAAAACTTTACCAGTATTATTTACAAATATTGTATGAGAACCTTATATTATTCCTTGTATGCAAAGAATTATGTTTCATCGTGTGATATGTATGTTACATTGAAGAATTTGAATAAATCCTCAAATCTTCGAAGAAAGAGACTTTCCGGTGATGCAGAAGTCTATCACGCTGGTTTAACTGCTGGAAGAAGGAAACAAGTTCAAAAAGCATTTATGTCAGGTGAATATTATATTTTATTAAATAATTTAGAGAATTTTATTCAGTAAAAAAAAACTTAACTTCATATATATCATTTAGGGAAATTGCGGATTGTTGTGGCGACAGTTGCTTTTGGAATGGGTATAAACAAGAATGATGTTAGAGGAGTCATCCACTACAATATGCCATCTTCATTTGAAAATTACGTGCAAGAAATCGGACGAGCAGGTCGAGATGGACAACCTGCTCACTGTCATTTATTCCTTGACCACAAGGTGATTGTATTGCGTTCCAACTTTTTAAACATAACAATTTACGTATATAATTGATTATACGTATACCATTCGTGATTTATAGCAATACTTTTTTTTTAAATGTAATTTTTTACTTTTATATTAGATTTAATATTTAGTCTTTTATGAAATATTTATCTTTAACAGGAATTACTGTATTCTATCTTTAGGTGTAAAGTAAAATTAAGTTCTTTAGTGAGAGAAATTTAGTTCTAAATCCTTTTAATTCTTTTAAATTCTTCTTTTAAAATTCTTGATGCAAATTTACACACATTAATGGCATACACCTTATTTTTAAAAGCGACTAACGTAGAAAATTATTTTTACGTTGCTAAATTAATCATTTTAAAGTTTAATTTTAAAAAATTGTATGATACTTAGTATATATGAAAATTTAACGCATTGATAAATTATTTCTAAAAATGTGGATTAAAGGATTTATTATTGTATATTTTTTAAAATGCACTGTTATTGTCAAAGTAGTTTTTCAAAGCTACAATTTATTGATGTAATTGAAGTTATTGAGTTTAAAATAAGAAGGGTAAGTTATTGGTGATTGCCTTGTTAGTTGTATTGCCTTCTAATTAGGTTAGGTTGCAGTGACAGTCCCAGAAGGGAACATAGGCCGAACAATGACCCTTTGTGTTACCATACAAAGAAGATTATTCTACTAATATTTTGCCTAACTCAAGTGTATTTAGAGCAGGAATCTTTTACGAGTACCTGACATCGTACAAGCTCGGGACCGATGGTTTAAAGTCCTCTCCGAGGGACGAAGTGTTCAGATTCATTCACATCCCGCGAGAATAAATCGAGGGCCAGAGTAGGTATTGAACCCTGGACCTACCATTCCTGAGACAAGCATGTTCCCATTGAACTATTTGATTTTTTTGTTTTCTGGAAACCGTGTATTAAAGTAATCCTTGTTAGGTTGTAATGGCAATGTACATGGAGACCTGTACATTACTCTTTTTAATACAAGTTGAATATTCTCCATTGGGGCTATTGGAAGTCCTGAATTTTGCTTAACTTAAGTAAATGTTGTTTAGGGTTCTTTAACAAGTACCTGACAATGTACAATAAATCTCGGGACCGACGGCTTAACGTCCTCTACGAGGGACGACGTTCTAATATTTATTGACCTCCTAAGTGAATCAATCAATCAAGGTCCTAGAGTGGGTATTGGACCCCGGACCTACTAATTCTGAGGCGAGCATGCTAACCTGGCGCTCCTATTCGAAATGTGTTCAATAAAATTGAAGAATATACTATCACTTCACTTACACTTATTTAAGACCTCAACCTTTCCACCTATAAATACAATTTCAGACTATTTTGCGTTGAAATAAAACTACTCAACTGCCAGTTATTGGACGAAATATATGTATTATTTTGTTAGGTAAATTTAAACTCTCTCTATAAATAAAGAATTCATAATTTTTGTTAATTAGTTTATATTAAAACTTTAATATATTTAATGAAATTACTAATTTTAATAATAATAATTAGTCCACTTCTTCTAATTTTGAAAGTAATAATCATTCCTCCTTGTTGTTAATTTATTTGGTTTGAATAAATAATCGAATGTAACATTGTTAACCTTTTTGTTTTTCAGGATGATATAAATGAGCTGAAGCGACACATATATTCCAATTCAGTAGATAGAGCAACATTAAGACAACTGCTTGCGTTGGTATTTGTTAATTGTAAATGTAAAACAACCTGTCCTCGTCACGAAATTGCATTTTCTGTTGATGACACTGTAATGAAACTTGACCTACCTCAAGAAAATATAAGTACATTATTGTCGTACCTGGAAGTGAATTCTGCTGTCAATATTACTTCAGTATCTCCAGCATACACTACTTGTAAAATATCTTCATATAAAGGACCTCGATATCTTGCGGCAACAGCTAAAAATGTAATTATGTTCATTTACAGTTTCTTTTTTATTTATGAATTGTCACGTAATGCAATCCTCAGTGAGTTTGCCTCACTCAGTTTTCGCACGGGTTAAGTCACTGGAAAGTGATAGGAAACCCTACTTAGAGTGGGGTTTTCAGTTTCTCTAGTTAATATGTTGATACCTGATAAAATATTTCATAACAGACTCATGCTAGGCATAGTGGCTTGCATACTTGTTAGTACTGAAATTTCTGATTTGAATTAAGAATTTTCCCTCAGTTATTTTCATTGTGAGATAAGAAATGTACATATCCCTTCTGGAAGGATATGAATCATCCCGAGACTGATCGGGTATTCCTTAAAAATCGCAACTGTAATAACATTTAATAACTTAAAATTAGGACTAATTTGTAGATTTTATTGAATTATATGATATTTTATGAACTAAAAATACGGACTACTGATAGCATATTTGTTTGCTCAATGGTCTTAACCTATCATTGCAGAAATGGTTCATCAGAAAATCTTACTCATTCTTTTTTCAAAATTCTCCGTGATGAATTAAAGAACTCCCCATTAAGTATCATAACAGCTATTATTTATGTATTATTGGTTTCGGTCATGCAAGCTAAAACTAACTACATATCAGTTCTTTTAGGACATATGTTTTACTGCTGGCATGAGGCCTCTATATACACAAAAAAATGTGGTTAGTGAATTTTAATTTGGGTTGGTATTTACTAATTATTTTATCTTCGAAAGTATTTGGCAATAAGAGAAAATTCTTGACACTTTTATTTTTCTAGCATAGACATTAAAATAATATTTCGTCATCCTTCCCGGAATGGTTACCTATGTAACCATATAAGTTTATATCATAAATTGCCCAGTAACCCTTGTTGGTGAATGTGACACCAAGCACTTATGCACACTGTACTAACTAAACATTTGATCAGATTGGTAACCTTTTCGAATCGGCATCCACAGGTTTAATGACGTCAAGACGTCGTCATTCCATCTTTTCATACACCTTAATTTAACAATAAACATACATTTTAATTTTTCTTTCTTAAATACTCCTAATTTCTATCTTGAAAAAATATCTCACAAAATATGAATAATGATGAACTTCCTCAGAAACTTGTGGAATACCTTATTGTTCCCAGGAATAAACTTTCGATTTACATTTCTAAACATTGTACTCAATTTTCTAGAAAATCTTATGCTTTATTTTTTTTAATGAATAAGGAATTATTAATTTTTGTTGATTAGTTTATATTAAAACTTCAATATATTTAATGAAATTACTATCCACTTCTAATTTTGAAAATAATAGTCATTCGTGTTTGTTATTAATTTATTTCGTTTGAATGTTATGAATGAAATCTAATTCGTCAATTATAAGAGAGATTCAGTAATTTATGATCATGTTGAACGATTAATCATATGACCACGAGGGATTTATATAATCATTCCCAAATCATTGTGATATATTCTGCAGAATTAGTGCTCTATGATCTGAATTCGACTGACTAATTTCTTGACTTATAGTTACCACCATTATTTGTCATTGTAAGTTAAAGGAGACTTAATAATTAATTGAATGATTTGATATGTTCAAACTATTGTGAGTTTTATGTTAAGTTACAATAGCCGTTCCACTAGAGAACACACATGGTACCAGAGTGGGTATAGAACCCCGGATCTACCAGTTCAGAGGAGAGCACGTAAGGCACTGAGCTACCCTGGTCCCTTTTGCGACCCTTAGTTATTAATATATTCATTGGGAATGTGCCTGTGAGTTATCATTTTTGTAAACAATGTAAATTATCCGGAACTTTATCAGATTTTTAACCTATGGAAACCTAAACGAACACAGATTATTTATTACTTATCACAAGTACACTAATATATATGTATTGTTTGTCTCAGTGTCCTCCGTTAGCTCTAGGCATAGCTTTGGCGAAACATCAAGGAGCGAAAGTTCAAGCTAGTGTCGAGTTTGATGTTATTAAAGTAGCTTCCATGATCAATTGGGATAGTGGCATCGTAAAAGGAACTTTAAAAAAGTTGGAATGGCAAAAAGGAGGTAAATTTAGATTTTTGTAAATGAAAAAGTGAAATGAGAAAGCTAAATTTAATGTATAAAGTGTTCTACAATATTAAATAGACTTTAGCTTCTTTGATTACTCTTCGTAATAAAAGTAAAAACATGAACTGAACCATTAAAAAAATTAAGTTGCTTATATTAATTTGAAATTAATTTAATTTTAATTAATCCAGTTATTTTTTGACCTTAATTGATCTAAGAAAAAACTCTGTGGGGCTAACACTAAGCTTTACTATAAGTACACACATCAGACTCTATGTTGTAATTATTATCTAACTCAAATTTTATTCATGTTTTAAAATTACCTGAGTACAATGCAGTCCTTTCCTACACCAAGAACAATATGCCTCTAAAATGTGATTACGATTTCTCAAATAGTGCGTCTTTTTGCGTGCTCAAAATATTGTCATTAGACATGAATGTAGATTTAATGAAAATGCATTCAAGAGACCAGATAACCTGTATATCTATGATCATGGAAATTAAATTTTGATCGTGATCACTATACTTTATAAATAGTAACCAACTAAAGAAGTGAAGCAAGTGTCTGTAAAGAGAAAATTAAAATTTATTCTTTAAATGTATTGGCTCAGAAAAATATAGCATGTACATATCATAGCATATTACAAATCTATAAGGCTTTAATAATAAACAATTAAGAGAAAGGAACAAGCGGAATAACACCAATTCACTTCAATATTTGACCTTGTCACAACAAGAATAAGAATTCTGTTGCCTGGTAAACAGCAACTCTTTGAGGTCGAAATATTGAAGTGAGCTTTGTTGTTCTTGCTCCGGGTTCTTTTTTCTTAATGGTTTGACAAGTTAACCTAACACACTGTTTCTTTTTGTATATATTATTTATATAGTTTATATATAATAATATAATCAGATTTCACAATAAACAAGTGAAACAACAATCAATGTTAAAGCCACAATAAGAAATGGGAAGTTATTTCAACCGTAACAAGCTGTAATTCCGTTCACGTGTAAATCCGTCTAAATCTCAAAATTGACTTTTTTTCTCGCTTACTATGCTCCACTGATAGTAAAGTCCCCTAGAAATCTTTATGTCTAAATAAGTTTTTTTATTTTGATTCCTATTAATATTATTTATTCTGATGTAGATATAAAATTATATGAATATAATTTGTATTTGTTGATACTTAAATGTTGAATATTTTGTTTTTCAGAAAGCAGTTGGTTTAAAACGGGTATATCTGTAGAATTGAGTGATCTTGGATTTCGACTTCTGGCTCCAGGCAATTTATCTTGTGATGAAATGGATGAAGCGTTGAACACTCTTCATTCCACTGTCACTCAGCATGAATCATTCAGTTTAAAACAACTACACTTTCTTAGCAATACTTTATTAAGGTAACCCCTTCGAGGTGTATAAGTTAAAATAATATATCTTGATAACCATAAATATTGCTTATTATGAAAGAAGAAGCTTTTTGTGATTCAACTCGTGCATCAGTTAAACATCCACTAGTCCTTTTGATGTTTTGGTTATCCTCGGTATGGACTGATGACGAACACCGAATAGAAGCACAAATTATAGAATTTATTTGATTCAATGCTAAGAAACCTTTCTAGATATTAACATTAATCCAGTAAAACTAGTTCTATTATTCTATGTTCTATACTGTTTAAACCGTTTAGGTCAAATGAAAAAACAAAGCTAATGAATTATTTACCCTTGTTGAGGAAAAAGAGAGGTTTTGAAATGACAGTATTTATTTAACTTGATCAAGATAATAATAATGGAAATTGGAATCGAGATAATATTCCAGTAACCTGTGACGGTATATATACTCTTAGGCCTTCTAAACTGTAAGCATTAAAAAGGACTGTTATAGGAAAAATGCAAATATCGAAAGAAATGGGATGTTAATTGGAAGAGTTGACAATATATTAATCAATTTTAAATTCCTTTATTACGACAAAAACTTGAATTTTGAATAACGTTTGATTTTCACAAATTCGTTATCCATGTAAAATGTCTATATTTCCGGTTCAAACTGATTATTTTTTGTGACTAATTTGTAGCGATTAGTAAATTTACTTTTTGGATTATATTCATTTATTATTCAGTTTCTTTTGTCAAATTATCTGACTGTAGTAACTATATAAAAACTACCTAGGTCAATTTGAGCAATACACCTGTTTAAAGCCACTAAGTAACTGGGATTAGTTAAATATTTTCAAGATTAATAGAGACTTTGGATTGTCTATTGTGTTTGAACAGTTAAAAAGTTTATTTTTTTTTTATAATTTGATATTCTAAAGGAGACTCGAGATCCATGATTTGTATGAGCAACACAACTGTCTAGAAGAAATGAATATCGATATTTTTTTTTCTTTATTAGTCACTAATTTCTTTATTAATTGAGATGTTTTTTTGTGGTTATTATTCTTTCAATTTCTCTACAGTGATGGGATAAAGGTAAAAGGTGTCTTAATCATGTGGCATAGGAGGGGTGGGAGGAGGTCAATTTGTAATATCAGTGTGTTTGTTTATATGGTTTGCTATCAATGATCAAACCACAAATGAAATGATGCACGACACATCTGCTGAGGGGTTGAGAAGATTGGGAGGGAAGAGTAGAATTTTAGAAGGGTGAAAGCGCAGGAATGGACCAATGTCCAGAAAGCATAGCATCTATTGTTTTAGTTGGGTTTTTGACTCTGATGAAGACCGCTTGTTACGTTTGAAATATCTTACTCTTGATTTCCCATTTCATTTGTGGTTTGATCATTGATTGTTTGCTATATATGTCAAAAATCACTTCACTTTATTGTACTTTCATTATATTGTATCCCAGCTTCATTAATTCCAATAAAATACATTATTTTTTCTTTGAGAAGATCGATGTTAAAAAATTTGGGAGGAAAAATTGCCTCTAATCCCACTGATTTCTATATATTAACATAAAATAGTTTTAAATTTTTATTTAGATTGAAAAAAAATTATGAATTTTTTAAAAAAGTACTAGAATTTAAATTCTTGAAAACCATACCAGCATATTGAAATTGAGCAACAGATGTCTTAAAATATCACAAAGAAAAAATATTCCATTGAAGCACTTTAATATTTCAATCCAAATGAATAACTTTTCAAACACTGGTATTTAGCTAGTTATAATTAAAACTTAATTTTTTTTTCAAGTGTGGCTTATAAATCAGTTGAAGACTGCGGAGATTCTGTGGACCTAGTGAAATGTGAAAAATTAACTGCTTGTATAAAACAGTATTTTTCAGAAAAAGATGTTCTCAAGGACGTAGTTGTAGAAAAGGTAAGTCACGTTTTGTTGTCGGTAATGGTTATAATGGTAGAATATTTTTCGTTAATAGGTAAAAACCAGATCATGCGACGAACTTCCACTATTTATTGTACCACAATACTGTTAAAAATGTTTTATTGAAAAATTTGTTTGTTGCCATTAGTGTAAATTCAAAAGCAATCTAAAAATATGTATTGAAATATAACACCATTTTCGTTTCATTGTTTTTAATGTTTTGAACTCATTGAGGTTAGCAAACCGCCATTACTTTTACTAGTTTGGCACTCTTGTGATGGTGTTAATTTTTAAGATATGTGATATATATGCCATCATATAATGTAAAGTTGCAATGGAAACACTAGTTGGCAAGTATCTTGAAGGTTTTATTCTATGGGACCATAATTTTATAAGCTAATCATAGCTTGTCATCATGTCTTTCAAGGTCAGTAGTCAATGTAAACTAACAACTTAATTCTCTGCATACTGATAAGTACATAACTTGTGGCTTTATACTTCAATTACAGCAAGGGTATAATTGTATCTATTTCACTAGTTTGGTAAATACATCTATTTATTTTGTCTAGATAGTACAAGATTTACATGTTATTAATTTCCAAACTATATTTTTCAGACCATGATTGACAATGAAGAAGAGGTTGCTTCCGATATATGTAGTATAATTAATTTGTATCCTGATAACTCCTTTAATGGGAGATCAATTGCTAGAATTTTTCATGGAATAGGGAGTCCAAATTTCCCTGCTGTTGTCTGGGGAAGGACAACATTTTGGAGGTTGCACTTGGACAAAGATTTCAACTGCCTCTGTCGTCTTGCCACAAAACAGCTTATTTCTTTTCGGTGAGGGTTAGCAAATCAAAAAGGGTAAATCAATATTTGGGAGTTCAAACTAAACTGCAAACGCAGTTAATTCTTTTAACTTTTAGTGTATCTAAGTTTAAAATAGTGTACTTTTTTTCATGATTGAATTGTAAAAATCAATCTTCATTGTCAAGGACCTGTTACCGAATATATAAATTATATTTATTCATTACAAATGTCGTATGTTCAAATATTTTTATAATATATTACCTTTCTGTATTTCCTAGAGAATTATAATTTATTTGTTATTATTTAATTGATGGAAAAATATTTTTTGACAATTTTTTAGAAAATATAATCTCTTTAAATTATTATTTATTAAAATCCCTTGAGATAAAACTTGAGAACTTTCGTAATTTCATTATTATTGAAAAATATAGGTTGCTCCATATAAACAAAAACAATGTTTCGTTGTTTCCTAGAAGATAACATCCAAAAATTCTTTGGACGTTAAAATTATTTCATCCAAGGATTCAACTAGATGATTCCCTACTATTTCAAAAACTGCTACGATATATGATGTCGAGTAACAGTTAAAAACAAGTAAATAGCTTAATACACACATTAAGAACATGCGTGTTTATTAAGTTGACGTATAGACATATGTCTATCCTTGAATATGATTGAATTTCAAGTGGTAAGGAAAGTTTTTTCGGAGTATTACTTAAAACTATTAGAAGTCAATATTCTGGTCACCAACCTCTGATTTTCACGATAAATGGGTTCAAAAAAACATGTATATATATAAGTATATAAGCTGTTTGGTTTATCATATTCGTACCAGTTACGATGTATTTAGGAACTGCTTAATCGGTATGCTTACAAAAAATGTAAGTAGATAAGGGATACTTCGTAGGATTTATGCAACTGAATGTGACGTATTATGTGGATGACTTATATGACCTGTGAGAACACAAGTTTACGAACTGATACTTGAAGCTTTGTATCCAGTTTAGATAACTACTTGCTAGCGATTCCAGAATATTTTGACTTAACACAAATGTTGCTCATTATTAAAGAGTAACTTAAAAAAAAAAAATTTTAAATCTAATATCCTTTAAACTGAGGAGTAGAAAACAAAGTAATGCAATGAAACTGAAGAACAAAAATTTAAAACTACTAACGAAATAAACAATTTAATTTATTAACAAGAATCTATTAGTAATCATTGACTCTCCCCCATCCTAGACGCTCTTTCTTTAATTCATTCATTAACCAAGATGGAGTATCTTTCTTAAATGCTACGGCGTTCGGATACGGTAATTTTGGTTCAAAACCCTTGAATGGATGATACTTTTTAAGCTTCTTTATAAGGAATTCTTTCGCAATCTGTTTTGGATCTCTATATCTGTCCAGGTATCTGAAAATTACAGTAATAAAAGAATACAATAAACAAAATACGGTGTAACAATAATTTTCTATGGCATTGAACACAACACAAATTTAACTTACAGATTAAATGGTTGTTTCAGTGGAAACCACTTTTGTTCAGTGTAATAATGTTCACCGAAATCGTAGCAGTACGAGGGTGATTCTAATCCAAACTGGTTATGGAATAATTCTGTAACTGACTCATCCCATTCTGACTGGTAAAATGATAAGCCTGCAGGAGTTATTTTATCTTCATTCATTTTATAGAAATCAAAAGTTGAAAATGTTCTATCTTCTGGGTCATTACTAAAATAAAACACATTTTTGATTTTAAACAAATTAATTTAAAAAGATACAGTTCTCTTACAGCAATTAGTGTTTTGACCAAAGGTTTGGAGTTCTTACAATAAGTTGACCAAAGTTAAAATCCATAGCGAAGTTAGAGCACGATACAAATGCCTATGTACTTATTCAAAATAACAAGTGGCCAACTTCCTTGGTCAACGCACCTATTTCTCAAGGATATGCTTCAATGTACCACTAAATGAGCATAAATAAAAAGAGTATAGTCTTAATAAAAACTAAAAATTACCTTATTTTACTTGCTTTAATAAAAGGTAAATATTTTTACTCGAAATACCGCTGGCAAACTGATTTACAAAAAATCTTAACTACAAATTCCACAATATTCAATCTTAGCAGGTTCGTACCAATTAGGTCCAGGAGGGGGGGATTCAATAAGAAATGGTTTTTGCGAGATATTTTGATCCAAAAGCTTAAAAATTGGCTAAGCTCATAAACAATATAATAAATTATCAAGTTGATAAAAGTAAATAATCGAACAAGTAACCACTGGTAGTAATTTTTGTTCACAAAATTTTTACGCTAATGAAGCTTCAAGAATGACGTCGAAACTTCCTTTTAAACAGTAAAAATGTAAAGTAATCAAGAGCGACTTTAGTGTTTTATTTAACTAAGAAAGGTTTTTCTTAAGAATTCTTAGATCCTTTCCTCTTTATAAATCTGCCCAAGGCTTTCATTAACTGCATGGAATAATAAAATGAGAGTCCTCATTTATGTCATTATCTGGGTCGGACTGTTCATAAACCTTTCCGCTCAATATCCCCCCCCCCCCCCCCCCATACTTTTAGCAGTTCTACTTTTAAAAGAAATTACTAATATTTTTTCAATACTTGATCTTTAATTTTGCTACTTAATAAAATCATAGGAAATGAAATATAACGAAAAATATCCTCTTTTTACCATGGAGAACTCTCTCGAGGGAAAAGTGAAGAAAAATCAATTTCTGACGTCTGTTTGTACAAAAGAAATATATATCGGCAGTAACCAATGCCTCGTAGAGGGAAGGGTTGAAGATAGTTTCTCACTACTGTTCCTGAATCCAGATTATTCCCCTTTATGTTTCCGCTAAAAAAAAACACACCTTTCCATAAAATGTCAAATTAATGTTTTTAGTAATATTATTTACAAAACAAATTATTTATTTTAAACTTTCTGTTTAAAGTTAAAACACATAACAACATCCAAACTGTAAACAAATCATATTAAAAACACTTAATTCTCTTACTCTCTCCGCCTTTTTCGTTTAAAGAAGACTGTTACATAAATAATTAGAATCAATCTTTTCACATTTTGTAAATATTTTAACCAATATCGGAAAAAAAATTCAGTTACCTAAAACTTGATATCATACATACTTAGATGGAACTGAAAAAATAAAGATATTTCATATGTTAAGGAATATTCTTCAAAATGTAAACAGGCCGTGAAAAAGGGATAGAAAGTTTTTCAATTTTGGGAGCATGTACTTTATTTCAATACAAGGAGGAAAAAGGAAGAATCGTTTTAGCACAAATATAAAACCGTCATCAAGATCCTGAACAAAGTCAAGCATGGGTGAAAGACACTATGTCAATAAACTTAATTATGTCAAAACTAACTCCACCGGGTAGAATAAACCCCGTGATTTTACTCGCCCATGGTTAAAATCAGTGGCACTGAACAAATTAGCCACATTTATTTCTCTGGAGTAGCACTCAATGGGAGTTGATAAAACAAATGGGTAACTCAGAAATTTAATTTAAGAAGTATGGAACAAATGGAAATAGATGTCTCACACTAACATTAGTATACTTAGACAATATTTTAAATAGTGTACTATTTGGTCACAAGATAAAATGGTTACTATTGCAAATATATTTATTGTTAACTGATTTTACGTATGGTATGTCTGACAAATAAAACAAGGAATAATGAAATACTCACATCATCCATAATATATATTCACTATTTCCTGAAGTAAGATGACCATCAGGTGTTGTCAATATTAGTGACCAAAGACTGTTTTCTTTGCTCTTGAATTTAACAGTAGGTTTCTTTTGGACCTAAAATTATAGATGTTAACAAACGGTTCAGTTCGAATATGTCATTAATACTCAGACAAATTACTTCGTTAGGTGTAAGGACATTGCCTCTGTAAACTGGGCTGGGTTCATTGTCATTGTAATACGTTACATCAATATTTACTGTTGGTGTAAAAAATGCATCACCAAATAAATCTGAGAAAATGCCATAATGCTCAGCGGCTGACTGTATGTGATATAAGTTGATATTATCGGCACCGTCACGTTCTACTTCTTCAAGTGGAATTTTTACTGAAAGAAAAAATATAAAAAAAACCGTTCAACATTATTAATAAGCAGTCAGTAATGGCTTACTTAATGGTAATTTATTTAACATACAAAATTTTTTTAATAATACAAACATAACTTCAGTAGTTACAATTACATAAATTTACAATACAGTAAAAAAACTAACAAAAATAGGTCATACATACGAGATTTAATAGAAGTAATGTTGAAAATATTCAATTAGTTCTTCGATCACATTAATATACAAAATAAATAACGTGGGTTTAAAATTGGATACGATACATACATTTATTTTCTCGAGAAAGTATCTCCAACTCGTAATTGATTTTATTTTCTTTCAATTTTTTTATACGCTCTTCCGATACATCTCTTCTACTGAGGGCAGTTGGTTTAAAACCAATGTTAACTCTATAATGGATGTCTGGGTCTTTATAGTTTATTTCTGAAAATAAGTGTACACTTAGAATATTAAATACAAATTCACAAATAAACTTTCTTGCCGTATGAGCCAACATTAAATTTACTCAGTAATTTGCATGATGTAAACGGAACAGCTATATTTTCGAAAACTGTAAATTAGAAACCCGCTACATATATATATTAAAAAAAAAAAAAAATCATTACGATTCACAAGTTGTATTAACCATATATTTCACTTTAGAAAAGGAAAAATTAAAATAATTCTCTCAAATCGTGTCACTATGCATCCACTCAACTATTTTTTATGATAAATTTCACCATTTCTGTTTAATGCGTGCTCATGGCAGGTGTATTTAAATACCTTCTAATCTTTGTTTCAATGAACGTGCTAACTCTGGAGGTTTTCCAAGGGTAGTTCTTTGGCTTCTGTAACGGCAGAATACCTTTCGCAATTGGTTTATGTTTCCAAATAATTTCATTTCAAACATATTTTCTTATTCAAAACAACCTATATTTATAACAGGCACATAACCTCCAACCCTTCCAGCTATTGCACGGTTGGTACTTTATTTTGCTTCAGTGAATTATTCTTATTAATCAGACCTTGTTACTTCTCGAAGCGTTAAACTTTCTCCAACTCAAATGAATAATCATTACAAGACTCATGAGGAGAACCTTCCCCGAAGCTACAACCAGAAACCGAAAAAGCCAGTTAAACTCTACAAACAGTTTTATCGTAAGGCCTGGGAACAAATACCCGAATTCAGAGGTGAGTGTTATTTCATTCCTTAGTTTATTTTGCTCTACTAACCATCCGAGAAAGAAGCAATTTTCCTACATTCATATTGTTTGTTTCAAACTTTATTTTTTAATTATTGTTAGTTTATAACATTTTTATTAAGGTTAGTGATTACCGATAAAGTTAAATATATTCTGCTTTGTTTTGTACTAGTTTTTCTTCCCTCTCCAACCTGTTAGTGTAATTTTTGCTTAGTTTTATAATACTATTTTCAACTGTTTTTTTGGTATTCTCGATGTGTTTTGATATACGTTATTTTAATTTTAGAAGTATTTTTATGATATAATAATAATTATTATTATTTTGCTGGTATAATTACATTTAGTTTTAAAAAAGAAATTATTTAAATATGCTTACGAATGGTTTTATCTTTTTAATAATAAATTTCGTTTTTATGTTTCGATACGGGAAATGTCTATAATGAGTGCTCTTGTGTGTTGCTTAGTATCTAAAATCCTGGAAAACCATAGTTAATTAATTTAGTGAACATGATTTATTACAGAATGGTTAACATCAATTCCTGGTGAAAGGTCAAAAGCTTATTGTAAAATTTGCGACAAAAGCCTTCATGCTCACCGTTTGAGCCTTACCAAGCATACAGTTTCTTTGAAGCATATGCGTATGGCCCAGAAAAAAGCCCAAGAAAGAAATGAAGTTTGTATATATATTTTTATTTTTATATTTTTAATTCGAAACTACTGTGCAAAGTTGTTTTGTGTACTGATCTGTACTTGTCTTCATTGTTAATTCAATTATTTGCATTGATATTGATCTATAACATTTTAAAAAAATTTTTTGTTTATTAAAGATGTTTACTTGTATTAAAGTATTGATATTTATTGTATTAGAAATGGTGTGACAGGTTCAGATAAGAAACCACTGAAACCACAGTAAGTTCTTATCTGACTTAGTGGTTTCTTAATTTGCATGCAGCGGTGAATTAGGATATTCAAATTATGTTAAGAAAAACTAATCATTGTAAAAACTTCGTTGTATTAATTTTAACATTAAAACATTGGACTATAATATATAGATATTAACAAGACCAATTTTAATTAGAGCAATCTGTTACAACTGTGTTTTAAAAACATTTCCGTAAAACCAGTGCTAACATTGCTACCAACTTAAACAACAAGAAGTCCTCTCTTGTATCACGTTTGTGTTCCTGACTGGCAAAATCTTCCTTCTTAAGAGAATCAATCGAGGACTAGAATAGATGAGAGAGATTATCGAAATCAGTGACTGCTTTAAAACAAAAATACAATTAGATCTTTTGTAAAGGATATGTACAGGATTGTCATTTATAGTTTTAGTAGCATCGTCCTTTAATTATTAAATTCTAAGTATTATATTGAACCCTACGAAGTTCGTGAAGATCTTGATTATTTTGTCCCACATTAACAATTTGTCTATACATTTCCTGACCATCAAGTAGTTTTTCCAAAGAGATAATGGCCAAGCCAATTGATTGATTTGTATCCCATTTAATATTCCTGTAACAAAAGTTAGTATTAGTTATTAAATTTTGCCACTCTAGAGTATTTCTTTTTGACAATATTCAAGTTCCAATTGAACTTTTTCTTAAGTTGTTAAGTAAGTTTTCTTAAGTTAAGTTGTCAGTAATAGCGTGATCGGTTTGTCTGAGTTTGTCTAACTTTAACTTAAGCGCTTCCCCCAACAGAGCAAACATGTTTCCTTACCTCTTTACCTCTCCTAGTCTTTAGTTAGCTCCTCATTATGAGGATTGCTGCCGTCCCTTCCTTTAATCTTATATTCTAAAACTTCACAAAGTAAGCAGCCTTTTCACTTTTCTTCTTTCCCAACTTCTCTTCCTGAGTTTAGGTCAAATGACTATAAGTTTATGTTCTGTAAATTAAGAGTTATCCATCTTGATTCATTGTTATTTGAATAACTGATTCTAATAACATAACTAGATTCACGCCTTCGTTTGTTCCTTTGCTTTGTTTCCTCTTTGCTTTGCTATAGACCTCAAAGTAGGTTTCGGTTTCCTCTATTGCTTTGCCACTATCACCTCCACTCAATAAGTTCTTAACTTTGGTATTAAGTTCCATTATGCGCTTAAATGTATCTTCTGATGTGTCTAGTATTCTATCATAGGGTCCACCAGAAACCTTAATGTCAATGTGAACATATTTGTGAAGCTATGCAAATTTAATAAGAAACAGAAAGGTTTAAGTTTGCACGTTTCATTTCTTGCACCTTCTTCTATTCTCGTTTTTATTTTTTTCTAATTGAGTAGAAATCAATTTTGTAATCAACATTGGAAAAACATCTTTTTCTATCAACTTTCTACCAAACAGTTGTTTCTAGCCCCTTTTATAACACTTTGTCCGTGTCACCGTTGTGAAATGTTGTAAATACTTCACTGAATTCATTTTAATTTAACCAAACCACATTATGACATTGACCACACACTTACAACACCACTTTTATTTGAACCTTTTAAACAACCGTTTTTTCTAAACATTTCCATAACAACTGTTTAGTTCCATCACATTGACGTTAACCAAATTAAATAATAAAAACCGATATCATTTACTCTGCACTTTGTTTATATTTTTAACTCTCTAAGCAATCTGCACTGCCTATGAGTTCATAACTTTTCTAGTTAAATGCATGGAACTATACAAAATAAAAAGTATTTACTATGGGATGAAGTTATTTACATAAAACTTCATTCGTGAAACGTCATGGCTAATTTATGTTAGTTAAAGCCGAAAAAGTATCTGAGATATGATGAAGAATTACAGAAAATTTTTGAAGAGTATAAAGACACCAATAGCTGATATATGATACAAGATAGACACTTTTTAATATTCATATACAATTAAAAGTCGGATAAAGAAAAGTTAAAAATCCCAACATGCTATGCAAAATAATAAGACATATTAAATAATAAGAAAGGTTTAAATATGACTAATTATAATTTGGCTATTTATGCTGACATGAATGATATCCCATTGCAGGCATGCTACTATGGCTCTGAAATGAGAGTTACTTTAGATGGTCAGGTGGAAGTAAGTGACGATCAAACAGTTGATTATAATACTTTGGCAAAAGAAGAGCTAATTTGTGAAGAAGGGACAATGTCTGGCACTGCCCAAACAATCGAAGAACACCATCTGGAACAATTGCGCCAACAGCAAAGACAGGAAGAAGAAGATACTATTCAACAAGTGGTTCATCCCCAAGTTATATATGCTACTGAAGATGATCAACACATAATTTTACAGGAGAAAGATATTTCTCCTTCTGATGGAGTTTCTCTTATTAAAATTGTCCCTAAGAAAAAGGTAATTAATTCACTTATAAAAAATTTAGCATCACGATGTATATATTTATTATCACAGTGTATCAATCTCTGTTGTTTGATTATATGTAGATTTATATATTTGTCTTTAGATCTCAGTACTAAAGATTACAAAAAAAATGTGTTATAGTTTGATAGCCAAAATACTTTTCTTATAATTTTTAAATTAATATGATATTTGATTTCCTACATGTACGTATACACCAATAGTAATAATACTGTCGATTATGTGTGCATATTTGAAGTATGGATATAATTTTATTTTTATAAAATAAATAACTACAGGGTGATGTTTGTTTCCCTAAATATAAAACATATACAGGGTGACATCAATATAAAAACATAAATATAAAACAAATATAGGTTTTGCAGTTTAAATATTATTATTTTCATTGCATAAATCTAATTAATTTGATAGTTTTATTTGGAATTTTGTGTAGAATTACGTTACATTAATATATTATGCTTTGATTCACTAAAAAAGTTGTTATTTATTTGCAATTTAACATTAAGTAATTTTTTTTTTAATTGTTGTTGTTTGTGAGAAATTATTCTTTCATTTATTGTCAAGGTTGCTTCTTTTGAATGCTAATATTTGATGAGCTGACATCTTATATACCTCGCGTGAAATCTTATCTCGAGTGATTGAGGCGCTGTAATATATTTATTTAACCGTGAGATACAGTTATCAAAGACAGTAGTACCAATTCTTATTAATGTCTGATACAAGATTGTCGGTTGTCTCAAAACATCTTTCAGCAAATAAGTCCAAAATGGTGCTTATTTATTTATGATATTAATGTTTTTCTTTTTATTGTTATTAAAATGTTTTGGTTGGCTGTTCTGTAGGGAGAGAGACCTCCAATCACTACTCATGTCTTGGATATTTCAAAAGGCCTTCCAGTTGCTGGTTTAGCTGTTAGCCTGTATCATTTGTATAACGGACGCTGGTTGCTGATCAAAGAAAAGTATGTCTGTCATTTTTTTTATTACATATTTGATAAAATAGATATAGTAAATTTCGTTCATATTATTATCAAAAATATGCTTCTTTTGGTTGGATTCTTTATTTTATTTTATTTTTTTTTTTTTTTGAATGCTCAATAAGTTGAAATTGTAAATTTATGGTTCAGAAAAATCTTATTAAATCATCTGTTATAATTTAAAAGAATTTAGTATTTATATTTTTAAAAAAAACTAAGTGGCACTTTACCTTGGTGTCCCAAAAAAAATGTATACAGGGTAAATAAAAGGGATTAATGTTTAATGAAAAATCAGTAGTTGTGTTTGGAACAAATAGGGCATCCCAACATTACTGTCACGTTATGTAACGAGACTTGCCAAACAGAGTGTCATAATCACACCGCTAAACTTTTTTTTTTAAAAGAAGGTATTTGACAAGAAACCTTTTCATTAACACCTGTATCAGACCTGAATTGAAAGTCCACCGAAAAGCACACTAAATGTTTTTGTAATGCTTGCAGTTTCATTGTTTCACGTTGTCAGCAGTGCCTGAATCTTTCCAGATATAGGATCTTTATGAAAAGGATCTGGCAATAAATATAGCAATAAACAATATAAGTTGAGTCCATTAAATTTTCCCAGTGAATTAGCTTTTAAAAAACATAATTTAAAGTGTGCGTACGTTATTTTGAGACACTCTGTGTATGTATTAGTTCATTCTTCCAATCGATTCTTTCTTCTAGTAATTTTAGAAGAATTTTAGTCAAAAGATTTTATATTGATTTTCCTGTATGTGTTTTTCTTATGCGGGAGATTTAAATTAGGTCTTTCAAATTTTTGCAACTATGTGATATATATATTTTCATTTTAAATACTCAAAAATGATTAAACTGGACAACATAAGTTCAAATGCGAAGAAAATTAACACACAGGGTAAAGAAAACACACTTTTGTTAACTGTAATTTTTGCGAAATTCTTATCTTTTTCTCCTTAAGATGAATTTTTCAGAAATCACAGTTAGTAAGTGTGTTTCTTTTCTTCGTATTTGAACTTAATTGTCCAAAAAAAGAAAATTGAAACTTGTTTGAATTTTACTTTTTTTTTATATTGATATTATAGTGATTTATTTAACTTTAGGGTAACATTTGTTTATTATGACATTTATGGATATTATATCACTGTTGCCTGGACGAATTATTGAAAAATTGACACTGATTTGAATACTGGTGGTGCTATGTTAAAAAAATAAGGAATTGTTAGTTTCATTTATTAGCAGAGATGAGAAATTTAGTAGTAGAGTTTTGATATAGAGGAACACAGGATTTAAGCATTACAATATCACTAGACAAATTAATTGAAGTTAAGTTCTAAAACGCTATGTATTTTAGTTTAAAATGTTCTTAATACCCTCTAGTTTTTTAATTGATTTGACTTAAAATTATGTTGTTCTTTAATGATATTGTTGTACCACTAAGAGTATTTAGTAATAGACTCGACTCTATGGACGAAACTTTGATATTCAACTTTAAAGTGGTTGTTGAATTTAAAAACAATGTTCTAGTTATACTGACGGTGACGGGCGATGCATGGATTTGAATGATTCAGTTGGTATTCAACCTGGTCGCTACAAACTGCATTTTGATACAGAAAGATACTTTATTGTGAGACATCAGCCAACTTTCTATCCATTTGTCGAAGTAAGTTTGTTATTCTTGAACCTTGTGAAAATCAGTTTATGATTTGGATTAACAGTCTGAAATTAAGAAAAAACTATTACTATCTTTAATTATTTTGAAAATAGCTCTTTATTAGCTATTAAATAATAGTTTTAACTATTATTTTAAAATTCCTAGTATCACTCAAGTTTTCTTACATTGTGTATAGGAAAGGATATTGAAATATAGAAATTATTATGACATTGCCATTTGTGTCTTATGGACCTGTACAGTAATCATTAATATAAGTAAAGTACATCGATAAAATAATTGACTGGTTATTTTAAAGATTATGTGTTTTGTATACCCTGAATCTATTTTTGAAATGTCTTTTTGGCTCCATAAATGTAGCCTCACTACAGGTCACAAATGTATAATCATAATTAATATGATGTAATGAAGAACACTTTAAATTAATGTTCAGCTTGGAAAATTTTTTGTGTCAGAGATACTATTATTGATTTTAAAAATAACTTTTTCTTTATTACCTACCTCACTTTCAAAGGAAATTACTCGTTCTGAAATGTATTTTAAATACGCTGTTTGGAAGAATCGCAGTAGTCGAACACTAACGTCACCTTTGTTTGGTTTGGTATTATTTGAATAATGTTTACAGTTGTATGGAAAAACTGAAGTAGGACTTTAATGCTAAATGTAAGGCTTTACACTTCCCAGAACAATTATCAAGGACGGAAATGACTCTCGCAGATGGTGCTAAGAAATTTATAATTTTGATACAATTTGAACTGTTTTGTTTTGTGACCACAAGTGAGATTCCCATTATTCCAATTCCTTGAACAATTAACCCGGGGGGGGGGGGGGGGATGGATGTTGTTACCTGCTATGAAATTTTGAACAATATTTTAAAGGTAAAAATACTCATTGAATTTTCACTAAATTTCCAAAATTATGCTAGCCACTTGAGAATAAACCAGGTAATACAATTTATTACCCAGTTATCTATCATCTT
This sequence comes from Hermatobates lingyangjiaoensis, assembly GCA_026182355.1. Lineage (NCBI taxonomy): Eukaryota > Metazoa > Arthropoda > Insecta > Hemiptera > Hermatobatidae > Hermatobates > Hermatobates lingyangjiaoensis. Next base: position 2,308,692 of record JAPFBL010001931.1, on the reverse strand, counting down.
CTTAATATAACTTCATTCATTCGAAATCACATTATAACTTTATGCTATTTAGTTCTTTTGCATGAAGTTATATTGTGTACATTAAATATTTTTGAAGTTTTTTAATCAGTTCCATACTTGCTTAGTTTTTTGTAAAATCTAATCACAGATTAATATTTTTATATATATTAAAGTTTAAAATATTTTTAATATTTAAAGTTTGAAATATATTTTGAAACTAAAAGTCGTTTAGGTATTGTGACTATGTCAATATAATTTATTGATTCAATCATTATTAATGAAATAAATGAGTTCGCGTTTCATGGACGATTCCGTTGTCATCCATGTTTAATGCGAAGCCTTATTATAAACATATATGAACTAGAGATTAATACAAACCGTAACAGACAAAGTTACTATAATTAACCTACGAACAATTCTCTTCATCAAGTGAATACTAGAAGTAGAAAAGTGTTAGCAACATCTTGCAACGTAGCTAAATATTGACAGTAATTGGTACCAATATAAGCGAAAATGAAACCGTCCAAGACGAAAAATTCAAATTAAGTCACTTGTTATTATATATGTATATTTGCTCTGATCGGAGAAATCACTCTGTTGGAGAATAGCCCCCAAAATACTAGGTGCTAATTCACGAAAATTTGAGTATATCTTTTAATAATTTGCATGACTTTAAATTATAATTTTCTCTCATATAAATTTCGCTTTGTATTGAATTTTAAATTATTTTAACTTTATCTTGTATCTGAATAAAATATGCATACATATTCAATTTGTTCTTAATTAAATAATAAATTGTTTTCACTGTTAATACATTTCTTTACATTTTTTTGACATATTCATTTTTTAAATTAATAATTTATTATACATTATTCTTTGAAAAATTTTATAATATACCATGTTATGATGTACCATATTTAATATATTTGTAGTGAACATTTTAATATATATGCAAGATTTCACATAAACATGTAAATAACGTTATGACTCTTATATATTATTATATATAACTCTTTATATTATTTAATTTATATAATTTAATTATAATTTATTTAATTATTTAAATTTATATTATAAATATTATCTACTGTTTGATAGAATAGGTGTTTTATCTTATCAAGATTCGGTCAAATTTTCTAGGTTCAAAAATCAAACTCTCATTGCTGACGTTTCAGTTTTATTTTAAAACCTTCTTCATAGGCAGAATTAAGAATTTTTTGACTAAGAAAAGGAAATTTATATAATTTAAAGGAACAACAATTTAACCGGACAATACCTTACACTAGACTAATAAGATAACTAATCTAATATAACTATAATAATAATAATATAACTATAACTAGTCTAGACTAATAAGATAACTAATCTAATATAACTATAATAATAATAATATAACTTATAACTAGTCTGGACTAATAAGATAACTACTCTAATATAACTATAATAATAATAATATAACTATAACTAGTCTAGACTAATAAGATAACTAATCTAATATAACTATAATAATAATAATATAACTTATAACTAGTCTGGACTAATAAGATAACTAATCTAATATAACTATAATAATAATAATAATATAACTATAACTAGTCTAGACTAATAAGATAACTAATCTAATATAACTATAATAATAATAATATAACTATAACTAGTCTAGACTAATAAGATAAATTAGTCGAAGTGAAATAAAATCAACCTCCAAACCACTATAAGAAAAGGTCTTATTCTTTTTTCTCTTTTTTTATTTTGTTTTGGATGTTGATATATGTGAATAATGAGTTTCTGTTATAAATCAAATGGTATTTAGATTTCAAGCTGGCAATGTTTGTTTGTGTCTGTTATTGTTTCAATAATTCCCTTCTCGACAGCCTGCCGAGATTTACTGAGCAGTGTTTCTCTTTTCAGGTGGTGTTTGACATTTGTAACCCCTCTGACCATCACCACGTGCCTCTTCTTCTCGGTCCCTACGGTTACACCACTTACCGAGGAAGCTAAACAGCTTTTTCACTTATGTCATTTCTAGATTTATCCTTTCTATTTCATTCAATTCCGACGAGTCGTTTAAGTCACTTTATTTGCAAAATAATTTAGTTACATTTGGTCTGTATATGTGGAATATTTATATTGATTAATTAGTTTGTTTTTTGACTATTTAATAAAAACAAAGTATCTTTTAATTAAATTTATTAATTATTGCATATTGTAACTTTACTGGTAGTTTGAGTCTAGCACACCTTTTTTCTTTTTTTTTTTTTTGGAATTCAGATTATTGAATATTATAAATGTAAGATATTCAGTTTTACAACTTGGACTTGTATTACGGCTAAGTGATTATATCTTAATAAAAGTTATGGTTCATCCTAAACGCTGTTTTCATTAATATCTGTTACTATTTTTATATTACTTTTACATACTCGTAATGTTAACATTGTGGAAGTATTTTTATATTTTATGATCTTTCAAAAAAGCACTTGGTCTATGATTGTTACTTCAGTTTATAAGTTCTTTTCAACTTTCTGTTTGGTCTATTTTATAATGTTTTTATGCTTGTAAATATAGGTGGCATCATTAATTAAATTTTTAGGAATATCATTATGAAAAATAGATGGTTTCAAATTTTCCAATTTTATTTTTATAGAGCAATGAGAACTTATGTTACATATTTTGGCAACAAATATCTGTCATCTGTCAATATAACATTTTTATATTAAATATGCTTCTTAAATTATTTTCCTCTATTTCTTTATGTAGGGGTAAAAATGTTAATTTTGATTTACAAAAAAACACGTGAAGAAACATATAAGTCATTTAGGAATTCTAAAGATATATTAAGACTAATCCTCTTCGTTCATTACATTTGAGACCAACATTTGGTTCTTGTACGATTATTACATTGTAGTTCACGTTCATTATATCTGTTCTTATTGCACTTTTACAACAATGACACGTGTTTTATGGTAAATATATTATCAGTTATTATTGATAATAACAACATATTGATAATAACATATTGATAATAACATTGATAATAACAAACAACAATAAAGTGTGTGGAGGGGGGGGGGAGACTAAGATCTTTCAACCGTAATAAGCGTCCTTCGTCAGAGTCAACAACAAAAATTTGACTCTGACGAAGAACCTTTGTTACGGTTTGACCTTAGTCTCTTTTTTTTTCATTTTTTATTGTGTTTTGATCATTGATTATTATTTCACGTTTTTATTGTGAAATCTTGTTGTCACTTATATACTAGTCTTAAATCTACACACAAGGAGATGTCATCAACTTTGAATTGGTTCTAAGAAATATCTATATAAAAATTATTTTGCGTCTTAATGACCCTAATATAAATTACAAATATAATGTTGATTTTTGGAAACCGTGTATTAAAGTAATCCTTAGGTTAGGTTTTAGTGGCGATGTACATACAGACATGTACATTGGCCCTTTTTAATACCACACCATGAACATTCTACATTGAGACTATTGGAAGTCCTAAATTTTACCAACTCAAGTAAATTTAGGTAGGGATCTTTAACAAATACCAGTCATCGTAAAGGCTCGAGATCGACAGCTTAACGTCCTCTCCAAGAGACGACGTACTTAATTTTTTTTACCTCTCCCATGAATAAATCCAGTGGGTATCGAACGCCTAGTCTACCAGTTGAAAGGCAAGCACGCAGCCACTGGGCTACCCTGACCCTTAAAGTAACTTTAATGTAGAGATCTTGTAATTAATACTCATACTAATTAAGTTCTTCCATTTGAAAGAGTGATTAACAAATCCACGGCTAACAATCATATGACGATAGGCTCTCGTGTGACACTGTAGTGTAGAATTTAAATCTGGCCACACGACTATCTAAGGAAATAAAACATGGAAAGCATTGACCGACAGTCAACACCATGACATTGCGGAAATCAGAAACTGAAGGGGAATCATCTGAGCTATTATGAATGAGACTGATCTTAGTCATGGGAGTGAATGGAAAATTATTCATGAAGAACTACGCATGTCAAAGCCGTCAGCACGCGGGCTTTCCCGATTATTCATACTTCTTCAGGAGTAAATACGGCACGAGTTTTTTAAGAGAGATTTTGAATTTTTTTGAGCGATAAGAAAATTCTTATGATGAACAATTCTGGTCGTCTGAATCTTCATCAGAATATGTTCAATAACCATACACTTAATTTTTACGTGTCTTTTAAACATATTCGTCCTATAGAAGTACATTTATTTATATAGAAGATATATGTACTTTCTCTCTCTGTCAAACACACGCAGATATTGAGCTATATTGTAGAGATTTAATAGTTTGACATTCCGTGCCTTCGATATAGTATATAGAAAAAAGATTTTTGAGTTTAGAGTCCCTCGGAAAAAGTACTGATATCCTCAATGAGGTGTATTATATACACCTTATATAAGTGTTGAGTGAACACTTAACGCACACATATAGAATATTGAAAAGATTTTGCTACAAGGAAGACACTTATTTGCAAGACTTCCAATACCATCAATGGGTTATGTACAATGCAGTGAGAGGCATTGTTAAGGGATCGATCACTGCTGCTTAACAAAAGCTCTTACTCTTCTTTATCAATGGCTTGCCGATGGCATATGACTACCATCGGTCATATCATTACCTATCCGAGAGATGACTTGATCATATTTTTTTCAACACACACCTGATGGAATCGAGTGTCAGAGTGAGTACGAACCATGTATCTACTAGTTCGAACACGTAAGCCACAAGGCTACCTTGGTCCTCTAAGGATTGATAACAAGTCTGTGAGACTTGCGGAGAGATATCAAATTTATGATACACAATGTCCCGATTGCTTAAAAAAAATGTCAAAAGTGGAAACAGTGAATATCAAAATGTGTAAATCCGTCAAAATCTTCTAAAGGGCTTTTCTCATGATCAATCTGTAAAAGTAAAAAACACTGTATCTATGTAGTTGTATTTATGATAAAAATGGGTTCTTGAAACCAATATGCTCATTTACAAATTTAATAAAAACTTAAAGGTCAAACCGGAAGTCTAGTAGCTAATGCTGGCAAGCCTATACAGAGAGCTAAGTTCCGTAACTTCTAAGATCATATTTACTTAAGTGTTTGCCTTTTATCATCATTTAGTTAATCTTCTCTGTTTCTTTATTTTACAGTAAGTAAAATAATATAGTGGTCGTGAAAAAATTCGATCTCGAGATTTTGACGGAATTACATGTTTTGAGGACCTAGAAGTCGTTTCATGAAGTTTTTTCGATGTCTGTGTGTGGGTGGGTGGCTGAGTGTGTATCCAAAGTTTGTGGCTACGCTGCAGCCAAGAAACTTTGATGGATCAAGTTGATATTTTACACAAAAATGGACCGCATGGTGTAGATGAGCCCTATTGTTTCGAGCAATTATGCATGATGGGAAAGTCAATTTCTTTTAGCAAAAACCTGTTTTTGAATACATTTTTTTCTCTAATACTAATACTAATTCTAGAGTCTTCAAATTTTTGAATTCTCTTTGAGTCTACAAAAGCAATAAATGTAAAATTATTCACATTTAAATACAACAGGAATTTTTTTTCATGAAAATGTAAAAATTTTGTCTTATAGTTGAATCTGAAAGCTTATGAGAGGGATGGATATACAAGCCATACCGTTTAACGAATCAAAATGAAACTATTCCTAAAAATAGAACATCCTGAGGAGGATGAGTTGAGATAATTTTTTTCAAAATTGCATTCACCAAAGGGGCGTTACAGTACACTTTTTGTTTCTAGAAAATTTTTTTTTTTATTCTAAACGGCTCATTAAAAAACCATGAAAATTTGACAAAAAATTAAACTAAATAGAATATTATATATTATATACCCATGAATATGATATTATGTTTACTTAGGCCAATCCAGATTTTTTTGTATTTAAATTTTTTTTTAAGAGTTACACAAATAACTTACAAATTATAAATTTCAAGTTTTGTATTTGTGAATGTATGGGTTTTTAGAACTGGTGTTTTCTGCTATGACCAGACCTTAACAAATTTATAATACATATAGTATTAAAAGAGAGCATGAAACGTGGAAGGCATATAGTAGAGGTTGCCAATGTCTGTGTAACTTGAGCTTGAAATGATCACATTACGCTCTTTGGTGTTCTGCCTGCCAACATGTTAAGTAGTTTGTAAGAGCTATCGTGAGTCAGTAGAGGCTGATGTAATCCTGTACCTTGGCTGTGACCTCACTAAATCTATATCAGTTTCAAACTTTCTCTACCTATATCATATTTACATTGGAAAGTTCTTTTTATTTTATATAAAGAAGAGAATGTCATATTTCAAATCTTTACGATACACTGTGTCTAATTTTTCTTTTTCTTAAAACAAATAATTTTTTGTCTTTTCAAATTGAAATGAACACTTTAAATAAATTATTTTTGTCATATAAATTGAAGTTTGAATAAGTATTTACCAAACACTTGGTTTGATTGTCGACATTAAAAGAGTAAAAATTAGACCTTATTTAATGCATTTCTAATTCGTAATTGAGATAGATACTAATAATAATAAAGAAATCTGGAGTGGCTTACACACATGTCATTGGCAGTGATCTTTTACATGTAAAAATATTATCCCTCATATATCTCACATTAGTCAATAAATTATTAAAATTTTTCTATTATAAATATCAATTTTATTTCAGTGGATTCACTCAAAAATTTTCTAAGTCAATGTAAACTATGTAAATAAATATCAATAAATTCGACAGGTACAGCAGGTGATCCCTTAGTCTAGAATAAACTATCAGTTTTTATGGCGTTATTGCTCTTTGCCGTAATTGAAATTACGTGATTTTTTTTTATAAATTGTTAATTTCGTGTTCAATTTTTTAGAAAATTTTCATGATTATTTAATGAGCCGTTTAGGCTCAAAAAAACATTTTCTGAAAACAAAAAAATGTAAACTTAACTTTACTAAATGTACTGTAACGCCCCTTTGGTGTACTTAATTTTCAAAACGTTATCTCAACTCATCCTCCACATAAAGTGGATGATTATCTATTTCTAGGTATAGTTTCATTTTGATCTGTTAAAGGGTATGTAACGCTCTCATAAGCTTTCAGATTGAATTAAAAGTCAAAATTTTTATATTTTATTGAAAAAAAAATATCTCCTGCGGTTATAAAATCGGAATATATTTTTCTTTTACTACTTTTGTAGCCTCAAAGATATTACCAAAATTTTAAGACTGTAGAATTTGCAGTTTAGGAGAAAAAAATTTAGTTTAAAAACAGGTTTTTGGAAAAAAAATTGGCTTTACCATCGTGCATAATTGCTCCCAAACAATAGGGCATATCTACACTATGAGGTCCATTTTTGTGTAAAATATCAACTTGATCCATCAATCTTTTGTATTGCCTTTTCCCATGAAAAGATTTTTCATGCTCATGTAAGACCCACGAATGAAAACAGCCGAATAAGAATTGTAATATACTACCAGAATAGAAAAACACATAACTTGCTGCTAAGAAACAGTCCAAAGAAGAAACAATTACAAAATTTTGTTATTTTTTTTTGTAATGTTATCTTATTAGTCAAGTCGAAGGTTTTGTCCGGTTAACATTGTTGTTCCTTTAAATAATGTAAATTTTATTTTCTTATTTTAAAACATTCTTACTTCTGCCTATGAAAATGCTTTAAATAAAACCGAAACGTTGGCAACGAGAGTTTGGTTTTTTATCCTAGAAAATTGACCAAATCCCGGTTAGAGAACACACCTATTCTATCAAACGGTTGATATATTATTAAATTTGTTATATATATATATATATATATATATATATATATATATACGAGTTCAAAATTTAAGAAAAATAACACACAGAATAAAGAAACACATTTATAAACGAGAAAAGAGAAAGGGAGACCAAGCACGTTATAGACGCAACGACAAGTAGCCGACCCGGCAACTACCCTCGCACCCGGTCTTGAACCAATAGAATTAACAGGAGATATAAACAGAGATTCAGCAGTTCAAGTTGGGTAAATAAAAGAATCAAATAGAACTGGAGAGAAATTTAAAAGAAAGAATAAAAAGGAGATAAGTGTAAAATAACGCTTACACTTATTATTTTAATAAATAATTATATACAAATCGTAAATTATATAAAAAATGTATAAAATAAAAAAAATCATAAGCAATAAAAAACAAAATGAATTAATCATAAATGACAATAAAGAAAATAAACAATAAATATATACAATACACTAAAATATAACTGTAATAGTAAATAAAACGTATAGACTAGATAAAAAGATATAAATAAGAAACTAACTATTTAAGAATAAGTGTCTAGAAAATTAAAATAAGATAGAACAGACTGATAGTAAGGAATAAAAGACAAATTAAATATATACAAAAGATACGAAAGAGGAAAAAAGAAATAAATAAATACTAGAAAATAAAAAAAAATAAATCTATATAAATAAAAGAAACGTTTTGTCTGTACTGAGAAGTCTGTGTATATACCACGCATATCATTGATTCCAAGCCACCATCCGTTTCCATTCAAACGATTGTAATGTCCCGTCAGCGTCCGTTTTACAATGAAGGTAACTAAGTCGCAAGGGGAAACTTTATCTACCGCAGTAATTGAAGTGAGACCAAGATTTTCTGATATGGTCAACTGTAGTTTGCGTGCCCAAGAATCAGAGGTTCCAAATCTTTATTCCATGAACCTGAAGGACAGATAACTATGTGGTGTATACAGAGATATTTGCTTAACAATGTACTAATAATGATATGTTGTACTATTCTATAATTTCTAATGATATGTTGGAATACCATGTGTCATCGAATTTTCGAAAAAGTACCCGTCAAAGACGGACACGTTTGATAGTAAAAATAAGTTTAAAAAAAATTATCTTTTAAGATAATTAATTTAAAAGATATCTTAAGATAATTAATTTAGTGCTCAGGTGCACTGCGCTCCCCGAGCAACCAGAAGTGTGGCTCCTCAGAGGCTCTAAGGGTCACGGTATTATCATCAGGGGGTACCTGTTATATAATCTGGACACTGAAGCACTCATTTAAAGGTAGACTGTGGGAGTTGTCGTAGATGGCAACAGGTAAATTGGAATGGTTGTTACGGATGGTCTATGACTGTGCATAAGGAGGCTGAGCTTGTTAGAGGACAGTCCCACGTAGAACGCATCACAACGAGTACAATCCAATTTGTATACACAATTTTTGGATGTACAAGGGGAGTGTCTATAGGAGAGGCGAGGTTGACTGAGGAAGATAGCCGATGTGGAAGGAGAAGAGAATAGGATGGGGAACAGATCTTTGAGGATACTTTTAAGTTTATGTACATCAGGGAAGAAAGTAGGAGGGGAGACTCATTCACAGGGAAAGGCGAGACGGAAGGAGGATTGAATGGTACATTATCAGGGATCAGTCTTCTTTCTAGCAACAACAGAGGATAACCACGCTCCAGGAACTTGGTTCTATTGGAGTTGAGGTGCAGGTTCTTCTGTTGGAGTCGGTTACAATTTGGTGGAGTCGGATGGATAAGGATCTGGGGATAGATTTCTTAATGTGGGGAGGGTGGCAACTATTACAGCGAAGGTACTGGTGCGGATTTGAGGATTTAGAGTGAACGGAGGTGATGAGGGTGTAACCCTGGAGGGTAATGTCGATATCGAGAAAAGTAATAGAGGTGGTTTACTAAAATAAATAAAAGGAATAATCAACGCTCAGGAGCAGATGAACCCCCCAGAAGAAAAAAAATGTTAAAGGAGAATAAAGGTGACGAAAACAAAAAAGAAAATAAAAGAAATATATACAAAATTATATAAAAAAAACCTTAAAAATTTTTAAAAACATAAGTATATAAATTAAAAAATTGTGAGATGATAAAAAATTATTTGAAATAAAAAGAAAATATAAGAAAAATAAAAAATAAACAATAAATAAACTAACGGTTCGCTCAAAGCCTGGCTTGAATTTAAACCGTTAGTTTATTTATTTATCTTTTTGTTTATTTTTATTAGTTTTATTTATATTTTATTTTTTTTCTCATCACAAATTTTTTTTAAACATTTATTCTCCTTTAAAAAACTTTTTCTTCGATCTCGACTCCTTGGTTCGTTTTTCTATTTTTCTCCTTCGCGACAACACTGCTTTAACCCTCACCCAGTGAGTTATTTATTTGAGTGACGTCCCTCCGTCAATTCACTTCTTCTCCTGAGGACGACCACCGGTCCAAATCAAATACTGAAAAGTGAGTCTTTCTTATGTTCCTTTCCATGTGTCACGGTTTATTTTAAGTATATATATATATATTTCAAAATTTAAATCCTTTTTATGCATACTAGTATTTAATGTATTTTTCATATTTTATAGTAGGAATAATATAAACTCTGGTTTATATTATTTTAGATATTGAACCAGAAATTGAGGTTGAATCAGGTAGTGGAAAACCATTCCAGTGAATCCATTATCCTGTTGGTCCTGGGTTATATTCTACTTTATGAAAAATTATCCTTGCTATAAATTGAACTTAAAAACTTTGACAATTCGAAGAATAGATTTTCTAATCTCAATAGAACATTTTCTTTAATTAACGCTTAATTTGATTACTATGTAGTTATTTCTTATTCGTCTGAATTGTTTAATAAATTATATTTGAACATGTTCTTTGTTGACTAATAAATTGACATTTAGTTTTCAATATTTATTTATGTTTTTTTATTGGAATGATTGTCGAACACGAGAGAGATTGCAGTCACTTTGAGTCAATCCATAGTTGATTTGGAAATGTCAAAGTAAACGTATAGAGTTGTGTAACTCGGTGGGCGTTTGATCTCGCTGTCACTTTGGATTGGTGCCCACCAGCTTTCTCTGGGCTTACAACAAAGGCACCACGCGCCAATCAATACTGCTTGATTGCCAATAAATAATCTGACTCACGCTTCCTATGCACACACTGCACATCTTCAAATCTCTATTGATGGCGAAAAGAAATGCAAAAAAAGAACTCATTTACTCTAACCGTCTGCTGAGGTAGCCTTTTAAATATTATTTTTCAAAAATTCTTCCACATATTACCGTATCTTTTTGCCACTTTAACTAGATTTTGAACTATGGTCTTGCATTAATATTGTTGCATGTGCCTGGTGTTTTCCAGGGAGACAAATTCAGAAACCTGAATATTAATTACAATCACAAAGTTTGTAACATAACATATAATTCTATTATTTGCTTAAAATATGAAACAGTTAATATATTCTTAAATAATTAAAACTTTAAAAAGTTGAAGTGGTTTTGAGGATTGGTTTATCAAGATGCTGTTTTATCTAATATACATTAATAGCTTTCCACTTTCTAGATGGACCCACTAAAAAAAATTCTTATATAATCTTCTTTACTGTCACATATAATCAATATCATCTATTGGAATATATTTGTTAATGGTCTCTCACTATAAAACCTTGTACCCCTGAAAAAGGTAATTCTGAAACTTATATCGTAATTCGTAATGTTGAATAAATGAAGTGTCATATACAAAGAAAGTGTTAATAAATATAAATGTATAATACTGTTTAATTATATTAGAACAGACCTACCTTCACCTGACCGAGTTGAGGTGAAGGCTAACAGGTAGTGTGTTTACTTTAGAACTAAAGATTGCAGGATCGAGTATTGTCCATGACCCTAGATTTTTCAGTGAGAAATTTCAGTGAGACGGTGTGCACACCGTCTCTGGGAGAGGGCATAGAGTTGGCGGTCCCGAGCTAGTTCTTGCCTTTTGTGTCTGTATTATATGTCCCTTGTCTTGTGTTGCCCTAGATCAGGTGTGGGGAACCTGCGGCTTTAAGGCCGCATGTGGCCTTTTGAACCATTAAATGAAGGCCTTCTGCGGTTTTTTGAGAAAAATGTTTCAATATATAAAGAATTACAATTATGGTAATAAAGACAAAAAGTTCTGGAATTTAGAAAGAAGACTATTTATCAGTCATTACTTCAAAAGTCTAAGCTTTTAGAAAATGATTTCTCCGAGTTAACAAAGGTAATAAACGAAGGCAATCTTTTGAAAAATGTGAAACAGTTTTAGATGCACTGATCGAGTAATATAATGATAGATCAAGTATTTGACAATATAACTATTATATAAGAATTTTTATCCATTCGTGGTGGCCTTTACTCCAAGAAAGGTTCCCCACCCCTACCCTAGATTAAGATATGCTCGGGGAATATTTTAGTATCCTTAGTAATCTTGGGTTAATCTAGATTAACAATACAATAATAATATAACTTATAAATAATACAATATTATAATACAATAATACAACTTGCATTAGTTTTTAGTTTACATCCCAGGGCATCGAGGTCCACCTTGGGCGTATCCCAGACACATAATCGTCCTTGTCCTAAACTAGGACTGGTTGTTTCTGGGTGTGGTAAAAAGACATCAGTTTGGTTTTTCATAATATGTGGTATGGTTGAAAGGTAAAGGTACGCCTCATCATACCAGAAAGGGTCTCAATCCTATAATATGACAGGTATTCGTGAAATACCTCTCCTTTAATGGACTCACCCACAGCTATAATGGATGCCAAATAATAAAAGAATCAAACTTTCCGCCGCTGAACAACACTAAATTTGAAAGCCACACAATTGTGAGCATTAGAAACAGACAAATAATATAAGAATTTACCAAACGATATACCACTTTCAAATACAAATCTATATAATTAAGATAAGTATTATTCTGCACACAGTGATATATAAATGTATTAGGACAGTTTAATTTGTAATGACATTTGCTAATAAAGTTATAGACGGTAATAGTTCAGCGATATTCATACTTTTAGTAAATAGTGTCCAGAGTAGCCCCATCGCTTGCGTGATCGCCTCTGGACTGGTAGATCCTGGGTTCAATTCTCATTTTGACCTCGATTTATTCACGTAGGAAGTAGGAAGATCTGAGGTTGTTGTCACTCGAAGAAGAAGTCCAGCTGTCAGTCCCGAGTCCTCGATATCAGGCACTCGTTAAAGTAGAATTATTCGTACTCTAAATAGACATGAGTTGGGCAAGATTTAGGACTCCCAATGTAGAATTAACATGGTTAACTTGGCTCACTCATTATTAAAATGGGTGCTTAATAATAATTTAACCTGTAGACATGGCATTTGACAAGAAAAAAATTTTATTATTCAAAGTATTTTTTTTTTTATTATATGTAAAAGCTCTCACGGCACGTCTCGGTAGTAATATATCATCACCATATGCAGTATTATTCGAAATGTACAAAAAATGAGTAGGGAAGGCTTGAAGTGAGAGTGAAAGAGGTTAGACGAAGGTCGTGCTTAGGGAAAGGACTTGAGGATGAGAAGTGATATATAGTTGGCAGTATCAAGCAGCCTGGGAACATGATCCACGAGAGAAAGGTTAGAAAGGTATAGAACGTCGACTCTTCTATAATGACGTAATCGGCCAGAGTAATTGAGCCTTTTCCTCATAGGGTTGAACCAGTTGTCAACAATCGGATAAGTAGCTTGAAACTGATAGATGACCAGCTAATGCGTACTGCCTGACGGCTTGGTCGTTATTCAACCTGGAGCAGTCTCATCTCATGGGTGGTGCTTCAAAAAATTCCTACAAAAATAATCCCGTTAGAACTTTATCTTTATTTAGTTAGATTATAGAATACGTAAATCAATTAAAATTATGTAACCTTTAAAAACAAATAGAAAGAAATGTTACACAAAAATTAATTGGAAATAACTAAATATGAACAGAGCTAAGTTTAACCTCCCGGTCTCTTGATGAATGACAGCAGGCCGTTTCACTCCAAACCAACCTGAAACTGAAATATTCAATGACTATTTCAGATTTAATAAAGCTTTCAACTATCATATTCCTTAATTATGCAGGTAATAAATTATTTTCGTATTTTTTTTCATCGTGTTTTTACAATATATTTAAAAACTTAATATATTTTTTCGCTTGCATAAACTTTTTTAAGCTCGATTTCTTTTTCAAATGTTCCTCCCTCAGACACTTTCATTTAGACTGTTGGTTATATTACTGGAAGTGTTTGAAGTAACCTTTTGTTCTTGTTGAGGTTTAAATAATACATCAAATGGTTTCAGTTAAAAATTTAAGCCAAATGAAATTGATTGCATCTACTTGACTACTTGACAGTTTCCCCATTGGAAAACTAATTAAATGTCAGGTAAACACTAATGGAGAAACGCTAACTAAACGAAAGGTTACACACTGTTTTACTAATGCTTAGAATCAACATTATGAAGGTAGGTTTTTACTATTAACGAAATGTATGAAAAAAGTAATAAACATGTCAATTGATATTTTGGGGATATACTAAACAATTATATGCTTAAATACATGCATGTTGTTACTATCACTGAGATTATTATGGCTTATATTAGAAATAGGAAATACCATCATACCTCGTACGATGTTCTTGGAGTCGTTGGAGCGCTTCGGGCGTAGTCGGAATTTTTTTCGCTGTAATATTCGAGTTTCACTAATAATTGCTTCATTTTCTTTTAAAACAATATATACTTAAGCTATAACAACGCCTCGAAAATAATGGCTGAATTTGGAAACCTGAATACAAAGTTGATCTGCTTGAGCATCTAAATAATCCAAACAGAAAAAGGTTAGGTCACGTCCAAATATACAGATGTATTTCTTCAAATCGTAGAGGCCTTAAATTTTACAAGAGAACTTACCTCACAATGTTGTAGAAATATTCTAATTGACAAACAAAATTGAAAATACCAAATAGTGAATCCTGCTCAATGAACTGTATTTTTTTTTTTTTTGGAGAATAAATTGGACAAATATTGAATTAATTTGGAGAAATATGATTCGTTATAAATCCTTTGATAGCAATGTTATGAATTCTGCAGACGAACTTCCTCTGGAAATTAGAGGTGAATTCATTAAACTGAGTATCGACGGCACGCTAAAACTTCAATTGCTGAAGTGACTTGGATGTTTCATGAATATCTTCAAATTTTAGATCATGCTCTGCCTTATTTACACATATATATAATAACGTGTATGCCTTATTTATTAATTTTTAATTTCTGATTTTTTCCTTTCCTTTCTCTTTTTTCTTTTCTCTCCTCCTTTACTTAAATACCACTTTTATTATTTCATGCACTCACAGCTTAAACTGGTCCTCGATGATAAGGTGGCTGCAGTGCACTGTGTGTCTCTGTATCGGTGTTTGTATCGGTCGGTGGACGTATTCACGTCTCCGCTCCTTCGTTCCTTCTCCTTTTTCTTTTTTGTCCTCTCCTGAAACTGGCAAGATAGCCGAAATAATCAAGTATCGTGATTGTTAGTCCTCTTTTTTGTGTTTTCTGTGTTCTCTAGTTGTAACTTTAATTATATATATATATATATATAACAAAAAATTATATTTATTTCTTTCCAAAAAATAGTGTTGTTGTGAATAATCTAGTTTTATATTAGGATATCTAAACTCTAAGGCGGTTTAAACATGTTTCTGTTAGAAAGACGTACGGTATGAGTGGAGTCCTGAGGAGGGTGGGCGAGTGCAGACCTGGGCTGCGGTGAGGGCTGCGGTGGCGCCCTGGCCAGGGATGGGCGTGGGACCCCGAGGTGACACACTCCCGCTGCCTCCAATTAGACCACTTTCTCGCTCAAGGCCGGCTTTCTAGTCCCAGTGATGTAATGCTCCATTCTTGCACAACACATGTCCCATCTACTTTTTTTCTGTTACCTTCAAGTCTCCAACTTAAAACAGGATCCACTTCCGCCTCCTGATTTTCAAGTGCTTCGCCTATCCGCGCACGCTTATGATGTGTAAATCATTAAGTAATACTTGATTTCGTCATAAATTCACCACTCACATACTTTACTATCGCTTCAATTGGCTACTTTCAAGCTATAAGGAAGCTTTGCTTCTTGCAGGTTCATGGTCCTCTTCCACGAATATTAATCGCCCTTCAAACTAGTTTCCAATAATTTTAATTAATACCTTAAAAGTCGTTAATCGGTTATTTAACCTTACTATATTAGGTTAAATTATACTGTTAATGAATTAACTAAATTGAGCTACGTTAGGAAATCCCATAATTATATTAAACATATCAGTTTAACAGAAAATGTGAAAATATATTTTAATCTTAGGGTCTCATTACAATGCATTAATTATTCTCTAAGGAAACAACAATGATCTAATATTCAAGAAAATAATACTATTTAAACTAAGAGATAGTGCATTTATCAACTTTGTATTGAGAATTAATATGGTACATCAAACCATTTTCAATAATCAAACATGTTTTTAAACAAACAATCTCAAAGTATTTAATATTTTTATTGAATAGGTGAAACAAAAATAATTGATGAACCACATTTGAAAAATCTAAAGAGAACCACTATCGTTCAATGAATAACGTGCCTCATCAGTCTCAAACAGAATGACAATTTCCATTTAAAGTCTTCAAGATTTTTATTATTTCTTTTATTCAATTACAATTCTTGTCATATCTGATATTCATTGAATTGTGAGAAGCTCTTTACTTACAACTATTTATTTATTAAAAGTATTTTTTGTGATTACAGACACAGAGTGTACCACTAAGCAGAATGAGTTGTATGTTGGGCTAGTACAGAGGCAAGAGTCTTATATGTTGCACACACACAGCTCACCTTTGCTTCCTATAAACCCCACAAGAAGCCTTAGCAACTCCATAGCTGTTAGTAGAGTGAAATACTGCTCACTTGTTCACTAAAGGTTTGTCTGCTCGGTTTTGAGGTTGTCGCGATCTCTTTGTTCACCAGAGTCAGTTCAAGCGATGCTTGCAATTACTCCGACACACTATCGCCACTTGCCAACAAATATAGAATTATTTCCTTATTTAAAGTTAAATAATTTCATTATTACAAAATGTTGATTCTGTTTGAGAGTGATAAAGCCAATCTGCTCTAAATCCTGGCTTCACTTTAGAATATATTGCGTTTTATTAATTGATATATAGGTATGAGTATATACTTCATTTCCACTTTTTGAGAAATTTAATAATTATTTTTATTGATACCTAGTTATAGTATTTATTAAACAAATGGAGGTTGTTCACTTAGTAATAAACTACACAAAGAAAGATAATTAACATTTCTTTCCCTTATATTGTTATGTAAGGCTGAATGAAATGATTGGTGCATATGTTTACAAACAGTTTAACAACATTTATGAATTAATAAGGAAAGTAGGTAAACAAAATTAATTTAGTTCCTTAAGAAGCTAATTTATTATTAAATCATTAGGTGTTAAATAGTGCGATAAAAGAGTCTATACATTCACATGACAAAGTTAAAGTGTCTGTTTTTTAAGTGGAAGAAGAAGGGGCTGTACTAATCATAAGGGGACCAAGGTATCCTAGTGGAAACATGCTTGCTCCTGGACTGGTAGATTAAGTGTTCACCTACTTTGGACCTCGATTTATTCACGTGGAAGGTGAAACCATCTAAGTACGTAGTCACTCTGAGTGGATGTTAAGCTGTCGGTCTCAAGTCTGTAGGATGTCTGGTACTCGTTAAAGATCGATATTCTAAATGCACTTGAGTTAGGTAAAATGTAAGACTTCTAATGTAGAAGGTTCATTGTGTGGTATCCAAAAGGGCCAATATTCAATCTACGTGTGTTTTCTCGTGGGACTATCACTGCAACCTAACCACTATTCGTATCCAAAAAGGAAGGTTAATAACTCTATTTTTTATAAGGACATCTAAATTACGTGGTCATTCTATTACCTATGCGCAATGAAGCTGGCGATTCTACGTTCTATCGTCATATTTCTAACGATTATTTTTCTCACATTTGTTTTATATCTCACAAGATGTGTTGTTATTACTGTAATAACCCACGATGTTTCGTAAATTGATCTTCATGGAAAAGCTTTGGTGCATCTTTCGGAGCCCACTGTACAGATCGATGAGGTTTTAAAATTTGACACTTTAAGTTTAAATAATCAGTAATGTAAGTTTGAAGAATAGACAATATTCAGAATATTTCCTTCGTCAAACATATACATTTCTTGTATGGTAATATACACACATTATGTTTGGCCGTGTTTTAACGTTTATGAATACCATTCTCTTCATTATTCACTAATGTCTGTCTTGATACTAAATATAATACATTAGTATTAACGAATTTATTAGATACATGAGAATAATATAGACCATCACACCATGAATATTTTATTGTTATTTTAACCGGTTTTGCATACTGATTTAATTTAATTAATATTGTCACTCAAAATTATAGATGGGCAGTCATTAATTAACTTGTTTATTTACAGATTTAAAAATTAATATTTAAATGTAGATTAACACTAGGCAATGATGAAACAATATGGCAACACTGACATATAACAGATTGGCATCAAGGAAATATAATTTGCAGATTCTTGTTGAAGTGAAGTGTTTTTCCTCCCATGTTTTGTTTATTTTCCTTGCAGACTTAAATAATATAGTAAAATATTTGTTGGACTTTTTCTGTACCACTCCTGTAAGCTGATGTATTACATTTACAAACCATTGCCTTTTTAGATTCTTTTTTTATATTTTATTTTTTTTATATTTTTATGCGTGTATCTATAATTGAAGAGTGAAAAAATACAAAAAGAACACTACAATTACTATGTGCGATATTCCGAACACCAAGATAGGAAGAGGAGGGGATCTATTCTATCAGAGATAACTCAACAGAGTAAAATTTTAAAGGAAAACCGTATAGACCTCTTCAAAATCAAATAAACTCATTTAAACCTCATTAATGAAAAAATAAGTTAAAGTATACTAGACTAAGGCAAAAAAAAATGAAAAAAGGAAAAAAGTAAACAACCAAATAATAGTAAATAATATAATAAAAAAAAGTTTAGTTAGAGGAAGTTATAACATTATCGCGCAAAACCATTATTATATAAAAATTCAATTATAAAATTTTACGCACCAACAAAATAATTAATAAAATTAGATCATTTTATATATAAACCAATGCATGCTTTGATAAAAAAACAAAATTTTAAGCGTTTTAATAGAAATGAAACCTGAAGGAGAAATAGAGTCTTTTGGTAAAGAGTTCCTATTGACGATTGTTTTAATTAGTCTACAATAGATGTTATCTGAAATTATGTCAACTCAAACAGCGTATCTTTAACATGACTAAAATAGGACCAACAGAAGAAGTTGCTTCAGGCATATACAATGGAAAATCATTCATTGACATAGACAAATCTGTGTGTTCACAGCCGGACGTCGTCGGTGTGAGCTTACCCCCTTGTACTAACTTTCGCCAATTACTGTATGTGTCACGTCGAGAATAATATAATGATCAAGAGAGCTGGCATCAAGCCACTCATTTACTGAAGGTATGTTGATGACTGTTACGTCATACCAAGAGACACACCAAACTCATGTCCTTCAACATGCATTTGAAGAAGAATACTGAATTAAATTTGCACTATAAGAACCAACCAAAGCATATGTACATATATATATATATATATACATATATATATATATATATATATATATATATATATATATATACAATTAAAATAAGCAGTGACACATAAACTGAAACACAACAAAGACTCACTTTTCAATATTTCGACCGTAATGGCGGTCGAAATATTGAAAAGTGAGTCTTTGTTGTGTTTCAGTTTATGTGTCACTGCTTATTTTAATTGTAATCTGTCCTGCCGGACCGTTTTTCGTTTATCATGGCATATATATATATATATATATATATATAAAATAAAATAAATTCAAAACGAAGGTACCACCCTGTCTTCCTGCGGGACTCTTCGCTCTTCGCTCTTCACACCTCCTGATGACGACGATGGTTGAAATATCGATGTGAGTTATGTCTGTGTCTTTCTGTGTGTTTCCTTCGTTTTGAATTTATTTTATTTTAAAAAAGTCCGCCGGACCGTTTCTTTTAATTGTATATATATATATATATGGGTTACTTGCCGTTGCGTCTACAACGTGCTTGGTCTCCCATTCTCTTTTCTCCTGAAGACGGATTACCCGAAAATTTGAGTCTGTAAGTGTGTCTCTCTACTTTGTGTGTTGCTCTTTGTTAATCTCGAACTCGTATTGTGTCCAGTTTGAATCTTATTTCGTTTTATCAGTGAATATATATATATATATATATATATATATATATATATATATATATATATATATAGGTGTATAATGTAATCGGGATTCGGTCAATTTTCCAGGATCAAAATCAAACTCTCAATGCCGACGTTTCGGTTTTATTTAAAACCTTTTTCATAGGCCTACAAACAAAGGATGACAAGAAATCATATATAAACATCAACATATAACTAACATCAAAATGGAATATTACAGTTGTGAAAAAACAAAAATATATATACAAGTAGAAGTAATAGAAAAGCAATAAACATTTTTATGAACTTACAGAAGTCAGAATTTTTGAATTAGAAATTATTATTTGAAATATTTCTTATTCAAAAATTCTGACTTCTGTAAGTTCATAAAAATGTTTATTGCTTTTCTATTACTTCTACTTGTATATATATTTTTGTTTTTTCACAACTGTAATATTCCATTTTGATGTTAGTTATATGTTGATGTTTATATATGATTTCTTGTCATCCTTTGTTTGTAGGCCTATGAAAAAGGTTTTAAATAAAACCGAAACGTCGGCATTGAGAGTTTGATTTTGATCCTGGAAAATTGACCGAATCCCGATTACATTATACACCTATTCTATCCAACGGTTGATATATTATTGAATTTGTTATATATATATATAAAGTATGAAACCACAAGGAAAAAGGAAAACCATAAAACATAAGTATAAATGCTCTGAGGCGTTTCACTTTATGTCATCAGAGAGGACATAAAGTAAAAAAAAAAAAGTTTTTGTTTGAACGGTAATCTTTTTTCTTTTTACTTAGTTTGCTCTCTGAGGACATGAGGTGAAAGGCTTCGCAGTATTATTTCTATTGCTTTCCTTTTTAATTGTGTATTATACTTAATTTATAGCATGACGTGTTTATCATACATATATATATAGTAAACAGGAAAACGATCCAAAAGGATTTGTGAAGCGACGGTCTCCAACCGTCACTTCACAAGTGCGCTTGGTGTCCCTTTCTCAACTCTCCTGATGACGGTTCAACCAAAAATTAGAGACTAACATAGAGAGTAAGTGTGCTTGTTCTGTGTTTGTGATTCATCGTGAAACGTATATATATATATATATATAAAAAGATTTCACATAAACACGTGAAACAACAATCAATGATCAAACCACAATAAGAAATGGGAAAACAAGACTAAGATCTTTCAACCGTAACAAGCGGTCTTCGTCAGAGTCAAAAACCCAACTGAACACTAGATGCAAAAAACATCTGGTGAGGAGTTGAGAAGACGTGATCTTCTCAACTCCTCACCAGATGTTTTTTGCATCTAGTGTTCAGTTGGGTTTTTGACTCTGACGAAGACCGCTTGTTACGGTTGAAAGATCTTAGTCTTGTTTTCCCATTTCTTATTGTGGTTTGATCATTGATATATATATATATATATATATATATATATAATCCGCGAACGGATTCGCGCTCCGTTCTTCGACGTGGGGAGATCTCTCTCACTTCGTCCTCTCTTTTAGTCTACTCTCCTGATGACGAAGAGCAGTTCAAAATATTGAATTCTGTAAGTGTTCTTTTTATTCTCTTTTCTGTGTCGTGCTTTGTGTAATTTAAAGTTATATATATATATATATATATATATATATATATATATATATATACAGTTAAATAAAGGACTGCTTTCAACTTTTACAAATATATATATATATATATATATATATATATATATATATATATATAACAGATTCAATAATATATCGGCCGTTTGATAAAATAGGTGTGTTCTCTAATCGGGGTTCGGTCAATTTTCCAGGATAAAAAATTAAACTCTCGTTGCCAGCGTTTCGGTTTTATTTAAAGCCTTTTTCATAGGCAGAAGTCAGAATTTTTTAGTAAGACGAAATCTAGTCGACACTCTAGTCAAAGGTTTTGTCCGGTTAACATTGATGTTCCTTTAAATAATGTAAATTTCATTTTCTTAATTAAAAAATTCTTACTTCTGCCTATGAAAAAGGTTTTAAATAAAACTGAAACGTTGGCAACGAGTGTTTAATTTTTTATCCTGGAAAATTGACCGAACCCCGATTAGAGAACACACCTACTATATATATATATATATGAATCAATGATCAAACCAAAAATAAATGGAACTGAAGAAGACTGCTTGTTACGGTTGAAAGATCTTAGTCTTTATTCTCCATTTCTTATTGTGGTTTGATCATTGATTGTTATTTCACGTGTTTATTTTGAAATCATTATATATATATATATATATATACATTATTAAAAATGATACCAAACTTGTTTGGTAACTGATACTTGTTTCATAACAAGCTTCTCAATTTTTTTAAATAACACTCACGTTATTTCGTCTATACAAAGTATATCTCCTATGGTCAACATGCTTCGAATGAACAACATCATCTTCAGAACGTGAATAACTTCTTGGGTGAATATTCTGGTTTATTGTACCAACTGAAGCCAGTGGGGGTTGTTTTTCTTCAAGTTTAAGATAAGCTGGTAGTTAATCCTGTGGAGTAAGTAGCCTCGCGGTCCGAGTAAGGGTTTCTACCTTAAGGGTTTCTGGATGCCCTTGATGTGAATTAAAATTCTTTGAAATGTTGCTACTATTTTCGACTTGAATAATAAGGCTGGTTTCAGTTTTGAATAACTATAACTCTAAAATTTTCAGTTTGTGGTGTTCCTTTCTTTTTTAATTATTTTCGTGTTTTTATCCAACATCGCTCGGGTTAATTTTACGTTGTTTCTCTTGCAAATGTTTTTTGAGTACCCCCGCCATTAAGTGCTTGATTAGCCTTCTTGATAGGGTGATGGTAGTCATACCAATGTACGAGTGTTTTTGGATTTCTCGGTCTCCATTAGTACATATAGACTCGTACACAGAAAACAATTCTGGTGTTTCCACCAGAAACTCCAGGTTTGGTGTATATTATAACATAAAAAAAATTATCATGAGATTGGAATTAATTTATTAGAAAATAAATGTTTATACATTTATGTTATGATAAAAAGTTGTTAAATGATGTGGCCTCTACAGACCACAAAGTTTGAAATATTGATTAAACAACAAAAGTTAAGAGAGAGAAGTATTGGTGTAGCCCCGAAGATGTCTAGAAATATAGATGAAACGTTTGCTTAAAGGTTGTTTTTTTGATATGTTAATTTTTGATTAATATTTTTGACGCTGGACCAATCCTCGATAAAGAAAATAGTATAGAATATTGGAATAAGAAAACATATATAAATATATTTGTATAAACTGGTAGCAGGTGTTTATCTAAGCATGTATTGTTAAATAGCAGAGCAGCTTCTGCATTCAGGATTTTCTTTAATATATGTTATCAGTTATTGGACTGTGTTTTTGCCTGTATGTCCCTAAGAAATTTGTTATTTTTATTGCCTTTTGCAGTATAGAAAAGTGATTAGAAGAAAAAAACAATTGCTGAAAAAATCGTGAATGCAGAATCTGCTCTGCTATTTAACAATATATACATATATATATATATATATAAAATGATTTCACATAAACACGTGAAATAATAATATATATTGTAACAATTATTATAACAATTTTATATATATATATATATACAATTAAAAGAAACGGTTCAGCGGACTTTTTAAATAAAGTAAATTCAAAACGAAGGAATCACACAGAATCGATGTGATTCGTTTTGAATTTATTTTATATATATATATACATATATATGTAGTAATGACCGTCGATGTAAACACAGAGATTATTTTAAGTTAGTTGAGATGATTGAAATGGCGGTTATGTAATGGGATGTTTGAGTTTCGACAGTAGGAGTTGGCGTCTTTGACAGGGAAAGGCCGGCCTGGCGCAGAGGTGGAGGTCAGTAGGCCGCAGGTCGGCTGCCGATTTCACTTTCTTTATCTACCTGCTATCACAGTCCACCGCCCTCCAGTCCAGTTAAGTAACAGCCATCTGGCCGCACTTCCTTCTATCCCATAAATTCACAACTTGTTTCCTTCTCCATCTCGTAAGCTCGGATATGCTTGGAATTGTTCTGACACTGCCATAGACCACTGACAAATGAGTTTCAATTGTCAAAGGTAACTAATCTTACCAAATATTACGTCTGCTTATCTACCCTAAACGCAGAAATTATATTCACTGTTATCAAGCTATAAACCTCCTCTTCATATCTTGCTATAAGAACCACATTTAAATTTGTATTAAGATGTGATATAAAAATTGCAACTGATATGAGTGTATTATGTAATTAATGACTGTTTACTGAAATACAAAAATTATCAAGAATTATACTAATATATTAGGAAAACATAAATTCTCTGAATATAACCACACTGTAAGTAAACCCATTATCAGTTATAATGAAAAATTAAAATTCAATTAATTTATTTATTTTAATCTGCCTTCTACATTTGCCAGTTATAAAAAAATACAGCTTTTTAGGACTGGTTGAGAAGCTTACAAAGGTTTGATGAATAACAATTACTCAATTTAAATTAGCATCAATTTAAATATTATGATGTAGCAATTTAACTAATCTATAAATGGTGTTAGGATAACCAGTAAGAGAGCCTTTGGACTTTTTCCGGGAATAGTCCTGGCTAGAAGAAAAATACTCGTATACCACAATAAATATGACTTCCTGTAACATTTTTAAAGCTTTAAGATTGAAGAAAATCTGAATTTTTTTAAAGTTGTTACGCCATTAAAAAGTTAGCGAGCATTACATATGGCGTGGTTAACCACTATCTTTAATGCGGTAAAATATTAGAAAATAGATCTTTATCCATTTATGTTATGAAATGAGAAGTTTTTAAATGATGTGGCCACTACTGACCACAAAGTTTGAAATATTAATTAAACAACAAAAGTAAGTGTAAGAGGTACTAGGTTTGACAGTGACACTTGTTGAGAGCCTAAGTGATGTGGCTGTCGCGTTGGAGTCGTGCGAGCTTGATCAGTGGGCGAGCCTCGCCCGCATTCCGCATAGCCGCTCCATTGTCAATTCTTTCTATTATCCTCTTACCGCACTTAATGGCTGCTGAATTTAAATTCTTCATACTTCAAAATATGTTTCATAACACCTTCATTCAATGAACC
This sequence comes from Hermatobates lingyangjiaoensis, assembly GCA_026182355.1. NCBI lineage: Eukaryota > Metazoa > Arthropoda > Insecta > Hemiptera > Hermatobatidae > Hermatobates > Hermatobates lingyangjiaoensis. The sequence goes on along the minus strand of JAPFBL010001931.1, from coordinate 2,283,375 downwards.
ATTCTGTCGAATAAGATAAATTTCAAAGCTTCCTGTGGGTGGGATTATATGACTACAATCTTAAGCATATTTTTATGCTTTATGGGGGTTTCTAACAATGACATAAGGAAAATGATCATTCAGTATTACATCATTACTTGTTTTGTCTCTACTAAGATAAAGTGCCACTGATATAAAAATATATTCTGACTTCATTTTCAAGTCGTTTACTTCCTTCCTTCCATCAAAAGTCGAATTTGTGATTTTTAGAATTCTACAATCACTAACCTAGCTCAAAATGTCTCTTTAGTTTCTGTGGTGCTATCTATATGCATGTATTAATTCATTTTCTTCTTTACAAACTTTTGTTCCTATCACAAAAAAATAAAGTGATAATTTAATAAAAAATTGAATATTCACGAAGTATATACCTTTAATCACCTTGGTAGATAATCCTACGCATAAAAGTATCCAACAGAATACTTTATCCACGACCGAGGTGGTAAACTTTTAATTATTACTAACAAAAGCAATAATTGTGTTCTTAGTTTTATTTTGTTTGTTTCTGGAATCCAAAGATTAAAGTAACGCTCTAAGTTCGTAATAGAGTCTCATATTAAATGTTATCACTGAAATATACAGGACAGGATAAATTTACAAGAAGACCTGGAAAGGCCTTCCTTTTATGGAGAAAAATACTCAACAGTTTTTTTTCTACTGCTATTGACAATGGATGTCGAAATATGGATACAATCAACTTATAAATCATTTTTAGTAGAATTTATATTAAAAAATACTTCAATGATCTGTTAGCCATAGATGCTTCAAAATTTTGATTTCTTTATCATTCTAATATTTTAAAGACGATGCCTCCAAAATGTATGATTTTTAATTCATATATATATATATATTTATATATATATAAGAGTTCGAGATTAACAAAGGGCAACACACAAAGTAGGGAAACACACTTACAGACTCAAATTTTCGGGTAATCCGTCTTCAGGAGAAAAGAGAATGGAAGACCAAGCACGTTGTAGACGCAACGGCAAGTAACCCATTTCTCCTGAAGACGGATTACCCGAAAATTTGAGTCTGTAAGTGTGTTTCCCTACTTTGTGTGTTGCTCTTTGTTATCTCGAACTCGTATTGTGTCCAGTTTGGATATATATGTGTCCAGTGATATATATATATATATATATATATATACACTTTTTTTCGTTGGAAATACGATCCAAAACGGACAAATATAGTTCAATATAGACAAAGAAACATAGAGAAATCAAAAAAACACACTTACAGTCTCTAATTTTCGGTTTGAACCGTCTTCAGGAGAGATAAGAGAGGGAAACCAAGCGCACTGGTTCAGAGACGGTTGGAGACCAACAGTGTTGCCGCATGCGCGCCCGTTCACAGAAAATAAGGTAGACAGGAATCAATGTATAATTACATTAAATTAATGGAATATGAAAACAATAAATAAATAAAAGAAAAATAAATAAATAAAAGAAAAAATTGAAAAAATTAAGGGAAATTGATACATATTAACGAACAGAGAAATTGATACATAAACAAAAGTACTGACTAAGCTATGATAGAATAAAATAAAACTGAGAATACAAATAACAATAATAATAAATGAAATAATTTATTAAAAAAATGGTGATAAAATATGAAAAGGCAAGGAACTTTTAAACATTATCGCTTTTGATTGAGACCAGGTGCACTGCGCGCACTTAATAGCCAAATATGGGCTTCTTCGGAGGCTCGTAGTGTGAGATCTTTTAAAGACGAAAAGATTAGAGACTGTAAGTGTGTTTTTTTGATTTCTCTATGTTTCTTTGTCTATATTGAACTATATATATATATATATATATATATATATATATATATATACCATGATAAACGAAAAACTGTCCGGCAGGACAGATAACACTTAAAATAAACAGTGACACATAGACTGAAACATAACAAAAGACTCACTTTTCAATATTTCGACCGTAATAGCGGTCGTCCTCAGGAGAAGAAGTGAATTGACGGATGGACGACAGTCTACTCATATATATGAGTACATATATATATATATATATATATATATATATATACATATATATATCATCAAACGTTGGTGGTTGATAAGTGTTACATTGCGACTTTTCAATCATCATTTTTTTCGAAAAACTCATCAATCATCATGATTATTTTTTAACATGGACTGTATCATGACACTCAAACTTTGATGACATGTAGTTATATAGCATATCAAATGATAATTGATAAGTCACAATGTAACACTAGTTGTGTTAAAACTTAATTAAAAAGGTAATCATTAATTAAAAGGTATCGACTCTCTATCATTTAATTAAATGTTCACTTCTGTATAAAGTATGGACACTGTCAGAGACTAGAAGTAATGTTTCTAAGATGTCGCTCCTAAGGACTATAAAATGTCAATATTGCCATCCAACCCCAAAAACCTTGAAAACACTGCATTATTTTTTTAGCGTTTATAATAGAAGAAAATCGAAAATCATACTCCTAAATTGGAGTTTTTGTACCTTTTCTTACCTTAATAAGTATCATTAAAAACATGATTAAACCACTATGAATAAAAATTATTTGAAAAATGACATTTCAAAGGAAAGGGAATCTTTTTTTGGAAATTTACATATGAATACAGAAGTATGCATAACAGTCAATACATTTCCTGGAACATCAGGAAATCACCTTTCAATTCTCACTGGTCACGATAATTCGTTCACGTTTACCAAATATAAACAATAGCCTACTATGTAATCCATATATGATAATTATAAGTTAATGGTACCCTTGTACTTTCTTTTCCTTACTGGAGTATTAGAATTATTGATATTGAAAGGATGACTCCAAGGAGAAAGCATGCCATGAACAAAATGCACTTTGGCAATTGCATACACAGTGAAGATGTTTATGTAACTTTACGGCGTAGTGTGCATCAACATCTAAATACATTCGTTGAATACATTATTACCATACATTAATTTATTGTATTAACATAAACTTTATTGAATGCAAAATAGAAACAGGAATGATAATGAGGTTAATCAATTATTATAGGTATAAGCAGTACGAAGGACATGAAGAAATCATTTCATGCTCCATAACATTAATAAGGATCTTATCTAAAGATGTTGTCCCCTTTAATAGGTTTTGATCTCAATAACCACCTACACATATGACCACTCCTTTTTCAAGCTCTTTGAACCTGCCGTTGCCTGTTAATTAAACTACAATGGTGTTATCCATTGCTTCTATCCAGTGCACACCACTGAAAAGCACTAGTATAATTAGGCACGTTTGAAAATAGCACAGATATTCCAATATAAACACGCAACTTGCATTCAAAAATGTAGTTGCAAAAACAAAAAAATTGGTTGCTTTTATTGTAGATCTTCTTATTAAATATTATTATTAAATTAAATATTAAATATTATTATTATTAAATATTTACTTCAATCAAAAATATATAAATGTATACATTAAAGATTTATAATATGATACTGAAGACAGTCACCAATAATAAGTAGTCACTTTGATATTTCGAAATCAGTTTTCATTATTAGAGGGAGCATTTGCTTGAATTACACTTGGGTATGAACAGAGCAGTTCATTTCCGAATTAGAAAGGACAATATCGAAAGTTAAGTCAAAATCACCTGTTATACAGTTATTTATTGAGTGGTATTTACTCATGATTAGAATAAAGGGAAGAAACACTAAGTCTTCGAACAAAAGATGTTATACAACGGCGACGCGTTTCGAAAAATTAGTGTTCATCGTCAGGTTACATCTACAATATAAAATATGAATAGAAAATGTCAAATTTAATACAGAAAAAACAACGAAACTATAAACTAACATATAAACTAAAAAGAGGTTACGTTAGGTGAAACAAACTGTAAGGCGACGAGGAGTTGCAATACCTGCCTTACTGAGGAATTCTTTTTAGTTTATTTTCTAGTTTACAGTTTGGTTGTTTTCTGTATTTAATTTTACATTTTATATTGTAGGTGTTAGAGCTCTCCTTCCAACGAGAGATGTGGTTAGGTACTTAGGGCACTTATTGACAAAAGACTAACTTGGAATCCTCACACCCGACTGAAAAGACTTGACTTAAAACGATGATTCTTACTACTGTACAAACTTCTAGGAAAACACTCGAAATTGATGCTACATAACAAAGTACTACTATACAAAACATTACTGCGACCGACCTGGACTTACGGATTTGAACTATGGGGTTGTGCAAAACCATCCAATATTCATAGAATACAATCATTACAATCTAAAATCCTCCGCACTATCACAAATGCTCCTTATTACGTCAAAAACTATACCCTTCATAAAGACCTAAAAATTCCATTCATCTAAAACCTTGCCTCTGATCGTTATAAGTCATTTCACAACAACCTTTCCTCTCACCCAAAGCCATTTGTACGAATCCTTGCTTCCTCCTCACCTTCCCGAATTCCCCCAAGACGACTCAAGAGAAAATGGCCCAGGGATCTACTATTACAATAATATACTTTAAAAAAAAAAACAAAGTGAGAAGTTGAACCAGTGGGTTTCATTCTTTGCTCATGTGCATCGATGTCATTGTGTAATCTATTACTACATACGAGTATGCCTGTTACGCATAATATGCGTAGTTGTATATTTGTAAATAAAGATGATAAAAAAAATATTGTAGGTGTAACCTGATGATGAATTTCAAGTGTTTCTACTAAGAAATATAGTCCGTATACTTTACCACAATATAAACCAAAGATTTTGAATTATTCACGAAGATTGCATGGGTAATATCTATAATAGTGAAGTTTTAGTTAAAAACGAAGTATGATAACTGTATAAAACTGTTCTACATGTTTCTTTGAGACTCTCTTAGAATGTAAAGAATGCCTTCCATTCTAAGAAAGTGAACTGTATAATAATTGGATTGAGCTGGTTAAAATAACTGCCCGATGTTCCGGAAGCTTTTTGATGAACCGTGAACTCTTATTTCTCTTGATGATATATTTCAGTTTATTCAGCAATCATCTTGTATCATTTAAGTTTGATTTCTGAAATCATAATTTGTAACTAAATAGTAAGACTTTATTTATTTGTAAATCAATAATTAGAATAATGGGATAAATATTCAAATGAAAGAGGAAGAAAGTTGGTCCAATCAGTGGAACCTTAATTTAAAATGCTACAGCAGGATTTGATTTACATCTTTCTAAGATTAGTTGTCCTGAATTTAATTGATTCAGAGTTTTTGCAATGCAAAGTCATCTTTATTTAACATATTCCTTTACTAATTCTACCTCGGGTGTTTTAGTCATAATGAATTATGATATCACTTTTTCGAATTGTCCTTTAGGGCAATTTTTTTCTAAGTAGTATTCAAACTCGTTGATACTTATTATTACCAATGTTGACAGAGTATAAGTTGTCAATTTATTTTTATACTCATAATAGGCATTAACTAATCTAACATATTATTTAAATAAGTTAGATGTATTTATTAACTTATTAGTTATTAGTCATTAGTATGTGTTATTATGGTATTGCATTATATTATTGTATATAATAACAATTATAGTATTATTATGTGTTATAATAACGATTGGTTATAATCCTTAGTACTTAGGTACTAAAGATATTAAAAGGTTAATATACAAAATATAATACTGGGATGTTCTTGATTATCTTCTACTGCTATGTATGAAAAGGCGAAAGCCAACTCTTGATTTCGTTTTCTCGCCAATCAACCTCCTTTCCTGAGGACGACAGTTAAAAGGGTCGAAATTTTCAGTACGAGTGCTAGTATCTGTTTTTCATTCGTGTTTCTTTAAGTCACAAAGTATATATATATATATATATATATATATATGTGTGTGTATATATAAGTATTAACTGTGGAGTAGAATCAAAATAAAAGTTTATCAGGATTTGGTCAGTTCCTCAGGTTGAAATTTTTAAATTTTCACAGGAAGCCAGTGAAAAAGATTTTAAATAAAAACCGTAACGTTAGCAATGAGAGTTTAAGGCCTTTGAATTTTTTGTTAAATAAAACTAAAAACATTGGCAATGAGAGTTTAATTTTAACCTGAAGAACTGACGGAGTCTTGATAAACTTTTATTTTATATATATATATATAAAACCTTTAAACCCTTGTGCTCCTGTGTTGTTACCTTAACACATCAGACTTACCTCAACAGCGTAACCTTTTGAATATTGAAATTACTCTGCAGGACAATTTACAACCTCAGTCCACATTAAGTCTACCAACTCTAAACAATACCTTCATTGTAAAAGTTGTCACGCACCTTATATAAAAAAAGCTATTCCACGATCTCTTTCTATTCTATTATCAACTTCGTAATATCTGTATCTGAAAAATAAAATAAAATGATAATTTAGAACAGAATGGGAGCTAGGTTAGCCCAGTGCAACGCGCTCGCCTTTGTACTGGTATATCAGGGATTCAATACCCACTCTGATATCTATACTTGATAAATTGGCAAAATATAAACACGCTTTATATTTTAATTTAAACCTTATCTGTTTTAGCTAAATGAAAAATATACTGACAAGAGATTTGTTTAAGATTGATGATGGGAAAACAACAGAAACATGAAGAAGCCTAAGTTATGACATGACATGAAATAATGAATCCACTACCAGTTAAGTAGAACCCCCAGGGCCACCAACTTACAGCGGCATAGTTCAAACAATGTTGAGTAGTGTAGAGGAAATGAACTGACGTAACATATTTTAAATCTGTCGGTAATATCGGCTTTTTGTTTAAATGATACCTTTCATTTAAGTCTTAGATAATAATTTCTGAATAACCTAAACAGTTTTAAAAATTCACAAGATCAAATTAATTTTCATCTTCCGAGTTGATCATTTTAGAAACTAGATCTCACCGAAGTATATCTTAGTATATTTAGTTTTGTTAGAAGAAGAAGTATATTTACATAGAAAACACTTGCTTGTAGAGGCTAAATCTGTTACAGAGTTTGAAGAGCTAGAATCTTCTTAAATTCAAAATAGTGTTATCTTTCATCTACTTTCTAATCCTAATGTTATGCCCATAAAGAACAAAATAATAGGTTTGCCATCATTATTGTGTAATAATTTGACTTGTAGAGGGCTATAAATTAAACAAATTATCTTTCAAAGGTATAGACAAAATCGTGAAAGAGTAACGCATTATCTATCATAATGAGATATACCATTAATTTTGATTGTCGAATATTCCTTCTCTACAAAACCAATTCTTCCATTCAACTATTATCATAGTGCTTACAGAATAACAAATTAAATTATTAAAAAAAAAAATAAACTACTTATAAAACTTGAAAATAAATAAATATAATTACTATGAAAACAATGTAATTAAATTTGAAAGAAATGTTTAATTTATGATTTCATATTGATAATTGTCAGAAATTTAATTCTAAAATATTGTTCAGGAGCTTGGTGTTTATTATTATTGATAAATTCCACGGTGAACTAAACCGATTCGAAATCCAGATAATAATACCTATTTCATTCTTTTTCAATTCAGTTATATCTAAATACTCTTTATCATCAGTATTGTATCAACTAATACTGTCACATGGCACGTATAAATGAAAAATTGATTTCGCTTATTAATTATCCTTTTAATTAATATTAATTAGCTCATATTCAGTTAATTATTACCATTTTGAGATGGACCATTAATATGTATGATGCTTATCATATAATATGTATTAATATATAATATCATTGATATTTTGCATATTTTTACCATAGGTTTGACCATACAACCTAGTGAAAGAGAGAAAGAAAAAAAAACGAGAGAGAGACATCTTCTTTTGTTCTGAAAAGATTAAATCTAAAGGGTGTCAAGTGTATCACCGAAGGTTCAATCTCGTTTGTAGGATAAATATGCAATATGAAGCATAAATCATGGGCAATATGAAAACCGTGGATTATAAACACATTTTTATAAATCAAACTCCTATGTAGTCCGCAAGAGATGAATTGTTATGTTATAACTAACACAAAAGAAAACTCCGGTCTAAGCATAACTTTTCGACTATATATATATATATTTTTGGCTTATAACAAAGCACAATACAGGAACATAATAGCAATATTATTGTAGGAGTTTGAGAAATCATTTCACATCTTTTGCAAACTCGAAACAAAATTACTTCATTTTTGCCAAAAATTTGGATACAAAACGTTTCATTTTACACTATAAATGCCTGAGAAATTATTAATTGGAATGTGATTGAAGATTAAAAGATTAAAAAATCATAATTGTCAATGTGAAAAAAGGTTTTAGAAATATATTAAAAATAATAACTGATAAGGTAATATCAATAAGTGAACATCTTATTTAGCAATTGTTATTAATAATTAAATTGAGTAAATTAACTATTTTATGTCAGTTTAATTTTTTACTTTTTTTTTGCTTATTCATATAGTCAGGTGTGCCCTGCCGTAAGTACTCTAAATCATACAGCTATCTTGTCATCATGTGATGTTAGGTATTAGTTAAAGATTCCTACTCTAAAAAACTGGAGTGAGGAAAAAGACTACGAATGAGGAAATAACCCTGTATTACTCCTAAAGATTTAAGATAAATGTTTTCATAGTAATGTAGTTTATATTGTTGGAAATAGCCTATCAGAACATTTAAACATACAAACATAATATAATATCATATCATAATATTATAATATCATAATAACATAATATCATACAAACAGAAAACATACTGTGAGTATGTTGTCATTGGGAGGCCAGGTTAGCTCAGTGGTTAACGTACTCGCCTCTGGGCTGGTAGTCCAGAGTTCGATCCCCACCTGGCCCTCGATTTATTCACGCGGAAGGTTAATAAATCTGAGTACGTCGACCCGAGCCTGTACGATATCAGGAACTCGTTAAAGATCTCTACTCGAAATGCACTTGAGTTGGACAAAATTTAGGACTCCCTCTGTAGAATCTCTTGAATCACCGATCAAACAAAAAGCCGGTAACTGACGGAAGTTATCACCCTCTAGGATGAGTTTAAAGATTAAAAAAATAAAATGTTTTCATTACAGTTAACAAAAAGCATCAGTAAAGTATTTCAACAGCATTATAACTGCAAAAGATTTAAAGACAAATTCATGTTCCTTCTCTTGGACACATTTTATCTCTGCCAAGATAGTCTGAATTAGCAGGGTTGATTGGGAATATGTTGCCATTTTATGGCTGCATACACTTGAAAGGAAGTTGTCTTAAACACAACATGCCACACTTCTTTCTCACACAGAGCACTTAAATCCATCCTGAAAGTTACTGCTACATAAGCCTGATATTGATATACCAATGTAGACTAAAAGATAACGAACTAACGGACAAGACTTCATTTTGTCAGAGGATAATTAAACTTTATTTGCACTTTGGAAAAACAGTAACGAAATAAATACTTACTACAATGCTACTGTTTGTTGTCATTGGGAGGCCAGGTTGAATTATATTCAACGACAGTCGAGAAATTTTGTACAAAATAATTGTTTGAGCCCAATATTATTTTTCATGCGTATCACACATGATAAGCATGTAGTTTCTTTTATACATTCTACATCAACAGAGTATATGTCAGATTACTTGGTTAATTTTCTTTTTTAGCATGGCTGCCAGCTTAGACTTGAGATGAGTTTATGCTTTCAGATTTACTTCCTTGATGTAAATTGAGTCGTTTCCACATGGATGAGCTTGATCACTTTGACACTCACGACTATGATTTCACTAAGTTTCACTATTCTCTGAGAAATCCTTTGCCATTATTTATTCACTATAATAGGTTTAATATACAGTTGTCACAAATTATTCTAAACTGAGAAATAATAATGCCGAATATTTCAATTATTAATAATGATTTCAATTGTCCATCTCCCATGAAATTGAAACAAGTAAGTGGTTATTGACAAAATGGCTTATACAGCTTATCAAACCTTGCTATATTTAGAGTAATTTTCTAATAATTTTTTTTTTGTTTTTAAGTTATATTTTATGACATTAATTACATTGTGTGATATTATAATCATGTAATTATTATAATTCATGATGAAACATAATAAACTGTTGTTTAAATGAATTAAGTTTGAAGTCATGCATGAATATACGATAAATTGATATCATTTCTTTACTCATTATTCATTTCTTCTTTATAACTGAAATAAACATTTTTATTTCAAATTTTTGTTTATTACAACAATATTATTTATTACAATTACTGGCAGGAGTAACAATAATATAATAATAATCAGCTCAGATTACGCTAGTACATGACAATCCAGCCATGAAGAGGAAAGATATGTGATGATATCTCTAGTTTTAACAACAATCTGCGTAGGTCTTCTGCTTTAGTAGGTTCTAATAATAAACTAATAATAAAATGCAATTAATAAGGTAATGTGTTGGCTTGCCAGGGACGTTGAACTTTACACCGAAGTCATTCACAAAGTTGATTTTCAGGTATACAGCAGTCTTCTTGGAAACGTGATAAGATGTATTCATTAATAAGCAAATGTCAGTTTACAAAGAAATGAATACTTGTACAATTAGATAGACTTGTTAAATTCTATATCAACTTTTATGTCATTAGTCTTTAGTGATGACAGCGGTACAATGTAGTCTCTTTAAGAAAACAACAGAGTTCATAGTAGATTTTATTATTGTAAAAGGTTTTATATTCATATAGTTTAAAAAATGTAAACAGCATGACATGTGGCTTTTGGTTAATATCTAGACCAAAAGCCCTCAAAAAAATCTCAAAAATATGAATAGAGTGGTCAAGAAAAAAACAGCATTATGTATATATATCTCAGTTGGGTTTTTGACTCTGACGAAGACGGCTTGTTGTGGTTGAAAGTTCTAGTCTTTTTTCCCCTTTTCGTTTTGTGGTTTGATCATTATTATCTTATAAAGATAATCCTTAAAAAACAATTCAAAAACTGACTTTCATATTCAACAAACTGTCATTATCAGAAAAAGATATGTGACTTTCTTGAGAGGCGAACCACTCAGGAGGAATCCTTTGTAGTAGTCGCAGTAAAAGTGCTTACAAAATACGCAGAGAGAGAAAGGGACAAAAAATAAAGTAACTAAAGATAAAACTAAATAATTTATATAGAGTAAATAATAAACTGATATCATATTAATCGATTACGAAAAAATAAAGAAAAGGATAAGAATCAAAAGACCAAAAGTAAATATGAAATGCTAAGTGGTTATAAAAACAATAAAAATGAACTAATGTTTGAGATTGAGTCCAGGACTTATTCTAGCACCAAGGAGACAAATATGTGTCTCTTCAGAAGTCCTAAAGGTAACCATAGTGTTACAATCTGTGATCTGTTTAGGAAGTTGTATGCAGCAACAGTCATTGAACTTGAGTCCTTGAGAGTTTGCGTATATAGTAACAGGGAGGTTGCTGTGCTGACCATCTCAAGTCCTATGATTCTAAAAATTTAAATATTTTGTATATTTGTACAAATTTCAATCTTGGATTACGTTTTCCTTGATCATTAAAACAGCAACATCTTCACAATAATTGCTGATATCAAACAGCATAATCAGTGATTACAAAGTGAAAGGCATAAAATTGCCAATTTGATTTATATAATTTACCAGTTGAAGTTACGCACTCAGGAAAATTGCTTAATTGTTTCTATTTAACTGCTCTACGTCATTCAAAATATAACTGGTTTCGAGTAGAGGAAACAGATTGACTTGGTTGAACTACTTTCTCATTTGATAGGAGGAGAATTTCTAATATGTGATTGATAAATTCAAGAAATGCTTCCTCAGCATATTTTTAATCACAACCACAATACATATTAGTAAAGTTTAAAAATACCATCACTCAGAGCTACTATGAGTGACTTATGAAACTTATATTATTATTTTGAAGAAAAGTTATCTAATATTCAAGAGTAATAATTAGTTCTGCATTCTCTTTAGGCCAAATGTCTATTTAATATATCGCTGAAACATTTGTAGCAGGTTTATTTGAACATGTACCTAATTTGAACCTACTAAGTTGAACAGTTGTTTGCTATCAAACTAACTGATGAAGAAAGAGTCTTACAGGTTACAGAAGAGAGTTATATCTACAGGTAACAGAGGAAAGTCATTAAATAAATATATATATATATATATATATATACACCAATGATCAAACCACAATATGAAATGAGAAAACAAGACTAAGATCTTCCAAACGCAACAAGTGGTCCTCGTCAGAGTCAAAAACCCAACTGAGTTGGTTTTTTGACCCAACTCAGTTGGGTTTTTGACTCTGACGAGGACCGCTTGTTGCGGTTGAAAGATCTTAGTCTTGTTTTCTCATTTCATATTGTGGTTTGATCATTGATTGTTGTTTCACGTGTTTATGTGAAATTTATATATATATATGTAGAAAAAATCACAATTAAACACATGATGCAATCAATGAAGTCCAAAATCACAAGGAAAAAGAAAAACAAAATAAATAAATGCTCTGAGGCCATTCACTTTATGTCATCAGAGAGCAAACAAAGTAAGAAAAATGAAGGAGGATGTTAACTAGAAGGAAGTTCAACTTCACATATATATCTTTGTTTCTCTATCTATATTGAATTATATAGATAGATAATATATATTATCGATAACGTTATATATAATCGATAACATGATTTCACATAATCACGTGAAATAACAATCAATGATCAAACCACAATATGAAATGGGGAAAAAAAAACTAAGATCTTTCAACCGTAACAAGCGGTCTTTGTCAGAGTCAAAAACCCAACCCATTTCATATTGCAGTTTCATCATTGATATATATATATATATATATATATCCATAAAAACCTCAAATAATTCAAAGAGAGTGTTTATTGAACAAAATAAAGTTTGCAAAAAATTAAGATGTTTTTTTTTAAAAAAAAAGATTAAATAAAAAAATTAAAAATAATAAATTCAAAAATAATTTATAACAGAAAAAACAATCAGTTTTATAGACAGTTCACTACGGTCTTTATATCACTAAAATCAGCTGCACATGTGAGTTTAGATGCACCCAAACCAACAGTTTTTATTAAAAGTATCTACCTGAATATTTTCTTTTACATTTTTTTTCGTTTAAAATTGACATGTAAAGTAACGAGGAGTTTTTTTTCGATAAAATTGCAGATATTAATGAATTTTTATCTTGGGAGGCTAATAAATTTCCCTCAAAAATCGATAATTAGTGAACGAATTTAAAAAATGTGTAAAGGAGTATTAATCTTTGTTAATTAAAAAGAAACTAATTAGCATGTGCATGGAGTATGACCAAACTCTTTACTCTGCAGCCATCGAGGTTATTTTCCCATTAAAATATAGCTTCAGAAGTTGCTTTCTTCTACAGTGCCGTAAAGGGGGCGTGCTGAAAGAGGTACCCGTCACGAACGCAACTGGGTTTTGGGGGCAAAACAAAAGATGCGGATGCAACTGACAGTTAAACTTGGCTTTTATTTTATTTAGACATTCTGCTCTACATAAAACAACACCCACTGTCAAAACACACTTTCTTCGTTTTTTAAAAGAACTCTTGTCTGTTTTTCGTCACGTGGCCAATTAAACAGAGACATGTACTCGTATTATTGCACACCTCCTCTCTCCCTCTCTCTCTCTCTTTCTTCCTTCTTCTCTCTCCCTCTCTCTCTCTCTTTCTATATATCTCTAAAGACTGCCAATGAGTACGTCAGGAGAGATCAGGTGACGTTGATACTTGCGTTCTTCTACTGGAAAGAGCGATTACTAAACACGTCTATAGCATCAGTTTACGAAAATTACTTTACTTACAGTATAATATGCTGATATAAACGATATGTTTGTAAATAAAAAAGTTAGAAAAGTCATTTTATAAAATATGCTTAACTGTTTTTACGTTTTTATTACATTATTTCAACATATACCTATGTTTTTTATATCTTTTTTCATTATATTGAATATAAATAAAATATTTTTGTTATATAGATTATTAATTCATACAAATACCTTAATAAATACACTATAGTATATACAGACAACTCGCTATATAATATTAGGTATAACTAAAAAGCTTCAAATTTCTTCAATATCTAGAAAAATAAGTACCTTAGGAATGAAATGTAAAAACGCTAACTTATGATAGTGTCTAAAACCTTGTGATTCTGATAATGGTTACACCGTTTGACGAACCAACATAAAATTAAACCAAACATCGTTTCTTATAAGAGGATGAGCTGTATAATTTTTTCTCTAAATTATATGGCATAAGGGGGCATTATAACATATTTTATGAATTTCATAAATATTTTTTTCACACTAATACTAATTACTTACAATGGAATTTTGTAAAATAAAGCTTGCTAAAATCGATATATAACTTAATAGGAATAAGTTTATTATGTTGTATGTTTTAAGTATATTAATACTTAATAGTATTTAGTCATTTAGTAAAATTGTACTTCTTACATTAATTTGTCGTTGTTGGTGTTGTCATTGTGACTTGTGAGTTGGAGTATATAGATTCTTTCCAAAGGCGTCGCTATACGTTCGTTACGGCCATGCTCTTCCATATCTCATGTTATTTCTAATGTAGAAGGCTTTCGGTCTACACATAGGAAGCTTCTAAGGACATAGAAACATCTTCACAATGTATTCCCAACATGGCTTTGTGAGTTGAACATTCCGAAGGGAAGATAAAATGAGCGGCATATCCTCGCAAGTTTGAACAACAGTTGTAGTATTAGAAGAAAAACGGCGCATTTTATCTTTTATTAGGGATAATATTGGGGAAATTAAATAATTTCAACGGTACTAGGCTGCAATATTAAAAATAAGATAAAATTGTTGGTATTAAAAAAGTTACAATATCAAATATTTTGTCGAAAGATTATAATTTAATATCATCACTAATTTAACAAAATCAAATGAAATGGTTGCATCTACATTCACTTCTCCGTTTTGGAAATTGTAATTAATTATTAATTTAGAATGTTAAAAGTAATCTGTTAAAAATTGTAATTATCTATACATTTAAGATGACATTTGAATATTAATTTATTGACGATTAGGGGATTATGAAAAATAATTGTGGATTTACCCAAGTAATTAACTGAATGCTTAACCATTTGAAATAATAGTTCATAATTACTAATGTACATTGATTAAAAAACGTAAATAACGTAAATTTAAACTGTCTTAACCTAGAGAGTTTGTAATTTCAAGCCATGGAATTAGGTTTGGTTGAAAATGAAGTGTGATGATAAAGGGTTAAGCTTGGCATTGGTAAGACGGCCTTGAAAGGTGTTCAAGGGGCGGTTACGTGACGCCGGGAGAAAGCGGCGGAGGACGGCGAAAGCAGTCGAATTATGCACCCTATTTAATTGACTCCTGGAGTCATCTGTCCTTGCATAATGCGGAGAAGAGGGCGGGGTCACAGTGCGACCTCCACCCCCGCGCGTCTTCCACACCAAACCACCTTCTTTACTTCCTTGCGCCGCGCTCCTAAACACCCACATCCCTACTTCACTTCTCTGCCCCCGCGCTCCTAAACACCCACCCCCCTACTTCACTTCTTTGCAAGTCTATAAATCACACACCGCCTTCAACATAAACACAGTATTTTAAACTAACTGTATGAATTATTAATTTGGACACCTTGCAGGTTAATATTAAATTATTAATTGAAATTTCAAATTAATTAATTTGTAAAATATTTTAAGGAAAGATGTGTCCCTTACCTAATTGAGTTAATAACTCAAACAGTCCTTAAAGGAATCATAAGTATTGTCTAATTTTAAGTTAATAAAACAATGGAAATTCATATGAAGTTAGAGCTGGTGGTGTTCCAGTTGACTAGATAAATCAGTTATAATAACTATGAATATATGTCTTTTCAAAGTTATTTCATTTTTTAATTTATTATAAGTAAAATATAAAAATCATCCAAAAATTAGATGTGGAGATTTAACATACTCGTACTTACATGTTTTAGGTCATCAGAGTCCACTTTTGACATTTTCCCGATGATTTTAGTGCGTGCGCATGTGTAGTTAAATTCACATTCTTCCCTACAACAACCCTTATAGAATCTTTGATGAATCAAATTTTACACAAAAATAGGCCTCATAGTGAAGAAGAGATGAAGTGAAGCAATTATGTATGATGGGAAAGTCACTTTTTTTTCCAAAAACCTGTTTTTAGACTACTTTTTTTTCTCCTAAACTACTACTTCTACAATCGTGAAATTTTGTTATTATCTTTGAAGCTATTTGAAGCTACAATAGTAATAAAATAAAAATAACCTCAGATTTTTAAAACAACGGAAAATTTTTTTTTAATAAAATATAAAAATCCTGACTTATAACTCAATCTGAAAGCTTGTGAGAGCGACACAAGCCATACCATTTAACGGATTAAAATGAAACTATACCTAAAAATAAAACTTTATGAAGAGGATGAGTTGAGGTACATTTTTTCAAATTACATTCACGAAAGGGCTGTTGGAGTTTTTTCTGTTTTAAGAAAATGTTTTTAGACGCTAAACAGGTCATTAAAAAAGCATGAAAATTTAACAAAACATTAAACCAAAAATTAACAAATTATTAAAAAAATCATGAATTTCAATTACGGCAAAGAGCAATAAAACCATAAAAACTGAGTATCGATCCTTGACAATTGGTTCACTTGCTATACTCGTATTTATTTATATTGTTTACATTGCCTTTCAAAATTTTTTGAGCGAATCCACTGAAATAAAATTGATGGTTAGGGATTTATAAAAAATATGTTAATAAGTGAATAACTTAATATGAGATGAATAAAAATTATGATATCTAATTTGAATAAAATTCTTACACGTAAAAAATCAACGCCAATCAAACATATAATTTTTGATGCTTTTCATGGTATGATGGATTTGTATCATAAAATGCTCTAATCAATCTGTATGTTGCACCCTTGAAGAAAACTTAATATCAGATGTAAATATTTTTGTGTTTATGAATCATATTTACTTTGGGTAATATTGATATGTGAGGAATCTTCCTCTTCTCTTTCCTCTAGAATCTAGAAAGAGGAGTTGTGTTTGTTGACAAATATCCAGCTTCTTCACTATTCTAGTCTAATAGTTTATATATCTATTACTTTCAAAAATTAGAAGCTCCCTTCTATAAAAGTTTAAATTGTATCATATTATTCGTTTTACAATTTCTTAGAATTTTTTTAACTAAATCGTGTCAAACAGAATTCCTATTTCAAGATTTGATAAAAGAAATTTAAAGATTTGATTGAAAGAGTTAATATGGTATGTAAAAAGAATTAAAATCTTAAAACGTTACAAACAAACTTAAGACTCTCATGCATTTTATGATGTAATGTTAGACTTACTGTTTCTGGCACGAGAATGTTTTCTGGCCTAGAAGCCTGGAGGGATGGAGGTGGCCCTGTGACCCCACCCTCCTCTCTGCATTACGCAAGGACAGACGACTCCAGGGGTCAACTAAATGGGCTGCATAATTCGTATGTTTAAAAAACCCATTGTTTATGAGTAAATTGAATGATGGGAAAGATAATTTTTCATTCTTCATGATAAAACTTCATCTATTTATAAACCACTTCTCCGGTCATTAAATATACATAAAATTTCGTATTAGGTATTGCCTTACTGCGAATATTTTATAAACTTATAATTTTTTGAAGAATGATATTATACTAAAAATGCAAACTATTCAATTTCATCTGTAGTAACAATGGAATTTTTTGGTAATAAGCTTCTTCATGAGGCATAAAATACTTATTAAAAGAATAATTCAACAGAACAGCTCCAAAAACTTTTTTGATAACAAAATATAACACTTTTTAAGTCTTAAAAGCTCTGGACTGCTTGCTAGATATAGAAGGAGCTTATGATAGCACGTTCACCCAATCCCCTAATCACCACTAATATATAGATGTACTCCTATTAAGCATTTATCAAGTAGAGGAAAGCTAATATGCTTTAGTAATTAAGTTGCCTCTTACTCTTTACTTGTATTTTTCTCTTTTAAAATTAAGAAAGAGTATAAAATGTGTGGGCAAAATAGATCGGAAAGAAGAAAAAAACGTATCACTTTCATATGAAATGAGAAGAAAAGAGATGTATAAAATATTGCATACATCATCGTAAATTGTAAGAATGCTACATATTTTTCTAAATACATGCAGTGAGTAGATCATTATGACTTGTTCATTTCATAAGTAGCTTGCTTGCATGTAGAATATGTGTGAGCACCCCTGTTCTAAATAGTCAAGCTGATTATTATTTATTTATTTATTGAGGGTGATTACAGTACTGCGTCCTAAGAACTATTGTACCTAAGAATTGTATTGTAAGAACTGTTGTACACTCAAGTTTACGATATTTTTGAAATTTCTGAATAAATATTTTTGGATAAAGATCTGGATACTAGTTGTTTATTTGTTTTTTATAAACTATCCCAAATGATAACCAAAACTAATTGCAAAGTAATTTAGTGTAAAACTCATAATGCAGGATGTTATGAAGGTTTCTAATTGAGCCCTGTATTTCTCAAAACTGGCACTGTCATTAAGTATTACATATAAATCTTACATATAAATTATCGTTTCAAGAGCCACCTATACGAAATTTTCGTTATAATTACTAAAACAGTGATAAACAATTTAAAAGAAATCAATCGTTCAAAATTATTTTCAATGACTCCTAAACTTATAGTAAAGTTGAAAGTAGGATCCCTCCGTATTTATTTATAAGTTTATCTTTAAAAATATCGTTTGGCGTACTATCTACTTTACTATAATAAACTTATTATAGAGACTGATTTATAATCAGTTTAATAAGTGTTTTATCAAAATGAGAAAAATATTAATATCTATAGAAAGATGGCTCTTCCTTAGGGCGTCGTTATACTTATTCTGTCAAACGTAAAGCTTTGCATTCGATGCATTGTAAACATTACTATGCGTAGTTTATCCATTCACTAAGCTACAAAAATTAATCTAATAACACTCATACAAAAGACAGTTACTTACTGATATGTAAGTTAGTCGTCGTCTAACAGCGGTTTCGAGTTACGTCACAAGGGTGGGGCGAGGTTAACTCAGTGGTTAACGTACTCGCCTCTGAACTGATAGGACCGGGGTTCGATACCCACCTGGCCCTCGATTTATTAATGCGGGAGGTGAATAAATCTGAGCGCATTGTCTCTCAGAGAAGGACGTTAAACCTGTTTTGATCGTTGTGTACCTTAACTTTCCAGCCATTACACCAAAAGGACGTTAAACCGTCGGTCCCGAGTCTGTACGATGTCAGGTACTAGTTAAAAATACCTATTCTAAATACACTTCAGTTAGGCAAAATTTAGGACTCTACTGTAGAATCAATCTTAATTTTGTGGTATCACAAAGGGCCAATGTTCGGCCTAAGGTGTTTTCTTATAGGACTACCACTGCAACCTAACCTACCCTATGTCACTAGGGTTATTGAGTGATACATTTAAACGGAGTGGTCTAATTTGAAAGACCTGTAAAATAATGACAAGATAGTTTTAAACAACTCTAATTTCTATAATTTTTCAATTTAGAATACTGTTAGTCAACCATTTTTTTTTCAAATAATTGAAGTTTGAACTTAGCTGAAAATAATGTGAAAAATAGTCATATGACAAGAATATGAAACCGCACCTAACATTAAAAAGGGCAATGTACAAACCTCAATGACAATAACAATCTAATATAACCTAAAGTTATTGCATATTTTTTTGAAATTTTAATCTACATTTAAAATTTTTCGTTAAATGTAATTATTATGTACTTTGATACTAATTACTACTTATGATAAATCAGTAATATAATAAATCTGTGACTAAACATTTATATTTCAAAATTACTGAAGTTTTGCTTCATCTTATGGCAGTCATAGAAATGGTTAGCATTTTCAAATGTAAGTATTCAGAGGTGATTGACAACACCTTGAGAGGTTTTGAGATCTGACTGATTTGTTTACAGAGACATATGCCCTAGCAAGACCAATGCGATGTGACTGGGTCGTCTGACTGCTGCTTCCAGGCTCATCTTAGGCACATACAAGAGTGCAGTGGTATACAGCTGTGCGAGCATGGGTGGAGAAAGGTGGCAACTCTGTAACTGCAGGCCATGCACCTTGCTGACTCTACCATCACGGAACAGCAACAATTACCATGCATATACTCGTCACACGTTTTAACTAATAATTTAACCCTTTATTTGCCATATTTTTCCATTTATATATAAAAACTAAAATAATTTCATTAATTATTGAAATATAGTCTAAAAATAAACTAAAATGTATAATGTTTTGACTTAAATTATTTGAAATTCAAATATTGTTTGACAGTTTTTCATAACATCTGTAAAAAGAATAGCACAACAGATTGTTTTAGCACTTAGTTCTTAGTTCAATTATTTAACTTAAGGTCATCAGGAATAAGGTTTTAAAAACACTTCTTTGAACTAAAACCACAAATATATAAAACATTACTAAAAGTGACAATTTCAAATAACTGTATTAATTCGATAAATATTTAGGAAAAAATTGAAAGAAAATTTCTCGAAATAAATCGAATAAATTACAAAAATCATATTAAAAATACTTGGACATTTCTAATTAAAGTATTTTTTTTATTGAACATATTCTCATGGTTCACAACAATTTTACATTCAAATTTATTTAATGAAGTACTATTAATAATTCAGTCAGTTTGTTTATTAACAGTATTAAGCCCTTGTTATTTTTTAAAAAAAAAACAACTCTGAACCGAGATTCAAACAAAATTTTTTCAGTTTCTAATGCATGTGGCCCACTACACAAATCTATAATTGGGTTTACTATCCTACCTTCTATGTTGAAATGACACTGCGGATATAAAGACAAGCGGTTTACAAAATTATTTTATATTTATAATTTTATATCTTTTACTTCATTTATTTTAAAAAATTGCCAACCTCAAATATTAGCTTAGAAATTGTCCATTTCCATTTGGGGAAATTATTTTATATACGTGTTTCGTATCTATGATATAGGGCCTGTATATAAAGTTTAGAGTAAATTAAAGACAAGCAGGAAATTGCTTTTACTTAGCAAATGTTTGTAATAGTCAGTCAGAATGTATTTTTGTTCAAAATATAAGTCCTTTATATTACAGATGTTATCTGTAATAGATAAATATTATATCTATATAATATAGATATAGATATAAGAACTATAATAATATACTATACAATCACAAGTTGGAAAACGTTATTATATATTAATTTGTATCATTTTTATTTTCAGAATAATTGGAATTATTTGTTTTTAGAATATCAAGAAACATATCTCAAAAAGGAAATGCTGTTAAATATATAGCCGTTGGTATTTGTAGTTCACTGGTAAACATGATTAGAATTAATGTAGCTTTTATCAGCATGACCTAACTGGAAGATGCGCCGCT
Organism: Hermatobates lingyangjiaoensis; assembly: GCA_026182355.1. NCBI lineage: Eukaryota > Metazoa > Arthropoda > Insecta > Hemiptera > Hermatobatidae > Hermatobates > Hermatobates lingyangjiaoensis. Next base: position 2,261,821 of record JAPFBL010001931.1, on the reverse strand, counting down.
AGGGTGCGTTACCAGTTACCACCTACAATCAAAATAGAACTTGTACAGTTTCTTAGCTGCAATTAAATAATAATATCTAAATATAATTCCATATTCTCTATCTAATTGAAAAATCTATCATACCAATCAGGGATCTTGTGAGATAATAGTCTAATTGTTAGTCATCCTTACAATTTGTTTCTTAATTTAACTCTTAGTTACAACTTGATTAAGTTATGGACTATATAATATTTTTTTAAGATTTTTATTCCTAAAATAATTGGGAGTTCGTTTTAGAAGCTGAGGAAATTACTTGTCACGCTTTACTCATTTGGTACTTAAATGAAGATAAGTAATTCCCAATGAGGTCTTTATTAGGATTGGTTAGTAAGGAATTTACATCGGTATCTACTTACAACGTAATTTTATATTTGGAATAAATAAATAGCTGAAGACACATTTAATTTATACATGCATAATTAGATGCTTGAAGAGTATAGCTATCTAATATGACCGGATGACTCATTGGTGGCAGTGTGGTTTGTTGCGTACAATACAGTCGTCCGCCTTATTATCCTGTCAGAGCTTTAATTATACTCCTTTTATCATAAGATGTAATCCTATCTTAAAAATTTCATTAATTGTTTTATAACTTTTTTGTCAAATTGATTGATTTCCTTTATATCTCTATATTAGGCTTAATATGCTAAATTAATATGTATGAACAACTACATATTATACTATTGTTAATTAAAATTAAAATAATTAGTTAATTAATTAAAATAAAATAGTTAATTAAAATAAAGTAAACTGCATATATATATTGACTAAATGAGTGCATAGTCATACACACAACAATATGTATTTGGTTAGGTTACAGTTTCAGTTCCACGAGAGAACACACGAAGGCTAAACTTGGCACTTTCTGATACCACATAATGAATATTCTACATTGGTAGCCCTACATTTTGTCCGACTCAAGTGTATTTACAATAGGATCTTATTTGATGAGTATCTGATATCGTATAAGCTTGAGACGTCGGGGACGTTAAAGGTTTTACGCCCTCTCCAAGGGGTGACATCAAAATGAAAAAAAATCTTGGGTCAGAGTGACAATCGAACCCGGGTCTTCCATCCCAGAGACGAGTACGCAAGCCAATGGGCTATTCACCCCTACTATATGAATTAACTACTACGCATAATTGAGATATTGTATAAGCTTAAGACGTCAGGACGTTACAGGTTTTACGCCCTCTCCAAAGTGAAAAAAATCTAGAGCCAAAGTGAGAATCGAACCTGGGTCTTCCATCCCAGAGACGAGTACGCAAGCCAATGGGCTAGTCACCCCTACTATATGAATTAACTACTACGCATAATTGAGATATTGTATAAGCTTAAGACGTCAGGACGTTACAGGTTTTACGCCCTCTCCAAAGTGAAAAAAATCTAGAGCCAAAGTGAGAATCGAACCTGGGTCTTCCATCCCAGAGGCGAGTATGCAAGCCAATGGGCTATTCACCCCTACTATATGAATTAACTACTACGCATAATTGAGATATTGTATAAGCTTAAGACGTCAGGACGTTACAGGTTTTACGCCCTCTCCAAAGTGAAAAAAATCTAGAGCCAAAGTGAGAATCGAACCCGGGTCTTCCATCCCAGAGGCGAGTACGCAAGCCAATAAGCTATACGCCTCTACTATATGCATTAACAACTATACACAATTGATGATTAAATGAGTTATGTAAGGATTTGTTTGTCATAAAAACCAAAAATGTTTGTCATAATGAAACATTAATGTATTTTAGTTCAAGAATAGACCGAAATGTAGGCTCTTTAATCTTTTGACGATTCTACTTTCGACCTGATATACAGGTATGAGGCTGATAATAAAGCAACGAAATTGAGCTCTGATTTCGAGGCATCTCTGTTGAGACTGATAGAGATCTAAATGCAAGCCAGCTGATCCATAACGATGGTCCATAACGTGGTAAATTGCTCGACTCAAGGAAAAAGATCTGTTATTAAACAGGGATCCAGATTGCAAACGTTAAATTAATACCAACCTGCATTAATGACGTTCAAATAATCCAACACTAATATACAACCAATTTATGGCATACTATTAATAATTAACAATAAATTAACCATTTTCACAGTTAAATGCTCATCTTTTGATCTCTGAGTAAGAAAAATTGAATGTCTTTTCACTGAATTTACAACTTGTCTTTATTAAAATATTGTTTAAATTAATAAAGAAGTTTGTTTGACTTCGAATAATGATAGAGCAAACTTTAATTTTTATTTTTTTCTCTTTATATTAGTGTAAAGGGTATCCAGTTATCTTTATAAATAAAATAATGATTTTGTCTGTACATTGCTTAGAACTGACTCATTTCAAGTTTTCTTTACGTTTCATACATTGGAGAAACCGAATCCACCCTTAGAAAAATTTCTGTCGGTTTGTCGGTTTGTCGGTTTGTCGGTTTGTCGGTTTGTCCGCAAAACTTTGTCACAGGTAAACTCAGCTACCATAAGACATATAAAGCTGAAACTTTTACAGTAGATTTGTGTAGGTCTAACTTAAAATATAGGCTATGAATTGATTGGAAATTCAACGTAGAAGTGAAGTTATGGACGTTTAACGCAAAAATGTTTGTCACAAGTAAACTCAGCCACCATAAGACATAGCGAGCTGAAACATTGACACTGGATTTGTGTGTGCCTAACTTAAAATATGGGCTCTAAATAGATTATTAATTCAGTACAGAAGCGAAGTTATGGGGCTTTTAGCTGTATTTTCCTAACTTCACAGACAAGTTTGTTTTGAAAATACACAGGTGTGGCAAGTAGGTATTGTTAGTTGATTTTAATTTCAATTGAGCACATGAATATATTGCGTATTTGACATCATTGAAATGGTGTTTCACAGAGTTAAGGATGTACTATCTATTGAGAATAAATGTTTTGTAAACGAGCAATTCTCAACTCTTAATATGAACAGGGAGGAAAAATCAACAAACAAGTTCTTACGCTATATGAAGCCGAGGAAAGAACTTACAAGTCAGTAAAGAGATTGGATTAGTGACGAAGAAGCAGTTCATTATCTAATTGAATTTCTTGACTCTGAATTTATTTCTCCTGGACTGCCTGCTCATGAGTAAAAACTTAAAGTAGAGCACCAATCATGCTACAATTTAGTAGCAGTAACAAATTTCATGTTACGAAACATGAGTGCCCCAAAACTGTGCAACGGGACACGACTCTGAGTTCGTGCTCTACACAGATATGCCATAGAGGCGGACATAATGACTAGATGTGGTATTGGGGAGTCTGTGTGTATACTTCACATACCATTGATTCCGAGCCACTGTCTGTTTACGTTGAAATGATTGCAAAGTCGGGTCAGAGTCTATTTCGCAATGACGTTAACTAAGTCGCAAAGGGAGACTTCATCTAACGCAGGAATACAAGGTAGCAAAACCAAGTTTTTCTCACATGGTCAAATGTAGTTTACATGCTCAACGGTCAGAGGTTTCAACTCTTTCTTCTACCATGAACCTGAAGGACAGACAGCTAATGTAGTGTATAAGCTGGAGGCATTTGTTTAACACTGTAGTAATAATGGTATTTTCTACTATTCTATAATTTCTAATGACATTTTGAAATACCAAAAATGACGGAACTTCTGATTCCTCCGTGGTATAGCCGAAAGGCAATAGGCACACGGCAATAAACCAAAACAGGAACTTCTGATTCCGTCAAAGACGGGTACGTTTGCTATGTATTATATATAACTGTCAACTTTTTTTTAATTTAATATTTGCTTAATAAATACACTGGTAATAATGTAAGGTATGGGACCAGAGTAGCCCAGTGGCTTGCGTGATCGCCGATGACAGTAGTGCAAATGTATTATAAATAAACACAACAAAAATATTTTTTTTAATTTAATATTTGCGTAATATAAACACTGGTAATAAAGTAAGGTATGGAACCAGAGTAGCCCAGTGGCTTGCGTGCTAGCTTTTGACTGGGAGCACGTTAATTAGAACTAACTCATTTCAAGTTTTCTTTACGTTTCATACTTCAGAGTAGCCACATGTACCCTTAGAATAATTTCTGTCTGTCGGTTTGTCCACAAAATATTGCTACCATAAGACATATAAAGCTGAAACATTGATTGTAGATTTGTGTATGTCTAACTTAAAATCTAATCTTTGTATACAGAGGCTTTTTTTTAGCACTGTACTAATAATGGTATTTTCTACTATTCTATAACTTCTAATTGTAGTATTAGTATAATACTATAATTGATATTTTGGAATACCAAGTATAATAGAATTTTTGATTCCGTCAAAGACGGGTACGTTTGCTAGTACAGCATAAAACAGTATTATTAAACAATACTAACATTGATTTTATAATAAAGCGTTGATATGGCTGTTACGATTTTTGAAATTTGTCAACAAGTTTTGATATTTATCTGTATCAGGCGGGTTAAGGTGAGACCATTTTAAAGATGTGCTTTAAGCTTTGTGGCAGTTGTTGGTTGAAGCGTGTTTATAAAGAACTCGATAGGAAGTGCGCGGACTGTTGCGTAGTTTGGCAGGAGTGTAGTGTTTCACTCGGCTCGTGACATGAGTGCGGACAACACCCTCGACAATTGTGAAACTTCACCCCTCACATGTACTCCGCTTCCATCGCTTCCTCCTCCTTGCGCAACCTTATAAATTCCACCGACTTCAACGCCTTAACTCATGTCTCTTATTCAAATGGCTGCTTTATTTAATTGAATAAATTCCATTGTCTCAGAATTGTTCATAAATTGGTTTAGCTGAAAGAAATTATGATACTTAAAACCTTGCTTAATCAATTTAATATTGACTATATTACCGCTTCAAGCATATATTTTCTCTACTTTCTCAGTTATTCTAAAAAAACAAAACATCATTGAAATCGATTAAGAAATGAAAATAACATTAACCGATTACAATAATATGCAAATATAACTCTGATGTAACAAAATTTAATTCCAGTAAAGCATGAAATCTTTAACATTATCGTTCTGTTTATTAAGTTAAAGTGTAATTTCCTATTCTTTTATAATTTATATTTTGACTAAAGAAAATTAAATTTGTAAAGAAAAGAAGTTAACAATACAAAGATAATGCTCATTTCATGGTAAATGTCACAGATCATTTGAAACTATGCAAGGTTAAATATTACATGGAATGCAAATATCTTTTCATTATTTAAATTAGTTTGTTCTTTCATTATTTCCAAAAATTAATAAGCAAATTAATTAATAGGCAGTCTCCCTAAATATAAAGGTTTACCACGTCACGAGAAACCAATCGCCTCCTGACGAATGAGTAAAACGAGACAGGACTCGTGAAGTGGCCAAGGTGGACCTCGCGGAGGCGGGCTTCCACGACCTACATCAACAAAAAGCTATAAACATAACCCTTGTCTCTATCAGATTGATGCTTACTTGACGAAAGATATCATCAAGAATAACAGGTGGAAATGAACCGGGGTAAGAGTTAATAGGACTTTGAGATATAGGAAATAATAGCGATGTAAGGGATGTCAGAGATTATAAGAACAGGTGTGGGGAGAAGAAAGGAGACGCATCCAGACGCTTTCCGCACTGACTGGTCAGGCAAACGATATCCGCCATAACCAACTACAACCAGCATCGTTTGAATAAACCTTGGGGTCGATGAAAAAACAAAGTTGTCGGATATCACTGAGGGGCGAGAAAAAAGTTTAAAAAAGAGAGGCGCAAGTTGGAAGAAGAAAAGACGAGTTTCGGACCCAGCTCCCGGACCAGTGAACAATTGAGAGGACTTTCTACCCGCAAACACCAGCACAAGATCGAGAACCTACCAGCTAAATCCGCTGTTGTGCCACCATGGTGAAAAAGAAGTCTTGAAAAAGACAGACGTTAGTCACGTGAGGTCGAAAGGTGGGTAATCCCACAGACCAGGGCGTGCCGAGCAGACCTTCCACCCGAGGACCCCGGCCAAGGACACCACCACCCCACAAAGCCTGCATGAGAAATAACCTGAGAAACATGAAAACAATTGTTTAAATTGGTTTTCAATGAGTTTGGCAATGCATTTACCTATAGTAAAATGACTGTAGACATCTCCATTTTTTTTTGTAAATAAATCTTTCATATTAAAATGAAATTGCCGTACTTATAATAAACCAAACAATCGAAAAATAGAAAAAAAAATAATTGTTCTTATATAATTTGACATACATTGTCATTGGCACAGTATCTTGAATATAATAAATGTAGAAAAAATAAAAGAGGGATTTTGTCAATGTTTTTATTTGTGGTATATATGTATGTATTTTTGAAGACTAAATATGGAAAGCGGGAATGTTTGTTTTCTTTTTGTTCTTCCCAGTTATAAGTTTAATTACATATGCATACCACATACATCTAATTAATCAAAACTAAAGAATTTGGAACTTTTAAAAGAATTTGTTGAACTGACAAGGTTCGTTAATTAATCTAACAGATATTATTTTCTCTTGAGAAAATAATAACTAATTAAGACTATGTGTATTTTGATTTTTTTTTTTCAAATATTATGTTAAAACATTCTGCAGATTCTCAAATGTTTCGTGACAGGGGTATTTTTCTTTCAATTTTGTGATGGTTCTATTTCTTTAAAAAAAAACCTTCAAACTTGAGCTCATTTTAGTTTTCTCGTTCCTTGCTTATGATTTTTGTGTTCCCATATAATTGTGACTTTAAATAATCACATTGTATAAATAACAAAGGATTCAGTAAGTTGTCATGTAAAATATAAGCAACGAATCATTTTTCTTTTATTAAATACTTAAAAAGATTATCTCTTAGTTTTCTCTTTATCTTAGTTTCGTATTTTCCCACAAAAGATGCAGTCTTTCTGTAGAGTACTTTAATTGCCATGTACGCTGAAGATTCTTTTTATTTTTGATAATTTCAAGCTGCAGAGATAATTCAATATTTAATTTTTTGCACGCTTAATATAAATTTTTATGCTTATAATATTTCTGATTATTATTAATGTATCTCATTGTTTACATGCTGTTAAGAAGAAGAGATAAAAAAAATTAGGACTAGCTTACCTTTTTGTTACTATAATAAACAATTATTTTTAAAAAGTTTAGGGTCATCATAAAATAATTATAGTGGAGAGGTCTAAAATCAGGTTAGGTCCACTATACCGGCAAATACAGGAGTCATCCAGACGTAATGGAAAATTCTCTGGTTTTTAGGGAGATTCCCAGTGAAAAAAAATAAAAAATCGCCTGAAGCCGTGTAAGTTAACTTTTGACACTATCTCTATTGGTAATAATTCTTAAGTATATAGAAGGCAATAAAATCTAAAGTTTTGGGTATAATAACAGTATTGAAAGCCATTTATAAACTGATAGGGAAAAAGCCGTAAATCTCATTAGTTGATAGTATTACATAAAGAGTCTTTTTTAAACCAAATGTAAACACATGTTCAAGAAACAGATAAGATAATTGTGAAGTTGTGATAAATGAGGTCAGGTTGCTTTCTGCCAGTTACGTATGAAGCACAACTCGTAAAACAAGATTGTTTGAGATAATCCTTATTCTACTCTACTGAGCATTACTTTCCTCCAGACACAAAGAGACCCCTCAGCGCACCATGCATTTCATTTTTAGGTGAGAAATGGCATTTGGAGTATCTTAGAATCTTCTTAGACACTACTTTTGAAAAAAGGCAAATTTGTGAAAATAATACAAATTATTTGGAAATAATAATTTCTAATCCCTTTCAATTTAATATCTATGTTCTTCAATCATTATTATATTTACAATATTTTCAAACTTTTAGTTTAATTTATCATGTATTTATGCATTGATAACAGGTTAATATCTGTGAATATACATGGTATATTATATAATATATATACTAATTATTCTTCAGTTATCTCTAGGACATTTGTTGTATTCGTTGTGGCCTGCACATATTCTGTGAAGCTATTCAGTTACCTTTCGTCTCACCGTACTACTTTCTTTTCAGAGGATGACCGTTTAAAAAGTTGAAACATTGAAAGAGTATTGTTTTCATTCGTATTATCTTTCTATAGAGAATAGAGACAATTCTCGACATACGTTTTAGTTACGTTTGATCGGCTGAAAATAAGTTGCTACTGTACGTTCTAGTAATGTATACCATTTATAATGTACTATACAACCATTAATTCAATTGCCGTATCTTATAAAGTACCCCTTAATCATATATTATAATCATTACAACATAAATTAATCATAAATGTAATTTTAAATACACAAATTAAATTCAAGCGAAATACATGTATTCGTAATGTCAATTAAATGAGTTTTATTCAAATTTAGTTTCATTTGGCAGTGGTACTCGAAGCAAATTCAAATTCACCCACACAAACACTTTCTTTTATAATTTTGAAATTTTATTTTTTTGTGTTTTATATTAAAATTTTGAATGCAATATAAAAAAAAACCTAAATTAAATGACCTTAAGAAGAGAATTGTCTGTAAATATTTTTATAAAATTTCAAAAATATATTTTACAATGGCCAGTGACGTATGTTGAATACTCTGGTTTCTACTAGATCACCAAAGTTAGCAACATTGGGTATGGTTAGGTTCACTTGGATAAGCGACACCATACGTCCTTACCTCCCTCGTCCGATGCGTTATGTATAGACAGAGCGAGTAGAACACAAGAAATAATAAACTTGCCACACTAGTGGTTTTCAGGTAGATAAAGTTGAGAACAGAAAGAAACACTAATGAATACATAACAGGTTGGCTCACTTTTAACAAATTTTGACCCTCTTAATTGTCGTCGTCAGGAGTGGAAGTGGTGCTGTGAGAAGATAAGAGTCAACAAAAGAGTTTCTCCAAATGTAGAAAGGTTTAGGTTGGTCACAATGAAATCGAAAAAGGTGTAAAGAATATCTTAAAAATAAGAAGAATAACTAAATAAATGTAAAATAAAATAAATGCATAAGAAAAATTGAGAATTAATTAAAATTATTAGCAAATAAATATAAATATAGTATGAAAAATAAGTAGTGGTTAAAAAATTGACTTAAAGGAAATTAATAGTTAAATTTAACACCCGAGTATAAGCTTGCTCCAAGGAGCCAAATGTGGGCTTCTTATGTCTTAAAGTGGCATATCTATTGTATCGCGGTACCAATGTTTAAAACGCTCATTAAAGTTGATGCTATTAGAATTGGAGTGAAAGCGAGGGGAAGAGTACTACCTTGACTGGGCTGAAGATCTATGATTATTCATGCTAATACTATAGCATTCACTTGATTGTAATTAAACCCAGTTAGAGTGCATCACACCTAGTACAGTCTAAAGTCTAAACTGTCGACACTGTAACTAATAAAGAACGAGAAAGAAGAATTCATATAACTATCAGGATTAAAAGAAGAAGTAGAAAATGTAACTGAGATTATGATGGAAAGACAAGTCATCCACGGAGTTCACAAATACTGCAAATGCAAATACTATAAATACCTGCAAATATTACATAGTTTAGAGAGATTTAACAGTTTTATGGGCTGTTAATTTAATTAACGGATGTATTAAATTAATTTAACAGCTTAATGGGCTTGACAGCCAGACAATTTATTTAAGTTGTTAAGATTGAGAGGTATTCTATATCAGATTTTCGGTAATTTATTAAATAGAGGGAGGATACTAGACGGAAGAAAGGATAAAGTAAAGGTTTATTACTAGTTTAACCAACCCATAAACTTACGTAAAACAGTCAATTATAAGGGATACTATTCAATAAAAGTCTCTTCTGTTCGTGCGAAATAAAGCAAACAAGCTAGGATACCGCGGCTATCAGCCATATTAAAGGAATTTCCATGCACTTTGTACTTATGTACATACAGAATGTACTACAAATGTGCAGTTAATAAGTGTGTGAATACTGTACTGTACTAAGAAATTTGACACCAATTGTAATCATGTACAAGTTAATCAGTTGTAAGGGGAGTAAAAAGTTCAAATCATCAGATTGTTTTCCCCAGCTGATAACTAATTTTAACAAGCAAACTACGAGAAGAACTAAAAAATATTAAAATATCTACGATATTCCAAATAGGTTGGTAGTCTGTTTGTAAATTTTTTTCAATGATCCAAATATCCAAAACCGTCTGATCCATATATGGTTACATCAATATATCTACATGTGACCTAATAAATAACAAGATTTCACAATAAACACATGCATATATAAATCAACGTCCAAAACATATATATATAAATGAGAAAAATACTAAGCCCTTTGTACCGAAACAAGCTGCCTTCTTCGGAGTCAAATCTCAACTAATCTCTGTTGAAGAAACCTCAGTTGAGATTTGACTATGATGTAGACCAGTGTTTCCCAAAGTGGGCGGTGATTTGATATCGGGGGGCGGTAATGCAAAAAAAAAAGCGGGGATTCTATTTCCATAAATTGAAATTGTTCAAGCAATATAATTTCTTAATTTAAGTGAAAACACGACATGTAAACTTCTAGGAAACAGTTTCTTAACATTGTTTGTTTTGATAATTCATTTTTATGTTAAAAGTATATTCTCCCCTAAGTTTCTTTTATTGTGTATTAATTTTTTTACATAAATATGCTATAAAACAATACATTTAAATAAATATTCGATTAGTAATTATTTTAATTTAATTATTAAAATGTCACTCATTTGGTTATCTAGTCTAGGAATCTGATTATTATTCAAGTATGTTGAGTTATAGGTTTATGGACTCAGAGGGGGAGGTCACTCGAAAAAGTTTGGGAAACACTGATGTAAACCGCTTGTTACGGTTGAAAGATCTTAGTCTTTTTTCTCATTTCTCATTGTGGTTTGGACGTTGATGTGACCCTTATATGGACATTCATATATATAATAAAGAATTCATAAATTTATCTGTATGTTGAAAGTGTTACAGTCTGTGAGATAGTTACAGATTGAAACAACATCAGAGAATCGAAGTAGTACTTTAAAATAATTTACATAATTTGTTACCGGCAGTAAACAATATATATATTCCGTACAACAAAAATTCTTTTACCTCTCACAAAGGAATATTTTACGTTATCATCAAGGAAATATCTTTTTATTGTATAAATAAATCAATTAGTCACTACATAAATAAATCATGAAGGTTAGTAATAAGTTTACACTAATGGCACTTACATAAAAATATAAATAAACATATTCAAATATTCTGTCATGCAGAACTGCAGCTGCTTGTTCACTCACAAACTTTTTCTAATTATTGCAATTTTAATAGTGAGCAGATAAACATCACTTCTGAATTAAGAATCTACTGCTAAATTTAGTGATAACTATCTTACATATAACCTACTGCATTGCATTAATTCTTTGTGTTTCCTGTTCAGAAAATATTAACAATAGTAATAAAATATAATTATTGACAACTAAATATAGGTTAACATTTTCTAAAGTAGCCTTTAAGAATAACATATAATAAATGTCACCATTATTGAAATTAAAAGAATTAACATAAAAATAATTAAAGAAAGTCAGAATGAAAACTGAACAAAATATAGGTAAAGAAAGCATACGTATACTTTAAACGGAAAATATAACCTTGATCATATACGCTGTCTGTTTTTATCTCTGTTGAAATGTTGGATTCAGAAATTACAGGAAAGAGAGAAAATCCTTTTCCTTAAACCATGGGCTAGTCATATTACTGAGAGTAACTACACGTGACACTTTTTTTCATACTAATAATAAAGTTATTTAAAAACTAAGTGTGCTTAAAATTAAAACTAATTGATTAAAATTGTAAGATTTCTTAAAATGCTATGATTATATTTTAAACTTTATTTAATTTGCTATAACTTTTAAAATGTAAGATAATATATTACACACTTGTAAAATGATATTTTTCAACTAATGGATAGGCAATGATTTCCATTTAGAAACAAGTAAATCGATGTGGTTTTGGTTGAAGTCAGTTGAACTAATACGACAGTGTTAAAACTAAGACTTTAAGATAAAAAGCTAAGACCTGGTGTTTACAGATTCATTGATATTAAAAGATTACAGAGGACGTTCGGTATAAAGGCAACCAACTGTGACCATTGAGTCTAGTCCATATTGCATGATGAAGCTCTTGGTGGACATACGTAAAATGTTAAGGTACATTATCAATGAGTTTTTAGTGAACATTGTGTTCACGCACTTAAATCCTGGGTATCAAATGAAATAAATACTTTTTTATACTACTACCAGCAATTTTACCTGCCAACGTTGATTTCTCTGAAGTAAACCAGCATTGGGTTGCTGGTACTTTGCAACATCACGTACTGTTGGCACACTCCTTAATATTACTAGCCCATGGTTTAAATGGGGGCCGAATCAGAAATTAATAAAAAACAAGTCATTAATTTGCTGTATGAACACAATTAAAAAAATCTGGAGTGGCCTACACTCAACTTTACTATAAGTAACTTAATATCAAATTTCTTGAGTATATAATATATAACGTCTCATTTAAGCATAATGTAAACATCTAAATGGGATATGATTATTAGTCTTTCATTCCTGAGGTAGTACAGATAGTGATTGAAGGCCAAATCAATATATGTAAGCTTATTTTTGTACATCACACAGCTGATCCAAATAATTTCATTAGTATAACTACAGCAGTAATAACTTTTTTGAAAAACCAAAGTGAACATTTCTGGATACGAAATATTCTCCTACAAGGGAACATGGCTTTTGTTCAAATAGCCAGTGGATTTCTTACATCGTTTACTTGACATCCTTCTACATTGAATATTAAAGTAAAATTTTCAAATTTAAAACAGGAAAATACCCTTTTTTTCTCTGAAAAACATCATAAACATCAAAGAAAAAATGTTGTTTTAAGATGATTTATAATTTAAGATGTACAATAATTACATTTATTAATCTCTAAACGAAAGATTTCAATTTTGAATTATCTTTTACATTTTCTTTCTTTTACAGAATTATTATACTGGAAATTTATGGCTTCTTAGTATTTAATAAGATCATTTTCCTTCACATTTGTCAAATATCATATACGAGTATACGAATTTTTTCTGAGTGGGTGTTATTACTCACTTTTCCTGCCTTCTGTACTCTGTTATAAGTTTGCTATGAATGTATATTGAGAAAAAATATATTAGTAATTAGCCAGTTTACATACTCAAACCGAAGTCAAAGCCGGCTATTCAATATAATAATAATTTAAATCTTTTATAGTTGGGAGCTTCTAATTTTTTAAAATAATAAATATGAACTATTAGACTAGGAATTGTAAAAAAGACTGGATATTTCTCAACAAACATACTCGTAAGTCCTCTTTCTTGAGGAAAGAGTCCATTCGTTACATTTCAATATCATGGAAAGGTACTACATTCACAATTATAATGTAATTGTAACTGATATTAAGTTTTGCTCAAGAGTGCAATATATAGATTTATTAAAGTATTTTATGAGACAAATCCGTCATACCATGGAAGACAAAGATAATTTATTTATGTTTATTGGTGGTGATTTTTTTACATGTAACAATAATATTCCTCTTACATCTCATAAAAGTTAATAAACTATTTAAACTGTTCCTTTATAAATATCAATTTTATCTCAGTGGATTCACTCAAAAAATTTGTTAAGTCAATGTAAACAATGTAAAAAAATATAAAAAAATCGACAAGTATAGCAGGTGATCTCTTAGTCTAGGATAAACAAAGAGTTTTTATATCGTTATTGCTCTTTCCCGTAATTGAAACTTCATGAATTTTTTTTTATGAATTGCTAATTTTTTGTTCCATTTTGGGTCAAATTTTCATTATTTTTAAATGAGCTGTTTCGCCCCAAAAAAACATTTTCTGAAAACAGAAATCGTACTGTAACGCCCCTTTAGCTAATGTAATTTTGAAAAAAAATATTTCAACTCATTCTCCACATACTGTTCTATTTTTAGGCATAGTTTCATTTTGATCCGTCAAACAGTATGGCTTGTATTGCTCTCACAAGGTTTGAGATGGAATTAAAAGTCAAAATTATTACATTTTAGTGAAAAAAAAATATTTCCCGTTGTTTTAAAATTCTGAATATATTCTTCGTTTGTTTCATTTGTAACCTCAAAGATAATGTCAAAATTTCAAAACTCTAGGGTTATCAGTTTAAGAGAAATAAATGTTTTAAAAAAAACGGTTTTTGGCAAAAAAAGTGACTTTCCAATCATGCATAATTCTTCCCAAACAATAGGGATCTTCCTCCCTATGAGGCCCATTTTTGTGTAAAATATCAACTTGATCCATCAAAGATTCTGGACCGTAAAGTGGTAACAAGCAATGCTAACACACTCACCCACCCACCCTCCCACACACACACACAGACATCATCGAAAAAACTTCATAAAACGACTTCTAGGACCTCAAAACATGTAATTCCGTCAAAATCTCGAGATCGAATTTTTTCACGATCACTATACTTTACTTATAGTAAAGTAAAAATTTTTATAATAGAAATCCGTTATTTGGCCGTAATGTTACAGCCAAATAAAGAAATACAAGTAAAGCAAATGTTTGAAATTGTTCTAAATAGTATTATAGGCATGAAAAACTATGTATATTCATGTAATGGTTCGGTCACGGTGGTAGTCCCACAAGAAAACACATGTAGGCCGAACATTGACCCTTTCTGATACCATACAATGAAGATTCTACATTGGGAGTCCTAAATTTTACATAACTCAAACTATTTAGAATAGAGATCTTTATAATTAGCATTGTACAGGCTCGGGACCGATCACTTCACTTCCTCTCCGAGGGTACGATATGTTCAGATTTATTCACCTCCCACGTAAATAAATCGAGGACCAGAGTTGGTATTGAACCCCAGATGTACCAGTCCATAGGCGACCCTGACCTCCATGTTCTTGTAATACAATATTTTCTAAATTCAATGTGATTAAAATGTTGTTTAAACATGTCATACTTCAAATAAACAAAAAATAAAGAATTGTTTCTCGTTTGACATAATAAATGATAAAAGATTTTTTTTTTGTTAGTTTGATATTGGCCAGGATCTGTACATTCCTTTCCTTAATTTCTATATTGAGATTTATAATTTCCTGTGAATTATTGCTACCTGTAGCGTCGTGAAATATTTTTTGGAATGCATACCCATATACGACGCAATTATAAATAAAAATGTCAAGAATAAATTAAGGTAAGTCAAAACGTATTAGTCCATCAACATTTTCAACTGATTTTTGTTCATGATTAATATACTGCATATATATTAAAGAAAAATTAATATAAACTTGAAACAAGTAAAATTTATGGGGAAGGTATAAATACATGATTTAATATTCAGTGAAGCAGATAAAAATTTATTTGGTTGAGGGGTTTGTTATTGTGAATAAGTAATTTCTAAAGAAGTGCCCTATATTCATTAAAGGCATGGGGAATTATTATAATACAAAGCCATTGAAAAGAGGGAAGCATGTCTAATTTATGAAATAAGCTGTGAAATGATAGGGTGATTTGTGTAGGGCACGTGGAAGTCGGCGGGAGATGACACTTAAAGCATTGCATAACGGGTAACACTTGCAGCGAGGCATTGTCAGCTCTGAATTACGATTACGTAAAACACTGGATCAAGGTTGGAGGATGAGAGGCTCATAAGGAGGGATCATGTAATGAAGAAAGCTATCTGTAGGCAGGTATGTGACTATAACAATATCCACAATATCCCATTGTGGGCTGGAGGAAGATTGCAGCTAACTCTAATGATATGGCTTCACTAATCGCGTGACAAATCAAGCTTAGAGAGTATTAGCTAAGCCTTTACCATAGAGTATTAGGATACTTAAAACTAGTGGCTATGTGGATCTATTATATTGTATGTTATAGGTTTTACTCCTTCAAAAGTTTAAAAGTTTGTTAATTTTATGAGTGGTAAAAATAAGTGTTCCAAACAGGATCCATTCCAATGGGACCATCATTTCTACAGCTCAGGAATGAACAGGAGGAAATTTTACATAAGTTGATGTTGCATGCAATATATTGTTACTACTAGAAGTAACGAGTGCAGCGACGATTCACTCGGTTTACTAACCTCATGGTACTAATAATATGCATGTATCTAATATATTATTGTGGCAACTGTCAACAATTTGGTCAATCACGGGGTACCTTCACATGTGAGTGTAGTGCTTGCCGTGTGTTCTTTAACAGTGAGGAATCGATGCTTAACTGACAAGAAACTTCAAAAAACTGAAACACACAAATATATACTAAAAAAATACACTTAGAGCTTCATATATTTCTGTTAGAATCGTCATCAGAAGAGAAGAGGGAGGGACACCGACAATTCGATTGTTGATAACCATCACTGTTCAGATATTCTTAGTCTCCCTCTACCTTCTCCCTTAATGATGGTTTTAAGCAAAAATTATAGACTATGTGTTTTCATGTAACAATTCAATTATGTATAAACCGTTTGATAGAATAAGTGTATTGTGCAATCGGGAGTCGGTATATTTTTTAGGCTCAAAATCAAACTTTCATCGCTGACTTTTTGGTTTTATTTTAAAACCTTTTCCATAGGCCTACAAACAAAGGATAGTAAGAAATCATATATAAACATCAACAATTAAACAATATAAAAATTGATAGTAGAGCTTATGGAATATTATTAGTAGAAGTATTTCAGAGATAAATAAAATAACTTGCAGAAGTAAGAATTTACGTATTTTCGTATTCGAATATATGCACATCAATATATGATGATATAAAAGAACTAATTAAAATTCGAAATTCAGAAAAATGAAAGAAAAATCTTCAATTGAAAAAGTAATTTAAAAACTCACGTTTATTAATTACTTCACCTTTTCCTCTGATTTTCTCCAAATCGCAAACTGTTGTTCGGAATAGCGATCAGCTGTATTCCATTTTGTATATACAAAAGAAGAACAGACTAACCACTGTACTCTAAGTTCAAAACTATGGTTATCTGACATAAAAACAAAGAAACTTTCAACCACAATTCTACTATCATTTAAATGAAAATAACAAAATCTACAGCACACTTACATTCATGAGTAAGTGTTTATGATTACTATCTTCTCTTGATGAGTGAAATAGCAGTGAATATAGAAAATAAATCATAAATATAACCCGAATTGATTAAACTGATACAAAGAATTCTTTCTGCTTTCTTTAGTAAATAATAAACAATAAAGCATAATACGTAATCTTATTTTTAATCCTGCGATGAGCTATCCGGTTAGCTTTTTCCTCTTAGAAAAAAAAAACTCATTCCATTGTAAGTACGCTGCTAATGATCCAAATTAATATCGTTAATTTCGTCCAAAGGTAATTAACGTAACGTAATTTAACGTAAAATTTACGAAAAGCTCTGTATGCATGACTTTTAGATCATGTTTATGTCTAAATCTGTAGATGTTATAAGCAGTAAAAGATATAAAAAATGTATAACAAAATATTTAGATTTGAAATATTTTAAAAAACAGACGATAGTAGGGAAAATCTGAAAACACAGAGTGGATTACAAATTTTATTTTTTACAACCAGGGGTTCTCATTCTACACCTTAAGAAAAATTGGCGTTTGACACTCAGTTGTCAGTAATAAACATTCTAATCAAGCAAGTTTTTTTTCTAACTTTATTATTTCATTTGTTTGGACTTCAGTTCATTGATGATAATCAGAAGTAAAAGTAATTAACAACAATTCTGAAAAACTATTATTTTCTGAACTAATGTTTTTTATGACCATAAAAATCATAAAATTTAACTGTTTAACTAGTAATGAATAGATTATCTTTTATCTAGTATTAATTTTATTGAATTAGTTGATTATAAAGTATACAGTATATATAGCAG
Organism: Hermatobates lingyangjiaoensis; assembly: GCA_026182355.1. Lineage (NCBI taxonomy): Eukaryota > Metazoa > Arthropoda > Insecta > Hemiptera > Hermatobatidae > Hermatobates > Hermatobates lingyangjiaoensis. The sequence continues at coordinate 2,243,884 of JAPFBL010001931.1, read as the reverse complement.
ATATACTGAAAAAAAATTATCCAAAAAGTGTACCAGTGTTTTAAACAAAAGGAAAACATCACAAATAATTATTTATTTTTGTTCATCCGTATGAAGTTGGGTCACTAGTTTATAATGAAGTAAATAAAAGTATACTTTCAGTGTCTTTAACTAAATTTTTGGTCACTAGTTGGGTCAGTGGTTTATAATGGAGTAAATAAAAGTCTACTTTTGAGTGTCTTAAACCAAATTTTTATTTTTATTTTTCAGTTTGTCACTGAGTTTAGTAATATGTTTACTTATAGCAAGTTAAGTGCAGCAGGGATTTTTATTAAAAATCCTGAGTTAAAATGTTAATCTATATTTCTACATCAGTAAGGTGTAACCCTTTCCTTTATTCAGATATAATAAGTGGTGCGTCTTGCATAGTTTCCTTGGCAAGTGATTTCATAGATACGATTATCAATTATTATTTAATATGATGGAGCAAATAACAGGGAGTGATGGGTTTATAATGCATGTTGTTTAGCAACGTAAGATGGACAGGCTGTCATGATGTGGTGCCTAATCTATACCCCTCCATCGCGTGATGTCAAGAGCTACCCGTACAAAATCTCAGTCATGACTGGAGAAGTTGGCACAAAGAAGGCTTCCGGCAGAGTGGATTTCAAGTGGCAAAAGCCTTTTTCTTCACCAGACATCTCACGCTTGCCTCAATCAATGGCTAATGATAACGTTTCAAAAAGCGGGTGAACCGGTCACATCATTCTAACATGCCGATACGTAACGCAGTCATAATGTTCTTGTTCAATTATTATCTAAACAAAAAGTCAGTTATTTTTTCTTAAAAATAGTTATTTGAATGGTATTTTAAAATCTTTCTTTGAATAAGGTTTGCAAAGAGTTATATGAAAATGGAAACTTTTCAAGTATTCCACACATGTTGAAATATTTGAGTTGTATTTTTATAAAATTTCATGTTAACTATTAGCACATTTGTACTCATGAAAAATGATAACCTCGTTATAAATTGACAGAAATGATTATAGGTTAAGATTATCTATGAGAGACTTATGATATCACATAAAATTCTAATAAAACCAAACCTTTAATTAGCATCAGACTGGACAAATTAGACCCAATAATACCCGAAATCAAAACTGACTCGACTCTGTCTCTTAACTCAAGTCCCATCATCTCCTTCGTCCTCCTGAATTTGTGACTGCGACAATTAAGAGCTCTTGAACGCCTACAGTCATGCTGTTCTAGAGTCAAGAGTTGTTTCATTGATATTTCTGTTCATAATGGGAGTGCCACAGAACTAGAGATCAGGAAAAGTCGATACATTTAAACTAAGGTAGATCTATATCAACTACACTTTTTAATAAAGTAACGAAAAAATGTTATAAAAATCAATAATCTGTATACATTGAATCAAATCTTTATATAAACCTGAAGATCCAACACATCAACAAATAGCAATATATTTAATGGGTTATTTTCACTGAGGTTAGTTATATTAGAATTAATAATAATATTAGCAATCATACTTCGTCCAACTGTATGAGTCAACTGTCGGAGGTATGACGGTTAATATTACTACTAATTCTAATAAACAGCAAAACATCGTTATCATTATTTATTCTAACCACTTAGATATTAGATAACTAAGTTATAGGTGGCAACCCTGCAGCAAGGCCTAAACTCAAATCACTAGAATAATACACAAATGAAAGTTTTTTTTTAAATTATGAAAATTTAAATATCTTAAAAATTTAAAATTTATTAAATTTCTTTATTTTATAACTAGAAATACTAATGATCAAATTATGAAAAAACTTTAACAGATATATTTTTATGAACATATATGAGTTAGCATGTTCGTCTTCCCACTTTTCTACTTCCATTTCTAGTGATGATCCTTAAATGGGACAAAATATTGAAAGTTGGTCCTAGTGTATAGTTTTTACTCGTGTTTCTTTCTGTTTTCAAAGCAGATATATATAATCAAAGTTACGACTAGAAAACACAAGGAAGAGACTAACACTCACAATTCTCGATCATTTTGGCTTTATGCCATCTTCAGGAGAGGAGAAAAAGAAAGAAGAAACACAGGAGTGGAGACGTGAAAGTGTCCACCGACCGATAAAAAGTCATATATATAAACTAATTTCACTGAAAGAACACACAAAGGGGATCAAAAAACCTGGCTACTATATTTCGATAGCTTCGTCATCAGGTAGAGAGATGATACACACAAGTGACAAATCATGAGATAAATGAATTGTTTCGTTTAATTGCTTATATATACATAAGCACTTTCTCATATCAATTCTACCATTCCAGCGTCTTTAAGAAATCTAGAAACAGTTGAATGCACACGATGTGAGGTCACCTTGTTGGGATATCTCTTCACCTCACCTTAGGTCACCTAGGAGGTGCGTTCGCGTAAGCTAGTACGTACTCATCTAGATGAAAGGACTTTGGTTCAGTCACTCTACAGACTACTATCGCAGTTATTAATCCCTTCATCAAAATATATTTAAATTTGTGGTAAAACAACTAATTTTACTTTTTTCAAGTCATTAAAAGTAACCTATAACCTAAATAGAAAATAGTTCCATATATAAACAATCACCAGTATAATAAATCAAAAGTTCACTGGACCAAGGAAAGAATTCAGATGTGGATAACGAGAATGAGAAATTCTGTGTCCAGATACCGTGAAAAAGGCTACAGTAGTTCTCTGTCCCATTTGATTGTTCAGAACTAGCTTAAAGTTTCCTTTCTACTAAATCTTTCAACCCTGAGTGAACATCACCTATATAAAAGAAACAATTACTACACTGACAATAAAATCTACTTATTTAAATGAAAAAAATGAAAATTGAAAGAGTATTTTAATAAAGTTTATATTTTTATTTTGCTTCTGAATCATTGAAGATGGAGAAATTTATTTTATTTTATTGAAATGTAACTGTACTCAGGACTTGATTTAAACTGACTTGTGTTTTGTTTTGTTTTTTTTTTAAATCGATAAAATGAATACTTATATTAATTTTTATATTCATGAGTTCTTTTCTAATTTATTTTTTACTCCATATAAAAAAATCTGGAGTGACCTACACTCAACTTTACTATAAGTAAACATAAAATCAAACTTCTTGAGTATAGAGTATATAATATCCAATTTAGGCATAAAATAAATGTCTAAATGGGAGATGTGTATTAGTCTTTCATTCCTGGAGGTAGTACAGATAGTGATTGATCCATTTATCAATGTATGTTAAACCACAATCAGAAATGGGGAAAAAAAAGATTAAGATCTTAGTAGATTTGATCTTAAGTCTCTATGATCTATGAAAGAACATCTTACCAAAATATTGCTTTTATGGCCTTCCTCGATAACTTTTCCAGTTAAGTCTTTCATCTAAGGAAATTTCATTTATTTTCATTTTATGTTTTTAGAAAATGTTTTTTTTATCGCTAAACCGTTAATTATAGTAGTAAATTTGAGTGTAGGTTAATCCAGATTTTTTGATTTTGTAGGTTTTAGTAGGCCAACCAATATTTTTAGAACTAATTCTGTTGACTAGCCCTTCCGATGAAGATAGTTATTTACAATAAGTATACATAAGTATAAACTTCTCGTGTTACTATAACCTAATAGTTATTATTTTTAGTGTAATATTACTCTTCCAAAATTTCAGGTTCCTGAACTGTTCATACTATAAACTTTTAAGTTACAGAAGCACCATAAAAGTGGCATGAAATTAGTATCAGTTTCCTCAAAAGAATCAAAAAGTATCTTTCCCAAAAAACCTAGGGGAGGAGGGGGTCTTGAACATCCGTCTATGTTATAATGTGGACAAGAAAGTATTACGATCATCCTCTCAAAATATACCAATTTGTGTTATAATCCGTCAAACGGTGTGGCCTATATTGTGACCTCTAGGTTTCAGAAAACCTTTATTGCAAAGCTGTGAAGTTTTTTCAGTTTAATGTATCTCCAAGTTTGTAATAATTCTAAAATTTCAACACTCTACAGTTAGTAGTATAGAAAAATGTCTAAAATTACATTTTGGAAAAAAAAGTAAATTTTTCATTATAAAATATACTTTAAAAACAATGGGTCACATCTATCACACTTTTAGGTAAAATAAGAATTTTATCTATCAAACGGTGTAGCCTCTATCGTGTACACTTTTGATTCACAAGATACGAGTATGATCCAAAAAACACCACAAATTGACTTCTTGGACCTTACGGAAAATCCTTTCCAACGATTTCGGAATCCGTGGTTGGAAGGAGTAAATCCATCGGAATCTGAAAATAAATTTTTTTCATGATCACTATAGTTTTTTTTATACTATATTAATAAGCAGTTTTTTTAAGTTTTTTTTTATAATAAATTAAAACAGCATCGTTTATATTGATATCTTTAAAATAGTGATATCAAATATAAACAGTACTTTTTCTATTAGTTTCGTAATATTTTTTAAAACTAACTTCTTTTTTATTTTTATACAAGTGTCAAAACAACATAACTTACTCACATCCCACGAACAGTCACACAATAATTCAGTACTAGTGGGCCTCTGTCTGGAACTGGTAATTATGACATGCACTATAATGCACTTGCTCCTTGCTCCAGTTATACAATTACAATGCAATTATTGTACCTTCTGATATAACTGTATTATTGCACATACTTTAACAAATATAGATTTTATTATATTTTGTACAATTAATACTTGTTGACAATATCAAACTTTATCTTTTAAAGTTACAACATTGACATATTATCAATGAACTGTAAATTAATATTTATAATAGATTCTATTTAGACAAACGAATTCATTCTTCAAATCCAATTGAACAGATTTGACCATTTCCAAATATTTTTTAATTAAATAAAATTAGAGCAATATTGTTCTTTAAAGTGCAACACATTTAGGATTATTATGTCACTAAATTATTATTGCAATGAGCAGATTTCAACAAAACACTCCAAAATATAGTTAAAATGACTCAAATTTAAAAAAAACTAGCACTTGTAGGTAAAATTGATTAACTGTAACTATAGTACAAGTTATCCTTGTAGTAAATTTACTGTTAAAAAGAGTCTATGAAATATGTTCAATGGAGTCGTTAAAGATATTTATCATTACTTCGGAAGAACAAAAAATAAAGACTGGTAGAAGCGTGTTTCTTAACTAACAGACCTGAACCAGTTATCCGCTTTTAAGATCTTCACGGTTATTTATATAAATGGTTTCATGGTATGGCATTAAAATAAAAGCAACTACATATAAGCCAAGTGAGTTTTGAAATAAATATTACTTATTCTTTTACATTATATAGAATTAATAAATGAAATTGAAATAATCTTATTCTTAGTCTATAGAAGCCACCTATGTTTTTTTCAAAGTCTTAATTAGAAGTTTTGCTCCAGATTTCCGGATTTTTTTTTCTTTATAGATTCATTGAAGTATGAACTTCGGACACTCGTGAAGTAGAGGAAGGATTTATTTTTCTTTTATTTGTACATCAGAGTGATTATTGTCTGTGTGAAAGCCTTGTTTTTTATTTGAGAGAATATAATTAGAATTTTTACTTTTTCAGAATATATTTATAACAACAGATTAACTTAGCCGGCTTTCCGTATTTTTTTTGTGTCATTTTTATAAGTTTAAAATAATTGTTGAGATCCAATGTTTTGATGCCATTAGTGCGATGTCTTTTAAATCTTGAAGCGATTTCTGATATCTGCCTCCTCTTAGTCACAACAAGTGAGTATTCTATCAAAGTGCCATTTAACCTCTTCTATTTTCCAACTGCTCCAGCTCTGTTATGAAGGATTTACACTTAACCTCTTGATTAGTCAAATTCTACTCTCCAACCACTGGATCAGAAATGTCATAACAATCAGTCTACTCCATAAAATAGACATGTTCAAAATCATGCCAGCAGGGAAGTTAACTAGGAGGTACGAGCGCGGTTTGATAAGTCCGTGACTTTTAGAATAAAAAAAACTTTTTTCGGCAAAGAAACATCTTATTTTTCTACATAGTCACGTTTTAGCTGGATACATTTAGTCCAGCGTTTTTCTAACTTTATTATTTTTACCAAATAATACGTTCTCTCAAAGCTCTCAAAATACGCGGTTGTTTCGGTGTTGACTTGTTCATTCGACTCAAATCTCTTACCGCCCAGCCATTTCTTTAGGTTTGGAAACAGAAAATAGTCGCAGGGGGCTAAATCAGGAGAATATGCTGGATGGGGTAGCAGTTTGTATCCCAATTTGTGGATTTTGGCCATAGTGACTAGACAAGTGTGCACACGTGCATTGTCTTTATGGAACAGCACTTTCTTCTTTGCCAAATGCGGCCGTTTTTGCTTCAAATCAACGTCGAATCTGTTCAAAAGCTTTGAATAATATTCGCCAGTGATCGTTTTACCTTTCTCGAGGTAATCGATGTGAATGACACCATGTGCATCCCAAAAAACTGTGATCATGACCTTGTTGGCTGACAGACTCTGTTTAGCTTTCTTTGGTCCACGTTCGCACACAGCAACCCACTGTTTTGATTGTTCCTTGGTCTCTGGCGTGTTGTGATGGATCCATGTTTCGTCCACAGTAACAAAACGGCGCAAAAATTCGTCCGGATTACTGCTGAACATTGCTAAACACTCTTTTGAAGTGGTCACACGAATGCGCTTATGGTCAAGTGTGAGTAATCGCGGCACCCATCTCGTGAAGAGTTTTTTCATATCCAAATATTCGTGTAAAATATGATGTACTCGTTCAGTTGAGATGCCTACAGGATGAGCCAACTCTCGCACTTTCATTCTCCGATCATCCAATATCATTTCATGAATTTTATCGATGATTTCCGGCGTGATCACTTCTTTTGGTCGACCTGAACGTTCGGCGTCACTAGTGCTGGTACGACCAGAACGGAACTCTGTAAACCACTTCTTAACCATTGAAATTGATGGTGACGAGTCCCTATAGTATTTATCAAGTCTTTCCTTAGTTTCAGTGATGGATTTTTTATGTAAAAAGTAATGCTTAATCAGCACATGATATTCACTTTTTTCCATTTTCGTTAAAATACTCGAGGTTGTCTGCTTTGAATGACTATCAAATACCGACTGCACGTGATAGCTGGCTCATAATTAGATTGTTGTCCTCTAAGAGATTACAGATGACGGCAGCACTGTTGCATTTGGAGTAACTGCGCGGGAAATTCAAAAAGTCACTGACTTATCAATCTGCCCTCGTACAACAGTAAAAGAAATTAAGAAAAATATTTTTTATGGGTTTAATCATAACGTCTTAGTGTATCAATTATTTAATTGAGTTATATCTATTTTATTTTATAATTTCAATATCATTTTTTTATGGTATTTTACTAAATATAGTCAGTAGGTTATGTTAGGCTGCAGTGGCATTCTCGCAATGGAACAGACATGTAAACTAACTCAAGTGTATTTAGAGGAGCGATCTTTAACGAATACCTGACAAAGTTCAGGCCCGAGACCAACGGTCTCCGAGGGACGACGGGCTCAGATTTATTCATAACACGCGAGAATTAATCGATAACCAGAGTAGGTATTAATCCCCGGATCTAGCAGTCCAGAGGCGAGCCGTTGCTATTGGGCTAACCTGACTCCTACTTACATATAGCCGTTATATTCAAAGTAAATAGTCATTATTATTTTTCTTTAATTTAGTAAAAGTAATGATTATTATAGCACAAAAACATGTATTATTCTATGTTCCGAAAGTGAAAATAAAAACAAACACCCTTTGTAAAGGACATTGGAATTTTTAGAAAAATATTCATACATTGAAATGTTTTCTGAAACAACTAGACGTGGGAGTAATGCAACATAATTTAAATATTATAATTTTGTTGAAAGTAATGTCAAAGCTTTAAAATTCTTTCCTTTTTTTTCAATATAATAAGTTGGTTTGTACTTCTATTTTTAGTAATATTAAAGAAAAATAAAATTATTTAATAATATTTAAAATTTAAATTAAATTATTTAAATGTTAATAATATATACTTTATCATTGAAATTTATATAAAATATTTTAAGGAATATTAAAATATTATTTATCACTACTTATTTCTAAATAATAGGGAAATAATAAGTTGGTCTCTATATTGTTTAGAAAATTGCGGAAATTGCGAAAAAAGCCAGAGGGAAAAAAGTTTAACACCCCAAGCACTTTGTGTGTATGGCACTGGCAGATAAACAGTTACGTAATATTAAAGTTGACTGATGTTGAATGCGTAACATAATTGTATAAATCTTCTTAAAAAGGTTTGACTTGTTCTTAAAAGGCTAGCCCTGGCAGGGCTGACAAAAGACCCGGTAGAGCCGTTAACGATGCTTCTCTATCCGACACTGCATTCAACTGTCGCCCGTTTCCTTAGTGATGCAGCTGGAACATCGTACTTCCCTAATAAAATCTAGAAAGTTGAGTCACACCTTAAATCCTCATAAAGTACTTTGGAAACTTTGTAATTATTACGTCAGTTACAATCAATTAAACTTAAAGGGGGACTGTATTGATATCTTCTAACGTAGTCTGCTCAAGGAAAAGAGATCATTTACAAAGATATGACATACAAATGGATTAAAATATACTAAACAAATACTAATAAATTAACGAAATTTGATCTTAAAAGTTATGTATTTATAATTTTAACTAAATGAATAACAATTTATTTCTGCTCGTAAACAATATATGTATTATGGAAGAAGTATGGTTAAACGACCTGATTTGTCAGAACAATATGGTAAAATTTCAGGACAAAGCCGTTTAATCGGGGTAATAAAGCAGTTTAAATTTTTAATTCGTCATCAGTGTTTATATTCAAAAGAATATAACATTTACTGTTTTAAAATTAAAAAACATAAATAGAGCATGTAATAAAATAAAACAACTAAGAAAACAAACAAAATTAAATGATAAAAAATATTCAAACCAAAAACTAACTTCAAAAAGCTAAAAGGTAGAGGTAAATAATCATTTAAAACAGAATTGAAAAATTATGATAAATGAACTAGCGTTTCTAATTGAGTCTAGAAGTTTTTCTAGCACCAAGCAGACTGAGATTACCTCTTCAAAAGCCCTCAAGGTGACATCATGGTAACTGTTTAACAATTTCTGCTCGAACACAGCTCCTGCTAATGGAAATTTCGAGTTTGTAGGTGGAAGAAATAAATTTTGCACATGCCATATCTCAAAAGGATATAAGTAGTCGTTTTTGAGCGTATAATGTATAACTATAATTTATTTATCCTCATAATATATAATAATTAATACTTATATAATTTATATAATGACTTTATAGTTTGATTTATAATTTTTTGAGTATATAAGACACAAAAACGGCCAGGGTAGTTTTTGGAACAAACGAGCATTTCTACCTAAGTTCTAAATAAGCGAATGGAATTTTACTAAGAAATAATTGATTTCAATACACCTGAAGACCAAGTGTCCAGGATTAATAATCTAAAGAAATTATATAATGTATTATCATTAGTGAGGGAAATATGAGGTTTTAATTTATGTTACTTAAATGTCACTGAGAAATAAATTAGCATTGTTGATGAATAAGAATAATGTTATTAGCTATTTAAGTGTTGAGTAGGTTGAGGACTTTAAAATGTCACTTATTTCAGTCGTGGGAAATATAATTAGAGAATCCGATTACTGAGTGGAAGAGAGTTTTAAGTAGTGTTTACGTGAAAGACTGATCACAGCAAGTGTCCACTCATAACATACAATCTCCAGGCGAATTTCATTCAAGTGGTTCTAATCTTTATCAATCATCCATCAGAAAAACCCTCTCAAATAAGGAAATAGTTAAATCAAATTACTAATTATTTCCCGTAACTTTTCTTATTTAACCATTTAAGTAACATACAAAGTGAATAAGACAAACTCTAAGCAATTTATCGAAAGTATTAAGTTAAGTGAGACTTGTAATTTTAAGTTGTTATATAACTCTCATAAATAAAAATGAATGCTGAATTATTCCACTGAAATGAAATACTATTCAAACCATTTTATTTATTTCAAGAACTTTGTATTAGTAAGTACGTAGAATAATCAATTGTATTATTTAAATAATTGAATCAAAATATATAAAACCATTTGTTTTTACTTTATAGCAAGTAAAGTATAGTGATCATGAAAAACTCTTATTTTGAGATTTGATGGATTTACACGTTTTATGGTTCCCTCAACAATGTTTTTTTTTATTTTGTTACGATGACATCGTAGGTGATGGGAGCTGTGCATCCAAGTCATCCTTTGGGATGTGCATCCAAGTGCTATTTGGGATATAACTGAGTATACCATATAACAACATACCGCACAATTTCCATTAATTTTATTCTTTAGATTGAGTATTAAAAAATCTACAATATATACACTTGAAAAAAAACTTCTCCCGTAGTAAGTGTTCCCCTATAGGGTCAGGTTAGCTCAGTGGTTAACCACGATTTATTCACGCAGGAGGTGAATAAATCTGAGTACGGCGTCCCTCGGAGAGGACGTTAAGTCTCGGTCCCGAGCCTGTACGATGTCAGGAACTCTTTAAAGATTCCTAATTGAAATGCACTTGAGTTAGGCAAAATTTAAGACACCCAATGTAGAATCTGTATAATCACCGATCAAACAAAAAGCCGGTAAACGGCTGACGTTATTACCCGCTAGGGGATCGGTTAAACCAGTGTTTCCCAAACTTTTTCGAGTGACCGCCCCCTTCGATCCATAAACCTATAACTCAACACCCTTGAATAATAATCAGATTTCTAGACTAAATAACCAAATGAGTAACATTTCAATAATTAAATTAAAATAATGACTAATCGATATTTATTTAGTCTAATTAGACTAGTCCAATATTTATTTAGAATCCAATAGACGAATTCTTTCATAGCATATTTATACAAAAAAATTAATACACAATCAAAGAAACTTAGGTGAGAATATACTTTTAATATAAAAATGAATTATCAAAACAAATAATTTTAAGAAACCGTTTCTTAGAAGTTTACATATGTCGTGTATTCACTTAAATTTAGAAATTATATTGCATGAACATTTTCAATTTATGGAAATAGAATCCCCGCTCCTTTTTGCATTATCGCCCCCCGATATCAAAGCACCGCCCACTTTGGGAACCACTGGGTTAAACAATGTAAGTTAAATTTAGGTTAACTTAGTTTTAAAATCCTCTAGTTTAAATATTAAATGCTTTAACATCTTTGATATAAATTAGGAACTCTGTGATAACCCTTTTCTAACAGTTATTTCAGATCATTTCTGTTTGGTGCTTTTTTTATGTCATTGTAAAGAAACAAATAAGTAGGGTCAAACTTTAAGCAACCTCATGTAAATTTAATTTCAATACCGGAGCAGAGTAATCCTGAATCTAAATAAAAAGTGTCATAATAGATTATTATTTCTTCTATGTTAAGTGTAACATTTTGTATAGTTTAATTGAGATCTATATGACTTTAAATTGAAATTTAGTAACTAAGACTGATAAATTTGATTCTCTTTCAGACTTTCTTAAATCGCTTCTCAGTTCTTCTTTCGATCTTCTATTGTTTCAAAAGCATATATATTTTGATGTTTTAGATTTAGTAACTCAAAGATCTAGAAACTTTCTACAGGTTATTTATATGTACATATTTCAGACGTATTTAATATATTGTTTTAATTATAACTTGAAGTAAAATAATTATTTTTTAAAAAATATTTATTTAATTTAATGAAAAAAATCTGGAGTGATCCAATCCCAACTTCACTGCAAATAAAAATATATCAAACTCTTTGACCATCCATTTATTTTTACGTTTAATTTAAAGTGGCTATGAAGTAGACATGTAGTGATAACACACTTTGGTAAAGGTGTTATCAAACGCATATCCAATCAATTAATGACTCCATTCATTGTGCATTAGAACTCAAGTATACTAATCATAGAGATATTATATTTCAAGATTTTTGACAAATTTAGAACGTTCTGAGTCACCTGATCCAATTTTACAAATTTTTTTATGACTTCTACAAGTATGTATGTCGGTGGGTGTGGATCCATAAATTTGTGAACACGCTACAGATCCCATCATTTGGTAAATAATTGACATTACATTGACAAATAGAGCTTATAATGTAGAAAAGCTGAGTACCTTTTAGGTAATATTAACTCATATAAAACCTATTTCTTGCCCATTGTCTGTTTTAAATACCCTTTTTTTTTTCCTTAAACTACTAACTTTACAGAGTTACAAATTTACAGTTCTTGTGAAACTAATTTGGTATTAACTGAAAAAAGTTACAACTTTGATTTTAAAATAAAAAAGATCAGTTTTGCATAAAAATATATGAATTTTGACTTATGAGTGAATCTGAAATCTTTTGAATACACTACTGATACCGTTTGAGAGATAATAATGAAATTCAACACAAAACTAGCTCTTTCAGATTGTGGAACTAAACAGTTTTTGGAAATTAATGTCAATAAAAAGGCGTCATAGTGAATTTTGTGAATTTAGAAAACTTTTTTTTTCGTTAAACTACAAAAACTAAAATGTTAAAACTTTTCAGTTTATAAAAATTATGATGCTATAAAGAAAATTGCAAAACTATTAATGTATATGGCCCTAAAATCGCAAAAGCCTACTATGAATTGACAATAGGGCAACTTACTCCACTTGTTGGATATCTTTTGATTAACTAACAACATTTGATATGTTTAATAGTAAATAATGAATAAATCAGCTACTTTGAACAGCATCATAGGTTGAAGCATCTAACTGAAGACGGAAAAAACAACAGAAATGTGTTTCAAACGGAAGTTTTTATAAGCTTTAGTATTAATTTAAGAAAATATTAAGTAATTTGATAAATATTACGAAACTATGAAGCAAATACCATGTAGAGTGTAAATGTTGGTAAACACCCACCCACCCACATACACACAGACATCATCGCAAAAACTTCATAAAACGACTTCTGGGACCTCAAAACATGTAATTCCGTCAAAATCTCGAGATAGAATTTTTTCACAATCACTATACTTTACTTATAGTAAAGTAAAAATTCTACGTCAATGTAAACAAAGTAAAAAAATATCAAAAATTTGACAAGTATAGGAGGTAATCCCTTAGTCTAGGATGAACAAACAGTTTTTATAGTTTTATTGCAAAATAAAATGTAAAAAAATTTTTACATTTTATTGAAAAAAGAATATTTTCCGTTGTTTTAAAATTCTGAATATATTTTTCGTTTGTTCCACTTGTAGCCTCAAAGATAATGTCAAAATTTCAAAACTGTAGGGTTATCAGTTTAGAAGAAATAAATGTTTTCTAAAAAACGGTTTTTGGCAAAAAAAGTGACTTTTCCATCAAACATAATTCTTCCCAAACAATAGGGATCTTGCTCCCTATGTGGCCCAATTTTGTGTAAAATATCAACTTGATCGATCAAAGATTCTGGACTGTAGCGTGGTAACAAGCAATGCTAATACACTCACCCACCCACCCACCCACACACACACACAGACATCATCAAAAGAACGTCATAAAACGACTTCTGGGACCTCAAAACATGTAATTCCGTCAAAATCTCGAGATCGAATTTTTTCACGATCTCTATACTTTACTTATAGTAAAGTAAAAATGTAAAAAATTATGATTTTGTTTAGACAAAGAATGTAAAAGAAATCATAATTTAATTGAATATATTATTGTTATTGGCACACCACATATTACATGTTAATAATGTACTTAATAATATACCTTAAGTTAATAATATACTCTCATTTAAAGTGTTGTTTAGTTTAACTATAAAGATTGTAAATCAAATTGTAATAACGATGATGGATAATGAAATTAACTACTGAAATGTTAAGAATAGGTTAGATTGAGTCCCAAAGAGCTTAATAAAGAATTCACCTCAGTTATAATACAATATAAGACGGTGCGCGTCGTGAGACTCGGAAGGGGTCATTAGATCGAGAAGACGGCGTTGAAATGAACAGTAACCGACAGGTTATTGTGATAATAGATGATCTCTACCAATTTATATATTTATATATGGATCATCAGGTCCTTATTCTTTAAATCTACGTAAAGTAAACAATATGTAAATTCAGGAGATGAGGTATAATTTTTGCAGAGACAAATATTTCTAATAGGGAGACAGTAATTTGTCCGCTTTTTTAAGCCTGCCCAGGGGTTTTCGACCACGGTCGTGGGACTCTGTGTCCCGTCAATGATACAGTCGTGGCAGCAAAACCATCATTACCTGTTAAAAGTGAAATGTCAAATGGGTTAACTTTATCATATAATCACTAGGCGTCAATTAAATTGTGCATGCTTTTTAACTGGAATCATTTATTTGAGTATTTTATTTTAATGTGTAGAACTAGCAATACAGAGTCTACTAATACCTGGTGGCATAGTAAGTAAAACATTATCCTGTTTTCTTTTATTTCATATATAAGAACTAAATCGTTCTCTTAATATTTGGTGTAAGTTAAAAACTAGGGACATAAACAGCAAATGTTTCAAGCATTTCAGCTTAAAAAGATTCATGAAAAATATTCATTACTATAAAGTACTTTATTATTTTTTTTTACATAATTGATATGCTATTTTCATAACTCAAATTATATTGCAAGACATATGGTCCGCCAACAATATATTTCAATTAACCTTATAACAATTAAGTTACCACCGATTAGGCTAGAGTGGCAGTTCTAGAAAGAGAACATAGGCCGAACATTGGCGCTTTGTTATATCATACAATGAGCATTCTTCATTGTGAATCCTAAATTTGGCTATCAAAAGTGTACTTAGAGTAGAAATCTTTAACAAGTACTTGACATCGTGCAGGCTCGGGACCGAAGGCTTAACGTCCTCTCCGAAGTACGAGTGCTCAGATTTTTTCACTATCCGCATAAATAAATTGAGGGCCAGAGTGGGTTTTGAATCATCAGTCAAGAGGCAAGCACGTTATCGCTGGTCACGTGAAACCAAAATCCAATTGATATCCTACACTCTCCAACAAGCTTCCTGATAATCACTCGTCGATTTACTCTCCCCTCAGTGCTGACTTCGTCGACGTGTTGCGTTGTGTCGCGTTGAACTTCCAGGTCCAGGACGCTCATAATCTTCAATAGATTTTTACTAGCATTGAAAAGTTTTTGACCCTTAAAACTTACCGTACACTTTACAGCAACATCACCGTAAGCATATCAAAAGTATCAGTCACAGATTTTCCAAGTTAAATAGAAAATTGTATTACAGCAAGTCATTACTCTCTCAGATTAATCATTCTGAAACCCATCATGCTATAATACTGCACTTTGCTATAAACTGCGTAGCGAATACAAACAAACATAACTGTATATGTTATCATATAGTTACCAAATGTTTTTAAAATTCAAACTTTTTATTCTTTTATACCTTTCCACTCAAAATTATTTGTTAGATGACCTCAATTATTGAGAACTTGAGAGAAAGTACTCTAATGTAAATCACGTAACTTAGTTTAATTTCAAGGAAATAAGAAGTAGCAAAGATTTGGAGCGAGCGGCGCAGAGTGATATAATGTGAGAGCCGTTAAGCTGTCATCCCAATTCATCTGGTAATAACCCTTCCGAATTAATTAGTGTCCAAAACGCGTCTCACCACATGTAACTTTAAAACCAATCAACTTCCTCCTTCTTCTTTTTAGCAAATTTTAACTTTCCCCTATTATTTACTTATTTTTACAAATTTTATTTATATCATAGGGCTTTAACAGCAAGTTTGTAAGAATGAAAATTCATCACTTTATACATACAGTTTACTCAATTTCGATAAACACCTGACAGAAATAAGGTACATAAAAACTATTTTCTATCCTATCAGATCAAATCCACCTTATCGAACCTATGACGGTTGTATTAACCGTAAATCTTAATAGAAAATAAACTTTTAATTTCTTATTTTTTATTTCTACTGTATAATATATCCATTTTTATTATATATCATTTTAAAGTAGATATTAAGAGAATAGATTTTCGTAAAGTGTAACCATGTAAGTAAAGTAAATATTTTATTATTTATAAAACTTAACCTTTCTTTTTTTATTTTTATATGAGCTGTGTTTGTCCTCATATAAAACTTCATTTATATGAGTCTACTGTCCTGACAGTGGTGTAACAAAGGAAGTGGTGGTAGTGGTGGTCATCGCGGGTGACAAGTGATTATTCCATAGCAAGAGAACAAAACCCTACTAGAAAATTTTATTTGTTTATAATGAGAAATAGAGAAATTCGAGCTTAACAAAATCTGGAATTTCATACCAAAACATATTTAAGATAATAATCCTTGAGTGTTGTCAGTATAATCAAGTATATAACTTATAATTTGTCTAACAAGAAACAGTTAATTTTAAGATTCACTATTAAGGCAAGGCCGACTTAAATAGCGATTTTGAATTGCCAATAGTCGTTTGAATGTGAATTTGAGCCAGAAAAGTTAGCAAAAAAAACCTCATGAATGAGGACATGAAAAGACTTGTCTCAACCAAAAGGAGCGTGAAGTAATACTGCAACCATTTCCACTGTGTTACTGATCTGAATTTAATAATATGCTTCAACTTCCTGTACTTTTATTTGAATAATGAAAATAAAATATTTATTCAGTTAAATTGCGAATACTTTCGCAATGTTGTGTTGCAAGTGGAACAAGAAGAGCGCAAAATTGAAAATTCTTATTTTGGAAAAGGCTTTGTGCTGAAGTTGCCGTTATGTATGCATATAAATAAATGTGCTTATGCATTGTGTATATTTACATCTTGAATGTGGTTGATTTAATGATTAGTTAAATAGATTGTAGAATGTTTCTGTATTCAGTACTTGAGTACTGAATTCAGAATCAGTGACTGCTAAAGGCTTAAGAGAGAAAACGTTGGGTTGATGTCTGATTAATATTAGCAGTTCTAAAATAATGAAGGTACATTTAGAAATGTCTTGAGGGCTTAGCTATGCCGGCCAAGCGCGATTGATTACCACCATCGCTTTGAACAGATGATGTAAATAGTACTTAATCACAAGAGCCATCTATCTAAGGCCCTCCGGTGACTCCAACATTCACTCATTATGCCTTCTCGCTTGTTTTTTCATTTATTATTAGTGATAAAAGAGGACAATGATTCCAGTAAATCGCATTTACATTTTTAAATAAATCGTTCACATTTTATTTGTCTAAAGTCATCTTGTAAACAATACAACATTCACTACAATGCATGCTTGTACTTGCTATGATGCAAATCTGTAAACACACCCTCCATTCCCCACTGCGATCCCTTGGATTATATCTTTCGACTCTTCCTCTCACGTTAATTGTACTTTGTTATTAGTATAATTTTGTTGTTAATATTTCAATTAATAATATTTATTTTTTAATTCTCTTTTTTCCATTTTTTTTTATTTCACACTATCTGAGGGCAGCCTTTAATGGTTACAATTCCAGTTGTAGATTCTATTATCACACTTATTTGTATTTTATTATAAGTAAAGTATAGTGATCGTGAAAAAATTTGATCTCGAGATTTCGATGGAATTATATGTATCGAGGTCCCAAAGTCGTTTTATGATGTTTTTGCGATGATGTCTGTGTGTGTACAAGTATGTGTGGGTGGGTGGGTGAGTGTGTTAGCATTGATTGTTATTTTGTTTTCGTTTATTGTAACCTTTCTTATAGCTCATAAAATATTTATATATTAATTCTGATTCATAGATTCGAAGGGTTGTTCAGAGCTTTACTGAAATTTTTGGAACTGATTTGTTGATTTGAAACAGCATTCTGAAGTATGTTGTTTCTAATAAAGATGATTATTTACCAAAGAAGTCTTATGTCACTACAAATAGAACCTAATAGTTGTTATTCATAGTGTTATAAAACTCTTCAAATATTGTAAGCTCATAAAATATTCTTAGTAAGGCAATACCTAATACCAAATTTTAAGTTTATTGAATCACCAGAGAATTGGCATAAAATTAGTAGCCGTTTTGCTAATATAATATATTTTGCTAATATATATTTCGACAGAACGAAATGTACCTTCCTAATGCTTTGTATTACCTAAAACCATTGCGGCCCTTAAACACGTCAAAATTATACATCTGTCAAAAGTAATCAACGTGTCGATTGATTACGCTTTTGTTAGACAACCATACATCATATGACGGAAAACATCACAAATATGTTTAAACGCTAGGAGTTAAATTTTCTAACATGTCATACTACCTCCTTAAAACACTGTCGAATTTCATTTATTTATATTTAAATAGCTTTTCTTTTTGACTCTCTGTCAATTTGAGAATCTGATATCACATGGCAACACTTTGATTTCCTGAGGGAATGTGTGCCCAACAAATATTTGTCATGTTGATTGAAGTAACTCCATGAACGAGATGTACTATTGTAGGTACGTATCTTAATAGAGCCGGAGAGAAATAGAACTTCTGGGACATAAAAACTTCTCCACAGCAAAACAACTAATTCATTTGGTCATCAAATAGCCAACAGTTGTTACTTATAGTGTTATAAAACTCTTCAAACAGTGTAAGCTCATAAAATATTCCTATGAAAGCAATACCTAATACCAAATTTTAAGTTTTTTGAATCACCGGAGAATTGTCTTAAAATTAGCAGCCGTTTTGTAATAAAGAACGAAATGTACCTTCCCAATGTTTCATATTACCCAAAACCACTGGAGCCCTTAAACACGTCAAAACTATATACCTGTCATTAATTCCTAAACAATACATGATTCAGTATTGCATAACAATATTAATTTTTTAACAAAATTAATATTTTTTTGTAATATTATTTGTACAACAGTACAAACATATATGAGCTGCCTAATAAAGTATAATATTAATTAGATTGTATTTTTATTTTTTTTTTAAGTACTGTTGTATTTAACGATTGTGAGTAAAATTCTGACTTCGTTATCACAACTTTCTAGTAAAAATAATTTGAACGATCTGTTTAATCTGAGATCTATAAACTAAATAGATGTTACGTATATCAATTGAGAGGACGTGATCTTGTCCCAACTAATTACAAGTTTAATATTTACTGAGTGTTATGCAAGGACAAGTCGTAACAGGTTTGACCATCTACAAGGCAGCGTTTAGGCAGAACTTCCTGAAGGCTGGACGGAAGCTGAGGAAGGAGAAACGCTTAATGGTAAAGGCGCAGTTATTAGAAGCGGGCTATGCTAATGGCCACCAGCCGCGCCCTCCTGTCTGCAATCTCCAAGATTAAGGAAACCGTCAATCGCCTCAAAATATATATCATTACTACATGTCAAAAGGAGCATGTGTGTTTTAAGTTATTGTTTTAAGTATACAATATTAGAAGCTGATTCTCAGTTTGAAGCAACCGATTTTGATAGAATAACTTTAAGTCAATGACTTAATGTAATTCTGCTTTTAAGATATAAAATAGCACTAGAATTGAACATTTTCTCAATTTAGTTTTAAAGAAATAAATTATTTATGTAGGCAACAATATTCAAGCCTAATATTAATTTTATGAACCGACAATTATTCAGAAAAGTAATTAATATAGTATATTACTTATTATATCTAACATAGTATCTTATTACTTTACTATACAAAAAGTATAGCGACCGTAAAAAAATATATCTCGAGATTTTGACGGAACTACATGTTTTGGGGTCCCAGAAGTCATTTTATGAAGTTTCTTCGATGATGTCTGTTGGCCTGAGTGGGTGGGTGGGTGTAACCAAATGTTGTATATGTATATGGATATGCACCCAAAGTTTGTGACTACGCTACGGTCCACAATCTTTGATGGATCACATTTATATTTTACACAAAAAGGGCCTCATAGTGTAGATAAGCACTACTGTTTGGAAGCATGATAGGAAAAAAACTGTTATTAAAGATACTGACATTTTTCAGACAAAATAGGAATATTTTCAAGTTCTAAATGGGAAACTTTGTCTTGAATCTTCTATGTAGAAGTTGGTCAGATAAACTATGTAAGAGTTTATCAAACTTTGAAAATACTTATCAAAGGAAACAGAAGTCATGTTCTCCTTTAAGAGATTATTTCGTAAGACAAAATCTACACTTTCGCTTTTCAAAAATGTTATTACTACTGTAGTAATACTAATGATGTTATATGCATAAGTGGTGTGATATACAAAAAAAACATATATATTGATAAGTGGATCAATTACAATCTGTACTTCCTCTGGGAATTAAAGACTAATAAACAACCTCATTGATACATTTATATTCTACCTAAATGGGACATTATATATTATATACCCAAGAAATATGATATTATGTTTACTTATAGTAAAGTTGAGTGGAGGGCACTCCAGATTTTACAATTTAATATCAAGTATGTTTATTATTATGCACTGCTTGATCTGACAAAAATTTTTTGACTTACTATTCGAACTTCACAATGCATTGATAAGAAGCAGCACGAATTTATACCATTAAAACAAATCATTTTTGTTCAAATATTACTTTGAAAGTATCGCCAGTCAAGTATGTGTGTTAGGCAGTCGGACGTGAGAGCGTCTCTTGTTAACCATCAGCCATCAAAGTATCGCCAGTCAAGTTTGTGTGTTAGGCAGTCGGACGTAAGACCGTCTCTTGTTAACCATCAGTCATCAAAGTATCGTGTGACGGACAACAATATATGTGAGTTGTTGTTTGCCAGTCGAGAAGAACTCTTCTTCTTCTCGTTGATGACGACAAGAAATGATTGTTGTTGTTCTTTCACAGATTCCATTGCTTTTAATCGTTGCTGTCCTACCGAATTGTGTAACGTTTTCAATTATGTATTTAACAGTAATTTTTATGTACAGCCATTGTTTAACTCTCTAGCAACAAACTTCTTCTACTGATGACGACAAGATTTAAAATATAGAAGTGGGTTGTTCATCTCTTACTTTGTGTACTTTCTCCGTACTTGTGATTTGTTGCCCTCTTCCCTTGCCCTCTTACATGATATATACATATATATACAATGTATACATATATTGCATATATGTATATACATATATATATGTATATATATATATATATATATATATATATATATATATGCAGAAGAACCACAATAAACACGTTTATTGTGAGTTCGTTATTATTTTTTCCACAGAGAGTACGACTGTAGCAAAAAGTAGGATATACCACTTTATCTTATGGTTACATAATAATTCTAATTTAAGCCAAATTATTCAAATAAATATGAAAAGTGAAGTGAGTATTACTTTGCAAATAATCAAATTAAAAGGAAACTAGATTGAAAAAAAAATTTCACGACATTCATAAGGAAAATTAATGACCTCAGATGTGAAATCTATTCCTGATATAAAATAAACCTTATCAGTTATTTTGTAGGAAAGATCTTAGTCCCATTTTTAGAATATCTTACTGTGGCATACACGATGTTTTCTATTTGATTTATTTTCCGTAAAGACCTGTGTCATATATACTTATATGACAAATTATATTTGTCTGTATTGGTCAGATTTCCAGGTTTAAGTCAAACTTCCAAAGCCAACTTTGTGATTTAAAATTCTTATTTGAAATGACATTTTGAAAATATATTGATTGTGCAATCAATGAAGTATAAAACTACTAAGAAATGGGAAAACGATAGAAATTAATGTTCTATGGCCTTCTTATGTCATCGGAGAGCAAAGAAAGTAAAAAAGTGAAAACAAAAAAGGTAACATAAAAGTTATACAGCAAATTGTATAACATTTATGTTACCTTAGGTAACATTTTTAAGATAACAAAAACGGAATTTTTTTCAATAAAATGTAAAAATGTTGACTTTTGATTGTATGTGAAAGCTTTTGAGGAGACAAACTCATTATGTTGTAAATTAGTTTGATATATTTCTACTTATATACATAGTACAGTATAAGCCGCTCCATGCAAACCGTGGTCCACCCACACTTTAAACTGCTACAATATGTTGGACATTGAAGCAAATGTAAAACATTTATTACATTCATATTTGGTTCATATGAAATTATACCGGAATCATTTTCTTAATTCTAGTCATTGGAATAAGAAGTGTCGTTTTTTGCAATATTTTAAACCATTATTTAATTTTAAATGCCATAAGTGAACCTTTTATTTTTACTTTACTATAAGTAAAGTATAGTGATCGTGAAAAAATTCGATCTCGAGATTTTGACGGAATTACATGTTTTGAGGTCCCAGAAGTCGTTTTATGACGTTTTTACGATGATGTCTGTGTGTGTGTGTGTGGGTGGGTGGGTGGGTGGGTGGGTGGGTGCGTGTGTTAGCATTGCTTGTTACCACGCTACGGTCCAGAATCTTTGATGGATCAAGTTGATATTTTACACAAAAATGGGCCCCATTTAGACGAAGATCCCTATTGTTTGGGAAGAATTATGCATGATGGGAAAGTCACTTTTTTTGCCAAAAACCGTTTTTTTTAAAACATTTATTTCTCCTAAACTACTAACCCTAGAGTTTTGAGATTTTGACATTATCTTTGAGGTTACAAATGGAACAAACGAAAAATATATTCAGAATTTTAAAACAACAGGAAATATTTTTTTTTCAATAAAATGTACAAATCTTGACTTATAAATCAATCTCAAACCTTGTGAGAGCGATACAAGCCATACTGTTTGACGGACAAGAATGAAACTATGCCTACAAATAGAACATTATATGGACAATGAGTTGAGATATTTTTTTCTAAAATTACATTCGCTAAAGGGGCGTTAGAGTACGATTTGTGTTTTCAGAAAATGTTTTTTTGACTCTAAACGGCTCGTTAAAAAATTATGAAAATTTGACCAAAAATGGAACGACAAATTAGCAATTCATAAAAAAAAAATCATGAAGTTTCAATTACGGAAAAGAGCAATAACGATATAAAAACTCTTTGTTTATCCTAGACTAAGAGATCACCTGCTATACTTGTCGAATTTTTTGTATTTTTTTACATTGTTTACATTGACTTAGAAATTTTTTGAGCGAATCCACTGAGATAAAATTGATGTTTCTAATGGAAAAATGAAAGTATATTATTTACTTATAAGAGATGTAAGAGGAATATTATTGTGCAGGTAAATAATAACACTCATTAAAAAAAAAATCGTATATATGTTATTTGACAAAGGGGAAGGAAAATGATCTTATTAAATACTAAGAAGCCATAAAATTCCCAGTATAATAATTCTGTTAAAAACCAAAAATGTAAAAGATAATTCAAAATATAAATCTTTCGTTTAGAGATTAATAACTGTAATTATCGTACATCTTTAATTAACAAATCACCTTAAAACAACATTTTCTTCGCTGTTTAAGATGTTTTTCAGAGAAAAAAATGATATTTTACTGTTTTAAATTTGAAAATTTTACTTAAATATTCAATGTAGAAGGATGTCAAGTAAACGATGTAAGAAATCCACTGGCTATTTGAACAATAGCCATGTTCTCTTGTAGGATAATATTTCGTTTCAAGAAATGTTCACATTGGTTTTTCAAAAATGATATTACTGCTGTAGTTATACTAATGAAATTATTTGCAAATAATAAATTATTTGTGATGTACAAAAATAAGCTTATAAATTGATATGTCCTTCAATCACTATCTGTACTACCTCACGAATGCAATGCTAATAATTATATCCCATTTAGATATTTATGTTATGCTTAAATGATACGTTATGTTTTATATACTCAAGAAATTTGACATTGAGTTACTTATAGTAAAGTAGAGTGTAGGCCACTCCAGATTTTTTAATAATATTTTATTCCTATATTTTGTAATGTATTTGATTCAATTTATGTTAAAATATACTATATTTTCTAACAAATCATTTTCATTCCTATTTTAAAAACGTAAATATTATTGGAGGTTTAATGTAATTCTACATTAAATAAGTCTCTTGAATAAATTTATTCTGTAATACTGCAGAATAAATGTTATTACTTAAGTTAAGTAATAACTTATATCATTATATTGGATTTAATGATTTAAAAACCAGTGTGTTGCTCTGAATATCAAAATATAATGAATGAATGTTATTTCGTTTATACCGTTTTTCCCCGTTTAAATCACCTTTCCCGTATAAACCGTTTTTGTTTTTGTTTAAATCTTTTTTTTTTCATTTAAATGGTTTTTTGGCGTTTAAATCGTTTTTACTGATTAAATTTTTTCTCTCGTTTATTTTAATGCGTTTCCCATACATTTTGGTTTTATCATTTTTCCTGTAAATCGTTTTCTGCATTTATATATTTTTGTCGCTTATAACCTTTATCTCATTTAAATATTTTTTAAATTCATACATTTTCTCACCGTCGTATACCTCGTATATACTTATATATTTTTATCCTTTTATATAGTTCTGTTTCCGTTTATATTCTATCCCGTTTATAAGATATTCTTACATTTACTCTTAATATAACGTTTTTGAACTGAAGGGGTTATTTTACATTAGACAGGTTGCTTGGCTCGTACGATGACTGAAATTATTGCATGTAATCCGAATAGTGTATCCATGTTTTGCTTATACCTCCTGAATTATAGGATGTTTGATGTAAATTTACGCTCTGGAGGTTAATGCTAAATCCTCACTTAAAACAGTTATTATAATAAACACAATAATTTTTTTCAGCCTGAGGGACCATGAAACAAGTATTTGAGGGAGCCATGGTGAAGCTGGGAGCACTCAAGGTACAGTAGTCTCGGTTACATCATAGGCCAGTAATGGAGCCAGTTGTCCGGAACACACCGCTTCCTCGCGCATCGCTCACGACTCTTTACGACTGTACTGGTTTTTGAGGCGCTCATCCTCTCTACGACCAGCCGTGCCCTACTTTTCATTACATCAGTCGACTGAAGTATCCAAGTCAATTAACTCTTTATATCCAAAACCTTTTAATACTAATGCTATCGTCAAGTTTGGTCCTTTAAGATTCAACGTCTTTTAGAATGGAAAACAGTTGCAACTGGTTTTAAAACTTTTCTCAGGCTGACTTCATTTCGAAGACAATTTAAATCCTCAACATGGCCGTAATTCATTGTTTAAAAAAATTATACTTGTCTGTCCAAGCTAGGCAATTATAGCTTTTTGGTTAATTTGAAATTATAATGCACTTTTATTTCACCAATGTAGTAGTTTTGTTTGACGTGTCTTCAAAAAACAACTGATGTATTTTATTGTTTCAGTTAAGTAATATATCATTAAGGGGCCAGGTTAGCTCAGTGGTTAACGTACTCGCCTCTGAACTGATAGGACCGGGGTTCGATCCCCACCTGGCCCTCAGTTTATTCATGAGGGAGGTGGATAAATCTAAGCACGTTGTCCCTCGGAGAAGGACGTTAAACCGTCAGTCCCAAGCCAGTATGATGTCAGGTACTCGTTAAAATCCGTACTCTAAAAACACTTCAGTTAGGCAAAATTTAGGACTCCCACTGTAGAATCAATCTTCATTGTGTGGCATCACAAAGGGTCAATGCTCGGCCTACAGTGTTCCCTTGTGGGACTACCACTGCAACCTAACCCAACCTAATATATCAGTAAAGTGTTGGTTTGAAACCGATTGAGAAAAAAAAGATATTTGCGAAGCAGGATAGTTTGTATTCTGAATAAGATTTGACCACTTGTTGAGTTCTAGGTTTACATTCTTCAGAATCCTCAGAGAAGTTCTTAGATAGATGTTGAGTATTATTAGTCAGTATGTTTGGTAACACCTTGTAAGCGAAGCTGCCGTGTTGACATCACAGTATGTATTGTTAACATCGTTGTTTTAACACAACCCTTAGACAGAGGCAATACGGTTTTACTATAAGAGAGTTTTCATCTTACCAAACTTATTTAGTAATGTATTTTTTTTCGATTTGATTGATGTTAAATAATTTTATAAAAATTATACCACATAGCATTCCTTATACATAAATTTTGCTTAAATTAAGTTTGCGAGAGTAAAAAGGGCATTTCAAAGCGAATCTGATTCACTACAAGATAAGTATTAATAGTTCTGCGTCCTCTCTGAGGAAGACATACCCAACATTATCCACCTTTTACTAGACTATACGAGGTCTCTGCATCTGTACAAATGTATAACAAAGCATCGGAGTATCACATTAAAATTGGCTTTTTTAATCTGCGAGCGAATTCAGTTAACAAAACTTTACTAAAATTCCTTATATAAATACATAGTCGATACTGTAAAATGCAATAACGTACCCACTTGAGATGAATCTACAGACATTTTTTTTGCTTTCTTCCCCATGCCTCATGTTCTAAGCAAAATTCATTTCTTACATGGAAATAATTGTCATTTTCATTTGTCACCTTCACTAAACATCATTTATGTGTAATCATAAAAGTAGCATATTTTTTAAGCTTCAGTTAGTTGATTTTTTCATTTACAGTTTAAAAATAATGAAAATAATTAAAAGAATATTTTATAATTATTTGAAAACAAATAATTGGAATAAAATATTTACTTTAAAATCCTCAACTTAATGTGTTTTTGTTAAGTTAAAAAATTATTTGCAGTTTTTAAATAAAATATTATGATCTACCTTTTAAAAAAATAATTTTTTTAAACATAATTATTATTAAAATTAAGCTGATTTTGTTTAATATATTGAACTAATTGTTAGTAAGTAGTTATATTTAATCTGTAAAAAAACTATTTTAACATATTTAGATCGCAGTATAAATAATAAATACTCGATTTTCTTTAATTTTTATTTATTTTGTAATAAATTCGTTTATGATATATTATTAGTTTTTTGAAATATTAACTCACTTTAGAATTAATTAATTAATTCTCCTAATTAGAATTATTAGAAATAAATGACTTTTTATAAAGCAACCCGTTTACAATTCTACATTCTGCATGTGTTCTACATCAGGTACATTTCCCATAACTTCTGTAAATTTGTCGTTCAATAAGCCAAAATTGCTTTCAGATTATTTCGTCTTGTAGATATAAACCTGGTGAGGCCTGATAAACCTACGTGATCGAAATAGGTTGTTTTATAAAAAAAACCATTAATTTGAGGAGATATTTATACCTTTTCTAAAAAATGTTTTTAAACTGGTTTTTCTTACCTAAATGCATAGTATTCAATCACAGCCTTCAATAATTATATTTTTTTATTAGGAATTAATGAAGTTAATTTGATTTTTTGGCGATGACAATTTTTAGTTCTGTTAGAAATATGTTCAATTTATTTTCATGTGCATGGCTGATTTTCAAAAAGGTATCATTATATTATGCCTAATGATGAAGATTTAAATTAACATTACAGTTAATGAAATGATGATTAAAGTGAAAGTGATGGTGCATCATGAAGTAATAAGGAGACTGTCATAAACAGGTACATACAATCACTAGAAAACTCTGTTGAGTGTATGCCGCGCTGTGTCGCAGTGGGGTGTGTGACTCTCGCAGCCTCTCAGCGTGAGACTTGAGGAAGTCCACAACTCTGTCACCTCTAAAATAACAGCTATTGCTCTTACGCCACACACTTGCAAATCCACATAACCATCTGTCCCCATTTTTATAGCTGTTTAAAATTAATTATTTTTTTCAAAGTAACAACTATTGCGAGAAACAAAAATTTAATATATTTTTATATTCTGTTTTGGACGGCGCCTACAGTTAAACTTAGAACATTACCAATAACAGGATATGCTAAGAATAAAAATGAATATAATTTAATGCCTATATATATATATATAGTTCACACAGGAAAGAGAAAAACAAATAAACACACACACAAAAGACTCACAACGATATTTCGACAGTCGTCGTCATCGGGCAGAAGTAGTCCCTTTGAGTAACTGAAGCTAACTCAAATATATATATTTTTATTTTAAAAAAAGTCCGCTGGACCGTTTCTTTTAATTGTGGTATATTTTTATTATATATATTATATATATATATATATATATATATATTGAACTTTTTCCTATGAAAGTACTGAAAAATGAATACCAATTAACTAGTTTCTACATTTAATTAATTCTTTTAATTTAAACTTTTTTTTTGGTAATGTGTATAAATGTCACCTGAACTAAACCAATACATTTCAATACACGGCTGTGTACCAACACTAAACACTGAGTTTACTGTTATTAACTAATAACTATGAAACCAATAATATCTTATTTACTAACCTCTGAGGCACTAACAATATGCATGTATTCAAGGGTATCTTGGTACCAGAGTTCACAACTATTCTATAAATGTACCAACAAAACAAGTAATTTGAAAACAAAATATAAAAAATATAATATTTGATAAATATGCATTAAGGACAACAAATCAGAATGCTTGTAATACACCTGTTTTAATCATTTATATTTATTTTCTATGACCAACTTAAGTATTCGTCTGATGAGAAAAGCCAACTCTCTACCAGAGTATAATGTATGTTAAGTAACTTTAAATACATAGGTACTGTTATACAGTAATCTACTACAGTTTCATACAGTACTATAATAAAATATCTAAATGTTGTACAATGTTGTTCAACAGTTGTTACATAATTTTACAATTAATCTGTGTGCTTAGTGTTATCCCTGTTTAGTGACTAGGTTTTACTGTTGAGAAGTTCATTAATTTGATTTGTTGTATACATTATATTTTATTGTAATTTTGTTGCATTAATTAAATATATTTAATACTATGCAACATTTACTTGTTTCTTACAGTGCATACAACCCGAGCACCCTGCTTTTGCCCGGGACCTATAATGCTGTTAAGACTCTACTTTAATAGAAAAGTCTAAAGAAGGTGTTGACTAATGAAGCACAGCTTGAGAGGTTTTTGATGTTAGGCGTTAAGTTGCTTGGTGCTAATCTCTGCTAAATGTCGGAGTGTTCGCGCGCCAGTCAGCTGATGTATCCATCAGTAGTTCTATTGGAATGGCGCTCGCTAGCTCTAACTCTTGGCTCCCAAGACAAAGCTAGGCACTTAACACGTGCTCAGACTTCTCAAACAGCGCTTTCTCTCCACACTTCCTAACACATTCTGTCCCCATATATTAATTTGACTTAATTGATTTATGAGTGCGCCGATCAACCTGATTTATTTCTCCGATTAAAACATAAGAATTTAATTAAAACCAATACACTCAATATTACGGGTAAAAATAAATTACATTCGTAAACACAACAGCTTTCTTTGTATATGTCATTTTTCTTTAATAAATAATATAACTTATATTTCAGTTCACAGCATAAGTTTATATTTGTCAGAACGAATTTAACTGTCATTTTTTGAAAATGCTGAATATAAGTTCTATATCTATACTGCAACAACTTGGGAAGGCAATATAAGACAATATATATATATATATTATATATATATATTATATATATATATATATATAACAGATTCAATAATATATCGACCGTTTGATAGAATAGGTGTGTTCTCTAATCGGGGTTCGGTCAATTTTCCAGGATAAAAAATTAAACTCTCGTTGCCAACGTTTCCGTTTTATTTAAAACCTTTTTCATAGGCAGAAGTAAGAATTTTTTAACTAAGAAAATGAAATTTACATTATTTAAAGGAACAACAACGTAAATTTCATTTTCTTAGTTAAAAAATTCTTACTTCTGCCTATGAAAAAGGTTTTAAATAAAACCGAACCGTTGGCAACGAGAGTTTAATTTTTTATCCTGGAAAATTGACCGAACTCCGATTAGAGAACACATCTATATATATATTTTATATATATATATATTTTTCATTTTAAATTCATAAAAACTATGCAAGCTGGACAACAAAAGACAAAGTAAACTGACACAGTCATGGACACACTTATTCTATTTTTCGGAAAATCTGTGTTCAAGAGAGAAGTGAGAGTGTGGGTGGCGGAGGTGTAACCGAAGGTAACTACCAGTGCTGCTATGCTACCACGTGCGGTGACTTTTGTGACTGGGGAAGCAATAGCCGATATTTTTTACATTGAGGAGAAATTTCATTTTAACGGATATATTTTATACTATAGTTACTTTTTAAATATAAAGATACAATAAAAACTCACTCATTTTATTTAAATGTTAGTTCAATGTTCCTATCTTTCTTGGTGAAATTGTTAATAACATAATTGTAGAATGCATTGGCTAGAATGGACATATAAATGTAACTTACATATTTGTAAATAAAAGGTATATCGAACGACAGTTGTTGAATGGGTAAGTTCAAAACATGATTTATGGTGGCAATTCATTCATTGGTGGTAAAATTAGAAAATCTCTTCAAAACAAGGTAAAATATACAATGATTTTAAAAGAAGAAAAACTCTACAAAAATGTTATATTCTATAGAGCAAAACCAAAAATTTAAAGAACATATATGAGTAATATTGTGTATTCTGTAGAATGTAGAGACTGTAGTAAACAATTCCATTACACAAACTGGAAGGTATTTGGAGAGTCGAATAAAGCAACAAAAAAGTGATGTTAAAATTAAGAAACGTCTTTGTGCGTCTGTTGACTAAACGTGTAATTTTTTTGAAGAACCTATTATGCCTCATTTGTACTATTTTCATTGCAACTATTGTTCCGTTTTATCTATCTGTCTGATGTATATCGTGTTTGTAGTACAGCCCTGATGATGCTATATAAATATTATATACTACAATGAGTAAGTAAGTGAAAGTGAAGTGTTTGTTGTGTGGATCATGACCTATGGATCAGTACATCAAAGAAGGATAGATGTTTTATGAACCTATGAATCATAGGTTACCTAAAGAGTTACGCTTTAGTGCATATAATAAAAACTACCAATATACGCCCATATGTCTATTTTTATTCTTCCCATCCAAGAAACATTGAAATTTCTGTTTTCGGAAATATATTGTTTGAGGACGTTATGAGTGTGCTCTCCTGAATTCCTTAATGATGACATTAATAACATTAGGTCAATCACCCTATCATTAAAATACCGCTCCTCTTAAAAATAAATCTTAGCTTTAAAAGGTGCTCAAAAAATTCTTTCTAATATTTAAATATATCAATAGTTCATTTTCAAATTCTATAGTTTAACCGTATCATGAGTCTTTAGACCCTCTCCCTAGGCTTTCGCGTAAACTTGATTTTAATATAGTGTCTTCTAATCGTAATAACGTAGGCAATATGCTAATAAAAAAACTCTCCCAGAGAACTGGAGACCTATGAAAAATCGATATTGCTAAGAAATATTATCGAAGAAGATAAGAATCTACTCTTATCAAATTTAATTAATCAAATATTATAGACATTTGTAAAGGGCTTTTCAAACTTAACTTAGTCTTGACGAGGACAATAGCCTCATCTAAGAGGGTGACAACTAACCGATAATTTTTTACTTTTTCTTGCTGTACTCCTTTGTTAATGCAAACATGTCTCCCTGGACTATTGTCCTTTCCAGTCTTTACACCCTTTAAAATACCACTCTTCCCTCCCACTTCTCTCAACCCCTTACCATGATGTTTCTACATGTTGTGTTTTAGTTGGGTTTTGACTATGACGAAGACCGCTTGTTACGGTTGAAAAATCTTAGTCTTCTTTCCCATTTCTTTATGTGGTTTGAACATTGATTGTTATTTCACGTGTTTATTGTGAAATCTTGTTTTATATATATATATATATATATATATATATATATATATAGTATATTTGGCGAACAAGTGTTTATTTCCTTTTATAATAGAAGTTTAGTTAAACATCATCCCATTTCTTTTTTTTACTATTTGTTTAATTAATTTCTCCATTTGTTTTCAATTCCTCTTAAAAACTTCTATAAGGGAGTAAATGAATTGAGTAAAGCTTAATTTTTCAAGAAAAATATAAATGGACTAAAGCTTTTGTCAACTGATCCACAATATTCCAGAGGATTGAAAGAAAAAAAATGAGAAAATTATAAAAATTAACGAAAAAACGGACAGTAGGAACAAGAAAGAATAACGCAATAAACACATGAAACTATATCAACATACAGCACCAAAACTTAAAATCATAAACTCGAACTAAAATATTTGAACCACTTGTGGGAATTTATGAGAAGTAGAAAAAAGAATAACGTAGAAGATAGGAAAACACATGGTTTGGTTTAAGAAGATGGAATGAAAATAGTCTTTTAAAAGGAGTAAATGGAATTAATACAGATGGGACAGGTTTGGATGAACATATAGGTTACGACAAATGAAAAAGTTCAGCCAGCTGATGAATATATAATACCTCTTCCCAATAACAGTGTAGCTCCGATTAATTTCGAGTCCAGTTTGAATAAACAATTTCTAATGGTTAAAATATTTCACTACTTTATTTAATTAATCCAGACTTGATACAATTTGTAACAATATTATTTTGTATGTGAAATCATTTTAGTTTGAGTTTAATTATTCAGGGAAGCTCATTATTTTGATTGATCAAGTCTATTTACTTATTAATAATATGTGTTTTAAATGTAATTTATGATAATTAATAATAGTAATATTTTTTTTCTCCTCTAGTCTGGAAGATCCGTGATTCGATACACACTCTTTACGGGGGATGTGAAAAAAAATGTTAGCACATCGTCCTTCGGAGAGGATGTTAAAATGTCGGTCCCGATTCTGTACGATGTCAGGAACTGTTTAAAAGATTCCTGTCCTAAATATACTTGAATTAGACAACATTTAAAACTCTCAAATTAGAATGTTCATTATGTGGTATCACAGAAGGCTAACCAAACCTTTTGTAGTCACAACAAATATTTATAACCCTATTTTGCACTGAGAAAACTAAATTTTACGATTTCTTTTCAAGTAGATGCCTTCAATTAGATCGAGGTTCATACAGGCTAGGAGACTATGATTTTCAGTTTTTTTAGTTCCAGTTCAATATACCATATCAAAGCAAACTATGATCAAAGCTAGATTACAATTTTAAACCTTATGAAATACCGATAAACATGGAAACAAACAAACCAAATTTATCCCAATTAAATTTATGATATTTACTTTGATTGTTTATGTAAATTTTGAACTAGTTTATTCCCCAGTATATGATATGATTCAATAATATAATTGAATTAACTGAATAGTATGAACATCAGCAAACTAAGCAAATTTATCATCAGTAAAATATATAAAAAAAATTATATATTAATAAAGACTGAAAAAAATACAAATAAATGGAGAAATAACTGAAGAAATAGATTAAATATCACTATTGACCATTGGTCTTTAACAAACACTTTGAATAGTTAAACATAGTCTATATGTTTCGCTACTTTGATGGTTCGAACAGAATTTGAATCTCTACCTGTGTTTGCTTAATGCATATAAATACACAGTTCCTTACTACTAACATATTATACATCAATTTTGTAAAACTTTATCAAACGTAAGTATTTTATCAGTAAATTCAATGATTTTTAATTTAATTATAATCGAGAAACAGAGAGGCAATCTAGAAATATGTTCTATTAAGCAAACAAAAGAATTTTGAATACAGTCATTTTTTGTCAAATTGTAGTTAAAAAAACACGGACTCTATTTATTCAAAAATGATTGCTAATTATAGCTTTAAAGGTAGGCATTATTTAATATTGTCTTTTCTCTTTTGACATTAACTCTGCACAGTACTTTCTATATTTCTGCCCATTCCTCAACAATAAAACCAAACATTCTGGGCAGCGAGTTACCCAACGTGGACGTTTGAATAACAGATTACTTTTCCATGTATTTCCCTTCTCCATTTCATAATTATACACTTGCCCTCTTACGAAATAGAAGTCTCAACAAAGATAATTGCATTTGAATAGTGTCCCAAAATTTTAATACTGCCTTTACTTCCCGAAAATATTTAGGAGTAGTAGATGCTTGAAAAGTCAAAAAAGTCAAATTTTCTGACATTTTAACTATAATTTTACAATATTTCATTGTCTTAGGACAAAGAAGTTGTTTCAATT
This sequence comes from Hermatobates lingyangjiaoensis, assembly GCA_026182355.1. Classification (NCBI taxonomy): domain Eukaryota; kingdom Metazoa; phylum Arthropoda; class Insecta; order Hemiptera; family Hermatobatidae; genus Hermatobates; species Hermatobates lingyangjiaoensis. The sequence continues at coordinate 2,209,853 of JAPFBL010001931.1, read as the reverse complement.
TTCTAATATCAGTAGTTTAATTTAAATTTTTTTGGCAAAAGCTGCATATCTTTTACAAATATAAATCTTCTTTACACTGTTAATACACTTACTCAATAATTTTCAGTAAGCAAATCTGATTGGTATATTTTTCATGCATATTGTTAATGTCACTAAGGTTAGTATGATCAATATTAGAAATTGAATAAACCGTCATACCTGATATCACGAAATTATATATTTCTATTATTTACGTTTATAAACGAGAAGGAACAAATGTTTAATTTGACGTAATCTACGAGAACAAGTACCTTGCCGCTGTTTAATATTGCCCAAATATACAGTTGCGTTTTAATTAAATATTATGAATTATTAAGTTCACAATTTTATGTTGAATACTGTAGATTGTATCATGGTTACAAACTCTTTGGATATATCAAATTAACACATCATCATACTCACGATATCGTCAAAGGAATTCAAAACGTATACACTCCCTTTTATTACGATGATTATTATACTTAGTTAAAGCAAATATACTGTTTGAACCAGATCAACTATTACATACATCATCTGATTCAGTATTGTTTTGTAAAAAAAACAAAACATAAGCTGTAGTTTGATCAAAGAAATTATTGTGATTACAATAGTCACAAAGTTTCTACGTGACTAAAATTTAATTATGTAACTTTTCTGAGTCAAATATTTTTCCTTAAAACATGATATTCAATATTTTATTCTTGATTAATGAGAATTGTGTCTAAGATTTTGAAATAAATAGTTTTTACGTGCAAGTCGTGAATGCTGGTTTATAAAAATACTCTTTAAACACTTGTACGTAAGTACTTTCACTTAGGAAGCATTAGTTAGTTAGGCCAAGATTTGGATAAATTGGCACTAGTCGTCGCTTTCATCGGATTGATTAGAGCGATGTCCATTCACGTAACCGTCATCCAAACATTCCCTTCCTGCCTGTCCAGAACCAGTCAATTGTTGACCGGTTCTGCCCTCTTAACTATGCCAACACTGCGGTGTCTTTACAATTCATAGGATAAGGGATTCGTGGTTATGTTTCAAATATGCTTGTGTTATCCAAACAACAAAGTTACGAAATACAGAATAGATAAACTAGTTATATAAAATTATTCTTACAATTAGATATCAGATTACTTGCTGAAAACATCCAATAAGGACCAAAGATAATTTACAAGATACAAGATAATAAACTAAAATAACAGTTGTTGCTTTAATTCTTTGAAACAAGATATCAAGGCAGGCAGTTTCCAAGCCTGCCTTGTAATGCAGCACGGATTCGGACCGCTTAACATTTGACCTCACTCCTCATTTCGTTTTAAATATCGCATAAAAGCCACCAATTAATATTAAAAACTATTTTAAACCAACCATGAAAACCAGAAAATGATTTATATAACAAGCCACTCAAAGCTTTACAGTTAAAAATCAGTAAAAAACAAATAAATCAAAATAATGTACTCCTCGGTTAGCGGGAGGATTTAACAAAAAAATATCATAATATGATTAAATATAAATACATATAAATAAATACGTAAGTGTATATAATTTAAATATTTAAATAATATTATTTATTATATATTATTTAATATAATTACTTTATATTACATATATATAAATTATAATATTATTTAAATATATAATAATACAAAAATATATAATATAAATAACAAAAAAGTAATATTTTCTTATTTAAAGATTCTATGAATGTTATTTTGTATAATAATTGATTATCTTTTGTTTTGATTTAATGAGTGGGCTGTATTAACCGACAAGTACCCAAAGTAATACATTTCATTAATTTACATAAAATTAATTGGATATTGATGTGTGACTTTTAACTATATTTGACAAAACACCATATACGTATTCCCCAGCGTCATTTTAGACATAAATTGAAGAAAATCAGGATTAAATTTTGTGCAATTGGTTTTTTTTTCAAAGATAATTTTGAGTGAAACAGTGTATTTACTAAATTAATGTTTAGTATTAACTACTTGGTAATTGCAATAATTATTCTTCTTTCTACAAGAAGCTTTACTTTTATCTAAGATCACGCTGTTTTTTTCTATATACAAGGAGAGCAATCATAGAGAGTTAAATAAATTTCTTCTTAAATAAATTGATAATTGTTAAATAAATTTATTATCTCAATTCATTTCTACTGTGCTTCTTAAAATATATACCAAACCTTCTCACTACCTCAGTTTTCCTACTATAATTACAATACTGTTCTATCACGTCGCATACTGCACCGGTAGTGGAAATCTCGCAAACCAGGTCACGGTGGTTGTGATGCACTGTATTAAGGTTTCAAGCGTGACTCAGTCAGGTGTCATTAGTGCTTCTTCCATTAACACCGTTAGTTAAGCATTGAAATTCAGTAAGCACTCTACATAATTCATGTGGGTGTAGACAATCTAGTATTCTTCATTCGCTGAAGAAGATGCATATTTTCAATACCTTACCTGTAACATGTCAGGTACTCATCAAAACAGCCTGCTTGAAGAAGGACAATAATAATAGCATTTGATGAGACCTGGTGGATATGACGTAAAAATAACTTGGTATCATACGCTTCACGCCTTCATCTACCTAACTATAAACGCAATCCACCCCAACTTTACGCATGTGAACAAATAATACTATTAATAATTAATTTGGCAGCCTTTTCTCTTTAAGATAGTAGTAGTTTCAACTCTTTTATCATTTCTGTATTTTAGAGTATCTGCTCTAAATTTCAAGTGAGTTGAACTTTGTTAGAATTTACCTATAAAATAAAAACAGTACTTACTAAGGTTATCTATAAATTTATAGTCATATGCGTTCAGAAAAAGATAATTATTAAGAATTACTTTTATTTCATTTCATTTGTCCATTTCACGTGTGTAAATATTTCTAATAACTGAAACATTACTCATCATAAAAAACAATACTGGGTAAATATTTCTGAATGAACAAAATGGACTAAAATTCTCCTTTCCTTTGATAAAATATTCCAAAAAAACCATGCAGCTTATGTTTCTACAAGGGCTTATTATTGCGGTTTAATTTCTTAATGAAGAGGTGTTTTTTATTCATTTATGAAACGTTGTAACTTGGTGTTGAGTTCAGTAGCTTTTTTCGTAAATTAAAAGAAAAATGTGTATATTTTAAGTGAAACTGACTAGTTCCCTGCATAAGAAAAAGTTAAAACTTTTAAATTTTTATAATAAGAACTCTATAAATTGTAAAATTTCAACTTTTTATATTTTGTAAATTATGAGAAAAAAATTGTGTTTAAAAACAACTTTTTTTAAATATTCAAGATTCTTGTGATTTGCATCATCCAATGAAAAAACTCAAAGATAATTAATATGATTTCAGATTTTCTTGTATCACCAGAAGAACAGATTCAATTTAGTACCAGCTTTGGATTATAATATGATAAAAAAAAAAGCCTATCTCATTTCATACGAAAACTGAAGAGAAAAAAGAAGATTGCTTCTTTTTTCCACTCTGAGAAATATGTCTTTCAGATATTATAACGACTATCAAACAGTTCGATTTATAAACTGTTTGGGTTTAGTTAAATAATAGACAATAAAGCAAACTTTCCATTAGGCAATATTTCCCAAAAACTATGCAACTAAAGCCCTATTATTTAGTATAATATAGTGATGCATCAAACGGTGTGACGTGTAGCGAGTTTATTTACTCCTTGCAGACACACACACCCATGCAAAGGAGACACACCACACATATAAGTAAATCCGTGAAAATTTAAGAAAGTAATTCTTTCATGATCACTATACTTTACTTACATTAAAGTAGAAATAGACCATGCACATGCCCATAGCGTTGTGCTTATTGATTGTTGTTTAGAAATAACTATAGTGGTAAAAAGGAGACATTCATAAACTGGAGGGTAATTTCAAAATAGAATGATTAGTGCACAAATAAAATATTATATGTAGTGTTAGTATTGAATACAGTGTTATTTATAATGAGTTAGAATTCAAATCAAGTCAAAAAAATAAAAATTGATATTACGTTGTTCTTAACTGAATGTGTTTGGAAAGTACTACTGGAAAAAATGTAGCGATCAAAAAAATGAAGCAATATGTATTGAATAGAAAGAGTTACTTTTCTAAAAATAGACCAATCGTAAATGTTATTTTTGAAATGAATTTTGTTTTGAAGTAGTCATTATTGAAAAATGTAGCATTCGTAAACTGTTATCTTAGACTCGAGTGAACTTTAGAAGGAGTTGCTATTAAAACAGTCTACTGGTAGAATGTAACAATTGTCATTTTTTTAAATATTCAAGATTCTTGAGATTTTCATCATCCAATGAAAAAATTCAAAGATAATTAATATGATTTCAGATTTTCTTGTATCACCAGAAGAGCAGATTAAAGATAGTACCAGTTTTAGATTATAATATGATTAAAAAAAATCAATCCCATTTTTCAATATCATACTAAAACAGAGGAGAAAAAAGAAGGTTCTTAGACACTCTTAAGTCTTAACTTAAAGAAGAGAAAGACACTCTTAGAAATATGTCTTTCAAATATTATAACGACTATCAAACAGTTCGATTTATAAACTTTTGGGTTTAGTTAATATCATCACTTATGGGTTTAGTAAACCTCAAAGCATATCCCGGACTACCAGCCGAGAGGTGACTCTGAGCTAACTTGGCCCCCTAGTTTGTATATAAGAACTAAAAAAATTAACCTAGATATACTAGTTTAGGAGAAAAAATTGTGAAAAAAACACATTATGAGCAATAAAGTAGACTCCTCATGAGGTAATATTCACATGAGAATGTGTATTGCTTGTAATTGTAGAGCTCATCTAACATATATTGAAAGGTCTACATAGGTTATAAAATCAGAATTATTAATCAACTGGTGAGATCTATAGCGTTTGCAATCTCTTTTCGTACACGTCAACCTATCATTATTATCATCATCCATAAACTTTCAAATGAACTCAGGGGACTCAAAATTTGTAAATTCGTCAAAGCCTTAAAAGCAATTTCTATACTTGAATTATAATGAAGTGAAATAATGAAGTAGTCTTAAAAAAAAAATAGTTCTATGAATATGAAATATTTTTAACAGTCAGTATTCTTGTTTAAGTTAGACATGGTCAATGGGAAGATAAAAGAGGGAAAGGAAGAAGGGAAGAAATAGAAGAGATCGAGAGGGAAGATATAGTGCAACCTTGGCCTATTTTCACCTCTCACCTTTCCGATAAGTACATGTAACTGAAGAAGAACGTTATGTGTTCAAAATGCTTTGTTTTTCATAAAACTTTTTTTTTTGTCAAGATTAAGTAGTTTTGGTATTCCCATCTTAATTCATTTTTTTCTAAGATTTTTTTACTCCCCACTATTAAATTAAATAGGTCAATTACGCCCTGGTGCTCAAGCGACCAGTACTGATTGTTCGGCTTCTTCATCATCAAATGATCCAGTCTACATTTGAATGTTGGAAACTTAGCCTTGTGCAGGCTGCCTTCTGAGATATAAAACCTGTCCCGACCTGAACCACTATATCCCAGATTCAAGTTAGGCAGAATTCAACCTCCCCATGTAGAATAAACCTAACCATAATAAATAAGTACAGAATGCTTACTATAGAATGGTATTATATATATATCAATGATCAAACCACAATATCTTTCAACCACAAACTAAGACCGCTTGTTACGGTTGAAAGATCTTAGTCTTGTTTTCCCATTTCATTATTGTGGTTTGATCTTGATTGTTATTTCACGTGTTTATATGATATCTTTATCATGTATAAAGTCTACGAGTATAAAATATGAGCACAGGTAAAACAATATGAATTAAACAATTTATTCTTCAATTCTTTGGCAGTCATCAGGTTCAGCCTTCCCCAGTATCCAGGAAGTAATGTTCTAAAATTTTATTCAATCCTATTTTGTATTTTAACCAAAAAGTACATTGTTGAATGAAAATCATTAACTTTTTAAATTATTAAATTAAAGTTCTGTTTTTCAGTGTTGGGGAAATATTATTATAAAAATTTAGTTGTGTTGAAAATTTTTCAAAATGTCACTTAAAATTATTTATAAAATCTCTTTTATTTTAAAAATGATTAATATTAATAAAAATATTTAAATTATGTCTTTGTAAATAACTTTTATTGTAGAACTCTTAGGTAATCATTTTCATTATTAGATTTAGAAGCTCCTTCCAATTCCCATAGTACCGTCTTAACTTATTTTTATCTTCTCACTGGTTTGGTTTTTTTGTTTTTGGTGATATAATAGAGTAATTATAAATTATAAACAAAATGTTAATAAAAAGAAAGTTTCTGTCATTCAAAACACTGCATATTATAAGTATATCAGTGCATTATTTAAAAAGTATGATTAGTTGTATACATTTTTTTTTTAAGAATAATTGAATATGTATTATGAAGGAAAGGAAACAAAGGAGGACAGTGAAGTGGTAAAAGTTGTAAAGTAAGCAAGTGTTTTGGCGAGCATTGCGAGGTGTAATTAATCGCACCGAGCACTCTCACTGCACACGGATAGCATCTTGAGAGCTAGCTGGCTTCCCATCTAGGTTAGCCGACCACCTGCTCAGCCGACCTCCTGCTTACACCAGCTCCGCCTCAACCTCACGGCAAACTATTCTTCGTATTCCTGTAAGTATCAGCTTTGTATAGCTAAAAATTAATCATCATAAACTTAAATTCTCTTTTTTAAATTTTTAATTTTTTTTTTAAATAAATTTCAATATTGATATCTTTTGAATTAACCCATAGTGTCATTACCTACAATCTATATCAAAAAACATCAAAGAAAGTATTTGCGTGCTAAATTGTTAAGACAAATGTCAGTAATATTAGTTAATGTTTTGGTTTTTAATCGGAAGAATTTTGACAATACTTTGACCAGATTGTTGATGAGATATAATTGTTATTTGGTCTAATAGCACATGATAAATTCTGAAATGCATTCGAGAAACAACGTTTACGACTTTAAAAATGTATTGGTGAAATTAACTGAGTATCTACAGTTAAGCAAGAATGGTTTTTTCTTATGTGAAACTGTTCCATTGCAAATTGAGTTGACTTGTATATGTTTTTGAAGTTTGTTTATAGATCATTATATATATACGTTTTCAATATGCGTACATATTGATTTCTACCCATCCTTATTGGTAAAAATGATGTAAAAATTAAAAGGTATAGTTAAAAATGTGCAGTGCTATGTACTTGGGTTTTAGACTATCAATCTCATGCCAGATAAATCGTACTTATTCGTCAGTAGACCTTAATCACTTACAAAAGAATATCTTCCATGGCATAAATGCTGTTTCCATTGAACATATTTTAAAGTTTCCATTCAAATAATTTATAGAAAATTAATAAAATTGGAAAATTAATTTGCTATTGTTTATCATTATCTATTTGCTTTGTGTAATAGCACTTGTAAAAAATAGATGTCTTACTTCTTGCTATATAAATATACTTAAAACTGCTTTTTGTATTGTGTATATTTGTGCAGTCTAATTTTATTGATAAACACTGAAACATGATTTATGTTTCATGTGTTCATTGCAAAATCTTGTTATTTTATATATATAAACACTGACGTAACAATCAAGTTCTCAACCATATAAAAAATTCAAAAATTGGGGATAACATATTGCTTAAAAGAAAACTTTCTGGATTTCTTTTCAAAATGCAAAAACGGTAGTCCAACAGGTTTTAATAAAACTATAATTTACACACTGACAAAGCAGTGTAAAATATTCATTAAAATCAATATTTTGCAAAATGTTTTACAGATACTAATTTTTGATACCTTTTAACTACTAAAAGGACATTTCTATTAGTTTTTTATCACTTTTTTATTATCATTGCGACTCTATTAATGTAAACTTGGAAAAACCTATTGAGAAACATTGTTTACTGCAAGAAAAGATCTATATAAAAATTAAACTAGGTGTCACAGTCGGCTGCAGATAATACTACTGTCAGCGTTAGCACGTCTGCCATGACGGATTGTCTTCGTGATCAAAAATGACATTCCACGACCCACATAACAACAAAGCCATCTGTCTCGTGTAAAGGTTTTAAACGATGTCTTCAATTCTGTTAATTTATTGTTCAACAAAACGTGAGTCTTACAAAAAAACAATGACGGATTTAATTAAATTTAACCATGAACATATATATTCCGAAATATATGTCATTTGTTTTACAAACTTTAAAAATACAAAATTGAGAAAAAAATAATTTAATTTTTACATTTATATTCTCTTTAAAATACCAATAATCAAAACAAAAAGCATCTGACTACTCCATATACTAATAATAGTTGTTTAGGTAATACTTTCGTTTAGTGGTAACAGATAAAAAGTGCTAAAAACATCGTAAAAATAGAGCTGAAATATTGAAGAGAAAACTACTTTCAGTGGTTTTGGTGTTAGGGTCATGTCAAATTTACGGAGGATTTTCTAGTAACCTAGAAAAGGGCAAAGGGTTCAAACACTGCTTCGTCAGCCTATACCTGGTCAAATTGGCTGTCTACCTCCTGTTCCTTTGCAACCTGTCTCTTCTTGAAACCCTTTTGCTAAAAAAACAAAATCAACAAAACTCAACATTGTAGATGTTAATGTTAAACGTATATGTAGTCTATATTTACAATAATGGTATTATTATTTACATACACTTTGCCATTTGATCTGTAACTAAGACAATTATTTATGTTTTTTTTAGGTAGTTAATTGGTAAAGGAAGCAGGTAGAGCAGTTCTGGCTGTCACTGTCTCATCGAGCACAAGACAATCTCATGCAATGGCCGTTTTTCTGACACCACCGCGTGTCTTCTTCAGTACCACGCGATGCTGCACTTGCCTCTTCCAAGACAAAACAAAATCTTTTATCCCATATAGATTGTGTTCGACAAATCACTTTACCCTTAATCGTACAACCGTTCATTCCTTCCCCCCCTACACTTATAGCATTTCACATTTTAGTGCAGTTCTAAGAACGAGAAGTGTGAATAATTTATTAAATGGCAAATATTATAGTAATGGGCGAGTCACACTGCCCGGGTCGATTCTACATAGGAAAGTTTAAATTTCGTCTCATAGTAAAAACTCTAAAAGGTGAAGTTGTAAATTAGTTGATATGTATTATAAAATAGATCAAATGACTGTTATTTATTTGAAAATTAATTATTTGTGACCAGTGTTATAAAAATGTTCTATCAATCCTCCCGTCTCTTGCTCTAAAAAGAGTTCTAGTAAACACCTTTGCTCGAGACATCTCAGATTTATCCTATTTTATAATAAATGGACGCCTTGTATTATTTTACTGCTAACTACTGTTAAATAAGAAAAAGGGATTAAAATAAATCATAATCCTTTATATTTCATCCATCTTTTAATTTTATTTTGAAAAGAAGTTCATGACACCTAATTCCCGTTTCATGATACTCAATTTTGTAGCAAGACTTTGCAATCACCTTCTGAAAGGCGAATGTTTTGGGGATGAAACTACCCAAAGAATATTGACTGATAACACTCATTTCTCAATTAATGATGATAGAAAATTTTCATACATTCAATTTTTTGTTAACAGGAAACAATTTGACTTAGAGGCTATTCTAAAACTAAATGATTGTTGTTAAACTAATTTTCCTTTTAGTTTTATTAACAATTATTCAACCAAATATATCCTTACAAAGACGATAGTAAAACTAATAAATAAATTGAGTATATAGGTATAATTATGAAAGAGATAGAAGGTAGTTGTTAGGGTCGTAAATCAGAAGCGCGGCTTCCAGGAAGCATAGCGACGGTCACTTTCACTGCGATTTATGCAGATTGAGGGGAGGGTCAGTGTGATGAGAGGTCACTGACGGTCAGCCTCCCTCGTGCGACTGACCTCTCTCCTTTGTACTAACGACCCCCGGCAATTGCCACCCTGTTATGTCACACTTACACACTTATCATGGTGTGCGGCTGCGCGTTCAGACGCCGTGAGAACAGCTCTGCTCATTGACGCCTGCCCTGTACTCGCAATAACAATAACTAGCGTATTGTCTCAAATACAGCGTCAATCCATGCCGAAATATAAACTGATATATGAACCAGGAAGTCCAACCATAATCACATTTGCAATCGCTTTGGCATAGTCGTAAAACAAGTAATTACTCTTTTCCCCTTCAATTAATATTATGTATGTAATGCTTTATAATTTACCATTTCATACATTTATTTTTCTTATTAACTATATATTAATATCTATTAATTTCTAATCTATGAAATTTTTAATAATGTTGTACTACTATTAATATTATTATATTATTAATATTATACTATGCTAATGTTGTGAAAAAAAAAACTTTCTTCTAATTTATATGACATTGATCAACTACCTCTCTTGTGGTTTGATACTGACAAAAAACTAAACCAGTTTTTCTTCGTAACCCACAAATGATTTATATGTTGAATTTCATTATATTACCATGTACACGTGATCACAAATTTTTTCAACTCATACACAGAAACCCATCAAAAAGAGATCCAAAAAAAGAAATTTTAACATAAAAGATTTAATTTTTTTTAAGGGCAAAAGCTAAAAAAAAAATGTTTTTCAATGTATACTTCCTTTTCTAAAATTAAATCCAGCAACTGTGGTCGGCTTTGGTACACTTGAAATTTGATTTCATTAATTAATATAAATTTGTTGATAATTACGAAAGCAAGAGGATTCTTTTTAAATTTATATATATATATAACAGTGGCGACTCCTGACCTTTTTCTTTAGGCATGCAATTTTCAAAGAATAAAAGAAATACAGAGAAATACCCTTCTAATTCTCATGTTCAGTCTTTTCATGTTGCACAAAAGGATAATTATGTTTTAAAAACATTTTATGGGGATTTGAATCAGGTTTTATTTGGAAATACTTTTAACATTAACTTTTATTAACCAATACAATAAAAATAGACAAAAAATGTTTTTATTAAAGAAAGAGATACACAATACATCATTTGAATAAAAACTTCTTGCAAAATTCTTCGATAACAAAACCATAAAACTTCTCTCTATCTGCCATGAGATCTTTAAATAAATGTCTTTCAATTGAAATTAGGGATAAATTAGACAATCGCTCTTCACTTTGGAGCTTCTTAAATAACTTTTAATTCTTTTGAGGGCAGAAAACGATCTCTCAACACTTGCTGTTGTTATGGGAATAGTCATAACCAAATTCATGAGTTTATAAATTTCCAGAAGACCTGTGTGCAAATCACTTTCCAGTATGTATTTGAGGAGCTCGCAAGCCTGAGTTGCAGTGTATGCAAACTTCGTTCTTGTTTCTCTTGGCAATTAAGGCCATTTTCATTAACCAGAAATGATAAGAGTAAACCCCTGCATTGGGAAGCTTAGCGCAATCATAGAAAATGGTTCCTTAGCGTGTAGTGGAATAAAAAAAAGGGGTTCCTTTAAATATTTCGAGTCTCGAACATTTTGGTTTCTTTAAAGATGAATTCTATGCATGCAATGCATGTGTTGCATTCCCTGAGAAATCGCCACTGATATATAATTTTTTTTTCAAAATTCAAAAATTCAACAATGGACAATACAAAGTTATTCAATAATTATAGTTATAAAGTTAATTACTTGCACTACGACTTACCAAACTGATCAATAAAAACTTTGCAATTGTTTTTAGAAGATCTTGTTTGCAAAAATGAACTGACATAACTGCAAAGCTAGAGTATAACCCAAGACAACAGCACTGTCTAAGAACAATTTTTAAAAAACCTTTGAAACCTGTATTTAGTCAATATCTTATAATTAACTTTCACTTCATAGTATTAATTAGTTAATATTAATTTATTATTAATATAACATTGATAAATATGTTTAATATTATTACTTCATTGTTTAATTAATTAGAAATATTTTATTTCATTAACCAATAAAAAATGAATTACTTTAATTAATCAATGCCAATGCGTTTTTCTTCTTTTTTGTAATCGGTGCAAAATTCTTAAAGAAAATCTTGAATTATTATATATTCAAAAAAAAAAAACTTATGTCATGAATCAAATTAGAATTAAACTTGAGAGTAATTAGAGTTAAACTGTTGATAAAACCATTAAATACTTTTCAAATTTATTAAAGTTTATAGGATATGATGTACCAGTAAAAATTAAGAAAATATAAGAATCATTCTCTCTGTACTATTCAACAGAGCAGAATTAATTAAATTCCAATGGCATCCATCAATTTTTCAAAATATATCATAACATTTTGGGAAAGTTTTTTTGGAAAAAAAAATCAATCTGAAAACAAATCTTTTGTAGTTTACTGTTATTTGAATCAAAGCATGCAGACACTGTCACAAACTACCTTATATTATCTTATTATATTTGCCATGAACAAGATTTTATGAGACAAACAAAATATATAGATTTTTTTTCTTTGGTTAATTATTTAAACTACGTTCAGTTAGCCCAATGTGTTGCGTGCTTGCCTCTGGATTGGCCCCGAGTCTATTTGTTGTTAGGCATTTGTTAAAAATCACCACTCAAAAAATATTTGATTTGAAATTCGGCAGAATTTAAGAAACCCCCCCCAAATGTAAAATCACAATCCAGTAATGTGGTTCACTCATTACTAAAGTAGGCACTAAATAGTAAATAAATCACACTTTCCACCCCTAGGTCAGCACTAAGAGGTGAAAGCCTATAATATTGGACATTAGAAAAAAAAATGTTAGTTATTGCCTGAAGTTTCTTCAATAGAATATCTATTTATACTTCTATATATTTAAAAAAAATCACAACAATTACATTGAATGAAATAAAGAATTGAACAATATACTTGATTAGTAATTGTTATTGGCTGTCATTTAAAAGTTATAGATATTTATTAGCTGTTTAGTTCTATGAAGAGTAATCGTTTTCAGTATCAGTAAAAGTTCAGTATCTGAGTATTGAGTAAGACGAATATCAAAGAGCATTACTGATGGTCGGTTACGACTGCTGAAAACAAGACTTCCCCGTAGTTAATGACCCCTATATGAGAGACTGTTTTGAAACGAGTCCATACAAACTGGGAAAATCATTTCAAGTGAAACAGAATAAGGAAACCATGTTTCACAGTTATTCCTTCATAGATAACTCAATGGTCTTTTAATCAGTCTAAATCCAGTAATAATCATTCCAGTAAAAAAACAACCATGTTGATGTTAATGTTCAGTAATCCTTTAATATCTGAGATTCTTTTATTTCTAGCTTTGATTATCCTTAGATTCTTGGGTTTGCCTAAAAAAATTGATTTCACTACAGTAATTCGTAAGTTACGTTTTTGCTACCAAATTGCACAGCACTGCCAATATACCAGGCTTGATGACAGTCATCAATGTAAAGAACAAGAATGTACAATCTTGCTTCCTAAATTTTCCATCACTCGACCTGTTACATAATTACTACTATCTTCATGCAGTGTTTTCGGTAAACTGAGTATTTTCTTCCTATTATCACATATATGTCAACAGGTAGGTATAAATTTGTGATTACCCGACAAAAATACTCAGTTCATTAAAAATTCTCCGTGAAGATGGAAGTTGTTCCAAAACAAATCGGTGGACAGGAGATATAGATACAATTGTGTATTTATTTTAATTCTTACCTCAGCTTCTGTTCAACAAACAATAATATTATATATAATCAAAAGTATGTTTTCACCTTTATTATAATATATAATTTTATATATATATAATATTGCATTAATATATAATAATAACACGATGTAATATAATATATACCGTATATGAATTGAAATTATCAGAAATTGTACAAATTGTCAGGTTCAAATCAAACTTCTCCCAATAATAAAAATTTAAATAAATAAATAGGTTGATTTCTTTATATGTTTGATTTATGCCTGCAAAACTCCAACCTATTACTGATAAAAAAAATTATATTCTGAATATCTATATAACAAAATAATATAATAAACATGTGAAATAACATCAACGTTTAAACCACAATAAGAAATGAGAAACAAGACTAAGATCTCCCAACAGTAACGAGCGGTCTTCGTCAGAGTCAAATTTGATTTCGTCAGACGGTTGGGATTGACTCTGACGAAGACCGCTTGTTACGGTTGGAAGATGTTAGTCTTTTTTTTCTCATTTTTTACTGAGGTTCGAACGTTGATATATATATATATATATATATATATATATATATATATATATATAAAACTTCTGACGTAACTTCTGATTGTCGAGATAAAGAACTGACTGATGTCTTTGTCTATCTCTGTGTTGCTTTCGCTATTTTCATCTAATATTTTCGCTAATATTTTCATCTAAAGTCCTATATAATGTTTGACATGATTTATATATAATTTTCAAAACAATGAAAAAGGATTCAACAAAGCATATAAAATGATAGAAGCAAAATTAACTTAAAAAGTATAAAAGAACTTACATAAGTAATAATTATTGACTAGTAAAAACTATACTATGAACTTTTGCAATATATTAGTCCCGCTGTAATGCATAAGTTCATAAATTTCTTTTCTTGATTCAAATATTTTTACTTCAGTAAATTCCTTTACTTGTTTCTAAAATAGTTGCATCATTCTTCACTTTGTAATTATTTAATTTGTATCTGTGTAGTTCTTCGTTAATGTATAATTTTTTTGTTTTCCAGCTATGAAGGTTTATAAAATACAGAATTAATATATAAAATTTAAAATTTTGTAAATAAAGTAATATTTATAATTCAGAAGTTGACTATGTGCTTAAAAACCAGGTCAATTTCACTTCAATTTAGTACTATTCTATCTGATGACTGATAATTTTTTTGCTTTATATATAAATATCACTTCGAGTGTGACTAACGAAGACCAGTTTATTTTGTTTGAGAGATGTTTGTTCTATTTCTTACTGTTATTTAGGTGTTGATTTTTATTTAACGTATTCAGAATGAAATATATATATTGCACTTCTTAAATAATCATTTGACGATCTCTTGTATTTTATTCTGAAACATTGAGAACCAATTTTTGAAAAGCAGGAAAGATATCCAAAAAATGAGTCAGAATGAAAACTAAAAGCGTTTAAGGAAGTATGTATAAAATTCTGTTCCTAAATATACAAATATTCGACCAAACTACTCAGCAGTCAGCCAGAAAAAAACGACGCTAGAATAAAAGTATACGCTAAGAAGTGTGGAAGAAGACTTGTTAGACATAAACAAGAGAAACAAGTCGAACGTGTGTTAGAATGAGAAAAGGAAAAAACACTGAAAGATTGAAAATGTTTTGTCGAATGATGAAATATAGGTAAGAATAATTATGGTGAAGGACGAAAAGCACGAAGTTACATCTAGCAAAGTACTCGGTAAATTAAATTCTTTATATGAAAGAAGGATTTGTTTAAGAGTTTTTTTCCTTCAAAGTAGTACCCCTACTTGGAGGGAGTTTATTGTAATATTTTCACATACACCATTTGTTATATTACATGTGCATAATATGGTTAATATCATGTTTACTATTAAACTATGTTTAATTACATATTTAATATCGTTATATGTTTATGAGTAAACAATGAGCCAGCCTTACTTCAGCAAAGCACACTCATGTCCTATGTGTCCTTAGTAAAAAAGTATTACGTAAAAGTAAAAACTAAATATTGTGCTATGAGAAAAGACAGAGCTGTAAACAGTTTCAGCAGTGCTGTAACGACCAATAAAGGTCTGAATCTGAATAGTTCAGAGGTGCAGCCAAATGACTTAAAAGGAAATGGAAACATATTTATCAGAAAGACAGACAACTTTATCAAATTATAATTATGAATTTTATTTATTTTCTAATACAAAAGTTAGATTAATGATAGCTCAAAGTTCAAAGCCCAGGTATATTTATGGCAATGGAAAAACATATAAAACTGGCTATCAATTAAGACATAATATTGCATGATATCACGCTCAAATATAGCACTTCTAAAACATTAAGCAAAATCAAAACCCTATAATTTTGCTTGTCTGGCCTAATAAGATGGGTTTTCGAGAGTTTTATTTGAGCCTGAAAAACTGACCCAGTCCCGATTAATCTTAGTACTACTCTTTTAAATAGTTAGTAGTTAGTTAGGTCGATATATAATTTATTTTTATATATATATTATATAAGCAATGAAATAAAACTTTCTATATATAAATACTAGACTACCCGTGACACTTTGTCAAATTACAACAATAGGTATTGAAATTAATTCAGTGAACATGATTGACAGGGATAATTTTAATTGTTGTTTCTTGTTATTAAGGCACGGAAACAGATTCTTATATGGCTCAAGCAATTTTATAGTATTCTAGCAAACAATAATTAAGATTTTAAGTATATCTAGCAAAATAAAAAGCATTTAAAAGTAAAAAACACATTTATGTTATCATATAAATATATAAATAATCAATTTAAGTTATATACACAATGAAATATACTTAAAACAAACAAAACTTGTAAATTGAAATATTCAATTTATTTACCTAACATAAAATAACATTAATGAAAGGAATATGTCTTTATAATATTACCTTAGTACATTCGTATTTTATTTGACAGTTGTGTTCAAGTTTGTTTCTAAAATTATTCATTTTTAACCTCTAATGTAGTAGTTTATTATATATTTGTTACATTTATTGATAATTCTTTTGCACTACTGTCATGAGCCAGCACGCAAGCCTCTGGGATACTCTGGCTATATGTCTTTATTTTATTATCAGAGTTTATATTTCGCAAATTTCAAATTAAATTTTTTTTTACATAGATTTTTAATATATTTGTGCTACTGTCATCGGCGATCACGCAAGCCAGTGGGCTACCCTGGCTCCTTGCCTTTAGTTTATTACCAGTGTTATATATTACGCAAATATTAAATTAAAAAAAATTTGTTGTTAATTTTTTTTTACAATTTAACTTTTGATATAATTTATATCTTTAGATATAATACATTTGCACTACTGTCATCGTGAGCACACAATACCCTTGCTACCCTGGCTCCAATTTTAGCAATATAGTGAAATTTTTTTTCTAATTAACATTATTTAGATAATAAATAATATATATTTAATTTCAGGTCTCTATCTCCACGGAAAATGGATGAACAAACAAATAAACAAACTCACGAACTTTATATATATGGTATATGCTCAAACCACAATAAGAAATGGGAAAAACAGTGATTGTTCTTTCACATGTTTATTGTTAAATCTTGTTATATATATAGAATATTTCAGTCATACAATAGGATAAAATTTAGTTAATAGGACTACGCTATATAAAATTCATCAGTAAATCTCAATCATCTAAACCACTCAGATCAAAATCTTAATATAATTCACCAAAACCCTTAGAGAAAAATACAATGGCTGACTTCTGTCTAAATGCATTTAAACATAGTATACGGATCCAAGTTGATTCAGTCACATAATCAAAAGCTAATTAGTAACCCAAAATATAATTACTTTAAATCATGAATTGTAGTAAGTATCAAATTTAAAAGAGTTAATAGATATATTTAATCATCAAAAAGTGTTCTTGAACTCAATAAAAAAATTTTCACCAGGAACTTATGGAAAAATTATGGAATTTACTTTAAATGCATTTCAAATTATACGATCTCAGTTGATCAGATAAGAATATTTATAACAAAATATAATTTTGTATATATTTGTAAACACAAATTTGTAAAAGAGGTTATTTCTTTTTAAAGGTTTTTGTACTCTAATTTTCTGAGGAATTATGGAAGTTATGGAATTATGATGATTACAGAAGTATAACAAGAGAAAATTATACCCAGTAGCATTCCGTACTATATATCATATAGTAACTACTTTTTACTATTTATTTCTTAAATAAAAGAATTCTATCCATAACAGTTAAAAAGAAAGTTATTTAACTCTAGTATCAAGGAATAAAGCAATAGCTACAGCAGCACTAGCTACTAGGTCACAAGTTCAGTCTGAAGCATTACTAAGCTATTAGAAAACCTGAAGGTAAAAGTTAAACTGATGATGAGCTACGTAACTTGATGATTCTTTCGTGCCATTGTGATTCGATCATAAGATATTTACCAGGAAAGATAAATCAAGAAGCAGATGTGCTTTCGAGTAATTTATCTTGAAGAACTTTGAGAATACAGAGGTCATCATTTAAATTGTTTGCTTGGTCTCAGTTGAACTTCGTCTAATATGGAACCTACAGAAAATAAAAAAGATCCTTTATTGACAAGAATAATTATATTAAGCTATTAATAAAGTTGAGTATCTTGGAGGAAAGAAACGAAAAAGAACTTATATTGCGTCCAAAGATTTTCCATTCTCCCTGTGGTTGCTTTCGGGCAAATCGATTTTCAACTAATATAGAACCTATATTGTTGCTTCAAACAGATGTCTCAACGTATATACAAATTTTGTAAAAAATGTAATATTTATGTGAAAAACAAATCTTAAAGTGTTTGAGAATTTGGATTTTACCATAACTTGCGAAGGAACCTGCATTGATTTTCCAAGTTCCTCAGACTTTCGACTACTTATATGGTAAAGCAAAATAGGTTGATTTTTTTTAACGTGGAGCCCTTTCACCACGTCACAAGAATCTAACGGTCAGCTGACGAATGAGACGTACGAAACAGACTTCTTGCAAAGGAATTATATGAGATAATGTCCCTTGATACTATAGGCCTCTTGGTGGGAACCGACCTCTTAAATCTCTTAATAATCTCTTAGCATATAACTCCACACAATTTGATTTAGCTGTTTTTCTAGGAACCAAGAACCTAAGACCAAATTCACTACTTATGTCCTACATGTCAACATAATGTAACAGCTGATATGCACATCAGCATACGTTACTAAATAATAATGGAAGTATTCCTTTGAGTGTTTTGATATTACGTTTATTTTAATGTGTCAGACTGATTTCTGCAACAGCATAAATTTATGGAATTATTCATAAATTTTTTTTAAAAAAAAATTTATCATTTAATCATCTTTGTGATGATTAAAGCCTTAATCAGACCTAAGTTAATGCAAGCCAGTCAACCGTTTGAGAATTTGTAAAACAAGTTTCTTTTCAATAGCACAAGAACTGATCGAAAGAAGAAAGAATATTACTTTCAATCTAAGTACTTTGTAGGTCAATGTGATCCCAAAAAAATTAAATATATTCATATGTGTTTGAACCAATGAAATAAGGACTTGTGCGTCTCAAAACAATGCAAGTAACGACGACTTCTTACTCCTCCAACCATTAAAATTCAGAAGTGGTATTTTTTCTTTACTATAATTCAAGTCTAGTAATTAGGAAAAACAATTAATTTAACATTTTGACTGATTTAACGTTTTAAGATTTTTTAGTCGAGTTTTGAATTCATTTTGATGATGTCCTTATGTGTATGGGTGGTGAATTAGTATTCAAGAAGTTGCAGACTGCGCAGACTGTAAAAAAAATTGATGTTTTGGCTTTTTATGAAAGGAATATGTTGAATAATTCCATTGAGAGGGATTCAATATCCCTTTCGCTGATTCTTTCGTTCCATCAGTCCACTGGTTGACGCGTCAGCGCATATTCAGGAAATAAAGGCTGGAAGTATTAAATTCCTCATAATTTACACTGATTTTAATGACTTCACAGAATAATTGAAAATCTATCCAGAGAAAAAAAATAAAATGCGTTGATTGTTGCTTCTATAATCATAGGGGAAGCATTGCTTCCCTTGACTGCTCGCCTATGGTGTTAAAGTAGACAGATGAATTAGTAAAGAAAGGAGAAGTAGTACCAGAACTTATATACCAGAAGAAATAATTCTCTTTTTATGAATTATGGTCCATGAATTTATTTTTAAGAGAGCTGAGGTGGTAGTGTTTATGGCTAAGACCATTCAACTGTGATGAACTCTATTAAAGAGTGACCTGAGAATAAAGTTGTTGATGTCAGGAGCATGACACTGAATTGTAAATACTTATGGTGTTTGCAGTATTTGTAGTAAATCCAGGTAATAAGGGTATTAATATGGATCGAAATGTCAATATCAAGAAAGATAATGAAAGTTCTGGAAATATTAGGTGAAAATGAAACAGAGAACTGACAAATTTTAAATTTCTTATAAATATGTCAAAATGAGACACATATTCAGAACTGCCATAAGGCCAAATGAAAACAGTGACGGAGGGATCTAAAACAAAAAAAAACACCATCAGGATATTTGAAATATGTGTAAACCTATTGCATTTATTTAGTTTCCTTTTTAGAACTTTTCTTGTCCATTTGGAGATCCATTAAGTTATCTCTGGACTGTTTCAACATAGAACTTGATTTTTACTAAATGTTTAACTATATATTTTCAAGTTTTTTCTGATTATCTGATTGAGTATGGGTTCATCAGATTTATAGCCTTTTGTGAATTCGTTACCATAGCAGAGATGAGGCCTTGACTGTTTGGGTCGTTTGAATGGTTTAAATTGATAGTATTCTTCTTGAGGTACGATCTGACAGCCTTGTCACACGAAGCACTGCTATACCCATGGTTGACAAAGGTCTGCCTCAGTGATCCTTTCATTGAAATCTTGCCTTGTAGATGATGGCTTGCAGGTGAGGTGAACAAGGGCACGTCTATTCCATTCTTAAAGGACATTCGCTACTTGCAGTGTAGTATATGCCCTGATCAGTAGGACTTTCGTACACTATAGATCAGTGGTTCCCAACCTTTTTTAACTCCTGCACCCCTAAAAATATTTTGCTCTGACCTCGCACCCCCTACATTTTATACTTTGTTCAAGGATAAAGGATGTGGAATCATACAAAATTTTATCAAAAGAAGATATTTATTTCACTTTCTAATATAATATACAAAAAAAAAATCAGACTTTTAGACAAAAAACATATCACAGATTGATATTTGAATAAACTTTACGAAAATAATAACTCTTGTTTGAAATATATGTAAAATAGTAAAATCAAGAACTAGCTTCCAAACGCTTAGAAAGGAATTTAATTTGTTTATATGTAAACAAATCAAACATATGGACAGAAAGGATATCCCAGATTAACATTTGAATATACCTGACAAAAAATAATTACTTGGTTGAAATGTGTACAAGATTTCAGATCTATAGCAGAGCCAGGCAAATTTTAGGCCACATATTCATTTTTATTCTGAATCATGAAACTTAGGTTTTAACCAAGAATGAAAATACTATTAACTTAGGATTTCCATGACGTTATCGACCTAAACTTTTGAAGATTCTCTTAGAGTTTCCTTAAAAAATATCATATCCTTAAACATTTCCTTAAAAGTGCTGAAATTTCCTTAAGCTAAGGAAATTTTCTTAAAATTACAGCTCTGCTTCTCGCACCCCCTGGAATGATGTCTCGCACCCCCAGGGGGTGCGAGCACCCCTGGTTGGGAACCCCTGCTATAGATGTTTCATAGATTTGATTAGTTCGTGTTACGATCATTAAAGAAGTTTATATGTTTGTAACTAGTTAGAGTTACAAAGTGAACTTAGCATGTCAAAACTAATTAAGATTATATTGGAAAATGTTAATTTTTAATGACTATATCAGAAGGATAATCAAATCTGATTAAAACAAAATAACTTACAACAATTGAAATAGATTAAATCGTAATAAATGGCTACATAATTAAAATCATTGATAAATTATGTATCCTTCTTTCATTTAATACCATAAATAGTTCAATAAGTTGGTTTAATGCTAACTTTAAAAAAAGAAAACTATTTTTATAACCAAAGGAAATAAATATACTTTCAAAGTGAAGAACTATCATTATACAGTTGAGAAGGGGAAATCACTTGACCTGGTGAGATTGAGAGGATTAAATCGGGAAAGATGAAATCAAAGCATTGCTGCCACTAATCTGATTCTACAATGATGCACACTACTCATTTTGTATGACTGAAAGCAGAAAGTTATTTAATAATCTCGTACATTAACTGTTACATTGTTTAGTGATCCAATCCTAGACATTTAATTGTTATCATTAGAAATATATCAAGATTATGATCAAAGAGTGTTAAAAATATTTACGTATTTAATGGTAGATCAGATAAACTAACTTTGATCAATATGACATATTACACTTTAATCACTTTGAAAATATTATATTAATAATTAATTATAGAAATATGATTTGCACTTGTTAGAGACATTTTATGAATAATTATAGAAACAAATGGAAAGCAAGGACCCAAGAAAATTAATTTATTCTCATTTCTGCGGATATGCTATAATCTCTAATGAATTAAAAATGTGTTCGCCTGAAGGAATCTGCAAAAAAGTGGTCAAAAAAACAAACGTGATCTGAATTGGCAAAGAACAAGATATTTCTTGATTCTGTCGTGTAAACACTCCCTAATTAAACAGAGTTGGCTTCATGACAAAATCACATATTAACATTCCTTATATGGCTTACCAGGTCATCTTGACAGAAATGACTTCCTTATGAGTATCAACTTATGTTAACTAAAGTGGAAGTCGGTTAGAGGTATAGTAGGAACGTAATAACAGCCGGTTTATTCTCCATAGTTCATTAAGGGTCGAGGTAGTCAAAATGTTGGTTGAATAACCCGTTACGAAATATCCATTAGGGTCTTCAGTTTCAGGCTAACCCAAATCAATCACATCCAAGGAAACTTCAATATTATAATCTACGTCATGAATAAAAGAATAAGTGAGCACTTTCCTACAACTAATTGCTGTTGATTAATCTCCATGTGTTTAAGAGAAGCTAGGACAAGAAGGACTCGACGTATGTTCCAGTTTATCAAGTTATTCTTTGCAGGACTCAAATTTTGTTTTCAAAATTTCAAGTAATAATCTTCCTGGATGTACTTTCCTTCAACGAGTGGCAATAATTAATAATGTATACACAAATTTTTTTCAGTAAACAACTAATTTGTTTACATACATAATAATAGGGACCATTAATGTAATTTAACATATTGACTTTTGATGCCAAAAAAAAATCGATTAAAGGTGTAAAAAAAGTGTTTTTTTTTACTAATTCATCTAACCCTTCACTCGTGCCATAAGTTTACATGTTTCAGTCAGTTGTGTAACCATACACTTTAAAAAATCTATCTTCTTAGAATATAGAACAATCTGGAGCACTATAAAGTCAAAATTTAGTGTCGGTAAATAAATTATTCGACTTGTGATAATAAATTTAAGTGATGATTATGCTAAATAAATAAGAACTATTATGACAATTATCAGAAAACTCAACATTACAATGAAAAGCTGAAAGTCGGTTAGTCTGACTAATCAGTTTGCCAAATACTGGGTCAGAGTAACAGCAGTCACAGTAGAATAAGTGCTTGCCTCTGGACTGATAGATCCAGGGTTCGTATTCACTCTGGCTCTCGATATTTTTCACGTGGGAGGTGAAAAATAATCTGAGCATGGTCGTTCAGGAGAGGACGTTCAGCTTGTTTGACCTTATGTGTACCTCAGCCCCTCAGACATACCACCAAAATCAAATCAGACCAAAGGATTTTAACGTGCAGCCCTTTAGCCAAACTAACTCCGAATGAGTTCCAAGTGCCCGAACTGACAACGCGAAGGTGGGTCTGCACGATATTACATCGCTTATCAAGGCTTATTCGCACATTAGTATCAGATCAGTGCTTACAATACGACAATAAAAAGCAGGTTAGACTGATACTTGATAACTATATTAAAACTATATACATGGGTGCTTCATATTCCCAGTCGTAGCACAAGACTTATACTCAATCTTAAAACTAAAACTAAAAATACCCCTTGTGGTACAAAAAATTCCCACTAGGATAACACTTATCGTTTAGATATCCAGGGATATTAGAGTATTTCCCTAAGAAGAACTTAAGACTAACTAAAACTTAAAATATAACTAAGACTCCTAGGTACTCAGTATTCCCTAGGTGTGAAACTTATGTACTGCCGACTTATTACTAACACACAAAATGACATATAAATTAGACACAAAAGGCATACACTACTGATGACTAACAGACAACACTATTACACTGGTCTGCCTTGAGCCTGAAGAGGGAGAGGGAGAACCAGAGGGCGTTATGCCGTCGGTCCCAACCCTGTACGATCCTTACTCTACATATGTACACTTGAGTTGGGCAAAATTTAAAACTCCCAATGTAGAATGTTCTTTGTATGGTATCACAAAGGGACAATCTTTTGCCTATGTGTTTTTCTTCATGGGGCGGCTACTGCAACCTACCTAACCTTACCAAAGACTTTACCAACTTTAGGTATCTTAAGTTGGATTAGGCTCTTTTTATTTTTTATCCCCTTCAATCTATGATAAATTAATTATAAACTAATTAACTATTCAAAAAATGAAATTTATTTACCACTATATTTACCGAATAATAATTAGTTTAAATTAATATACATTTCTTCATAAATCAAAGAAGATTTATTCATTGAATTTAATATTTAACTGGTTTTTAGTTCTCATCAGTGACAGTTAAACCAGTTAAAAATTAGCTACAAACCAGTTAAATATTAAATTTAATAAAGTCTGTATCTCCTGTAACGTCATACCTCAAGATTTATTTAACAACTTTAGTTGTTAGAAATTAGAAATCTAAATATTATCAATAATAAACAAAGCCTAAGTCATAGGCAATATTAATTTTAGATCCATAATTACGTTATCATTATTATTTTAAATTATTACGATAGTATTAGTTTATTATTATTTTATCTAAAACTAAACTGCACGTTGATTATTCAACTGGTGACTTCCCCAGCGTTGAATCAGTCCAGTAAACATTTTTAAAAGAGTTATCTTTGTTTGAATTCGTTACCAATATATTTATTTGCTGATCATACTGTTCCATGTAACCTTCATTTTAAAACAACCAATTTTGTATCTACACTATATTATCATAGAAACAATCCCAATATCACAGAAAAAGAGAACATTATTATTAATATCATAAACACAAAAGGATTAATCAAGGTGGTCAAATTTGTGATCTATTTTAATAGCAATAGACATTATTATAAAGAAAATAATCAAACACAAACAAAGTAATTTTGTTGAAAATATAATTCAAAATTGTAATTTTTTATCAAAATGTATGGATTAATTCAAAAATGCATGATTTAAACACGTTGTTAATGAAATTACGTTTCCAATTTTACAAATAGAATAAAGAACAAATGGGTTAAATATTTTAGATAAAGTTAACCTTGTAATTAAATGGAATCATTTTAATTATCTTGTGGATATGATACTCACTGTATATTTATATTTTTGTTTTCATTTATTCTCTATATCACATGCAATCAAATAAAACTATTCTATTAAGGTCAAATTCCTGAATTGAATTTTCAACAGAAATATATGTTATCAGGTCTCCACAGTCTAACTTTTGTTTTACATATTGATACGTTTGTATATGAGTAAATAAGATATCTCAAAAACGAGAAAAGAGCAAAAATTACCAAATTTCATATTTAAGTTCCTGTAATCTTTGGGACAGACGATCTGAATCAACAAGAACTGTAGATATAAGTCTTTTAGTCTTTGTATGAGTGGTTGAGATGATAAAAAATTAATAGTGAAAAATGAGAGAGAAAAAAGAAGAGTAAGAGATAAAGGAAGTTGAGAGATATAGGAAAGAATAGGTTTGTAAGAGAAAACAAGTAGGACATATAATAAAAGAGTGCATGGAGAAGGAAGTGAAGCATACAAACGTTAACCATACCGAGACCGGCCAATCAAACCTGAGTCAGCCATAAGCGGCACAGCACAAGCAACGTCGACATGAATCTTAGGTCTGATGGGCAACAAAAGTTACCAAACCCCACAGAGGGGCGAGAAAGAGTCTTAAGGAAGACAGCCACAAGCAGGAAGAAGAAAAGGGGTAGGGACACGTGATCATAAACAAGAACACGACCGAGCGTACTTTCTACCCGCGGGTGTCTCACCAAGAACACAGCACCCTAAGGAAGCAGAAGTTATGCCATCAGAGGGAGAAAGAAGTCTTGAAAAAGACAGATGCTAGACGCACAAGGACGAAGGACGGGTAGAGTTCAATCGAGTGGATCTTCCACCACTGGACATCAACCCAGGGATCCAACCCAAACACTACAACCTTTCAGAGAAAATCTTGGAAAAGAGAGGTGTTAGCCACATAAGACCTATATGAACGGACAGCCTCCCAAGCCAGCGCGTGATCGAGTGTATTACCCGCGGACGCCGACCCAGGTTAACCATATACCCGGTTATACATTTCTTAGTTCATGTCATGAGGGAACTACCATCCAGGCATGTTAAGCCACTCCACCATCACTAGTTGAATACGGGGGACACATTAAAATAAGTGTGACATACACTTCCATTTAACAGAGAAGGAAACTAATTCAATCAACTAAATGTAATTAAACAAAAAGGAGAATTACAATGCAAAAATAAGTACGTATTCCAAATTTTTCACAAAAAAAGTAAATAAAATCTGGAGTGGTCAACACGTAACTTTACTATAAATAAACTTAATATCAAACTTCTTGGGTAAATTATATATAATGTCTCATTTAGGCATAGTATAAATGTGTAAATCGGAGAGGTTTATTAGTCTTTCATTCCTGGAGGTAGTGTAGATAGCAATTGATCCACTTATCAACATATATGTTTATTTTTCTATATCACACCACTGATGCATATAATATCAAGAGTATAACTACAGCAGTAATAACATTTTTGAGAAGCCAAAGTGTACATTTCATGTTACGAAGAAATATCTTACAGGAGAACAAGGCTTTTGTTCCAATAGCCAGTAGATCTCTTACATAGTTTACTTGACCTCCTTCTACATTGAATATTTAAGACAAATGTTTATATTTAAAACTTGAAAATATTACTATTTTGTCAGAAAAAAATCAGAAACATCTAAGAAAAAATGTTGATTTAGGATAAATTTTAATTTAAGATTTAGGATAATTACATTTATTACTCTTCAAAGAATGTTTTCAATTTCGAATTATGTTTTACATTTTTTTATATTTTGTAGAATTATTATGCTAGGAATTATATAGGTTCCTAGTATTTAATAAAAATCACTTTTCTTTCCATTTTTCAAAAATCATACATACCAATTCACTCTGAGCAGAGTGTAATCTTTTACCTGGGTGATGTATTCTCTTATAAAGTTGTTGTGAATATATATTGAGAAAAAATATATGAGTAATTAGCCAGTTTTGCATACTCAAATCAAATTGAAAGCCGACTTTTCAGTGTAATTTAAAACTTTTATAGCTGGAACTTTGAAATATTTGAAAATATTTAGATATGAACTATTAGACAAGAGAGAATATAAACTATTTTACTTGTAGAATAGTAAAAAAATGCATATTTTTCAACAACATATTACGAAAGAGTCCACTGCTCACACTTCAATTTTACCCAAGAATATTATGATTCATATACACAAAAAACTTTACATCTGATATTAGGTTTTTTACAAGAGTGTAACATATAGATTGATTAGAGAACTTCGCCTCCATCAATACCACGGAATCCATCATACCATGGAATGCATCAGATATTATATGTTTGGTTAGCGTTAATTTTTTACATACGAGTATAAGAATTTAATTCTTTTGCATCTCAAATTATGCTATTGAATTATTTAGAAATATTTCATTAAACTTATAAACATAAATTTTATATTTTTAGCCAAATATATTACATATATTTTCAGTTGATTCACTCAAAAATTGTCTAAGTCAATTTAAACAGTGTTAAAAGTAAACAAATACGACATGTATAGCCTGAACCATTAGTCCAGTGTCAATATTCTGTTTTCATAGGTTTATTGCTCATTGCCGTAATTAAAATTTTATAATTTTTTTTTATAAACGGTTAATTTTTTGTTTAATTTTTTGGGAAATTTTCATGGTTTTTAATGAGCCGTTCAACGTCAAAAAATTTTTTTCTGAAAACTGGAAATGTACTTTAACGCCCCTTTGGTAAATGAAATTTTGAAAAAAATATCTCAACTAATTTTCCACATAAATTTCTATTTTTAGGTGCAGCTTTATTTTGATCCATTAAACGGTATGGCTGTTATCGCTCTCTCAAGCTTTCAGATTGAATTATAAGTTAAAATTTGTACATTATATTGAAAAAAAATATATTTTCGGTTGCTTTAAAAATCTCAGGATATTTTTTCGTTTATCAATTTTGTAACCTCAGAGGTAATGCAAACATTTCAAGTCTCTAGAATTACTAGTTTAGGAGGAAGAAAATGTTATCTATAAACAGGTTTTTGGCAAAAAAAGTGCCAAATTTCCATCATGCAAAATTGCTCCCAAACAATAGGGCTCATCTATTCTATGAGGCCCATTTTTGTGTAAAATATCAATTTATCCATTCTGGATAGTAGCGTGCCCACAAACTTTGGGTACATACACTACATTCTTTCATACGCAGACATCATCGAAAAAACTTCATAAAACGACTTTTGGGACCTCAAAACATGTAATTCAGTTAAAATCTCTCAAGTTCGACCTTTTTTTACGATCACTATACTTCACTTATAGTAAAGTAATAAAATAGTTTGAATAGCTGAAAGTATAACACTCTTCCTGATACAATAAAATTATCCTCGTTGACTATATGTCTTCTACAGGGACTAATAACTAAACAGAAAAAAATCGTATAACGTGACATGATGAATTGAATATTTTATAAAAATAAATAACTATTTATTTTAATTAATTTCTTCTATGTTGATACTTTTTTAAAATTTTATGGCAATCATCAAGAAATTATTTTACGAAGTTATTCAAACAAGCATTTTGTTGATCAATATTTTAAACAGTAAATATACTATCGTTGCATTATTTATCCAAGCTTTGAATTCATTAATTCCTTAAAGTTCGCCTCTGCTCTTTATGCCTACTTGCTAAGTACCTTTAACCTTATGTTGAATATATCAATCATAACATAATTCCAACTATATGTATTAATTGTTTGCCATTGGTGCTAAATATATAAGGTTAAGATATTGTTCATAATAATGCATGTTTTAAATACAAGAAGGGAATCTTTATGTATTTATTCTCTCAAAAGAAGCATAAAACATTATTTCAACCGTCATGTACTCAGTCTATCGCATACAATGGCCACATCAGACAAGGTTCATGCTTTTTACACGGTGCTTTTCTCATATAATACTATCCTGAAACCAATAATGTTTCCGAAATAAGAAAACAAACACCATTCTATGTCCATGGAAATCATTTGTAACTTTAAATTTAACTATGTAACTATAAATCATACGTAGAAAATAAATTTTAATCAATTATACTTTGATATTGCATTTAAAAATTGCATGTTTTAACTTTGCACTAAATTTTTCACTGATTTCTTTCTAAATTTAATTATAATTTATATTCTTCTGCATTTTGTATTAATAACACTTTTTTTGAGAATAACTTTTTTATTTTTGTTTTAGTATAATGCATTTTATTACTTCAATGAATTTTATTATGGCAAATGGGTTGAAAAAATCCTCATGGCTCTTTCATACCATGAATTTTTCGTATACTAAGGATTTCGTATCTCGAGATATTGCTACATATAATATAAAATGTTATATATAAATTGCAAATAAATGTTATACATAATATATAATGTAATCTATTTTATGTATTGGATGCAGTACAGCTAACTTTGTGACACATTTATCTACAAAAGTTTAGAGTTAAACTCGAAGTTCACATTCAATATGAAAACTCAATTTAGCTCAAAATTTTGTATGGTAAAATATTTTATGACATCAAGTGAAAGACCTTAAAGCATTCTTTTCTCATCTTTGTCGCTTTCTTCTTCATTATTCGTAAGATGAGAAATATTAATTTCTCTTAAGATTTTCTATAATGTTTATTAAGTACATACATATATATAATATTAATCACGGTGAGGTCAGTTTTCCAGATTCAAATCAAACTTTCGAACCTAATTTTTGGTTTCATTTAAAATGTTTATCATAGACCTTCTCATTATTTCTTGTATCATGAACAATTATTTCTTGTATTTATGAACAAGATTTTAAATAAAACCTTTGTTCATATTGATATTTTATTTCAACCTAAAAGGCTGACCGAACCTGATTAATGTTGGTCCTATTCTTTTAGACAGTTCTACTACATTATTCAAATTGAATATATGAACCCAGATAAATACAAACTATTTTTAAATTATACTTAAATGGATATAAAATTTTATGATTTACTAATTGGCAATTTAGTAAAAACTGAAAAATTTAGTGTGTTAAAATGAGTTTAAAGTCAATATTTGTTCAGGTACAAGAGGTCACTGTAATTAGAATACACTAATTAAAGTAGAGGTTGAACCAGGTGTTACATGAGGGGTGGTTGTTCCGTGGCCAGGGGGCCAGGAAGACCCCGGGGGGCGGAGAGGGGGCAGGTATAGAAAGTGGGCGCCGGGATGGGGCGATAGCATAAAACAGGTGAGCGCTCATTGCTGTATCAGTAAGA
Source organism: Hermatobates lingyangjiaoensis (assembly GCA_026182355.1). Lineage (NCBI taxonomy): Eukaryota > Metazoa > Arthropoda > Insecta > Hemiptera > Hermatobatidae > Hermatobates > Hermatobates lingyangjiaoensis. The sequence continues at coordinate 2,179,247 of JAPFBL010001931.1, read as the reverse complement.
GAACGGTCCTGCCGGAGAGGACACCCTCAACAGATGGCACCCTTATCGACGGTTAGTGTTTCCTCACAGTGCTGCAGATTGTGATCCAAAATAAGTGACAGTGTGTGCTCAGTGTTGCCTCTACCTTTTTGGTTTTGTCGAAGTGACTTCGCCATACCTCGTGAACATCGTTTCTTTTTGGATTAACCTGTTTGGATATTCAGTGACATTGAATGGAAACGTTTAGTTTTCCTTGATGGAGTGACGTAAAAGTTTCCACATACTGAAGCTCACTGAATACACAAACTCGTCCTTGAGTACTAAGACGCCAGAATGGTATGAGGCACACTGGTCGCCTGAGGAGCAAGGCTCTCCCGGATCACAAACTGCACTTTGCACTTCTTCATTATTCAATTTATATTTATAACTTTGGGTCTTATATTTAAGATAATATTACATAACTTAACATGAATCAAAGGTATATTTCAAATAAGACTTTTAATATAGAAACATAAACAAAAACAGTAATTCCAACGTGTTTCAATACTCTGCACCTGATGAAGCCTTTTCTTTATATACCTAATGTCAATTAAGAACTAACAATTAAATCAATCAATTATTTTTATTGAAAAGATTGGTTTCAGTTAAGAGTCACTACCAATAAGTTAAAGTCCCGTTTATATATCAAGATGAAATCCACAACTTAATGTGTATCAATAAAACTTAACTTTTAAAACTTTAAGTAATATTGATTAAAGTAAAATTCATAACAATTTGTAATCTTAATATTTATCGAAAGAAATTATAATACGTCAGTAGTATACAAGGTTTAATGTTATTTAACTGAAATAAGGGTATTTAGTAGAACCTCTTTTACTCCTTCTTATATGTATACATAATGTTAAGTTAAGAAGGTTGAATTTCGTTTTTCTTGATTATTTCCTTTTGGGCGCAGATGTGTTTGAAATCATAGAGGTTGACGTATGATTTTTCAGTTCTTAATCTTCAAGGCTATATACAGTTTAGACCCGGTCTGTAGGTCAAGATCCAGTAAGCGAAGGCCGCCAGCGAAAGTGCAATCAACATCCAAATCAGGTTCATCTCGACATGTCTTGATCTTGATTTCCTTAAATACTCTACATATCAAATAATTAAATTGTTGAAAATAATTTCTACTAAATAAAGTATTACGCGCTTTGTATCAGGATTTTAGTTTTTCTTAAAAAAATAACGATCTTCACATATTAAATAAATAAAACAAAAAATAATTTAAACAAATATTAGAATATTAATAAAAAAAAAGAAATCGAAAATAAGCACCTATAATTTTAATTAATTAGCATTCATAATTTATAACATTGTCATAATTATTAAATATTTCAAAATCAAAAATTTCATTGCCATAAAAGTAAGAAGTATTTTTGAAACAATAATAATATTATTAGTTTAAAGTGTTTTTTTATAAAATAAAAATTATTGTTTAGTAAAATAATTACAATATCAATTGTAATTTTTTTAATTATTTAAATGTTCTAAATTAGTTAAAATTAGTTATTCTTTGGAAGGATCCTCATTGTTTTTATGTCACTTTAAGAAACGTTTTAAAAAAATTAGTAGTTGTGAACTGTAATATAGAAACTGTACTGAAGTGAAAAAATTGAAATACATACTTTTGATTCATTTAAACAGAAAACAGTAACACCTGTTTAGTGAATAAATTTAATATAGTATACAATTGATATACAATTACATTAACCAATAAGATTATAAAATTACAATGCTTTTTATGCCTGAAAAAGGAAGTCATTTTAAACAGACTACGAGTAGCTTTCAAGGTGGTACATTTTAGAGGAATGACTGCACAAATCATCAAGGATGGAATAGTACTCCAGGGTTTATACATTGACCAAATGTCGACATTTCTTAAAACATGTTGGTATAGATGGTTATAACTGTTCTGTTTTCTGAAGTCTTACACAAATTTATACTATCGGTTTCTTGTTGGTTAGTTTTTTTTCTATTTTCATTTCTTCTGTTAAATATTTATTATAAGACATTATCTTTTTTTTTATCTGGGATTGAGAGTCTGGTAGAAAGTCACACCCTTGACTTATTTCGGTCTCAATGAACTATGTTCAGCGTACAAGTTCTTCGTATAATACTAGTCCCAAGCAAAGCATTGGCGCTTCTAATGATTCTAAATTGAGAGAACTAAATTTTACCTAACTCAAGTGCATTAAGAGGAGGGATTTTTTTTTAACGACTATCTGACAATAATTGAGGATAGGGGGACCAACAACTGAACGTCCTCTCCGAGGGATGACATGCTTAGTTTTTTTTCACCTACTGCCAGAAAAATTGAGAGCCAGAGTGAGCATCGAACCTGTATCTACCAGCCCAGAGATGAGCATGCAAGAGTCTGGACTAAGGAGAAGAGTAAGCACAGCACTGAACCAGGAAATGCAACGTCCATAATTTCAGCTTCTTTTACCTAGTGCTATTGTAGGGGAGAAAATATTGTTCATTTGCTATTTGGTACTCATTTCGGGTGAGGCATATTGACGGTTCAATTCTACACCAAGACTTTAAATTTTTCCTTAGTCAAGTTTATGAGAGAAGGGGTTTTTTACGAGTAGCTGATATCGTACTAGGTCCAGACCGAAAACTTTATTTCCTCTCCCACATGGAAACCATGGACAAGATTAGAACTTGTAATCTTCAGTTATAAAAAAGAGCATGATACCTGTTATTATAACCAACACCAAATAAGGGAAGAACAGAAATAAATATAAAATATATGTAAATTCTTCTAAAAGGCAGCAAAGTTCGTGAAAAAGTAAGATTGAAAACTAAAATTTGAAAATTATGTATGTTATGCATTACAATTAAAAAATCAACCATGGCAGATAACATAAATATGTCATAGCAAGAAGTTTGCAATGTATTTATGTCAAACTGGATGCGGTTTGAGATGCAGACTCTTTACCTTCACACCAGTAAGCAGGAGAGCTTCTCGTCTGGAACAGCCTCCTTTCACCTCTTTAATAATTAGTTTTCACATTATCACCACTTTTATCTAGAGCCTAAAGGATTATCAAACTATTGAATGCCTTGCTATTAATATATATTATTTAACAACTTTCTAATCCACTTAGTCATTTATTTATCACTTATTTAATCAGAAAATTGGTTAATAATCAGTTTAATCGTTTTAAAATATGTATCATTGACATTAATCACCCTTCCTAGTGAAACAATAGAGACGCCTTGGAATGTTATCTAACTCGTATACTTAAACTCTATAGGAAATTTACTTTTCAAAATAACATTTTTTAACTTATATAGCTAAACAAGTGAATTTCATATTCTCACAAGTTGCAATAGATTATTTTCTCCAAATTTTCAAATGATAATACAATAAATAGATTATTAATTACCAAGAAGTGTTTAACAACTTATTTGGAAATAATATTGAATATTTTAATGATTAAGCAACAGCAATATTTATTGAATCTCTTAGCTTCGCTAAAAATCACTACAGATTAAAAGGGAATATAGAATAAACGATATGACTTTTCTTCTAATCTTTTCCTGATGACAAGCTGCGGTTTGAAATATCCATTTCTGATATATATACTTGTAATTTAAATTAAAAGAATATACACAATAGTTAATACTTAAGTATTTAATTTTCGGTAAAACCGTAACCATGAGGGAATAGAAAGGAAAAACCCAACGCGGTGATGAGAATGAACTTTTTGTATACCGGATTCAATTGTTTCCTGATTTTTAATTTTATCTGAACTTGACTACACTATATAATATGAAAGTATACATATTTTTAAATTTAACTAATACTTATTCTATATATAGTAATAAGCTATTATATTTTAATTAAAGTAAATAGTTTATCATTAACTCATTTAAACTTATTTTTTGGGATATATTTCTTCATTATTTTTACATTTTTATAATTATCTTTATTTACCTACATATAAATTTCATAATAGTGGTCTAAAGTTTAATCACTTCCTCCTAATAATTAATAAAACTAAAACAATAATAATATTGATTGTTTTTATTTTGTGATTTTATATTAACATTGAGCTGTTGCAGAAGGTCAGCATAAATACAAACATTATCATGAAATATGTTGCCTCCGTACATCTTCCCAACAACTCTACGATTTTTGGAACAACTCCATTCTCAAGAGTAAACTGAAAGTTTATACAATTGTGGTAATAGAAAGATATTGCTTTCTTCTACTTTTACAAGTTATTTATATTAGAAATAGGTAAAACCGTCATAACTCGTAAGATGATCATGGAGTTGGAGCGCTTTCGGTCGTTGTCCATCTTCGATCGCAACAAACCTACTGAGCTGTTATATAGGGGGTTGGTTATCTGTCAACTCCATGACTTATTATCAAGTTATAGACTTGACAGATAACCAACCAACCCTCTATATAACAGCTGAGTAGGTTTGTTGCGATCGAAGATGGACAACGTCCGAAAGTGCTCCAACTCCATGATCATCTTACGAGGTATGACGGTTTTACCTATTTCTAATATAAATCATACTAACCTCAGTGGTATTAACAATATGAATGTATTTACTACAGTTATTACTACAGTTTACTTTTAAGTATGACATTGTTCCAAATCCGGCCGATTTGTAAGAAAGTACCACAGGGAAAGAAAGTTATTTTTTATAATAAACCACTACAAATACAAAATGATGTTATCATTTTGTAATTAGTTTACTCGTTTAGTAATGCTAGCGTTAAAATGAAAGTCGGTACCTCGTACCACAATATTCTGTGATATATTAAATTCAATCAGCGTAGCATGGAGAACGTGAAATTGATTGTATAAACAGGATTAGTATAAAATGGAAAATATATAAAAAACGCTTAAAATAAAGAAATATTTAATGGAATAAAAAAATAAATAATTGCTGGTTAAAAATGTCAATAATAACATGAGTTAGATACTGTTATTAATTTTATCATCTGCCATATGTGTTTATATTTTTGTAACTGTAAAATGTAACTGTGACAGTTACAGTCGTCTTCATTGTAATGTGCCTGAAGAAAATGTGTTAATGTGTTTATAAATGAACCTAAAGATTATAAGGAAGAAACAGTATTGTCTGAAGTACACCTATAAATACATAAAAACATATAATGCATTGAAAATTAAAATTAAAAAAAAGAATACTATAGAAGCTTATAGTGCGGAAAAATTCTTACTTAAATTGATATTATACCAAATACAATACTGATTTACGGTCCACCTGAGATAGCTGTCGTATTTTGTATTTGAGTGATATAATTGTGTAATTCGAACGTTTAGATCCGCAGTGGTCAGGAGAAAGTGACAGTTTACCACCGGTATCCCACACAGAGAGCCATATGCGTGAGACCGCAGGCAGGTGGGCAGGGTTACGAAAGTCAAGGGTCATCGAACGTCCTTGCCGGGGTGGCCGCTACCGCTTTTCTCTCTCTTCTAGCAGGCCTCACCGAAATTCCCCATTTATTTCCCGTTTCCGTAATTTCAGACTAGAGAAAGCCAAATCCCAAGTATGTTTAATGGGACCGGGAAGGAAGGACAAATCCAGTTTGTTGAATAACAAACGTTTTTAATATTTCCGTGTTTGTCATACCATTTAGATATGCACAATAGATCAAGATATTCGAAATAATTTAACTTTCTTGTTTTTTTATATATCCATTATTTAAAAAAAAAGTAACAAAATTAATCTTCCTTGTATTTGACTTTTCCAACTTCTATAACAACTTTCTAATCAATCATTTCTAGAGATGCATCGTGAAATAAACCATAAAGTCAAATACACGAAACCGTTGTGTCAAAGTTCTTTAACCAAATCATTGATAATGCTGCAAGGTTTATGCAAATTTTAACTGAAATAATACATTTCACACTCGTAAAGGAGTTCAAAATATGACGTTAATACATATTTATTTAATTTTCTTTTTTTAAGCTTTAGTTTATATACTATTAAATTAAATTATATATATACTATTATTATATATATATATACTATTTATATATATATACTATAATTATATATATATATATATATATACTATTCTTAATATATGACTTTAGTAAAAAAAGACACAAAAACCACAATATGAAAAGATAAGGGGTTGGTTTGATCATGGATTGTTATTTCACGTGTTTATGTGAAATCTTAATATATAAATATATAACTTTATATATAAATAAATATAAATAAATATTTCACATAAAAACGTGAAATGACAATCAGAGATCAAACCACAATATGAAATGAAAAAAAGACTAGACTAAGATCTTTTAACCACAACAAGCGATCTTCATAAGTTGGGTTTTTGACTCTGACGCTTGTTGTGGTTGAAAGATCTTAGTCTTTTTTTTCCATTTCATATTGTGGTTTTGATCATATATATATAGAAAACACTTTGATTTTACAAACCTCTACTCTAGTTATCGTAAACATTTTTTCTTGGTGATAGAAACATTTGTTAGCCTTTATGCTGAACATATTGCAGTAACACAAACAGTTTAAACCTATATTTCTATCTGCAAAATATCTCAACCTTGTTTTCGTGTAACAGTCAGTTAATATATATAAGAGCAGACTTATGGACCTCTAGAAGAAAAATCGTCCACTTCCTCTCGTCTTTATTACCAACAATAATATTTATTATTAGTCCTGGGTCCTCACTCCAATCCTGGACTTTTGTTTAGGGAACACGCCAGCAATAACTATAAGTTGGACTTTACATTGAGCTGAGATGTCTGTAGCGCAATCTTGGTTCTTCACTTTCAACAAACGATAGTAAAGTAGATAACTCATAAGTCGGTCGCACGACTATATTTTTCTTATTGATGTTGCCAAGAGCACTTCAGTTAATCAGAATAGAATCCAAGTCATACAAGTTAAGAGCTCGCTTTAATTCAGTTTTCATTGGTTCGCGAGTAATCTGGACATCCAAAGAAAGTCATTGACAGGTATACTTACAATAAGACAGTTAACTTCATGCCAACCACTATTCCCATTTACAATATTTTCAATTGTAATTTTCTTTTGCAAATTTTGTCTTTCCTTCCTAACTTGTTCGTATCCATAAAACCTTAAATCAGACAACTTGGACATAACTGTCATTTAGGATAAAACGATTTGCATTAGCTGTTTATTAATCTAAACTTTACCAAACAATATTAATAATATTATCGTAAAACCTATTTATCTAGCAATTGACTGTATTAAAGAACATTTTTACAAAGCTAACAACAATTTTAAAATTAATAATAAAATAATTTTGAGCTAAAATCACAAAGAATAGATAAATTCCAAGTCATTAACTAAATCATTACCCTTTTTTGATAGTACAATTGATTCTCAACTGCTGACAATCAACTAAGGAAGCTCAATTGAGGTACTTGTAACTGAAGATAGATAGATACCTTGTTTGCACTATTTTTTTTACGACTCAACAGAGTGCACCTGCGGACTGAATCACAATATTTCCGACATAAAATACCTTAATTATATATTTATGTGTAAATTTTAAATATAACAGTAAAATTAAAGAAAAAATAATAATTTTGTGTCAATGAAACTGAGTCACGATTGATTATCATTTATATGCCATTTTTTTAAGTATCAAAATAAAAAGTTAACGTGTTGTCAAAGAAAATTGGTAAAACTGTAAGTAAATGAAAACTTATATATGGCTTTAGTTAAGGAGGTTGAAGATGAAAAGGCTTTAACAAAGCAGGTCTAAGTAATGAATTATTCAAGATGCATATTCAGTGGCCTAAGACCGGCAACAGTTGGTCATCGCGTACTCCCATTTCCCCTAACGTCCATCAAATGAGCAACAGTCTCTACTTCTTGATAAAAACAAACAAAATGTCTATAAATAATGCAAATTTGTTAGTCGCTTTATCAAATCATTTTCAAACATTTTCAAATCATTCATTTCACAGGAACAATTTCCAACTGTAAAATCCTAAAAATTCAAACATTTCTATATTTTAAAAGTTCTTTGATGTAACAGTCAGTGTGTTTTGTGTAATATTTACCATTAAAATGAAAGAAATACATTCAAACTGACTTAAATTTTTCAACATTTCCTCTGTCAGTAAAAAGTAGAAACACGATCTTTTTTTATTACAAATGCGTTAAAAAGCATGCAAAAATAACATATTGAATAATTTTTAATATAAAAGTAATTGAAATTGAGTTTATTTAAATTAAAGTAAATAATTAAATACACTTCCATATTAACGACCATATTTCCGCATTCAAATAAGTTTATAGTTCAATATGATAAGTTAAGCATTACTTTGGGTTTTGAATTTACTGTGATACAATGACTGATGTATTTAAAATAAGTAAATATTGGGTAGTCTTAGAATAAAAAATGTTGATTTCAGTCATTAGTACAGTTATTAATTTAAAATTATGGTTAATTACGTAATTTTAAAATGGCTTAATTTTTTTAAATATAAAAATTAAAAGAGCTGGATTTTGGTGTCTGTGATTAATTGTTTAATGATCTTAAGAGGCAGAAACATGCTTTGCATTTCATATTTTTAAATCATATTCAACACATATTAATGTCTGTTTATCGATAAAATAACAAGAAAAATAAATTTTATTGTAACTTTTTGATATTTGCAAGCATATTTTGTTAAGTATAGAATGTAAATGTATATCTAAGAAAGACTGTGTAATGATTGAGTAGTCAGTGGTTATCATGGTGAAGTTGTTGAGGAAGGTCTTGCATGTGACTAACTACCATGTTGGCTTGTGTTGCAGGTGTGTCTGAGTCTTGCCGTGCTACAAGTCGTCGTCGGGAGGTCGATCGACTTATCCACGGACGTCAAACCTCCCCAGCCAGCTCCGCAGCAGCTAGAGGCTCAGTCCGTATCTTATACCTTTCAAACTAGAAAAACTCACTTGCCTCTTACTTTATTAACTCAACACATTTGTTTATCAGCACTATAAATTAATATACTTATTCCTCTTTAAACACGCTGCAATTTAAATTTCAACAACATGTGTTATTTAAAAAATTTTGTCTAAATTTGTTAGAAATGGAAAGGCGATAAAATATTTTACCTTCCATGTTTAGAACTGCACAAAAATTTTATGTTTCTTTTATCATATCCTGAAGAATTATAATAGAACTAACTTTATTATAAACCTCACTCGTTTGCACCGACACACTCGCCCTCTTTAAAATATAGCTCTGTTCATGTATTAACTTATTAAAAATGCACTGCTTTATAAATATTATATATTTAATTTATATTTTGACCTTCAATTAACTTCAATTAATTATTCAGTTTAACTTTTATTGCATGAAGAATTAAAGAAATACCGATAAGCATTAGAGGACTATATTCGCAGCAATGTTTTTAAGTCATGACTCTTAAGACTGGCTAAACAGAAATAATCAGAACTCTCAACCAATAAAACGCATAAAAAACAAGATAAAAAACCCATTCGATTCCATTAAAGACTCTGTAATAATTATTTAAAAACAAACAAATGACATAATAAGTAACTGAAGACTACACATAATTGATTAATTTATATTTTATTAATTAGAAAGAAATCGAATTTTTGCTGTAAAAACAAAAATACTTTTTACCAATATTTTCTATTTCAGTTCTTTTTCAGGAGTCAGATTATCAATGATCATTTTTAAGAAAATGGTAATAGAGGCAAATAAAGAACTAGGCATAACATGTACACCTTGTGAAATATTTTTAACAGAACATGTTTTTACTATTCTTCAGAAATGAATGCGATGACCCAGAGACAACTGACTTTTGCTCGATACAGACTGAGACAGGTATTCTTATGTAACTGAACAATTTTTGACAACTAAGAGACAGCTACCTGCAAAAACAACAAAGGAGAACAGTTGTTCTCTAATGTTTACTGTTTGCGTCGATCACGATTGGAAAGTTTTGACAAGTGCCCGACATTTCCTGAAGTTCTTTTTGAAGTAGAAATTCCTGATAAGCATCAATTTTTCCTGATTATTTCAAAATTTTAAAACAGCTTATTAATATTGTATTAATTTTCTTTGTGATCAAGTAATAATAATTAGTTTCAGTGAATAATAAAAAAAGTGTTACGTTTATTCATTTCTTCAAATTATTTGTCATTTCCACCACTTAAAACATATCTGTTTTTCCTATATTAGGTGAAAAAAAAAACAGAAACAGTTAGTAATTATTTCAACAGTAATGAAAAAGAACGAATTTAATTAATTTATAATTTTAACAATATACGAGAATAATAAAATATTTGAAATTTCAGATTTCAATATTATTTTATCCTAATAAATTATTTACATTTTCAGAGAATCTACTCAAATCCAGAAGAGAATTGGGTATGACTTCCCTGATCACCATGGACCTGAACACCACGATATCCAGGAGCACCACCATGATCATCACGATCACCACAAAGGTTACTGGAAAAAGAAGCTGATATGGAAGCCAGATTGGGTCAAGATCTGGAAGCCATCCTACAAGAAAATTTCAAAACCTGCATGGAAGAAAATTTGGAAGCCCATTTGGGTTCCAACACAAAAACCTGGTTGGAAGGAAATTCAAGTACCTGAGTGGAAGAAGTATTGGAAACCCGTGTGGGTCCCAACTAAAGTACCAGCTTGGAAAGAAATAAAAGTACCTGACTGGAAAAAAATCTGGAAACCAATTTGGGTCCCTATTAAAGTACCAGCTTGGAAGGACATCCAAGTACCTGATTGGAAGAAAATCTGGAAACCAGTTTGGAAGCATATTCAAGTACCTGCCTGGAAAGAGATACAAGTTCCTGACTGGAAAAAGATATGGAAGCCCGAGCTTGTAAAAATAGGAATACCTGGCGAGAAACATCTTGGTAAAGATCATGAGGGATGGGAATACACCTCACATGACCTCTGGAAAAAGAAGGTAATCTGGAAACCATACTGGAAAAAGATATGGAGAACAGAAAAGAAACAAATATGGGTTCCTTCAAAGAAGCTTGAATGGAAGGAAGACTGGAAACAGATCTGGAAGCCAGCAAAGAAACAAATTTGGGTAGAATCTAAAAAACTTGAATGGAAAGAGGACTGGGTACAAATCTGGAAGCCATCAAAGAAACTAATTTGGGTGCCTGATAAGAAATTGGAATGGAAAGAGGCTTGGAAACAGGTATGGAGAACGGAGAAGAAACAAATCTGGATTCCAGACAAAAAATTGGAGTGGAAAGAGGAATGGAAACAAATTTGGGTTCCTGATTGGAAGAAGATTTGGGTACCTGCGTGGAAGAAAGTTCAGAAGCCCGTTTGGATATCCGAATGGATAATTATTCAAGACGACCACCACCATCATGAAGAATCAGGCTGGGACCGAAAAGACAACAGCGTTGCTGAATCAAAGATTGACGTTGGTGTTGCATCAGTGGAAAACCAGCCCAGTCAAGAACTATCGACCCAAGAATCAGGAGTACGCTTCCCACAATAAGACTGACTACTTACCAGTCCTACTTCTAAGTACAAACCAAACCGTGCCTACCTTAGCTTTAGACTCCAAGAGAGACTTGTAAATATGTGATCTTGTTAATACTTTTTATATACTTGTTGTTTTGTATTATATATTGTTAAGAAAATAAATTTACCAGTAAGGAATCATATTCTTTTTTGAATTACCTTAAAAATCTTTAACAAAAAATAATTTACATTATAATATTTAACTCAAATATATCATTAAGTTGGCAGAAAAAAAGTTAATGATTTTAAAACAGAATGATGTGTTGGATAACTTATTGTATAAACGATAAACTTTTATGTACTAAACTGATTACGTACTTGAACTTGAATGAAATTTACATTTCTAATAATTATGGATAGAAGTACTAATAAACAAATTTTCTTGAAAATATTTCATCTAAAAAGATTTTATTATTGGGCAGGTTTGAACTTATGAATGGAAATTTGAACTACGAGTATGATTACCAGCAAAGGCAATTGTATTCCAAATATGAAGTAACAGAAATTAAGTGAAGTTTTTAGTGCTAATTTAGTTACACTAGATATTTCCATTACATTTCATAATATTATTCTTTAAATAAAAATGAATCTGAAATATAAGTTTGCAATTGTTAAATTGTAATTTAAAGTTTTTAAATTTGTTTGAACATGATACTGACAATAAATATTAGGAAATTTATATAGAAATGAAGAAAACAGCCTTCAGGTGTCAAACCTCACTGAAGTCGAACGTTCTGTTTAAAAAGAAGCTGAACCGTAGCTAAGTGGAAAGCTGTTACTCCTGGAAAATGAGTCACAGTCATAAAGACTAGACAGTGCGGAAAACCTTTCTGACAAAAACTTTTCTATTCCACTTTTTGTTCACCTCTCAAGTAGTAGCTTAAGTATTAAAGCACTTTATGTTGCTTACAAATAATTGTTCAAACTATATTTATTGCAAGAATCAAGTCACTGGATATATAAAAGTCCTTTATTATTTAAAAATTCACTCTTCTTCTGAATCAAAAATCTAAATTTCAAATTAAGTATATTTTACTCCATTTTTTTAATATCCTACAGATTGATATGAATCGTCGAAAAAGATAACATGAATGCATTCGTGCACTTGAGAACGACCAAACAGTTCTGTACGCTTTAGCGACTCTCGCTGATTCTTGCATATCCTCTCCCTAAAAGTACAATGTTGTTTGTTGGAAATTTTTTTTAAATCAGAGTGGGCCTTGTCATTCAGTTATTTGCCTTGTTGATTCTTGGTCTTGAGTAGCAGCGGGCTTGACTTCCATCATACGAGGCAGTGTATTCAGCTCCCTCAAATCTATTGCAGAGATCTGTAGATGTGCCCAGTATCTTGCATCACCTTGATATCAAGTCCCCTTTCCAACCTTAAATGTGTAATTGTTACTAACTTCTGATTCTTAGCAATTAAAAATCATTCATTCTCTCTTGTTAGTTAAATAGTGATCAACTTGAATTGTCATATGGAAAAACCTCATAGTTGGCACCAAAATAAAGAAAGTAATCACATTGGATAAACAATAATCTTGGGCTTGTACTTAATATTTAATATTATAACAGGATTATTGTTATAAATATCTCAGTCGTTATTTTCCATTATTAGAAACTCCAAAAATTTGTAGTGGTCTACACCCAATTTAACTAAAAGTAAACGTATCAGTCAAAAGAATTCTATTTCATTCACTCTTTTTAACCTTAAAAAAACCTCTTCTCGAAGTTGATGAAACTTTCATGATTTCTTTTGAATCTTCAAACAATATGTTGAAATTTGACTGCAATTCCCCTGCATCAACACACCATTCCTCAACTTATAGAATAGTGGTCTGCAAACTTTTGTAGCCATTAAACCATAATTTTCATCATTTCCTCACCATCGATTGACTAACATATGTATATAAAAATCATCATTTATTCACAATTAAAAACAAATTATCACAGCAATATGATTTTTTCAGCAATTAAGAAATAATGTAAATGAAATATATACAATAAAGAACCATATGATAAAGTGAAAATAAATAACAGAGCAACAACGTAGTATAATAAAGAAAAGAAGAGTAGAGAAGAAAAAATATTATTTGGCTGAACAAATATCACATATGAAATATCATAATGAACAGTTATTCGAATAGTCCAATCCATTAAAAATCATCTTGTTTGTTATGCTATTCTAGTAGATCATATACCTTATTTGCTAAGTGTAAAGGTAAGGTTAAATTTTGCTAAAACCTTACATTATATATATTGTTAAAATGACACCTCTCAGAATCTCCATTCGTAAAACTGTCAAAGATATTCAAATAAGCACTAAAGCAAACAATACCTGCCAAAGGTTACTCTTTGGTTTGTGCGTACTTCTTCCAACAATAATGTAATAATAATGTATTATTACATTATTAATGTAATAATAAAATTATTAAATCAAGGGAACTTCTAAAAGCCTAGCAATGGCTGGTATTCCCATATTTGTCTCATATCTTATTCCAACAATATTTTTCATTCATGAACCTTGTCAAAATTCAAATGAGAAATTATGTTAAAGCCAAGAATCTGCAATTTTGATTCAAATTCAAAAAACAACAAAACACAAGTATCACACCTAAAATAATACAATATTATTTTTAAAATCATAATGACATTTATTTTCATAAAAAATGTTTTATCAGTTGTAAAAATACTTTGAAGGTTGATATCTAGTTGACAATGTAGCAGGTTAAAATTAACTTTTAAAACCGGGTTATTTTACTTAAATTATACTCGTAAAAGATATTTAATTTCATAAGCTGATTATATTTGTCTCTACTAACTTTATCATATTTTGTTATTATAATAATTTCAACTAATAGAATTGAATTGATTCTATTGGCTATTCATAGTCTATGCGAAATACATACAAAATAGCGTACAGTACACTAAGAACAATGTAAAAAAGAATAGCATGTGTACCCTGAATGGACATAGCAGGGAGCCACATGCTAGTTGAAATTTCTCGTAATATTTATATAAATTTAAGTCTAACTGTTTTTTATAAACCAAATAATTCTCATTTGACTAACTTTAATAAATGTTTGTTATGGTAAAAACATTTAGCCTAGTTTGTATTTTATATGGCCTGGATAGACTAGTTCAATATCTAAAACGGAATTCTAGTGGACAAGAATTTTTACTTTAGTATAAATGAACAAATAGGAAACGAGCTTTGACGGATATACATGCTTTTATGTCCTATGAATACATTTTGGATATTTTGTCGTGATAACTGTGTTTATTGGTGCATGAGTGTGAATGCAAAACGACTATGGCCTAGCTACATATCACGGTCTTATTATAAATTTATAAAAAATTACAGATAAGTAGTAATTTATCTTGGATAGTAAAATACAGTATTTTAGCAATTACATCCTTTACATATCGTATCAAAACAGAGATTATGTTTCCTCATTCTTCTACTAAGAAAAAAAATAAAAAAACTGAAAAAAGTACCACCACAATTTGAAAACCTAGAAAAAAAATCTTTTTTTTAAACAAAATAAACCTAAAAAAGCATTTACCTTGCGTGTGAAAACTTGAAAAATGCATTAACCTGTATTTTATAATATAAAAAAAATTGTTTTCACCATTTATCGCAGAAGACAGTTTTAAAAAATGTTTTAATTAGATTGAATGTAGGAATAGCATTAGAACTAAAAATTTATAAAAATTAATAGTACTCTAATATAAAATGTTGCTCTGTACATGGGGTTGGTTTGAATGCTAACTATGGAGGTAGTAAGTTATTTTTTCAACATCGTTCATTATAATGCAAAATCGGTACTCATTTACCAAAAACCTTAGCTACTTTTCAGTGAGAGAAGAGAACTTCAAATAAACGCGGCATAACTTATTACAATAAGAATGTAACTTCAATAGAAACCGCATAACTTATTATAATAAGACCAGTGCAAATAAATGAAACGTATATATAGTGAAGAAATAATGTTTTGCAAGCTACAAGCGCTTCTTGAGCTTCTTCAGTCAGTCAGTCGTTCTAATATCATGTGACCAAATATATTTGAAACTCAGTGTCATACTTTCAAAAACCTGAGTGATGAAGACCGATGATTTTTAAACTAAACATCAATATAATATCAATAATTACTTTATATTGTACTAATATCATCAATAAAAGAAGTTTAATTTCTTGTCATTCTTTTATGCAGCTCCATAATCTTTAGGTGAATAATATTTGTCTAGTATGAACTTGCTATGGTCCCATTTATTATTTGTGTGATGCCTCACTTTCGGCAAGTATTGGTTCAACAGATTTATCAACTGTTTTAGTCACTCTGATAACTTTTGTAATAAAATCAGTAAACACGAAGCATCTTCAAATTGTGCTAAAGAAAATTAATGAATTGTCTTACTGAAGAAAATCCAGAGTGTTGTTTATAATTAAAAACGTAGTACAAACCCCATATGCCCAAAATAATGTCATAATAATAAAAGACATAAGTGGAAATGTTACTATGACATTAAAGAAAGTCACTGTAAGAGTGATTTTTTAAAACCAACAACCTAAAGGGCTCTCAAAGAATTTTCGTATTTCAAAAATAAATTAGAAGATTTCTTTGGCTGTATGATCACGTGTTTTTAACGTGTTATGTCTGCATATGTTTATTATAAGTTTAACACTAGAACTCAAAGTAATCATTCCGTTAATTAGCTTGTTGTGATAAATGGTTTATCTGTTTGTATTAAAATGCTGATTAAAAAACGGAAGAATGGTTAGTTTTGCAGAGTGAAATGCGTTAGTACACTATGTACGGAACATTGCGGAACAAGTATTACATCACTCCCACAAATTGAGATAAGATCATCGCACTAGAAGGGAGGAAATAAATGACTATGTTAGTACCGAGGAGTCCAACTACCATCTCCATCTTCAGGCTTACTTTCTCTGCTAGTCATTCACCAAAACCACTCAAACCTAGTCATCGCCTTCAATTATATCGTGCCCCACGAGTAATAATAATAGTCGCTACGTATGAGCCCGTAAGGATACTATCATAACAAATCCATTTTCAGTTGAAATATTTATAAATCTTCTCTTTCATGTTATATTTTAATTTATCAATTATATTAAAGAAAAATATGTTTTATTAAAGTTTATGTTGGAATGGTGTAATAATTTAATTGCTGCATATTTCATTCATGAAGTGGTTTTCTTCCCGCTGGCTGAACGTTTGCTTTAATCCAATCCATCTAATGATTCTTAATTTTATATTTGGAAGATCGCTCATGTCCTTACTCGTGACAGTTAATTAAAATTAAAACTCTATTTTAAACGGAAAAATTATTTTAATATGGTTAATGGAAACACAATGGTCGACAGTGGTTGACAAACAGCGAGACGGGAGCACTCTTTTTTTACTTAAAAACAGTTCTTTCAATGTTATACGTCACAATTAATCTAACAAAATGATATTACAAATAATTTTTCATATCTTTTTTTTTAAAACTATATCTTGGCAAAACCAAGTTCAAGTTACAAGAAAATTAAAATTGGAGAGCATCACAAAAAAATTATTTACAAATTGAGTAAAATATACGATAAATATATCATTAAATAGCTCTGAGTGTTTTGGAGACGAATTCAGTCCAGAGGGAATAGTTTTTCTTATAACATATATCTTATAACAGATCAACTCAATTCTTCAGTTGAATATGCTTCAGTCTGAGGGATATTTTTGAATTACATGTGTAATTGCCAACTGTTAGCAAGTTTAAAGCTAAAAAAGTATTAACTGAATGCAGAATAACCGGTAATGTAATCAGTCTAAAGAATAGAAATGATAAGGAGAAAAGTTAAATAAAGAAAGAAGACGATTTATAAATACTAAGGGTGCTTCTTTATTGTTTAAAAAGGGGTTATATAGGTTAGGTTAGGTTGCAGTGGCAGTCCCACAAGGGAACACACGTAGGCCAAGCATTGGCCCTTTGTGAAACCACACAATGAAGATTGATTCTACAGTGGGAGTCCTAAATTTTGCCTAACTCAAATGTATTTAGAGTAGGTATCTTTAACGAGTACCTGACATCGTACAGGCTCGGGACCAACGGTTTAACGTCCTTCTCCGAGGGACGACGTGATCAGATTTATTCACCTCCCGCGTGAATAAATCGAGGGCCAGATGAGGATTGAACGCCGGTCCTATCAGTTCAGAGGTGAGCACGTAACCACTGAGCTAGCCTGGCCCCCAGGGGTTATATAAGTAAAAATTGTAAAATATCACTTATGTGTAGTAAATTTGGTACTGCCAACACTAATAAAACTGATTCCACCGGCAGCCAAAATACAGCTGGAAACATACGAAAGACATTACTTATGTCATACCAGTGAGTCATAAAATCAGCCAGGTTTTTTTAAGATCAATGATCTGTTGCTGTCATGACAACGTTTTCTGATGGGTCCTTCAAAGAATATTCATCTGTAGTTACATCTTTAGTGCTCAATTTGGGTTGTATAACCAGATTTTAAATGTCTGAGGTATATAAATAATGGGGAAAAAGATCTAGGTTAAAAAAGTCACTAGATCAGAGAAATCAAGACGTAAATAATTTTTTCACCTAGAACTAATAGCTGCTCTTATGGGTATTCTATTATATTCTTTCACCATAGAGTGGCTGATTATGCAACATAAGCTCTCAAAGCTTGAGGCAAACTTAAAGAAAGTACTGGAGAGGTTTAGATTTAATACTTTGAAATTAATTTTCAGAATTGGTAAGGTGTTGGCAATATTTTATCCTACAGCCAGTGGAAAGGACATTAATGTTTCATTTGAGGTGTTATTTAGTTTTGAGTTCTGTAGCAAATTGATAAAATTTTTCAAAAATAGTTTCTGTTTAGTTAAATAACTGTTGTAGTCGAGAAAGCTCTACTATTTTCTTTAAAAATGTATAACTTCTATGATAATTTATTTTCCATTAGACTTATCTATTAACTTTCAATTTGTGTTAAGAATTAAGTGCTATGTTTTAGTCTTTAACTTAATATATCAGCAGATACTATTCTGTGGATATAGCGACAGCAGTAACCTTACTCTGTTTACTACTATTCAACTTTGCAATTTAATAATTGCTTCCTTTCATTTTACCAGAATTGGCTAAGAATCAACAGAAATGCGTCCTTGTTAACAGACTAAATCAAATAACATAGCCTTACCATCAATCCATGTTTGATTGTTTTGAGAATTCATTAAGAAGATAGCCATATAGTAATTTTATTTATTCAAAAAGCATCAAATAATTCAAATTTACTAACCTTTTAAATAAATCTTTTTAATCTATATCACAATCTTTTGGCATGTATTACTCGATAGAGAGGGCCAGATTAGCTCAGTGGTTAACGTACTCGCCTCTGGGCTGGTAGCCCGGGGTTCGATCACCACCTGGCTCTCGATTTATTCACGCGCGAGGTGATTAAATCTGAGTATGGCATCCCTCGGAGAGGACGTTAAGCCGTCGGTCCCGAGCCTGTACGATGTCAGGTACTCGTTAAAGATCCCTACTCAAAATGCCCTTGAGTTAGGCAAAATTTAGAACTCCCATTGTAAAATTTGTAGAATCACCGACCAAACAAAAAGCCTGTAAACGGTTGATGCTATTACCCGCTAGGGGATCTGTTTAAACTATAAAAACAAATTTAAAAAATCACTCCATAAGGAGTTATAGAAATATCTTAGTATTATAATGAACATAAACCAGATTTTCTATTAAAAAAATGCAATATTTTTATAAGTGTTAAATAAAAAAATGTTAATATATAATTATTTTACATAAAATAAAAATTTCTTCACTGAACAATTCCAAATTCTAACCATTGAAATTATCATTTACATCAGAAATGCACAAAACATAATTTCGTTGCATTAGTGCATCTAATATACATTAAGAGACCTCATACATACAGAAATGATGAAAGGCCGAAATAAATTTGTCACGACCAAAATGGGACATACTAAAAGTTGGTGCCTGACCAACCCCAACTAATGGAGCCCTGGCGCCTCCCCACTTAAATCCATTTAATGGTCATTGCCAATGGAACACGAACGGAAATAGGCACAACCACTTACTTAGAAGTGAAGAAGACAAGTATTGAATGATTCTATCAAAGGAGAAATCCACTTTAACTGTAATAAACGACTCACATCATCTGCTTAATTGTCCAATCCATCTTAAATGGTTAGAGAATATTACTGATTATCAAGTGTCTGAACACTTTTGCTCAAAACGATTATAGCAATCTAATTGAAAACTTACATATAACACCTTTGGGATTGGACACAGATTTTCTCCAGTTTATGGACTGCCCGTTAATTAGGCTTTACTTAGGCGAACAAAAAATTAATTACTTTGACAGTTTTATGTTTTTTTTTTAAATATTGGTATATCTGTTCTAGTATTATAAAATACTAGCATCAAATTTTCAAT
This sequence comes from Hermatobates lingyangjiaoensis, assembly GCA_026182355.1. NCBI lineage: Eukaryota > Metazoa > Arthropoda > Insecta > Hemiptera > Hermatobatidae > Hermatobates > Hermatobates lingyangjiaoensis. The sequence continues at coordinate 2,159,215 of JAPFBL010001931.1, read as the reverse complement.
GAATTGTAATTCTACATAATCTCATTATGAAATAAAAATTAGTACAATTTATGCAAATAGGCAATTTATTTTACAAGTATGGCGAAAAGGTGATCTATAAACATATGATTATATATATAAATTTAGAAGAAAATATATTTTTACAGTACTGTTAATTGATTTGGAGTTTTCAATTTTACCAAGGTTATTGCTTTCAGTTTATTAATACGAAATTAACGAAACTTATCTCGTTCATTAACACTTACATACAAAAAACTCGACTCGTTAATGTGATCAAAAAGAAAGCAAAAAATGCGAATTTTTCAACAACAAAAATATAGCCCATGATGAACATTATCGTCGTTATTTAATCATAATGGTTAAGGAGATGTATCTCTAAAACCCCAATAGGAATTGGATTTCGGAACAAATAGACCCACTCGATTTTTTTTCAATAAATTTTATTTATAACTGCAGTTCAGATCCTGAATTCTTCTATAGTTGATTTTTGAAAAAAATTTTATTTAGGTATACTAACTATCTAACAAAGTTTATGCAATATCATAAAGTTGTATACTAAATTTGTTTCCTTATTCAACCATCAAAAAGAAAAGCAAAAAACATTAAAGAAATCAATAATATTTATATCAGGATAATCATAAAAAAAATACCTTAAGCCGGCAATAAAAATCTAATCATTATATTTTAAAAGAAGAAGAACCGCTCTGTGCAGTAAAATTTATGTAACATTGTTTCCTGAAGAATTCGTGTAAAAACTGCAATATGAGTGTCACAATGAAATAAATAGCAATTATACATGTATTTGGTCAAATGTTACTCTTGTTTTTTTATTACAAATATCGATTCAATTTTAAAAACAAAAATTAGTTGAACCAAGTTTTGTATTAGTTGTATCTATGTTATATTTTGTAAAATCTGTTGGTAAACTGGGGCTGTGTTTTAAGAGAACACAAATCAAACACACACACACACACACAAAATTCAAGAAATAAGTAGGAGATTAATCAGAAGATAAATTAGTAATTTATTATACACTACTATTTAATACTAATTGTTTATTAGTGAATGATGGAAATATTACTTGTATTTTCTTTTATGCGTAGATTGTAACTGAACCAGTACTATCGTTATGATTCATAACTAATTTGTATTGTTTATGTCAACATACAATTACTTTGAGATATATGTAAGAAAAAAATAAATCTACGATAATCTAACGTATATATATATATGATCAAATCACAATATGAAATGGAAAAACAGGACTAGATCTTTCAACCGTAACAAGCGGTATTCGTCAGAGTCAAAAACCAAACTGAAACACTAGATGCAGAAAACATCTGGTGAGGGTTTGAGAAGAGTAGTATTTTAAAAAGGTGAAAGCACAGGAAAGGACTAATGTCTAGAAAGAGATGTTTGGGGAAACAAAGAAGTACAGTAAGAAAGAGTAAAAAAAAGAGTAAAAAAAATGAATATTTTTTATTATTTACTAATAAAAAGAAAAAGAGTTCCTTTGTTTCCCCAATCATTCCTTTCTAGACATTAGTCCTTTCCTGTGCTTTAACCCTTTTAAAATACCACTCTTCCCTCCCACTCTTCTCAACCTCTCACCAAATGTTTTCTGCACTAGTGTTTCAGTTGGGTTTTTGACTCTGACGAAGACCGCTTGTTACGGTTGAAAGATCTTAGTCTTGTTTTCCCATTTCATATTGTGGCTTGATCATTGATTATTATTTCACGTGTTTATAAATATATATATATATATATATATTATAATGTATAATATAATAGAACACAGATTAATTAAACTGTGAAATGAGTTTGATGGTATAAGAGCCTTCCTTATTTTCTTACAGCTATTGATTATTTTAATATGAATAATGGCAGGCAGTATAGGACTTTACGGAACTTGGCCAATGAAAAAGGAAGGTATGAAGTGAGGCATGCCAGAGCGGATAAGATCTTGTTCAAACCCTGAGGTCCTGTAATGACAGAGGTGCGGTAACCCAGTCTATTCAACGCCTCACTGGTGAGAATCCAACTGCACTTCCCGCTTCAATCATTCTTCTCAGCAGGCTCTTATAGCCACTAACCCAACAAATTAATTCCAATCAATTACTTTTAACATCTATTTATTTCAAAATCTAGTTCAGCGATTACAAAATAATAAAATATTCTGAGGGAAATCCACCAAATATGTTACTGACATTCTACAAATTGACTTCTATATTTCATAAAACCTATCATGGTCTATAGTATGAAAGTGTGAGCCTATGAAATTTCTTAGTTCACTTTGTAGAGCTGTAAAGTTGTCATTTCTTTTAACAAGAAATAAGAAATCAATCAGTTTTGGTTGGTATCTTTACAATAGCAAATTATACTCCTCTAATAAATAGCTATGTAATAAATACTTTCTTTAGAAATAAAATATCTATCGAAAGAATGAAAAATTACTATGTCCCTTTTCTTGTATAGAGGCAATACGAGCAGGAAAATAGTCAGTACAACATATTTACCATTATCTGACTCTGCCAATTCATAGTTACCAAAGCCTATCCACGGAGGTCTCTCTCTGTTTTTAATCTGGGTTCAAGGCGATGGTAGGGCAAATAGCTATGTGTTACCATAACATTAGTGGTGTATTCAAAGAAGTTCTTGTACAGATGTCTTCATGCAAGTATCCACCCAATCCTAAGATACATATGAAGCTGAGCATACCTTCGACCTAAGTATATATTCTCGGTTCATGACTTCAATATTGGGTCCATCTAAAATTAAACAACTAAAGGAAAAAAAATTTACTCAATAATAACGAAATTGCAATAGTACATTGGATTTTTAAAAAAAAAGTAGTGTTAATGTAATTTACACAATTATAATCATATTCGACTTAATTAACATAATTAATTTACATAATAACATTCGACTTAAAGAGTTATTTATAAAGCTTTTTAGTCAGTTTGTACTTAACTGTTACTGCAATACCAAGGGGAAATTAACGAGTCCAAGACATATGAAAGCAAATGATAGATTTTCTTAGAGAAGATAAAATGGTTTGATTTTTATGATCCTGAATTCTTGGCTTATAACATTTAATTTAAAATAATAATTATTCTCAGCTTTCTAAAATTATTTTTAGCAACACAGCAACTATCGCAATGTTTTTGGCATACATCTGTCGTCACCGTGTCATGACCTTGAACTCTCAACTGACCCTTAGTTATATGTGATATCCTGACTTCAGTTCTCACTAATTTCAGTCGGCATTGTTTTGACCGTCCATATTAATACACCTATTCAAAAATCTTGACTAATTCAATACACTTAAAACATTTCTTTTTCCAATTTTCAATACAACAAGAACTATATAATCTTCTATTAAAAGTCGTTTGACGCATGTCACAGAGTCTCTGTTAACTCGATCTTCTCGACTGTAAACAAGGCTACGTCCTGTGAGCATAACGATTCATTAGGAGTTAGATCGATGTTTATTTTTATAATCGTCTAAAAATTAGGAGAATTATTGATATTTTAACAATAACTTTTTCATTTAAAAAATATACAGTAAAGTAAATGAATTTTTATTGAAACTGTTATAAAGCTTATTATTAAATCAGTGAAATAATAATGATTTACTTAAGTTCGTGACGGTGTATGGGTGATGCAATTAATTTAAGTGAAAGCCAAGTCAGACTCTTCTTCGGCCTTCCTACTCGACCCCGCACCTGCAAGTTGCCTAGCTAATTTGAAATATTGGCAGTGAAAATCTATCTCTGTGATCAACACTTATAAAAAGATAAACTATCGTACTTAGAAAGATTTATATTGTGGAAATAAAAAGTGACAGAAACATTTATTTTACAATTTACTTTGTAAGTAGAAAGTAAGAAATACAAATGTTACGTTCCTTATTGGTGTGGTATAGTAATTGGAATTTACTATTTCAATTACCCTTTAATTTAATGTACACTTCTGAATTTCCATTTATGGATTAATTTTTTTATGGAATTCTGCATTATTTATCTGATCCTGATGAAAGCGTTGTTATACGTTTCCAGAAGCTGTGACCTTCGTGACGCCGCTAAAGATCACAACTCCACTCCGATGGATTCTAATAAACGCAATAAACAAATAATCCTTGCTTTATAGAATTTTATACTTTTCGTGCAATAGAAAACCATGTAAAAGGTACTTTAACGTACTTATATTAAACATCTTTCTCTGTACCCACAATAATAATGGAGGTTTGATATTTCTAATTTAATGTTCTCACATGATCAATGTAACATTAATATTGCCCAGGATAATGCTTAACTATATTGTGGATAACATTGATGAAAAGAAAGTAATCTATTTTTTATATAAATTATTTTTTAAAAATTCTAGAAAGTTCCGTTTTTAAAATTTCAGTCTGTTTTTCTTTTCTTATTATTGTCGATATTATTGTCGTTCCCATTATAATAAAAAAATTTCCTTAGAAGAAAACTTCTATGTTATATTACTAAAGTATATCTACCTTATTTACTCATTAACTAGTAAGTTAAATAATGGCACCATTTAATGTTTCTTTTTCTGAGAGATAAAGATGGTTGAATTATTGTTAACACAAACCAAATCAAATTCTAATTCAAAAATTGTGCAATCAAAAACTATGCTTACTGCTGTTTGTTTTTGTTTGTATTTTATCAAAGTGAATTAAGAAATTCTCGTTTAGTATACCTCTGTACGAAACTATCATATTCTTTCTTAACTTGGACCTCAGGTCCGCAACTGCTAATTACAACATGCATTGATGTGCAAGTAATGCATAATTGCTCCCAAACAATAGGGATCACCTACACAATGAGGCCTATTTTTGTGTAAAATATCAACTTTGATCCATCAAAGATCAAGACTGTAGCGTAGCCACAAACTTTAAATTTGTTTTGTAAAAATATAACATTTCCATATGTTATGTATCGATTATTTTTTTAGAATTGAAATAACAGTTTAGAAACTCAGGAAACCTGGAGAAAAACCTAAATTCACAGAAAGTTTGACAAAAACTGACAGGTGACCTCTATCCTGAGTCCCCATTAAAAACCGAATTTTATCTTCAATTATTTAAACTTGCATGCTGATAGAACATGACTTTAGGGGTTGGTTCGGGACCCCTTATTGAGTTTTCGGGGTTACCCTGATAGCGAACAGGTCATACAGGGCATTCCGCCATCCACCACCTGCGGACCCGCCTAGTAGCCACCCAAGCTCCAGGGCCCCCCAGACTAACTTAAGGAGTCAATACCAACAAAAATTGATAGCAATATAACTAACTTACCTATTATATTGAAATTATGATTTATTTTATGAACAAAAAAAATAGAGTAATAAAGAGCTTTCACTAAATACAAACTACTGATAGAAACAAAGAATTAACTAAAACAAAGTAGTTATAGCCAGTTGTGGAGGTTACATGCTTTTCTACTCCTATAGTATATGGATTACATGTGACATTAGAAGGGAAATATGTGCAAGAATAGACTTAAATATTATAAAACATCCACTAATTCAACAACTAAAACTTAATTTTAAAAAAAGGTTTAAATTACTCATCTAACCATATCATTTTATAAACCTTCAAAGCATTTCTACCCAACTCCCCTCACAAAAGACATGTAATTTACATGAGAGGAGAATAGAAATATTTATATAAATATTGACTTATAGATTATAAATGATATAACAATATAATAACTATTAGATCAAAAACACACTATAATTGTAACAAGAATTCTCGTGTAATCATAACCCAATATACAACTCAAAAATAATTCTTCCCCTCAAAAACATATGCTATATTAAAGAACAGAATAGAAATAAATATGCAACTGTTGACTTATATATAAAAAAACACCTAACTTCAAATACACAATACAACTGAAATAAGAATATAATTTTACCTCTTCATAGACCTGAAAAGTGTTTTTACCAACAAAACATATGTGTTAAATGAAAGATTTGTTGACTATATATAATAAAACAAATACCTACTCTTGAACAGGAGGTTCATATAGAAAATTCACACTATAACTCTAATAAGAATATAATTATATCTCTTTATAAATATGAAAATCGTTTCTAATCTCATAGAAATATAATTAACTTGAATAAATATGGTTTTTTTTTTAGTATAGTCTATTGAGGAACTAGAAATTATTTCATAGTAAAATTAAATGAAGAATTTAAACATACCTGTTCAAACACCACAAAATTGTTCTACCTAAAACAATATTTCATGGGAGAGTGGAATAGTAATAATTTCGTAAATTTAGATTATAGATAATAAAACAGCTGATCTATTATGTAGATATGAATTACTTCATAAAATTCAATTGAAAATAAGAATATAATCATACCTCTTCATATTATTTACAATTTATTCCATTCCTTACGGATGTGTTAATTAGGAGGATAGAGTAATAAGACCTGCTGTATAATATATCTTAAATATCATAAAATATTTATTTTAATCATCTGCTATAGTTTAGCTTACAAAATAATAAAAATAAGAATATACTATATATATATTCATTCATTCACCTCAAAACGGTTTACCCGCAAAACATCTATGTGGTATAAAAATGAAGAGTAGAAATACTTACATAAATATAAATTTTCTTGTAATAAAACATGTATTGTTTTTGTAAAAACAACTATAATTTACCTCTCACAGCGGAATCAAAAAGATGAATATAATCAACACCTCTTAATACACATCAAATACGTTTCTGCCTCTAACCATAGGAGTTACATGTGAGAGTAGTTAACCAAAAGTTATGAAACTATAGACTTAAAAATAAAACACCTATGTATTCAATAACAATAAGTTACCTACGCAATAAAATAAATGAGAATATAATCAGACATCTTCATAAAACTAAGAAGTGCCCCCCTCCCCCCAACATATGTTGTTCATGCGAGGTTAGAATAAAAATGATTATGTAATTATAGATTTGAAGCTTATAAAAAAATATTATTTAATAAGCAGTAGTTATTAAACTATGTCTATTTGAAATTAGAATATAAATATATCATTTCAACAGTCTAACAGCCGTTCTTCCACCAAATAATATTAGTTATAGTAAAAAGCAAACCTGAAGTAACAGATAAATTATTTAACACCATTTCTAGCTTTCACATTTTAAATTTCATGACATTGTAGATTCGAATAGTAATATTTATTTTTTTCACATAACACCTTACATACCCTTCACATATAAAATTAAATTACACTCTAGACATACGTTATAATATTTGACATTTATACATCTTTTGTACGTTTACTATTTCAGTTTCATGAGGTTCTGTTACTGATGCTAATCATTGCTACTTTCCATTCCATATACTGAAGGAACGCTGTAAAAAATCTTCGACAATTTGTTTTAAATAAATCAAATATTAAAAGTAAAAAATATTCATTAAAATATATATAAAATAAAACTTACGTTCCGTTTGTTTATTCTTCTTCTCAGAAAAAGATGAATTTGATGAGCTTCAGCGTCTTCTCCAGTGTTTAGGTCTATTATAGGACTAGGGAGGAGCATTTCTCCTTCTTTTCATTGAAATGTTTTTTTGGCTAGCCTGTTTCTAGTAAGGAATAATGTTGTGGCTAACCATAGAATTTTCCCTCATTGTGCTGGACAAATGTCATCTTGCCAAATGCGATGAGCAGCTGTTCTTTAGAAGAAAACCGCTGTTACTTATCACTCATAACAATGATGCGTTCAAAAATAGAGATATAATGCTTGAGGTATGGTAACTAATTTCTTATGTCTGGATACATTATTCTGAATTACTTAGGGACGCCTAGAAATCTTATAGGCACCCTTTGAGAATCACTCTTCTAGAGCTCTAAGAGATGACGGAACTATCTGGGAAGAACAGTGGAAGTAAGAGGGTTTCTTACAGTGTGTGAGGTTGAATGTATGCTTTATTTTCAATCTGTTGTCACTCCTATCAATATAAACATCCTTTACAGAAAACAACAAATGGAAACCGTGGTAACGTTAGGTATAATAATGCTCCTCTACTTGTGTAGAACATACATATGTGTATATATACTTGTATATTATATACTTGTGTATCATATACATGTAAACTTGGGCATTATAAGTATAATATAGAAGATAAACATATAAATATGCAATGATTACATGCAATAAACACATAAACATGCCCACTAACCTGTGTACAGGTATCCTTTCGTCTGTACCTGCAACAGTACACACATGTTAGTACTAATACAATGGCAATATAAAATAATGTTGACTCCTTGTCAGTCATGTTTGTGACTAGCCATAATTACATAATACTATTACTTTCTTATGACAATACATGCTAATTATAACGAAGGTAGATAGAGCCTGTGGCAATTCTTGCATGTCAATTAATTAACAATTAAATTTTACAAATGAAAAATATATTATGTACTACCTACTTCATCAAAATGAGTGGCCTAAATACAGCGGTGTATTTGTCAGCTCATTTTTATGAATAAATAATCACAATTACAAAACTGTTTTAATATTCAATAAATGAAATATAAAACATACGTGTGTGTTAAAATTATATATACTTAAAACATAAATCAATTCAGCATGTTTTCTAAAATATTTATTATAATAATATCAGATAATATCATAATAATATAAGATAATATCAGATCTGATAGTATCTGAGTTAATGTAGTTGGGAATGATTACTACAATTTGAATGCAAAATAACGAAATTCCTGATATAAATAATTCCTCATCAGGAGAAGAACTGCATAGTTTTTGTCAAAGTTCAACCATGATAAAAGTGTTTTATGGTAATTTATACCAAAACACAAACTATTGTTTCCCATTCTTTTAGAGAAAAAAAATTGCCATTTTGTACATAACATCATCACAATATTAAGTTCAATATTAGAAAGTAAATTTCATTTTAGATACTTGGAAGACAAAGAAAGTCAAATTATAACTTCCTTTTTTGATTACTTGTCAGAATCACAGATTCTTACAATGTCAAATACTAATAACCTTAATAACCTTTCCGTTATTCACAAAAAAGAAATCAGCAAAAATCAAATCAGTACTTGAAGTAAACTTAAAAAAAAATGTGATGTGTCATTTATTTTATTAAACATATTAAATGTGAAATATATTAAAATAAAAAATGTGTACATAATAGACTAGTTATGCACCACTATGAAATGAATGCACCACTAAATTATGTGGTGCATTCATTTAGACTAGTAATTTTTGACATTTTTAATAGAAAAGATTGTACTTCAGAAATAATCTGCTTAAATTAATGACTATAAACAGAAATATAGTCGTACGAAACATGAAACAACTGAAGTAGTCTTCATTCAACATTAAAGTGAGTAAATATATTATTAAACTCATTAATAATAAATTTAATTAAGAGATTATGCTTAAATGTCTGTCTTCATTATTCAAATTATAATGAGAATATAATAAATAATTATGGATAGCGGAAAAATATTTGCAATTCGTGATTGGAGGTTTCCGCCTCCACTCCATCTTTATAACTTTAAAATAAGTTACAATGCTAGGGATCTTGATAGTAGGCCCAACAATAACAGTTCATATTTCAATTATTTTATCCTAATGTGCTTAGAAGCATTTTAACGGGTATGATGAACATGTAGTCAATAGTTAAAGTTAAAAAAATCTCGAGTGGCCATTATTAAACAATGTTCAACCCTATTAATTGTATCAATACCCATTAAGTACAAGAATTAAATATCTTTCTTACTTTAAATTACGAAACTCAATTTCTATCAACAACTTAAGTAAGTTACACCTTCTTAATTTACAATGATTGTTTAATTAACATTATCTCATTTTTAGGACATCTAAGCCGTAATTGCTTCATATATGCAATATACAGTGTTTAATGCTGTATTATTTATGAAGTATAAATATGTACACCTTTAATATGAGATATATCAAAAAGTTTTGTTTAATTAATCCTACTAAATTAAGTATAAGAAGTATAACTTCCATAATTCATTTTAATAACTTAATGGAAATGTTATTCCTCATTCATCTTAAATTACAGTAATTGTATAAATTAAATTAAGTGAAATATCTTAACCTAAAACATATTTTTATCTAAAATAGGTCTTGTTATTATGTAAAATATTCTGTAACAAATATGAACTGCTAATAAAGAGGTAATTATACTTCATAAATAATCGATGAGCATTTAAATTTTTTTTAACATTTTGTTTAATCCACAAGATTTTTTAAAAACAAATCCACAAATTGTGTTAAACAAAAAGCATTCTAATGTGAAGCTCAAGCCGCCATTTTCATTGAAAGTAATCATTAAGTAATTTCTAATTACTTTCATATCCCATTAATATTAATCTATTTAAGTACTTATTATATTGCACAAATAAGTTGAAACGAAAATCATACTTACTGTTTGAAGTTATCATTGTATGAAATATCATGTTGATTGAATAAACTACCAAATTATTAAAACGTTATTTAAAAGAACTTCCGAACGCGTAACACTTAACTGTAGAATAATGGCTACAGTTTTGTTTCATTCATAGCTTTCTGTAGAAAAATTATTTTCATAATAATTTGAAGTAAAAATTATTTTCATGATAATTTCAAGTAAAAATTATTTTCATAATAAATTGATTTTTTTTTAATTAATCCTTTAAAAAAAATCTGGTTTCTTCTATTAAACTGTACTGTTTAATTAAATGTATTATCAAAATAATGAATAATAAAACGAAAAAATGATTTTTTTTCAAATATGGCAGGCTCATATGCTGAGAGATGAGAATATAATTACATATGATGAGAATGTAAAAATTATAGACCGTTACGATAATAATAATTATGCTGATGACGACGTTAAATCATTCAGATTATTATTCTTTTCGTGGCAAGTATAAAAATTTATCTTTGATATGTAGTCAGAGGTGGTTAGTGGTATTACCATTTGCTTATATGAAAAGTATTCTTGTCTGCAATTTGGCTTGAATGGTTCATCTTGTAAGTTTATGTCTATAGTTCCAAATATATGCTCAATAAGTAACTTCAAATTCCTATTCATACGTACTTGTACTTACTTCAGCATTACAATACTTTATTAAACATAAATGTAATGTAATAAACTTTATTACATTACTTTATTAAACGCGAAATTTCAATTGTCTATAATTACTAGAAGAATGGGGTAAGTAAAATGTTGACATACTAAGCTGCTAAATGGGTTTTCTTTTAATAAGTCGTACGATAAATTTTACTTTTTATATAACCACTATCAAGTTTTTCTACTCAGCAAGGTCTAGCCATAAATCCAATTCTATATTTTTTTTTTTAACCCCTGAGAGATGTAGCGTGGTCAAAAACTTATTGGATACAAACATGTAGATATCATAAAATCATCTCAAAATTGCGTCAATACATTTGATACATTTAAGTCAATCAAATTCTTGAAATCATATTTTCCTTGACCATTAAATTTTCATATGTAATGTATAAATGCACAAGTAAATAAGTAAAATATAATTTTATTTTCAGTCTTCTATTTAATATTCCTCTAAACACAAACTTTACTCAAACAAATTTCCTTATTTCTGAAATTAATAGTAATAATTCATTTTGCTAAATAGTGTTCAGTATGCATGTGGCCAAAGAAATATATTTTATTTATTCATGATAACTAATATATTTCCATTTAAAACACGATACTATGAAATAGATTAAAAATTAAATGAATATAATTGAAGTTACCTCAATGTTACTACACAACTTTTGTCTAAGAAACAAATATCAACTATTCAAGAACTAAATTTCTTTTGAAGGACAAATTCAAAATAATTATGATTGATTTCAAATAAAGTAATTATAGTAAATACTTTATTATTTAAATACATAAATTCAATTATAGTAGCAGATGAGTAGCACTTATTTCCTTTTATTTTTAGGTTATTAGGTTAACTTAGGAATTACACAACGAAATATATTTACTTTATTATTCGTACTGACTGATTAAGAATATTTTCCTATAATATTCTAATAAAGATTTCATAGTAGCCAAAATTTAGTTACTTTTTTTAAAATACTCATCAACATTTAATTTGTCATATTTTATGTTGACTAATATAACACTTTTCTTCCGATTAACCAAAAATATGAAACCAGATTAATTATTATTTCAACAAACTGCTGCTAAGCTGGTATTCAATACTGTGGTTTTTTTACTGAATAACTTGGAATAAAATATTTTCACGCCAAAAATTTATTGTTACTCTAAATGATAAACAATAACCTGCTCGACAAATTTAGAAGGGTTGAAAATCTTCAAAACTATGACTTAATTTCCAACATCCTCCCACCTTTGCTAATCCTGTATATTTATTAGCAAATATTAAAATTCGCTCACTGTTAGAAAAAAAAATTGTAATTATAGAACTTCTAAATCCTTCTAGAACTTCTAGTTCTCACTAGACATCTTTTCGTTGTAACAGAATTAGAGACAGGGTTATGAAGAGTTTGATGAACTTCTTTTTTGTCATTAGAGAGAGTTGGAACCCTTCATACTAGCGTGTATCTCCAAAGGGTAAATTCTTTGAATTTATTCAATAAGCATATTATTGAACAGAAGGTGGGTTTTTCAGTCAAACCCATTGAACGGATACGTTTAGATATTGGACCTATTCTGAATATATTGTCATTTATATATAGACAAACTAGTAAACGTGCCCGTCTTTGATGGGTACTTTTCAAAAATTCAGGGATGATACATGGTATTCCAAAAAATCATTAGAAATTATAACTATAACTATAACTAGAAATTATAAATCATTAGAATAGTAGAAAATAACATTATTACTATAGTGTTAAGTAAATGCCTCTATATACACCACATTAGCTGTCTGTCCTTCAGGTTGATGGAAGAACAAAGAGTTAGAACTTCTAACTCTTGAGCAAGCAAACTACAGTTGATTATATGAGAAAAGTTTGGTCTCACTCACAATTCTTGCGGTAAATAGAGTTTCCCCTTGCGACTTAGTTACCATCATTGCAAAACAGACACGCTGACAGGACATTGCAATCGTTTGAATGGAAACAGATAGTTAATGGTTTGCGTGGTACACACACAGACTCCCCAGTACCACATACCAAACACAATTTTTTTATATTCAGTTTTATAGTTGCAGTCAGAACAGACAAACTTAATACCAAAATTTTTGCTCACAACTTATATTCAGATAGAAATATTGTTTAGGACTTGAAATAAATTCATCAAGTACTTATTTTTCAGAACAAGAAAGTCTTGAACAGTAATGAGGAAGAGTAGAGATGAAAAATTCAACTATACCATCAACAGATTTATTATAAATTAAAGATTTACAAAACATTTTTACAAAAGTTCTCATAAATATTATATACAAATTTACATTATGAACAAGAAACGTTTCGTGCAGACTTCAAATTGAATTATCAAAACAAAAAATTGAATTTGATTCAATTCTGAAATCAGTGATCCTGAGTAATATTACTACAAACTTTAGCTATTAGGAACAAAATAACATAAAACATCACAGTTTCAAATTTCGTCTTACAATAAAGGCATTGGTAAGCAAACCTGAAATTTTTGTTTTACCAGTCAAAAGAGTTCAGAGGACGAGATCAATATACAAAGTTTACAGTAACAAAACAATTTCGACATGAGTTTCTTTACAACAGTACTATACACAGTTTAAATTTATTTAAAGAAAACTAGTAAAGTTTTCAATGAATACAGTTGCGGAAAATTAATACAGCTAATAATAAGATTTGAAACAGTTGACACGAATAATTCAATTGGACATCTTTTAGTTGAATAAATATGTATTAGTGTATACATTTATTTAAATAACGAAAAAGTAGTAGATAAACTAATAATGCAATAACTTTTTCCATATTGAATAAAGAAGGTATCACATGAAAATTAAACCTTGACAGGGGTAAATGTGCTTAGTGTATTGTTTAAAGTTGACAACATTAACAAAACATGGTTTATAAAACGTTTTATAATTCTTTAGCCAGGTGCAATAACATAAAAGTCTTTCAATCCGAGATAACGATATGATTTAGCCCGCTATTCTCAATAAAAATAACACAGTCCATTAATAGTGTTTTACTCTTTATACTATTAACAGTCGGTTATGTAAATATATGGAACTTGTTAATGAGGTTTTCCAAACAGTGGTCCATGGCCCCGTACCAACAGTAAACAAATGCCAATCCTCAGAAATGATTTAAAGAAAACTTGCTTAGACATCATATTGCATTAAATTTAATATTTAATTTAGTCAGTTGTTCACTAGTATCTAAGCGAATCCTGTTATAAAAACTATTCAGTTTATTAATTTAAAAACTTTTTTAGTTTATTCAGAACATCCAAATCAACTACCTTCAATTTAATAAATCATATACATACTTAAAATAAATAAATTTTAATTTATTATGAACACATTAATCAAAAATTAAAAACCGCAGTTTATATAATATGATACTAGCTTTCTACATAAATGACTTCCGGACAAATAATTTACAAAAACAGGTCCACGGTCCAAATAGTTTAAAAAACGCTCTCCTTTAGATGCAACTAGTTCCATACAGCTCTCCAAATTTTTCAGAGTAACTTTCCTCAATAATCTTTGTTTTAAAAATATATCATTACAAAAATTTACTTTTTTACTTTTAAATAAATCTATTTATTTATCTGAAGTACACGTTTTTATTAAAAGTGATCAAATTCCAAAGGTTACTGATTAAATTTATGAACACCATTACAGTCATGGCATAATTTGACACATGCAATTATCTTTACTTTAAAAATCCATTAATATAACACAATATTTTTTGAAAAATAAAACAAATGAAGCCTACATTTAAATTAGAACATTTCATCAATGAAACAAGTTTTTATTTTTTTTTTTTATTTAAGGAACGTGCAATAATAAATAAAAATAATAGGTAAATACCTTTACCTCAAACTTTAAAATTACTTTATTAATTAAGTAATACTTTATTTGGTTAAATTTACAATTTTAACCAACCTTCTGTTAAATGATTTAGTTAAGTTATAATGCAGTTACAAAATGTAATGTAGGTGTGTAGAACTTATTATAATAATAGAACTGGACTCAACAGAAAAACACGTCAAAATCAAATAACAAATTTAACTTTTTTTAAATATCGGTATACAAAAAAAAAAATAATAAAGAATAATGATTTCGAGATTTTTACAATTACAAGGTTCAAAAATGTAAATAAAGCAAAATAAAAGAACTTTGAATTAAAGACTTCACATTAAAATTTGGTAAATAAAAAGCAAGATTAACAGTAATAAAGGATTGAAAACTAAAATTTGTAGTATATTTCTTTTTGCATCCATAATTGTGAAGTCACTTTTTTTTAAAAAAATTACACATATACAGTAACCATATTTTAATCAAACAATTTACAAAGGACGTACTAGACTCAAACTAGTTAGTTCCCCTCTGAAATCTTTGATTTTTTTTAACCACAAATAAAGTGGGCAAAAGAAAAAGTCAAACTAATTATATAGGTTTTTAATCCGCACTCTAGAAGGAAGAAAACTTTCTCCTACAAATGGCATCTTTCTACTAAAGAAACAAAACAAATTAACCAAGATTAACCAACCATGATGGTATGACCAATAACTACTAAAAAGTTAACAAAAAAAAGATTTCTTTCAAAATACAAGCTGAATAATTTCATGGTTCAACTAAAATTAATTTGTATCAACGTTTTTTGATCTAAACAGAATAGTTTAATTATGCTTTTAAAACAGTTTTGGAAGACAAATTTTATCTCCATCAACTAAAAAAATCAAGTAAACAAATAAATGGAGACAAAAGTGGAACGGAGCAATAATATACAACTGGTTTGATTGGTTCTAAATCGTTTAACCGATATATACGTTCTTACTTAATTATTAATTAAATTGATTCTATTTGTGAATTAGTATTAGCTTACTGTAAACAAAAATTTTATTTACAATTGGTTATCACCTAACCCCTAATCACCCGTCACATCGAACAGTGTCCATTACAGTGACAGATTTGATAATCAACCACAACCTTGGTAGAGTTTATCTACTTTCATTATTATTATTTTATATATATATATTCGAATATTGAAACAGTCCTTCCTTAATACATGTCAGATTGAATTTACAGTCTATTGTTTTTTTAATTAATTTTTTTGGATAACTTTTCCAAAGCCCTTAATAGTCTTTTAAAATCACAAGAAACTAGGTAGATTAACTCACCATACGTTTGGTTTCCAATTATTATATTTCTTCCGACGTTTCGGTCGTCTTCGACCATGGCAGATTAAGTATTATTGAGGTCCTCAGTATATTGGAAATAAGGCCCAATATAAATAACCAAACAGTAAGTTTTACAAACTTATTGAAGCTGCACATGAGACAGTCGCAACAAACGGGGAATTTGACAATGATAGAACACTTTAAAGACACCTGCTGACATGAAATGGAAATGCCAACCGACCAGTTTAAATGTTTACATTTGATTTAGTAGTTATGAACTTTGAGTTTTATATTTAAGTGTTTTAAACAATGTTCAATAGGTTTTTAGATATTGTATATATGTTTACCCCCTGAAGATGGTCAAACACGACCGAAACGTCGGAAGAAATATAATCATTGAAAACCAAATGTTTGGTGAGTTAATCTACCTAGTTCCTTGTGAATTTAAAAGACTATTAAGGGCTTTACAAAAGTTATCCAAAAAATTAATTAAAAAAAACAATAGGCCGTAAATTCAATCTGACATATACATATATATACGACTGATAACAATCATTATCAGCCTTTGGAGCGATTCACATCTATTCCTGACGACGAGGACATCGAAATATAGTAATGAGTTCAGTGATTTCTTTTCTGTGTGTTCTTTTGAAAATTCTAGTTTATATATATTTATATATATTATATATATATAAATTGTAAACAAGAAAACGATCCAAAAGGACAACAAACGTTTCACGGTAAATCACAAACACAGAACAAAGGAACAGACACACTTACTATCTCTAATTTTCGATTGAACCGTCTCAACTCTCCAGATGATGGTTCAACCGAAAATTAGAGACAGTAAGTGTGTTTGTTTGTTCCTTTGCTCTAGGTTTTGTGATTTACCGTTAAACGCATTATATATATATATGAAACAAAACCAGAAGGAAAAATCAAAAACAATAAAAATATGCTCTGAGACCTTTCACACACTATATCACCAAAAAGAAACTACAAATGAAATACAAAAGAGGTTACAAAGAAGCATAAGGAAAGGCAATGAAAACAGATAATAGGAAGATACAAAGTTCCAAAGAACAATAAAAAAAAGAACATAAGGAAAATAATATAAAACAGAAAATATTATCATAGACAAATACAGGAGAAAGAAAAACTTTGGTTACAGTGGCAGATTCACTACTGTGATTCGTTCATATCAATCAATTACACATTATATGAACACTAATCATACTGGTGTTTCTTCCTCTGTAACCTAAGGTTTTCTTTCTTTTATATTTGTATATATATATTAATCTCTTTTGTTTCTATTTTTTCTTTATATTTGTTCTTAGTTTACTGTTTATTATCTTGTCTTCATTACGTTCCCTTGTCCTTGCTTCTCTGTAACCTTTTTGTAACCTCTTTTGTATTTAATTTGTAGTAGTCGTTGTCTGATGACAAAGGTCTCAGCATATTTTTATTCCTTTTGATTTTTGCTTACAACTTTTTGTTTTAATTTCCATAACATATTTAATTATGATTCTTTCTGTATATATAAGCATGTCTAAACCATGTTTCGTGAATATTATTTTTCCAAAAAAAAAAAAAACAAAAACAGTTATTCAGGTAACTCAACAGTTTTTACATGCCTCTATGGCACAAGGGAAGTCAGAGCCAGAAGTCAGGAAATGCTCCCTAACTATTTTCGATAGCTAGTATATTTACAGAAGACTTTTCATCAGCCTTTGTTTTTTTTATAAAGTCAGATTTTAATTTGAATAATTCCTGAATATCCAAAAAAAAAATTTAAATTGATAAGTTAATAAAAAAAACTCAAAGGAAATGATTCATTTTAAATTAACGAATAAATAACGAAATAAATGAACCATTAAGTATCTAAGAGTACTACAAAAAATAAAAGGACAATCTTAATTTTTTACCTAAATCATGAAATATTTACTTTGTAATGCTTACAGAGAAAAGCTTACTGGTACAGTTGTATTTGACAACTATGATTCAAATGAATAACGTTTAACTCAATATTTAAGTCTGTTCAAAACGAATCAGACATGTTTAACCAAAATGTTGTATTAAAAATTATTTTATTCAATTAACCAAAACAAAATTTAAAGTATAACACAACATTCAATCAATATTAAAATCGCACTCGTTCATAAAAAATTATAAAAAAACATTCCTTCAGTACTTTTCGATTATATAATTACAGTTTTGTTAAATATTTTATCTATTATTTTTACATAATTACAATATATACAAAATCTTCTAATATTAAGTATGGATAAGCACCTAGAAATATAAATAACGTAAACATTTCAGTACTTTTTTTAAGTATTCAAACATTATCTTAGGTAAGAACTTCAAAGAGACGAAAGAGTCAATATGAGTTGAGTTAATTCTCTAAGAACGGATATTTTAATAAACCAGTGTTCAGACCTACATCCAATATTCTACTTCCTTTACCAATTGACTATAAAATATTACAGAACAAATTATAAAAATTGGTGATAAATTAAACTTATACTTAGGAGTTTCTAACTAGAAATATAACAATAAATTGGAGATACTAGGCCAATTAGATCGTGCTGTTTAAAAAAAATAGATATTCTTAAAAAAAAACATACTATTTTTCTGTTAAATCATTATTTTGTTATTTAAAGAAATGAGGTATGTGATATATATAAATCAGAATACTTTTCCTTTGAGACAAAAAGAGTTTGATATAGTTCAGTTAAACGCTTTCATAGATATGAATAGGACTTTCTTATAGTTTCAATCTCTTAAAAGTTACTGAATCTTAACAAACTTGATAATTGATTACGAAAGACAAAAAAGCGCCTGTACAAAGTGTATACATGTTAAACATCACCGTAGTAATTACTTTTATTCGGAAGAGGAATTATGATGTATTAATTAATTGCACAATTAATAGAACTATATATATACAAGATTTTCTTCAGTCAAAAAATACCTTTAAAATTGTAATACCTTCATTCCTCTGAATATTGAGAGATAAATGTTTTAAATGATGTGAAAACTGTCTTAAACGAGTGTTTCAAGCTTTGAGGAGCTGATTTTGTCAAAGAAAACTGAAAGCTAACGTTCAGAAAACCCTATCATGGTAACTGTTTTGGTCGAGGAGAGAATTGCGCGCAGGTCCAGGAGGAGGATGGTAATGACGGGAATGGGCTGCTCTTCTAGGAGGTGTTAGGAACTCGAACATACTTGTGTTGTGTTGAGCTAACATTTTACTTAAATCACAAGGCAAAGGGTCTTTCCAAAAGAAATCGTGATTCAGAGCGGAATCAGCATCAATTCTCTTTTTCGGATCTAAAAGGAGTAACTTATCTAACAGATCGCAGGCGTAAGGGTCTTGTACGTAGGGCTTCAATCTCTCCTTTACCTGAAAATTACATAATCCATAAAAATAGAGGTAATGTGTAGAAAAATAATTAAAGGACTCCATAATATTACCCACTTGAATGATAATCTAAAGAGCTCTTTGCAAATATGTAGTAAATTTTTTAAAGAATTACTAATCCATTATTGTTTATTGTTACAGAATTATCATTAAACCCTTTTTTAAGATTCACAAAATATTATAAATAATGTTTAAAATTTCCCCTATTTCTAAAAAAAAAAATTAATTTAATAACTTTAAGCATAATATATACAATATAAAAACCAAGAATAAACTGTCTGAATACAACGTATTGAGAACTACCAAGAGAGATAAAATTAAAATGCACAAAATGATAAACAGGACACAATGATTTTACATCGGGAGCCCTAAATTTAACTATAGTTAATTGTATTTTGAGTAGGGATCTTTAATAAGTACCTAACATCGTATAGGTCCGGGACCGATGGCCTAACATCCTCTCTCAGAATTATTCGCCTCCCGAATGAATAAATGCAGAGCCAGAGTGGGTATTGAACACCGGATTTACTAATCCATAGGCAAGCACATTCCACTGGGATGACTACTTCACAACTGACAATTCAACAACTGACAACTTCACAATTGACAACTTCAAAGAAGTACGGATAGTTAGTTTTGATATATGTATGGAGGTTGTACAGTTCCGACTTGGTACTTTTGACATGGCTTACATAAATCCACATTTACTGTTTTATTAGACCGTTTGTGTGAAATAAACAAGCATCGTTCTATCACACCTATGCGAGAAATATGTATATAACATACAAATACATACATGTATATACATAACCAAGTACATAGTAAGATGGATTCTACATATTTTTTCCACCTATGAAAATACGGTGGAACTCTACTACCGACCAAAAACATGCCAGGTTAATAATCAAAGAACCTTCTATGAAAACGACAAATAACTTTTTAAGACAAAATAAAAACCAAATCAAAGTAATGGTAAGTTTCTTAACAGGACACCATTAGTTTAAAAAAATAATCTACATGGAATGGGAATCGGTGCAGAAGAACCTCTCTGTAGAAAATGCAACAAGACGGAGGAAACAGCATATCATTTTTTATTTGAATGTGAATCCTTGGCTCACAATAGTATTTCAAGTTTAGGATCAAGACCTGAAATTGATAAAATACGCAAAGAACCTGTCGGTATTCATCTGACAGGATTAGTCCAAACAATGGAATGTGCAATATGCCCTCGAAGAATCAGCTTCTGAGGGCAGACTTTGTCAGCCCGTCAGCTCACTCTCACTCTCTCTCTCCCTCCCTCTCCCAAGCAGACAAACAGACGGACAGCAAATATAAATATGTTATATATATACAAAGATTTCACATGAACACGTGAAATAACAATCAATGATCCACAATAAGAAATGGGAAAACAAGACTAAGATCTTTCAACCGTAACAAGCGGTTTTCGTCAGTCAAAAACCCAACTCAGTCTTGTTTTCCCATTTCTTATTGTGGTTTGATCATTGATATATATATATATATATATATATATAGTTACTTGCCGTTGCGTCTACAACGTGCTTGGTCTCCCTTTCTTTTTTCTCCTGAAGACGGATTACCCGAAAAGTTGAGTCTGTGTGTTTCCTTACTCTGAGTGTTACTCTTCTTGAAGTTTGAACTCGTATATATGTATGAACAATGAAGTTCTAATACCAAACTTCATCTTGTGAAGTACACCTTCTGATAGATTGTGTAATCACAACCTACTATTCTGAAATTGGATGAACCAGGTTACTTGGAATATACGTATATTTCATTCACAGTATACGAGACGTTGCATAAGGATGTCATCCACACAATTTTTTTATAACAACTTTAATCATTTAAGAATTTTGATGACAAGTCCAGTATAGACCTTTCTTATATTTAAAATTTTTAAAATATCAAATTTCAATATTTAAATTTATATTTCCTTTCCTTTTTGTGAGACATCGTATAAAGTACACAAGATAAACTTTTGAAGATTGGGAGGCTAAATAAAATCAATTTAAATGCAATTATCTATAATTACATCATAATTAATTTTATTTAAAAAAACTTCCATTAACTGAAAGGTGAATATCTATAAAAGGTATAGAAACACTAAATTTTAAATCATTATCTAAATACCTTACGCATTATCTTCTATTGTACAACTAATTCAATCTATCAATTTTACTCAAAAAAAAACCTTTGATAGTCTTACCCTTCTCTTTTGTGTTTTAGAAAGATCTAATTTTGAATATAGATCTAATGTTTCTACAGAAGGCCATACTTCAGGGGTTATAGAACCACATAATTGAGATATAAGATTGAGTTGCTGAGGCTCTGTATTTCCCTGCATTATTGGACTTCTAGTCCACATTTCAGCCATGATACAACCCGCTCCCCAAAGATCTACAGGAGGACCATAATTTCTATCCCCTAAAAGTAATTCCGGAGGACGATACCAGAGAGTTACAACTCTATTTGTATACCTGTGAACAAAGAAGCATAAATAATAAAAAGTAAGAAAAAAATACCAAACCCACCAACTAACTTTTGTAACAATGAACAGAAAATTGTATGCTTTATTACGGAAGGAATTTATGGGCAATAATATTATTTATTTACCTATTTGGCTGTCCATTCTTAGCTTGACTGAAGGCTCTAGCTAATCCAAAATCTGCAAGCTTTAAAACACCTTGCTTTGTGATCAATACGTTTGCTGCTTTCATATCTCTGTGAAGTATCTTTAATAAAAAAGAAAACGTGCAATAATTTGTATCCGAATTATAATACAATATTATAAATATAAATAAAATAAATAGTATCTGACCTTGTTACAATGTATGTAATACAAGCCGTTTAATAGTTGCTGAATAACCTTTTTTATTTCACCTAAACTAAATTTTACATTTGCATTTGATAGTAAACCAGCCAAGTCGTGTTCACAAAAATCGAATACTAGGAAGAAAGTAGATTTATAATGGTTTCCGTAATTAGCTAAAAAAAAAGAAGAAGGTAAATCATAAGGAATGATAATAAAAGATTAATATGAAGTTGAAACAAACCTTTAGTCCTACAAATTTCGATAAGATTGACTACATTCTCGTGCTTTAAAAGCTGTAAAATCCTTATTTCACGCAATGCAGTTATGGGAAACTAAAAATAAACGGAATTTACGTTAAAATTCATCATAACTAATAAGATTTAGGACTTAAATCTAAATTAATCTACACAGATAGTGATTAATCATATAATAATTAATGTAACAAACCCCTATTATATGTAACAAACTTATTTAGCCTTAAGTGTAATGGTAATCGTTAGTGAAAATTGGTTATCATTAGTGAGAAAGCAGCTTCCAATAGTTACAAATTAATTCAATACAACTTAACTGATTAAGAGCAACGCAATCATGAAAATGCTACTTCTCCAAAGCAACACAAAAATATATATTCCACTTAATTACTCCATAATACATCAAAATTTTATTACTAACAATAATAAAGAATTAAAACTCCTTCTATTACCATCAGAGCAGTTAAAAATCAATATGAAATTCACTTACACATTCTCTAGATAGTAAAAGTTAACTTTCAAATAAGAAAGCATAAAATAAGATCTTTTACACTACGAATAACACTGCAGAACTAAAATAATCTCTATATATAGAACGAATAATGTGTTAATTATCTCCAGAAATTATTGTACCACTAATATTTGATGAAGAACCTTAAAATAACCACATACCCCTTCTTTCTCATTATCCATAAGTATTTTCTTCATTGCAACCAATTTCTTGTGGTTCTTTCTTTCCCTTGCTTTAAAAACTTCACTAAAATGTACATAGCTTGTTAGTTCTGTTTATATGCTACTGTGAAGGTATTAAATCTAAAAAAATGTGTACCCAAAAGTGCCTTGGCCAATTTTAGCAATTTTTTCGTATTTTATAAATTCATCACAGAATGGAAAATCATACTCCTCTATGTACCGTTCTTTTTCCTTAGTATTCATGACTTAATCTAAAAAAAGAAGCGTTATATCAAAAATACTTTATGGAACATTACTTTTAGAACCTTCACGCAAGTTCTGATACATAACAGTCCGTAGGCTTCAAACAGGCTTTCCTTCTTTTCACCTTTTTTTAAATAAAGTTGTGTAACAAAAGTTTTGAAATGTATTTATTTAACTATTAATTGAAATAAAATTTGTCACAGTATATATCCATGATTGATTTATTTTCTGTATTTATACAGTCTGCATAATTTGATTTAAGGTTACACTGGCCTTCCAGATTGATGTTTGTTGTTAGTTATAGAAATATTTATTTTATATTTTTATCAGTGTTTCGACATTTAAATAACAGTTTTCCCGAATAATTATCATTGTTTATTAATGTTGTTAACCTTGTAGTGCTCTTTTCATTAATTCAGCACTGTAAGTAGCAAATTAATTTCGTTATGGAAAGAAAAATTAAATTAAAGACCTTAAACGCACATATCACTTGTAAAATATGTCGAGGGTATTTAATTGATGCTACAACAGTTACAGAATGCCTCCACACGTTTTGCAAAAGTTGCGTAGTGCGACATTTAGAAGAACATAATACATGCCCTGCTTGCCAAATTGTCATTCATCAGTCACATCCACTACAGTACATTAGTTTTGATAGAACAATGCAAGATATAGTATATAAACTAGTGCCCCATCTACAAGAAAACGAAATGAAGCGAGAAAGAGAGTTTTATCGTTTAAGAGGTCTTCCTTGTCCTAAAGATATACCTGTGCCCGCAAATGATCAAGAAGAAGAAAAGCCTCAAAACCAGGCAGAATCAGATTATCACAGGATGGATGAGCAGGTGAATGTGGGTTTGGAATGTGCAACTACTAATTTGAAGTCACTAAAACGAAAGTATATTCGATTATCATCACAAGCAACTATTACTCATTTAAAGAAATTCATTGCGAAAAAATTATTTGATGCTATGGAAAAATATAGAGAAATAGATATTCTATGCAACAATGAACTTCTTGGGAAGGATCACACTCTGAAATTCGTATATGTGACACGATGGAGGTTTAAAGATCCCCCACTTAAACTTCAGTATAGACCAAAAATTGATATATAGAGCCCATTAATTTTAATGGGCAAGTGATAATTTGTAATTGTGATATTTATGATATGATTTTATTTAGTTTAGTACTTTTTAAAAGAGGAAGACTTTCATCATTCAAACATGGTTAGCCCAATTTGAAGATTATGGAATCCCTAAGAATTAAGAAAGCACAGGTTCACGTCACAATTTCTATAATATTTCTTTATATAGGTACTTTATAATATATAATGTTTTTTATTTGGAAATTATTCTAGTCAATTTATACATTTTTTCCATATAGTGATTGAGCTTTTATTGTTAGAAATGAAATTGTGAATCTGATCAATGCAGCATTTTTGAAGATTTGTTTGGCTCCTTATTATTTTAGTTCTTAGAATACCTAGTGAGAAATGAATTGTAGATCATGATCATCTTGCCTACGTTGCCAACATTTCATGGCTGCCTTGAAAATATGTTTAATTATCATAAAGCTCTTGTTTTTGTTCCGTTGTACTTGTTATCTTTCTGTAGTACAAGTATAGTTTATTATATTTGTTTCTTTAAATGAGTACAATGCCAGGAACTTCATTACAAAATAAATTTCAACCAAAATATTTTGATGTATCCAAAACATTATTAACCTTATTATATCATTAAAATACTGTTTATTTCCCAGAAAAGTAACCATAAAATTATTTCTAATTAATGTAAATTTATGGACTGGAAAGCAATATTTTACATAAGTCATTAGTGATTTTTTTATAAGTGGTATAATAATCTTGCCTTTTATAGAAATTACTAAATTAATACATGTTTTAAATGTATTAATTCATTGTGAAAGGTTTTTCTGTATATTTGTGATAAGTACTTAAATAACAATAGGACTTGGTATTTTAATCCAACTAATCATATGAGGTGATTGAATGCTAAAGTTTCGAAAACAAGAGTTATTCGAATCGGGTATTTTTTCTTCCTATGACTTCTATTGAAAAATTATACCATCGAAGTCATCGCTTATCGTTAAAATGGTTAGAATTATCTTTTCTTTTTTTTTTTTGTTCTTATTGAAGCTATGGTGATAGTTGAATTCGTACCTCAAAGTTGAGTCGTGGCATTTTTAGGAAATTTTTGTATATATATATATATATATAAGAGTTTCTATAAAGTGATGTTAAGACGCATCAGCAGACGAGATTTTTTTATGAAATTGCGCTTTGAACAGAATGTTATCAAATTTAACTTTAATAAATGTAATACATATTTTATACACTTTCTAAAATTATTTTTTCTTTCATTTAGGTTTAAGTAGACTTTTTTTAAATACCATTCTAAAATTAGAATGACGTGAATGTTGTTTTTTTGTTCAATTCATTTTCAGGTTACTTTTATACGAAAATGTATATAAATGACTACATATTATAGTATGAATTGAATGTCTAATATCAGCTTTAATTTGAGGATGAAATATTGTATATTGTAATTTATAATATAAAAACTATATATTGTGTATATCTTTCATTGTCTTTATAAACTCCTGTAGGTATATATTCTTCTTCTCAAAGTATATTTTTAGCACTTTTCTTGTTTTCTAAGGTGGAATGTCACCTTTAATTATATTTATGTATGAATTTGGTGTGCATATTTTCTTATACCACATATTACCTTTATGTTAAATTGTTTTCTTTAAATTACATTTAAGGAGAAGTGATTGCCTTTATAATTTAAAGATTTCGTTATGAATAGGGACTAAGTAACAATTTTGTGGATTATTATTTGTGTAGATTCATTTGTGTTTAACTCTCTCTATATATTTAGTAACAATTTGTACAAAAGGGATGAACCTTTGCTTTCTTGATGCTTATACTATATTTATATATTCAACTAGATAATGTTTATGACCCATAGCTGCTTGGGCATAAATTAAGACTGTTAATTACTTATGTATTATTGTTTGTCAATTCATTCTATTTTGCCTCCTAAAGACTAAATTAAGGGATAAACGTTTTTAATAAATGCTTCATTGTTACTCAGTATTTTTTTTCCGTAGCTTTGCACCATTAGAATTGAGAAGATTTACTTCATATCACTCTATAACTTTTACACTCCGGAAAGTACTATATGTTTTCTGAA
Organism: Hermatobates lingyangjiaoensis; assembly: GCA_026182355.1. Lineage (NCBI taxonomy): Eukaryota > Metazoa > Arthropoda > Insecta > Hemiptera > Hermatobatidae > Hermatobates > Hermatobates lingyangjiaoensis. Next base: position 2,132,200 of record JAPFBL010001931.1, on the reverse strand, counting down.
GATTCATATATTTGTATGTTTCTTGAATGTTTCACATCAAATCTGATGTTCTGCTCTGTTACCTTCGTTTTAATTAAAACATTTTCTGTAGATAAGATAATAAACTTTCCAAATGAGAAGCAATGAATTATTACATTAGACAGATTACACTGTAATGTAGTATGTATTTACTAAATCTGTACAGTTGTGATTACAATTTGAATTCCTGAATATATTCACGTTAAACCTCTAATGTAACGAGAGACTATTCTATTTCATTTTCAAAATTTCAGCCCTTGAAAAGGGTTTTAAATGAAACCTCTAAGTGTTTAAAAGTTTGATTAAACCTGGAAAGCTAATCGATTCCTGATAAAATTGGGCTCTATTCTATTGCACGGTTGATACTTTTAAATATATATATATATATATATATATAATAAAAGCATTAGAAAGATGCAATAAAGACACATCTTCTTATAATTGGAAGAAACACACTATCTCTAATTTTTGGGTAAACCATGAAATACCTGGAGTGACGTGGTGCTCTTTCGCCTCTCATGAAACTGTGGAACCGAAAATTTGTCTGTAAGCTAATGCCTTTCAGTTGTTTATTCTGAACTTTACACACACACACACACACACATATATATATATATATATACAAAATTGTCACAATAACACGTGATATAAATTTCTCTCTGACGACGTGATAGACGAAAGTCCTCAGAGCGATTATCTTCCATCATTTGTCGTGAGTTACCTGAAAATATACATATATATTGATATAGCTTCTCCACCACTGATTCTTAAAATTCAAAATAGGTTCATTGAGGATTAGGTCCAAAAATTAACTACTCCTGATTACAAGACGACGTTTCGTCGAAGATTGTTCGGTATACTCATGGCTAAAAACAGTTTATTGAAAAAATAAGTACTACCCTAAATAAATAGGTGAACAGAATATCAACTAACTTAAAGTATTTGTGTTTTTTGGTTAGTTGATATTTTGTTCATGTACTTGTTTACAGAGATTTGTTTATGATAGTACTTATTTTTTCAATAAGTTATTTTTAGCCTTGAGAATCTTCTGCCGAGTAATCTTCAGTAAAACGTCGGCTTATAATCAGTAGTAGTCAATCTTTGGACCTAATCCTTAAGAAACATATTTTGAGTTTTATATATATAGTTATCATTAGCTCTGTAACTATCTCATGCAACTCGTGATGTTTTAAAAGTAACTCTATTTACCCTTCTCATCTAGGCCATTATCCATCTAACTTGTGCAGTGGAACTACTTTTAAAACCATTCTTCGCGGACTTACCACTTCACTCAGAGTCCAATTTAAGAATAAACCAATTAAGTTAAATTAATTAATTAATTTAACCAATTAAGAATAAAACAAACTGATCGAATATATTACAAGTGAAATATCACAAGTAAACAGGTTGAGAGTTGAGTAATAACATGAGGTGAAAATACAGATGTTTAATCCTTTTTATCAAAAACAATAGGGGGGATATATTAACCTTGATTAATAACACAATTAGTAAAATACTGGACTAACCGTGACCCGTTGGGTCATCCAACACCTTCCTTGTTAATGCAATCATGTTCACATAAATGCAGATAAACTCAAAATTAATTCATTTCTAATAAAATGGATAATGAATATATTTTTAAGACAGTTCTTATTATTTACATTTTTTGTACAATTTGAATTTTAAAAAAAACCTTTAATGTTTTCTTTCTTTTTGGCCCTAATGAGAGTAACATGTAATTGGCCATGTTGAAATGCTGTTTTACATAAATGAACTAAAACTTTCTGCAGAGCCTATCCTTGAGACATGAATAGCCATTGCAAAGGCTACCTGAATTGAAAATTGAATCCTTAAAAAAGGAATGTTGTCTTCTTCAGATAAAACAATTTTCATTTTGGAATTAAAACTATTTCCCCTTGACACCGTGATGCAAATATTTTATAAACAATGACATTTTCATAAAGTTCCTGAGTTATTAGACTTGTTCCATTAAATAAGAGCGCTGAATCAAAGTTTCTCATACATATACATGACAGGAACTTCCTTTTTGAGTACTAGCTTATGTTGGAGCAATCGAGACAACTCTAGTGAATCAAGAAATTCTTGAGGGGATGTGTGGGTTCTGTTCCTACACAAACACACACGAATTATATGACAGATATTGTTTGGAAATTATCAATTTCCTGGAAATTATTCAATAAACCTATGATTAATTTCACTGTGTGTCTCGTTGAATGGAACTTACATAGAATTTTCTGTGAACAATATTTGTGGGTTGGCGAATGAAATAAATGTATTATGAATGCAGAGATCAACATTATGTGCACGGATAAACATGTCTTCGGGCAGTAATAATCTCTTTACTTTCATTCTTTTCAACTATGTCTTCACCAATATTTATAAGAAATTTAGAGTATTCCTCATCTTCTTCTTAAACTCTGATATTGCGAGTTAAATGGGATTTAGTAAATTTGCGCCACAAGTAAGATAGATACAAGCATTGTAGATATCAGCATCAGTTCCTTTCTTGATAACTGGAAGAAGTTGTCATTCCTGACAGGCTACAGCCAATGCAATTAGTCCTGAACTCCTTAACTTAGAGATCATAAATCCACAATTTCCTACATTATTACATTTAACCAGGCAATTTGGGTAACCATAAGGAAAATATTAATAGTTTCTTTATTATTAACTTTACTGTAAGTAAAGTATAGTGTTCATGAAAAAGTTCTATCTCGAGATGTTTACAGATTACATGTTTTTTTTGTCTATTTTTTACGTTTATGGGTGGGTGTTTATCCAAAAGTTTTTAGCCACGTTGCCGTTCACACCTACTTCTTGGATATTGATGCAGCTTTTGGTAACACTTTGTAAATGAAATAATAAATCTAAAGGAAAGATTTAATAAATATATAGAATATCTAACCGGACATTGTTTTCTTAGCTACGACATGGAGCTGCAAATTACATTATATGAAGAATGCAAACTCTATCTGGTAGTCGATGCGACACCTATTCGTAAATGTAAAATCATTAAATTATTATCTATGAGTTTACCAGAGAATTTGATATTACGTCTACACGATAGCCATATTAAAATAAAACTAAAACTCAATTTATTGTAAACGAGTTTGATGTCATATTTACTTATAGTAAAGTTGAGTGTAGGCCTATTTATTATCTATATGAATAGAAGAAAGCTTTTGTCTGTACATTGCTTAGAACTACTCATTTCAAGTTATTTTACGATTAATACATTAGAGAAACCGAACCAACCCTTAGAAAAATTTTGTCACAATCAAATCAGCTACCATAAGTAGCTGAAACTTATCAGCCCGCTGTAACTTGGACTGTAGCTATGTGTACGTCTAACTTAAAACCTAGGATCTGATTAGATTGAAAATTCAATATAGAAGCGAAGTTATGGAATTTTAAGCTATGGGTGGCCAGCTAAACTAAGTTAAACTCTATACTCGTAGCTAAAATATACAGGTATTTTTACTATAGCAAATAGGTATTGTTAGTTGATTTTAGTTTCGTTTACGTTTATCACAATTTGTTTGCTTTAAAAAAATAAGCCCCACCTACCCGAGTACTAAATAAGAAGTATGTCTAAAATAAAATCAAATTTGAGGTCAGTATCTAAAGCTGCAAAACGTAACAGAAACTCTATATCTAATAACACTTATGGACTGTACTAATAATGATATTTTCTAGTATTCTATAATTTTAATATTTTGGAAAGCCATGTATCATCTCTGAATGTTTGTAAAATACCCATCAAAAACGGGCACGTCTGCTAGTGTTTTTATAAATTCTTCCAAATAATAAACAAAACAAACTAAACAATACGTACGTGATTTTCAGATATTTGTTTAGCTTCTAATTTTATACCATTATTTTTAAATCAATAGTGGAAAATAAGCGAGGTAATAATAATTCCATAAAATCTTAATGCTAAATGTTAACTCTCTAACTCTCATCTTTTAATCTCAAGTGATTGAAAAAAAAATTACTTTGAACAAAACAATTAAATGTTAACAAATAAATATCATAATTCAGCAAATGTCAAGGAGTATTAGCACCAACTCAGCATTATTAACATAGTAGAGAGTTGGAAATGTTTGGATTCACTCTGCGAATTTCCAATATTTTCTGTAAAGCTGCATCAATCCAAGCTGCATGGCAATACAAGTTGATTAAACAATTTTTAAATTGGGAGAATAATCCCAAAGTATTCCACTCCTGAATCTGTATTTAAAGTTAGACCATTTTAAATAAGAACTCATTAAGTAAGAATTTCATTTTCTTAACATTTTCAATTTCTTCTTTAAATTTATCACTTAAGAACCGCCACCGTATGATTTTTTACACCTTTCAGTATTTTAATGTTATGCTAATATAAATGTTAATTTACCACTGTTAAAAAAATGTGGTGTTGAAAAAAGTTCAGAATTTTTAAATGTTATAGACGTTATAGAATATATAAAACGGTTGCCTGGACAACAACCTGTAACCTGGTTTCGTTAGGTTATAAGTATGTTTTCATTTCTTTAAGGTTCTGTTGGAGTTATATAAACATTAAATATGGAAAGACAGGTTTGCGATGTTAAAGAATTATTGCAGGAAAAAGCTATTGTGAAAGTATGTGCTCCTATGGTGCGTTATAGCAAGTCAGTCCATGGGACATAAACATTGTTATTTAATGTTTGTTTGCCAATTTTATTGATTTGGATATATATTTATATAATTTCTCATTTATAACCAGGAACTTCTAAATGAAATACATTTTTTTTTTTTTTGATTGACAACGATTATTATTATTTAAATAGAGATTATACTCCAGATCCAATTCAAAGTATACTTTGTGGTGGATTTTTATTCTATTAAGAAGTATTACTCTAAATCTGTTTTGTTGAATTAGAAAGTAATTTTGTTTTCAGGTTAGAGTTTCGTTCATTAGTGCGGAAGTATGGATGTCAATTATGCTTCACTCCAATGATTATAGCTAACTCCTTTGTTCAGTCACTAAAAGCAAGACATAGTGAATTCACAACAAACAAAGGTGGAATTTTACGGAAACTTTTTGTGATAATAATTATTTCATGTTAATTGTTGAGACCTGCCAAGTCGAATTATGGTGAATGAATATATAGAAAACAATTTTTCAAATGTGAATGACATTTTAGTTACATAATAACCTTATTTTTTAATGGAAACTAGTTTCCACCTTAAGAAACTTAAGGAAATTTATTTCAGCCAATTTTTATAAGAAGTGATTCAATTTTAATCTCTCTTAGAACGTTATGTTAATTCTGATTAGACACCCATTTTAGTTAGGACAAACCACATTTCCAGGTTGATTCAACAACAGGTGCTCAACTTTTAGCTTGTTAAAGTTAATTATAAAGTTAATTAGTGTAGAGATCTCTAACGATTATGGGACGACTCGGGTTGACTGTTTTACATCCTCTCCGAGGTGACTTCTAAATTTTCAATTTCCTAACTCACGAACTTGGATCATGACCAAGATTCAAACTGGAGCCTTCAGCACTAACGGCAAGAACGTTACTATTTTTAAATTTGTGTATCCATACACTTATAATTTAGTAACTTATTAAGTATCATTAATACTGGTGTCATTATAGGTCATAAACTGTGAATATCTCACAGTATTCTATAATATATGGTTGGCTACTGTGTTTAAATTACTAAAATATGAAACTCGAATTAATTGTAATTGTTGAATTCTTGTAGATGATTCTCCGTTAATTGTTCAATTTGCAGCCAATAATGTCGATGATTTTGTATCAGCAGCTGAACTCGTCTCGCCGTAAGTTAATATCTTATTCATACGTATAATTATATTTTTCTGCAGACTAATTATAGTTCGTGATAATAAATTTTTTAGTTTTTGTGATGGTGTGGATCTGAATTGTGGTTGCCCACAGCGTTGGGCTATAAAAGAAGGTTATGGAGTAGATTTACTGGCGAAACCAGAACTAATAAAAGATATGATTCTACAACTACGAAATAGAATCCCATCCCCGTTTTCCTGTTCAATAAAGATTAGAATAAAAGAAGATATCAAGTAAGTGGTAATATCTCATTTAAGTTAAAAATAGTGGTTAGAAATTGTATTGCACCTTTTTTCAAAAAATCTTTAAAATTATGAAAATCTCATCAGTGGAGATATGTATGTTAAAGTGTCTCAGAGATATTTACTTTTTGAATGAATTCTATGTACAAAATGTTTCAAATATATCTCTACTAGATTCTCTAAATTAAAGTCGTAGAATGATTGTATTATAATGTTAAACTTATTTGCCGTGAAAATTATTATTTTCTCTCCGTTTATTTCCAATGCTCTCACTTAAAACAGCTTTGATAAGCACAAAATCACTCCACATTAAATTCAAGGTGATCGCCCTGAACAAACTATTACTAAGTTGGAACAAATAATTAGATTTTTAAGAAACAATCTCCTCCCGAGTTAGTCTCCCTGCTGTTTGTCAACAGAAAAGGTTGAAAATTGTAGAATATCCAATCAGAAATAGTCCCAATACTTCCTCCTGATTATTGTTATTGACTGGTAATTTGGTAGTACATGATACATCTCGACTGTTTTGGTGAACAGAGTATTTATTTTGTTTTATTGGAATTCTTAAACGTTTATGTTACACAGTTCTTAATAGTTGTATCATGCATTTAGGAAGTGATAATGTTTGTATAATTATTATGCAAGTGTCATTATAATAGTAGCACAGCGTGAGGTTATTATTTTCATTACTTAGGTGTTTCGTTGCCTTTAACCTCTCTTGAACTGCCAAATATTTTGGGGTGGTTTTTGTATGCATAAACTATATACATTATATAACTTTTTAAATTATTATCAGCATATTAAATAAATTACTTGTGTCATTATTTGAGTGTGTATTTCTTTACAATTTGGGTTTTATTGTTCAGGAATAGTGTACAACTGAGTCAAACCGTTGAAGCTGCTGGAGCATCATTCTTAACTGTTCATGGTCGAACTCCCAAGCAAAGGAATGAACCTGTAAATGTGGAAGCAATAAGGGACATTTCGCAAAGTATTCAGATACCTGTCATTGCAAATGGTGATATCAAATCATTAGCAGATGTTGAAAATATGCATAGAGCAACATCTTGTCATGGTATACAATTCATGTGTACTACAGTTATTTATTGAATAATGAAATTTAGTAATATTTAGAATATCCTGTAAAAAAATTCCAAGAAAATTATTTTTGCAAATAGTAGTACAACCGTATAAATGTGAAGCTCAACTAGAATAATCTAAGCTGCTGTCCTTGTAGGGTTTGTTTACAGTGACTTAAAAATTGTCTGCCACAATCCAGAAATGAGTTTACTTTTTTCTTGCATTTGCCTCTTATATGAAATATAGAGTAAGGAATGTATTGTTTTCGGGTCAACATTTCGAAATCGAGTTTTCAACAGAAAAACATGTTTTGACGTTCCCTGAGTTGAACAAAATATGTTTTGCAAATCGGTCTGCCTGTGAGTTTGAGCAGGTAAGATAATTGAAAAACGAAAAGATCTGTATTTACCAAATTTCATGTTTAAGATTTTGATATCACTAGGATGAAATACCAAGATCAAACTTTTTTGGGGTATTTTATGTGAGTTTTTAAGACGTGGCTCTAGAGCTCGGCATGTGCTTTGGGTTCCTTTACAACCTCATGCCAAACATCTCTATTTTTTCTGCCGTTATTTCCATACTGAGATTATCCTAATTTTCAGATCCTCTACAACAACCTGGGAGTATACCTCATGTTAGTCCTGAGTCATCAATCTCGAGTATTGTTGCTAAGCACTGATCCTAAGATTTACGTTGCAATTTTTGTTCAAATGACTTGTTTAATTATCGCTGTCGGAGGTATCCATGTTCAGGTGTCGTAGGTTAAGACTGGAAGAACCAATGTTTCATATAATCTAGTCTAGATATTTCTGAACGGTATAACACTCCTGAAAAATCTTATATTTGTTTAATTTTCTGTTATAATTCTCCTATTTATTTCTGTGAAGCAACGATTCAACTATTTTTGTTTGTTTAATTCAGAACCAAAATATTTTTTTTTTCAGTCCATTTGCTTATGTTTCAACATCTAATGTGGTATTGAAACAGTTCCTTGAGTAAATATTCATGTATTTGTATATTTTTTTTTAAACTAGGATCCTTTTGTTTCTAACAAAACCTGAAAGGAGTCTTTAAATGATGAAATATTACAAGTTATGTGGTGAATATTATCAAGGTATGAGCAAATTTGGTTTCAGGAGGTAGTATATTTCTTGAAGGATTTAGATTTTCAACCAGTTTATGCACTGTGTGGTTTAATATCACAGAAGAGATGCATCGGTTTGCCATATTCTATCTGAGGTGGAGAAATCCTGTCCTACATTACCAGGTTCACAACCTTTACCTTTAACTGTTGTTGAAGGCGAAGAGTCTAATTAATGTGAGCGGTATATGGAAGTCCTTAAAGTTTGACTAGAACTCTGTTGGCACTGTCAAGAGCCTGACAATACTCAATGAAAGTGTACATCGATTTTGTATTCTCAGCCCTTTTCAAATAATGCTTCTTAACCAAAATTTCATCCGTAGTACTACTTCCTCATCGTAAACCACTCTGAAAAATCATTTCGAAGTTCAACGAAGAAATTGAATTAAAAAAAATCAAGAATGAGGGGAAATATTGTATAATTTCTCAAAAATTTGTAAATAATTCAGTCTCTTTAAGTTCTTTACCAGACGCTTTTTTTTAGTTGTTCAGTCGCTTATAGGAAATCATCCGTATCCGGCTTTTTTTTCATATTTCACCTTGAGGACTTATTGGAGTTTTGTTCAGGTGTATTCTCCTGTCTGTCTGAATCAAATAGATCATTAAATATTTACCCGTCTGTTAATTACTTGTTATTTTATTCTCTCTTATCTTTCCTTGTTTATCTATGCATGTTGGAGAATTTAAAAAATTACGTCTCCACACAAAAGAGTTTTATATCGAAACTAACAACGCATCAGGTTTACATCTAAAAAAAAAGTTTGTTTTTTAGTTTTGTACATTTGTATGTTGTTAGTTTTGACACAAAACTTTGATATCCTCATCATGAGTAACACCACATTATAACAGATTGCACAAGTAACCAATCTAGGCAAGTGTTTGTTATTGTTTGGAAAGTTTGATTTATATATTTAACAGATCCGTGAATTTCCTGGTCTCATACTAATTCTTAACTTTAATAATCTTTTCTTTGCTACGAATAATGATTTTGGTGAATCGAAATCATTTCTTTTTTGCGTTACAGCATTATTAACGCTATTAATTTCTTGGTTTCAAAGCTTCACGGCATTCCTCATTCACCGCTTCCTCAATGACCTTGCTTGCTCATACGTTTCTGTTTACCGTCTGTCTTGATGTTTCATATTTTAAAATCAATTTTTTTTTTGTCATTTTCCAATTTCCTCTTGTTTATTAAAAGCGAGGTATGGTGTTTTCTAAATTTAAATATTGCCATGAAGTGGTCAGAATAGCAGTAAACATTCACGCTATTCTAACATCAGTTATATAAGAGGAATTGTTTGAGACAAGTACATATCTAGTTCTTATTGTAACATTAATTTATTGATTAATTGCATTAGCAAATTGACATAAATGTTTCCATAATCATTTCTCAAAGAATGTATAACATATTGACTTGCGATTAATTATTTGTAAAGATTCTATTTTTTACATGTTTATTATGATTCAATCAATTTACACAAGATACATTTAGAAAATGACATAACAGTTGCTTAATTTAATGAGTAAAGTAATTGTTACAGGTGTTATGAGTGCTAGAGGATTGTTACACAACCCAGGACTATTTGCTGGTCACAGCCGGACACCACTGTCCTGTGTCAGTGACTGGATCGCCTCTGCCTCCCATACTTCATTCAACACATTCCATCATCACCTTGTTTTTATGCTTGAGAAGTTGTTAACCAGAGATGTGCGTTCTAAATTCAATTCGCTCACTACCAGAGAAGAAGTTTTATCTTTTTTATTTAATTATTTCCCCTCACTTCCCCCATTCGATTATTCTTTTCCACCTGAGCCTCTCACCTATACTGATAGACCAGGGAAATATTTTAATAGTCAAATATCACAAACAAACCAACAATGGGAATATTATCTTGAAGGTGTTAATATATTTTCTTAGAAGTATATCGTTGTTTTATTTCCTTTTTTAATTTTATCCACTTCCGATTCTTCAGTCAAATAAATTTTCATCCGTTTTTAACCGAAGTATATTCAATATTTGGAACCGGACCCGGAAGGCAGGAAAGTCTGCTCTATGGTCTGCTACTGTAGTTTACCATACTTTTGTGGAGATTTTGTTATTAAACTGTATAATGGGCTCCTAAAATACTAACATTTCCCCTTACATACGCATAGTGGTATGTTTTGTAATTTTTGTACTATAGAGTATCTGCACTTAATTTCAAATGAATCGGACTTTGTTAGAAAGAAACTGTCAAGTCCTCCAGAAAATAATGCATATGTCGTAATTGCTCAAAGGACACGCGTAATGCATAAATGAAACCTACATATCCAAGGCTACTTCACCTGGTCATGCAGTGTCAGAATATATACATCTACGGTTATGGCCTTCTGTATATATCAGAGCCTTTCTGTAAATCCTTAGGAGTAGTTTGGAAACAAGCAGACAACCACTAACTTTATTGTGTTATATTCATTTTGCGCTCTCTCTCTCTCTCAATATATATATATTGTTTTCTATGAGTTGTCCGGGGAAAGAAATATGATTCGTTGAAATGCTGACCAATAGGAGAGTTGAGTTAGTAGGTCCATGCATGTTGTCCCAGTTACCCACTGCTCAGCGAAGCCTTCGTTATTCCGCCAATGGTTATAGAGGTTGCACAGTCCCTCTGTGAAATAAGATTATTGAAAACTCGAGCCTCACCTTGCAGTGAACTCCTGTTTCCTTTCTATTATTGTTTTTTGTGGTGGTTGGGTGTTGGTTTCGTCTATTATCTGCTACGGAAATTGAATTTATTTTAATTGATACTCTCATTTGTCTTCTATGAAAAGCAGCCTTGTCTTCATGTCAATGGGGGTAGAGGTTTTAATCAGTCCCTCTTGATTAAAAGGTGTTGACACTCAACTCCAACTTCTTCACATAGAGACCCATTCGAGTTATTGCTTTTGATATGTTTCCTCTTCGGCCGGTTTTTGTTACTATGAAAAGGCTGCTTTTCCATAGAAAAGGTAAAGATACCACCACCAGGTCAACAATGCAGAATTTTCCACATTCAACCAGCAATAGCAGTAGCAGTAACAACAACCGACCGAAGAGGAAACATAGTAACAAAAACCGGCCGAAGAGGAAACATATCAAAAGTAATAACTCGAATGGGTCTCTATGTGAAGAAGTTAGAATTGAGTGTCAACACCTTTTAATCAAGAGGGACTGTGTAACCTCTATCCCCATTGACATGAAGACAAATGAGAGTATCAATTAAAATAGATTCAATTTCCGTAGCAGATAATAGACGAAACCAACACCCAACCACCACAAAAAACAATAATAGAAAGGAAACAGGAGTTCACTGCAAGGTGAGGCTCGAGTTTTCAATAATCTTATTTCACAGAGGGACTGTGCAACCTCTATAACCATTGGCGGAATAACTGTTACTTCGCTGAGCAGTGGGTAACTGGGACCGCACGCAATGGACCTACCTACTAACTCAACTCTCCTATTGGTCAGCATTTCATTGATCATTGGTCAACAATATATATATATAGGAATTCATGAGAGCACACTCTTAACGCCCTCAAAAACATATTTCTAAAAACAGAAATTTTAACATTTTTTGGATGGGAAGAATAAAAGTGAACATATGCAAGTACATTCGTAGGTTTTCTATATACACTAAAGCGTAGCCTATAGATCAGGACATCTAAGAAGGGCAAATTCTCTGCTGAATTCCTTAATGAAGAGATTAACAACATTAGGTCAATTGCCCTTTCATTAAAATATCCCTCCTCTTATACCGATTTAGCTTTGAAGGGTGCTAAAAAAAACTTTCTCTAATACTTCAACAGAAGCTCCGTACATTGTCAAATTCTATAGTTTTACCATATCATTGGACCCCCTTCCAAGATTAGCCAAACAACTTAATTTTAATATAGTGTTTTCTAATCGTAATAATGTGGGTAATATGTTAATAAAAAACTCTCCCAGCGAATTGGAGTCCGGTGGTATTTATAAAATTGTGTGCAAAAATTACCATAAAATTTATATTGGTCAAACTGGTAAATCATTAAAGACACGAGTAAAACAACACCAATACAACGTAAGTAGACAGGAAAAAAGTAGTGTCTTATTCTTGCATGTAAAAAATGAAAATCATCATATTGATTGGACAGGAGGTAAATTTATTACCTATGAAAAATCAATGTTGTTACGAAATATTATTGAATCGTCTCTAATTAAATTTAATAGATCAAATATTATAAACATTAGTAACGGTCTCTTCAAACTTGATACTTTCGTTACGAGGGCAATAGCCTCTTCGAAGAGGGTTGACAGCTAGCGGATAGATTTTTACTTTTTCTTACTGTACTCCTTTGTTTCCCCAAACATCCCTTTCTGGACATTAGTCCTTTCCTGCGCTTTCACCCTTTTAAAATACCACTCTTCTCAACTCCTCACCAGATGTTTCCTGCATCTAGTGTTCAGTTGGGTTTTTGACTCTGACGAAGACTGCTTGTTACGGTTGAAAGATCTTAGTCTTGTTTTCCCATTTCTTATTGTGGTTTGATCATTGATATATATATATATCAACATCCAAACCGCAATAGGGTAATCAGTTGTTTTGATAGAAAGATCTCTGTCATAAGATTCTGATTTTTTTTAGATAATAGTGCCTGTATATCACATTTTGGAAGTTACCACTTATTTTAAAGAACTTGAAATAGAACTAAGAGAATAATTTGTGAAATGAAATATTTTGGTTTATTAAAAAAAAAAAGTATTTTAATTAGCTGTATACATTTCTACCGTATTCGTGATCAACACAAAAAAAACATAAAAAAATGTTATACCAACCAAAAATTTTTGATTTTATCTGTTTGAGGACTAAGATGATACCATATATAGTTAGTCCCATACTTAAGATACCCTGACAGTAGTCAGAACTGATATTTTAACTGATGATGTATACAACTAATAGATAAGAGGCAAGTCCAGATCATAAGGAAAACAAAGATTTTCATTTTTATTCTAGTTTAATATATAAAGTTAAAATAATTTTAAACTATCAACTATAAAATTTTGAGTTCACAAGGAAATTATATAGTTGGTATAAAATACAATCCTATATTTAACATAAACATCACGACTTTGGTAAAATATTAATTAATACAGAATACCATTGTGACCACTTCGGTGTAGCAGATGTATTAATATCTGATAGCAATGTAATATCTTGTAGTAATATTCTGCTTATTTGTGAGTGATTCAGGTTACCATTAAGAAAATTGAACATTTGGACACTTGTATTAATGAAATGGAAGAAAACAATAAAACTGTCAGTATTCTTTAATAAACTAGTTAACATCTTGTAAGAAAGTAGAAATAGTTTACATCCAATAATCAGTCTTGTAACATATATTATATGAGGTAACTCAAGTATGGTCGTCTTTATTGACTATGTTGTTTTAACAATATGAGATTCACTTTTTTCTAACAGCTTAGGACTTACTGGTGTACTTCTCTTTTCCACTATAGTGCTAGCGTTAATTTTTGAATACCGAGTTAGTATAGTACCTGATTTTTTGATACCTTTAAATTCATTACGCTTAAAAGTTTTTCTTAAAATATTATTAGTCCCTGTTGCTTCAATTTCAGAAACTGAATTCAAACCATTTCCGCGATTTGTTATAAGCTTTTTTTTAAATATCTTTTTTTCCTTAGTTTTATCCAACGAAGAAACTATTCCTTCTATTCTAATAATTCTAGATGTTGCTGTTCTTTTATAAGCACAACCGTTTGTTTGCTCATTTTGTAATAAACTAGTTTTTTCAGGACATTTTTCAGGACTCTTCGGTTCCGTCAGACTTTCGCACTCACTGTGTGTATGTTGTAGCAGAAGTTGTTTTGAATCGAATTTTTTACCACATTTTTCACATTCACCACCAATAACAACTTTATGATCATGTAGTTTCATGTGAGCAACTAAATTGTCTTTCCTTGTAAAAGTTGTACCGCACAATTCACAAGTGAACTTGATTTCCAAATGAGTCGAATCAACATGTCTTTTTAAATGTATTTCTCTATAGTAACCTTTACCACAAACAACACAAATATATGCCCTTTGACCTGAAATCACAATTCTCAGTTATGTCTAAAATTAATAGAGCAATAATTAGTAAGTATATGGTAATACAACCTTCATGTATTAATTTATGACAACGAAGAGTTCGTGACGTTTTAAAAACTTTCGAACAAATATCGCAAGTCAATTTTTTCCTCGTACGAGAAACTGATGTTTCATGACACGCTGTTTCAGGTGGAAATATAGTTTTTTTCCTGGCATCTACTGAATCACTGCTACCGCAACCACTAATATTTTTGGTTTCACTAAGAGGAATATCACTTTCTTTACTGATTGGATTAGAGTTTTTCTGTCCTGGTAGAGTCCTACACTTTTCTATTGGAGTGTCACAATCTAATCGACCACTCATAAGTTGTAATAATTCGGAAGAATTATTTATAATATTTGGTAGTTTGTTTCCATCACTGTCAAAATTTCCTTCAAATATTAAGATACCACTTTGCCTACAAAATGAAAAAAAAAAAAAACAGTTCATTAATCCTTCTTATATGTATTTTAAGTTAGTAGCAATTAACTTTAGTAGATTATAAATATTTACACACATTTCAAAATTATACTTTGATTCATAATCTTGTAGGTTAATTTAATGAAATATATTGAATAGGACAGATAAGTTAAACAAGCCTCAGTTTGTTTTAAATCGCTCTCGAACATACGATCAACATTGAACTCAAGGTTGACAATAAGAACCGAATTCTTTGATTTGGCTAAATTTCATCATTGGCTTGATTAACACCATTAAATAGGACAAGAACATTAGTATAAAAACCCTGGTCAATTTATAAAAAGTATAATTTTCCTTCCTAAAGGACTAAAGAAATATTAAAAAGTGCAATTTTACTACTAAAAATAACAAAGAACTAATTAATTTCATCAATAGTAAAAGCCATGATGAAGTAATAACTACTATAGAATAGTAGTGTTTTTTGTTCCTTTTTTATGAAGCTATTTTGTTTCTTTTTTAAACTAAATAAGTAGAAATGGTTGGCTCTCTGGTTAAGAAAGCTTTGTAATAAAGGTTTAATGGACTTATTTAGGATTTATATATGACTTTTCAAACAGATATAAATAGAATTTTTTTTAAAGTAACAAAAAACTATTAAAATATTAACAGTATATTACTCATTATCGTAAAAGTGGTAAAACTTCATAATTATCAATTCTGTAATGAACAGAACTGAATAATAATCATATATTTATGATGGTTCAAAAATACGCAAGAATTTATAATATATTTACGCATATATTCAAGTATTATAAATATTTAATAATTTAAAAAGAAGTAAGTAATAATAATGCAATGTCTCATGGTACATTATATACATTTTCACACCTTACTTTTATTTTCCACGAATTCTAATTGTCATTACTTCAAATATATTAAAACTTATAACCTTAGCTACTTTATAAGATAGATATAACAAAGAGAACTCCTTAAGAAAAAAGCATAGGGAAGATAACTTAATTATACATTACGACTTTTAAGCCATATATAATGCAATAAAATCTTATAATATTTCAAAATGATAAAAGAGCTTAGTTGAGAAAGTAATAAGAATTCTGAAATCTTCTGGTTAAAATATACTCTAAACTTTGCTAAATTTATCGTAAAAATGTCAGCAGTGAACCTTTTAAGTTTGGTATTTCATTGTTTAGAGTAAATAACAGCTTTTTTATATCTATGGTGTTTTCTATCTTAATAAACTTATTGAACTATGTTAAAAATAATATCACATTAATAAATAAAAAATATGACACATTCCATAAGGCAATTAAAAAACCCATTCCTCATTTTTTATTTTTTAATTACAGCCGATCAATTTCTTATGGAATGGATTTTTGTTGGGAAATACTACATATTCGCTGGAGAATATTATAATTAGTTAAGTGAGCACCATACACTATACTATTTTTAAAAATTGACTAATAATGAATTCATCTCAAATTCAAATTTAATGTAATGATTTGGAAATATATGAAACTAAAGTGATTTCTTTAAATTTCATTTTACACATAGTAACAGTTATTGAATGAAAATACTTACTCATTCTCACTTGGTATGTTCAGTGTATCTGCCTTATCTAAACTAACAAGAATGAATTCATTATTTGGTGGCAAAGACGACGGGGACATGTTATTTGGTATATCACTGTTAGTTACTGATTCAATAACCTGAAAAGTTATTATTCTCTGTATAAATTAAATTCATATATATTTTAATTATTTCAAATTGTAAAAATGTGTAATTCTTATGAATAATAATTGAAAATTGATTATTTTTTTTTAACATATTAAGACAATTATAAGTAAGGAAACGCTAGGATTAAATTATAGGATGACAGAATTGAAATAAGAGCCTTGGGTACAACTTACTTACGGTCAGTATTCTGAAGATTCGTATTTTGAAGAACTAATCACTGGTGTGACAGATTAGTGTATGATAGTTTCGTTAA
Organism: Hermatobates lingyangjiaoensis; assembly: GCA_026182355.1. Lineage (NCBI taxonomy): Eukaryota > Metazoa > Arthropoda > Insecta > Hemiptera > Hermatobatidae > Hermatobates > Hermatobates lingyangjiaoensis. The sequence continues at coordinate 2,115,289 of JAPFBL010001931.1, read as the reverse complement.
TATTTCATCATATAAATGTATATAACATCATATAAATAGATATGTATATTATTAGGATTATGAGTTCAAAAATTACAAAAATTTATGGTAGGTATACAGGACGATGAGGACTACTTGAATGGACATCACGATCAACCAACCTAACATCATTGGACTGCTTCTGTCGGTGTACTGAAAGAAAACGTTTGCGACCATATGCCAAAAACAAATTCCAGAAATAAGAAATCGATTTCAGATAAATTTCATGAAATTACCTTCAAAATAGGTTAACAATTTTGTATCAGTGTCACTTATAGTGTTCAAGAGGAACATTTTTAGATATAAACTAAATTTTAAAGTTCATAACTTCCCTTTAAGTTTTGTTGGATCTCATTTTACTTGACAAATTTTGACACGAAATAACCATCATATAACTTTTGTTTATATATTAAATTAATCTATTTCTTTATTCATGTACAAAAGCAAATAAAGTATAACAAAAAAAAGTTTTAACTCTGTTTCACTCAATAAAGGGCGTTACTTATGCCATACCCTGAATATATAAAGTAATGATCGTTATAAATTCTATTTCTTTTAATTTAATGAATTATAATTACACAGAATTTTTCCTCGATAAATCATTTCATAAGGTAAAGGTACAAAACCAAAACCTTAACTCAGCAGGGGGGTTTCCCTTGACTTCTTTCCCTAAACCCTTTCTTTTACACAAAGATAAACTAACATTCTCCTGCATTCCTACTTCTAAATTGACGCAGATTATTAATTTTATACATTTTACTACTTACCTCACTATGTATATCAGGCTTAAAAGGAGGATTGCTATTAAAACTTCCATTTATATTTTCTTGATCGTCCGGCAAAAAGTTTTCATTTGTATTAAGCAATAAATGACTACTTCTATTCTGGGATACAGAATTGTCTGCTCCTACCTAAAAATATTACACAAAATGTCAAGCAAGAGAAAAACAATAGACGTTATTAGTGATTTTAATTCTAAACCTTCATTTTAATCCTTATACTTGTACTTTTAGAATAAATTAAGTTCTATAAAATATGTAGTGTTCTCCATCCAACTTTAGTAAATGCAAATTTATTAACAACTAATGGATACGATTAATCATTACACAAATTACTATGTAAAACTATTCAATGGTTTTTGAAGAGTCAAAAACCCGACTGAAACACTAGATGCAGAAAACATCTGGAGAGGGGTTGAGAAGAGTGGTATTTTAAAAGGGTTTTGACTCTTTACGAAGACCGCTTGTTGTGGTTAAAAGATCTTGGTCTTGTTTTCCCATTTCATAGATACATATACATATATATTTTATCAAACCACAATATGAAATGGGAAAAAAAGTCTAAGATCTTTCAACCACAACAAACGGTCTTCTTCAGAGTCAAAAACTCAACGTTGGGTTGGTTGGTTAGTTGGGTTTTTGACTCTTGGGTAGACCGCTTGTTACGGTTGAAAGATCTTAGTCTTTTTTTTTCATTTCATATTGTGGTTTGATAATTGATATCATTGTTATTGTTATATATATACATTAGATTCATAAAAAGAACAGACATAAAAGAAATCACAGAAACTCACTGTCACGGCGACTCACATCTATCTTCATGATGATGAGGCAATCGAAATGTAATAGTGTGATTTCTTTAATGTGTGTTCTTTTTGTGAATCTAGTTAATTTAGTTCGTTAGTTTCATTTAATTGGTTATACATATTAAAAAATAGGGGGGAAAAATAATGACAATAGAAAAACTAAGCAAACTCTTATCAAACTTTCGAACAAGTCCTTAATCAGAACAATGAGTGATTGAAAACAGATAGGGCAACAATAGAAGAGTTGGAGTCCACAGTGGGTATGGACAGAAGTAATGGGGGTGAGTATCTTTCCCCATTCATTCCAAATAGATAAACAGGTTCCTGTCTACATTCAAATATATGATGAAATGATAGTTTCCAGCTACATCCGAACTCTTTTAGCAGTGTCTGAGATAAGTACAAGGGTTGGAATAATATTGAAGCATTGAAATATATAACTATAGTAGTTGTATTAGGTGACTTGTGTCCTAATGGGTAGGGAATTACAGGTATAGGATCATTGAAAATACCATTCAAAATATAGTCGTAAAGGCTATACATTTTGGATCTACAACATTACATTCTTGTATTCCATCATTTTCATCATGTCTATTCTGTGAGTATATCGTGAAAGATAAAGAGATTGCAATGATTTTCCAGATGTTTATAACAAACTGTAGGTGTTTGTCAAGGGTACTGTTTGATGGTAAAGTCTACGAATTTTCAATAATAATTTAAATATTTAATTAATTTTTCAGAGTCCATAATGTATACAGTCATACATACATCATGTTGTAAATCAAATAATATTCAAATAATCAAGCTAACTATTCTTATTTAGTTTTCTTTTCTTCAATAAGAGTTATTAAACTAAATGCAATAAAAAATAGTTACCAAAAACCTTAAAAAACAATTTCCTAAAACTGGTAAGCGCAACAAGAATCTTGGGAACTAAGAATCTTCCTTGTGTGAATTTTCAGAGATAAATAATGTGCAGATAGGACCTCAACCAAAGATAGATGATAAAGATAGATGATATCCACATATAGAAGCAGAAGTAACGGAGTTTTAAATGAGACTGTGTCAGGATGACGTCATTCAGCGTTGAACTGAGACCTATACGAAGTGAAGTTTTCGAAGAAGAAAATCAATTAAATGCCGTATACATGAGAGACACTTCAGCAAAATAATCTAAAATGTGGGAGTTTTGAGAAGAGGATAAGATGCCCGATAGTTTGAACGAAAGTATATTTTTAAAGGGCTCATCAATCTTAAAAAGAATTGACGTTTAAAAAAAAGTTAAAAACGATTTTTTTCACCAAAATCAAATCGAATTCTAACAATACAAATGTTAACAAAACCTACAATATAGTTATCATAACATACATATCATGCAGTAAGTTCGAAAATATAAATAAAATAAAACATTCTAACATTGTGCAATCAGTTATCTATCATGTGGTATTTACCCTACAATAATTGTTAGTGTAATTAAAATGTTAACAGGAAATTAAAAAAATATTTTAAAATATAATAAAGGCAATTAATTGAAAGTATATCTAGGTAGAAGATTTATAGTTGATTTAAATGAAGAAACAAAAGAATACTTTCAGACAGGATGACAATTTCCATTCACTTCCCAGACCTGTGTGCATTACATCACTGTTGCTTAAGCCAGTTTCTATATCAGGCAACGTGAGAATCTGAAAAAAATCGTACACTGAAATTACTCTAAACTGATATCACTGATTGCTGATTATTCTATAAAATACTGTGCACAAAAAACAAATGCACACAATCTGTGGGATAAACACATAGACATTGAATGTATTATAACAAAAAATAACAATACCTTTTTAACCTCAAAATCCATAAGAAATTTACGTTTAAAACACAAGTTACTTTATACTTGGTACAAATTACATAACTAAATATATTATACTCGATTAAGAATCAAAATAATATTGCAAATCGTTAAACATTATATTGTTAATAAAGGTTGTAGCCATACCTGAAAACTGTTTACTAGATCTTCCTGACATGAAGTTTGTAAGCTTGCACTTAGAATATCACCAGTGCAAGAAACTAAAGGTTCCACTCCAACATCCGTATTGTTTACTTCCGACACATTAAGACAGTTATCAACACCCAAACAGTCAGGTATCACTTTCAGATAGAGTTGTGGAAGGGACTGGCAATTGGTCTTTACAGAACTGTAGTTTAATACTTCTTTTAAGTTTAACTAAATCAAATAAGCCCAAACAGTTTCATTATAATGGCATTCAAACATAAAAAGAATTATTTTACAAATATTAAAATACCATATCGTCAGGAGTTGCCTTCCCATCAAGTATATTGATACTTCTAAGCAAAATAGCCTGATTTTTTATACAACTGAGTCTAAAATTGTTGAAATCCTCTAGCTTACTGTAGCAAAGTTTGCAAATTTTTTTTGGTAAACGATCATTTTTATCAATCTACACACAAAACAAGTGGTTAAAATACAATTGGTTGTAATTTAATGAAGAAACAAAACTATTATTATTGACTCCTACCACTATGGAGTCAGTAAATTCACCTAGAAAATTTAATTATTACCTTTAATGATATACAGGAGCAAATTTTATCAAAAACGTCTGATTTGTTACCACAATTACTAAATATTTCAAACGTAGGTTCAACATATGAAGCACATAAACGGCAAACATTTAAAAGCATGTTTTAGTCTAACTCAAACCAAAAAAATTAAATCAAAACAAGATCGCCATATGTTCATATTCAAACAATGTGTATACACAAGCAAGCGTGTCCCAAAAAATATCACTAAAATATAGTATTGTGATTTTTGAAATTAGAAGAACGATGGTTTTTCAAAAAATATAATAGCCAACACGAATTAATGCATTAAGCATCAAATATAAATTTAACTTCTAATTGGTACTTTAAATTTCAAAGTTTTCTTTTAGAAGAATTAATATTAAACAATCTATATTTAATTTTGAAAAAAACATGCATACGGAAGTTAAAACCTGTAAATTTCATGAAAGGCATACAATTATGCATTATTCTTTAATATTTTTGTTTTTTGTGAATTCTCAACATTATGTTTTTTCAGACTTTCTTCTTTTCTATTTTTGAAATTTGTTTTCTCTAGGATATATATTGTCATTCGATTTAAATTTAATTTGTTTAAAATTAATTATATTTATTTGTACTCAGTTTAAAATAGAGGGTGTTGTATAAAATATTTTTTTGGTGAATCTCCCAAATGTACGATTGAGATAGAAGGTAAATTGTATGGCAGAATAAAATATCTGAGTTGGTTATTTACAGGAAGAAATATTAATGAAGTTGTCAATATAGCAAAGGCATTTTATAGAGAATGTATTCTTAGGTGTTACACTTATACGATAGTCTTTGCATGTATATTGTAATGGTAAAGAACGATTCTGTTCTTCGTCAACAAAAAATTTTTGAGTCACAATTTCTAGGAATGTTTACTAACTTGGGTTGCTCAACGATAAAACGTTAAAATATAATTCCATCAATATGTTAAACACTTTAAAACATATCTAGTAGAGTAAACATGTTTTAAGGGTTTTGAATAATTTATATATTATTAAATATTTATATATAAGTGATTTGAAGTACAAAATAAAATAAAATACAAAGTGAAAACACAAACACTCACTACGATATTTTGATATCCGAAGGATGTAGGAAAATTTTTCCTACCACGAAATATTGTGGTCAGTTTTTGTGTTTTCTTCTGTGTGATTTCTCTCTATGTTTTCTTTTCTATTTTATACTTCCATTCTGATCTTCTCCTGATGTCGAGCTGTTGTTTGAAATTCAATCATATACTTGTGCGTGCTTTATTCTTTTTTTTTTTATTTCTGTCTATCCCAGTAGGCCCACATAACTAATATTGGTATATTTATTATATAAACAACAAAAAATTGCATAAAAATGAACAAAACATTACGACGATAGATATTTCGTAGTCACTTATTTCTTTGATATGTTAGACTAAATACACCCTCCCATTTCACTGGTCTCAAAAGGACGAACTGTTGTTCAAAATAAATATTAATTGTAAAAGTGTTTCTTCTGTTTATATCCTCTGTAATTTTTAGTTTTATAAAGTCCATTTATGTCGCTTTTTTTCTCATTTTGCAAATATATATATAAAGAAAGGGTCCTAAAAATTAGTTCTAGAAACAACAGAAATTGCACTGAAAGAACACATAGAAAGGAATAGAGACAACTTAGTTCTATATCTTGGATCTCATCAGAAATGAAGTGGGCTGACCGACCACTATATATATATATATATATATTATAATATACCAAATATAATATATATAAAATAAATTTATATAATATGTTGTAGAGTAAAAACAATGATTCGCGCTCTTTGCTCTCGACGTGGGGAGATCTTTCTCTCACTTCGTCCTCTCTACTAGTCTACTTCCTGATGACGAACAACAGTTCGAAATATTGAATTCTGTAAGTTTTCTTTGTATTCTCTTTTCTGTGTCGTGCTTTGTGTAATTTAAATATTTATATATATATAAAAATAAATATATATAGTTCAATAATCAAACCACAATAAGAAATGGGAAAACAAGACTAACATCTTTCAACCGTAACAAGTGGTCTTCGTCAGAGTCAAAAACCCAACTGAAGTTCGGTTTTTGACTCTGACGAAGACCGCTTGTTACGGTTGAAAGATGTTAGTCTTGTTTTCCCATTTCTTATTGTGGTTTGATCATTGATTGTTGTTTCACGTGTTTATGTGAAATCTTTTTATATATATAGTTCAATGTAGAAAAAGAACCATAAAGAAATTAATTTAATTTCTTTATATTTCTTTTTCTACATTGAACTATATTTGTCCGTTTCGGATCGTATTTCCAACCAATATATCTATATATTCACATAAAAATCGGAAAGACAATCCAAACTGGGCACAATACGAGTTGAAAATAGAAAAAGGGTAACACAAAGAGTAAAGAAACACAGTCACAAACTCAAATTTTCTTGCAATCCCAACGGCTACTTGTCATTGCGTCTACAACGTGCTTGGTCTCCCTTTCTCTTTTCTCTTGAAGACGGATTGCCAAAAATTTGATTTTGTGTGTTTTATATATATATGATCAAACCGAATGGGAAAAAAAGACTAAGATCTTTCAACCGTAACAAACGGTCTTCGTCAGAGTCAAATCGCAACGTTGGGTTGGTTGGTTAGTTGGGCTTTTGAAAACTTTTGAAAACAGTTGGTTAGTTGACTCTAACGAAAACCGCTTGTTACGGTTGAAAGATCTTAGTATTTTTTCCCCATTTCATATTGTGGTTTGATCATTGATATATATATATATTATTTTTATTATTATTATTATTTTATTGATTCTCCAGTTGGCATGGATGGCTATGGAAAGGTTATTACATTGACCAACTGAAGCCAACGACCATTCATACGAAGGTTTAACTTATTAGAAGTTAAGCCAACATAAAAAGAGTCACACTGAGTGCAATCCAGTCAGTAAACGAATTCTTGTTGGAAGAGGTACAGGAGGTATTGACATGAATAGGGTAGGAATGATCGTTGAGAAGGGAATCGAAGGAAGGATTAGGGTTGATAATCAAGATTGGGGAACCTCCCAGTCTAAACAGTATTTTTTCCCACTCTTCTCTTCAGTCTTGATCCTGACCGTGGAATGAAACAATGTGGACGCCGTTTGTGGACTGAAACAATGTGGCTGTCAAACTTGTTCGATTATCAACCCTAATCCTTCCTTCGATTCCCATCTCAACCATCATTCCTACCCTATTCATGTCAATACCACTTGTACCTCTTCCAACTGCGTTTACCGACTGGATTGCACTCAGTGCAACTCTTTTTATGTTGGCTTAACTTCCACTAAGCTAAGCCTTCGTATGAATGGTCATAGGGCTTCAGTCGGTAAACGTAGTAATCTTCCTATAGCCATTCATGCAAACTCCCATGGCCTCAGCTTCAATGATTGTTTCCGAGTTCAAATACTTAATCAGATCCCCGATTCTAATACGAAAGTAACATTAAGAGCTTCTGAGGAAGCATACACATGCTTGCTTGCTGCTCGTTCTTCCCCTGGACTCAACCTCAACCGTTAATTGTTATTATAATTATTTTAAAAGGTTTTTTTAAATATTTTAATTTTTTATGTTGTTATTATGTTTTTATTCGTTTTTTGCTTTTTAATTTGGCTTTTCACTTCCTTCCCCTCCCTTCTCGCTGGGTGGTTGTAGTGGGGGGTACTGACTAACGGTTGTGCTGCTACCGTTATATATATTCTGTATATATTATTAATATATTAATAGTAATATATTATTATTAATATACTATAATTAATAATTAGTATAATATATTAATATACAGAATAAGATTATTCTGTATCTATATATATATATATATATATATATATATTCTGCATTCACGGTCTTTTTATTAACAGATTCTAGCCTCCTGGCTATTTTCCTTATCGTAGGTGGTAAACTATAAATCAGGTTCGCCAATGACGTTTCCAGGTAGATAGGGTGAACGAAAAGAAATTTAACTTCCTGTGATCAATATTTCTATCCGACGTTCGTGATCAAGAAGAAAGTCGAAGGGAAGGAGAAGAGGTACGAGCGTTCACGACTGTGGATGGAAGGCGACTGACTTCTTCAGGTTTACATAAAACCAAAGAAGTTGTATAAACTCCGAAATGTATTGGGTTCATTTCAGTTTAACTTAGCAATCGAATACATTATGAACCTTGCAGTCGTATAAGTCATGGACAGCATCAATGTAATATATTACAATCTTTTAAAGGAAGTAAATAGTCATCAATAAAGTGGCACCATTATTATGTGGTATGATACCTACTCATAGCAATAATAACTTCATGAACCAACAAATAGTTTAAAGTTAATTATTATATTAATTAATCAGTGTCTTGATTTGAGGGATCAAGTACTGAACTGAATCTTGGCTAAACAGTCTATTAATCAGAAATATTTTCAATAATTTTATAATATAGTTTCACTGTTTGATACGTATATCGGATAGAATAAAAAGAAAGAAAGTGAGAGAGAGAAAAGAGAGTTTGAGGGGGGGGGGGGGGGAGAGTTTTCGGCATTTATCAAACCACAGTTTTAATAAAAATCCCTTAATTCAAAAGTCATTTTCAAGATTATTTTATATTTCAAGACAGGTGATTCCATGGATAATATTTCTTTTCATCCATCAAATTACTAGATAACCAATTTATCAGGATTTATTTAATGTTGTTGTAGAAGTAAGATAGAAGGAAGAGATCTTTCCATAAAACAAACAGAAAATCTGTCCTATATGCAATTATTTGCACTTCAGGAGGACTTAATATATGGCATTCAATTATTTATTAGAAAGAAATAGATTATGATCTTTTATAGTAGATCCATCTTTACATATGCTTTAAACCTAAATTATATTTACGATCATTGTACGTTTATATTAAATGTTATATACGTTGTAGAACAATTAATTAATTTAACCTGATAATTAATTTAATCAGGTTAAAAGTAAATTGGAATGATAATATATATCATAGGGAAAAGAATGTCGAAAATAAACCTTTGGCGGATCTTAGTTCCTTTTTTAGTTTTCGTATATACTTTATAAATTGACGTAAGATGAGATAATGTTATGACAACCGTAACTTCAACAATTACATTTTAAACATTTGGATTAGAAAAGAATCAGTGATTGATAATGAAAAACCATACATATTTGTCTAAATTTAACCAATATGTTTTTTAAACCAAGAACAATGAAGTTTTAGATTTTATTGCAAAATAGAACCGTCTTATTTATTTTTTTTATTACTCATTAGCTGTATTGTAATTTCAGAAAACTGTGATAATTCTTTACAAACTTGAATGTTCACTAATTGTGATTACAAATATGAAACTTTTCAATTCCCAAATAATTTTGTTGGTATGCTTGAAAATAGCAAACTGTATAGTTCAGCTTTCAGATGCTGTAGCATAGAAATAACATTTCATAATGGTCCAATTGGTTTTGGATATATTAAACTAATTATTCATGATACTTATTTTTAAGGAAAAAGCATGCTAAATTCGAATTATACATTTTGCAACTAAAAAAGATTTGTTTTCTGAAAGGGAAGAGCATGTTCGTAATTAACTGTATTAATTTGAGTTAAAATTAGGGCTTGTAGTTACTAAAATATAAGAACTAGTTATTGCATTATTTCAATCTCAAATTTGAATCTCAAAAAATATTCTTGAACATGCTTTCCCGACACCCCTATATATTATTTGAATGCTAGGATATTATGAATACATAGATTTGACAAGTTTAGCAGAAAAAAAGTTTACATTTTAGGATTTATGTATATCACAAAAATCCTGTTTAATAGTTCAATGATATCAAATAATCATTTTATACAAGATTTTTTCATATTATAAAATGACGGACTGCAAATTCATAATATTTTAATACAACCCTAGAATTTGCTACAAGTCATAATTTTATTAAGTTCATAAATATATTAAATTAACCTTTTTATTAGTGACTGTGATATTCTCCGAGTTATTTGAACGTTTCAGTCACAATATTTGATTAGAGGATCAATAACACCTTCAGATAAGGAACTAGGTATCAGGAAAAGTATGATCAGAAACATGCGTCCCGAAGGAAGTTTGCTAAAGGAAAATTCTTTGTTCAAGATATATTTCATGTGTTCCATTGTTAACTGCCTTATGTTTAGTTTAGGTTGCATAGGCGCCATTTGTAACTTCCTGGATCTGCCTTGGCGAACAAGCCGCTTGGGGGTACGGCCCGGACCCGGCTCCACTCCCAGACCCAGTTCGACGCCAACCTCGTCGAGTTAAGTTTCGTTAATTGTGTAACGTAGGCGGGTTATGTCCTAGTTTCTGTTCGACGCTTGCATTGATACTTTTAATGTAGAATTATGGTGTTTACATTTACATTGTGTTTAAAAAGTGGAAAGGAATTATAACATTAATCTGTTTCATAGAGTGGAGTTGAAATCGGATTTCCGAATGCCGATATCATCGCTGCCCCCGTCGCCTTACTGAAGCACATCCAACATGGCGTTAACAGGCGTTCTTATTATATCTATAAGAAAAAGTGAAAGCTTTAACTATTTAAAAACAGTATTCTATTCTTCAAATATTTTCTCTTCAATATGAAAATCGAAATGTTATTTGTGTATTACCCCTTTCTAACGTGTGTATAAAATATATTGCCATAATGTCAACTACAGGGACTAATCCAGAAAAATTTGAAGATTTATGCAGGCTGTGTGCCTCCTACGATAATATTAAGATGGATATTTTTGGTGAAAAAGGAAAAGAAAGGAATCTGAGTAATAAGATAACAACTTGCCTTCCGTTTGAGGTGTGTATGACAGTTTGTGTGTCACAAATTGACCTTCATTATTTTACAACTGTTGAGTTCTGATTGCCATAATGTTTTTAACTATAAAGAATTAACTTTGTTGTTCACGGTGTTTTTATTACCTTTTTAGGTGTCTGAAAGTGACATTCTTCCAAAGTCTCTGTGTTATAACTGCATATTTCATTTGGAAACATTCTTTAACTTTCGGAATAGTTGCATAAAAGCAATAGCTCAGTTGGAAAATTATTTAAAACAGTCAGGAATGAAGGTAATTTTCTCTTTGATATGTTATCAATGCATAAGACAGGTCGATCATATTACGTTATCTCTCAATGTACATTTTTCATTTGTTTAGATTACAAACTACAACTATAAACAAATTTAATGACTTGATATTTATTGTAGGTTGTCTCCTGTGCCAGATTGGATATTCCCACAGTCATTAAAAAGTCTCGTGAAACAGACGTTAGTAGTGTTCATTTTTATTTTATTAAATCTGATAGTTTAATTCTTATAGTTCACTATGATTGTACAGTGATGTCTCCATTATTATTACTGTAACTTTTATACTGTTAACTTCGTTTTATAATGAACTCTTTAAGTTCTATTGTCATCCCCTTTATTGTTGTTGGCAGTATTATGAAGTGGGATTACCCAGGAAAGTGGAATCTGAAGAAATTTATCCTAGTTGTGACTTTGATGACCCTCCAAATCCAGCTGATTTTTTAGAAGCCTGCTTGGTAACTTTTTTTTTACTGTATTTTAATTAGCTCACGTCATAAGCCTTTCGTTTTGTTCGATATTTAACTAGTAGGTTAATATGATCAATAGGTTATAGTTATATTGACATTCATTTTTTTAATAACTGTCAGTTTTAATTTTAGTAGAAGTTGAGAGTTGAGGTATGGAATTGAACTTTTAAACATTAGTTTTGCCATTTGGGAATCGACACAGTACGTTACTGTAAAATACTATTCAGATGTCTTCCTATGAAGGTGTTATTTCAATTTATGAAATTATAACTTTTACTCGTCATCAATACATAAATCAGTTGCGTTGAATTGTTAGATTCATTGAATTTATCAGGAATCATTATTTTAAGAAGAATGATTGAATACCTGGTTTTCTTTAATGTAAGTTATTTGTGCTTCAGTAGTTATGTTCACCTTATTGTTATTAATTATGAGTTACCATATTATATCAGTGCCAAACAAGTTATTAGTAAACACAAAACTTAATTATGAATATGTTCTTAATATTGTGCACTAATCCATCTTTTTTAAAGGAAAATTCTGCTTTATGATATATATAAGATTTGTATGTTAGTAAATTCATGTATTTAGTGATGTATGATTATGATAGATGTTGAATTAATGTTTACTTTGTTATTTTAGGGAGAATCACCCCATGGAAATGCTGAGAAAAGAAGCCTAGTAGAAGGTGAAGAAGGCCCTTTCAGGTGTGATACCTGTGGTAGACTTTTTCTTTCAAGAAGTTCATTGTCTGTCCATGCAAAGTAAGCTCTGTGAGAGTGTTTTTAGGGGAATATTCCCGGTACACATACTGTGCAAATAGCAACATAATTTTCATACTCTGATATGTAATGATTGTTTCAACCAAAATTTTCAATTTTATCGGTATGTTTATCGCAGAGTATTCCCTTCGATGTTCAGTTATTTGTAATCGTTTCCTTCAATGAAGTTATTTTTTAGTAAATCTGCCACATGAGGTTTAACCCTCAGCAGGTACCATGATATAGTTCTTCATTTAGCACCATGGGGTCCATTGGAATTGTTCATAACTGTTTAAAATAGAGTGTCAATACTTATAGAAACGAGGAAAATGGCAATTCATCAGAATGCTTCTAATTTAATAAGATAAAGCACAAAAAAAATTTAAAAATTTATTCATGAATAGCTACAACGAATAAAAAAATGGTAAAAATAGGAATACTTCTTATTTGAAACTGCTGGTCATGGACATATTCAAACAGCATCTATTCAAACTTCGGGATAGCATACAGTGCACAGAGTCACGCTATGACTTGTACATACATGTGTTTTGCAAACAACACAGACAGTTTTAGTTTTTCTGTCTGATTTCCTAGGACAGCGTGCACATCTGGCTTTCAGACCCGTTTGTGTTGGGGTATCTGCGGAATTGACATCGCGTTCTTCAGCTGCATGGCCTTCATGTTTTATACCACAACTCTCAATTATTTGTCGAACTTGTTTGGGAGTTTGAATTGCACATAGCCGTTGCTTAGCATATGGTTCAATGAGAGCCGTAGCAACACTTTTCATAAAGTAAGTTCTCTTATATTTCTTATTATTGGCAGCAAATGCTGGCACATTTGCTGACATAACCACAAAAGCATTGATCAAAAAAGTTGCAAAAAAAATTGATCAAAAAAGTTGCAAATATAACCTGAAATACAAAAAAAAAATTAGGAAATGAAGAACACAGTTAGTACCATGGGGTCTAAGAGACCCCATGTTGAAAAAAAATATAGAATGTACATTGGTATCATAAATACAATGTAATATGTTATAGTAGACGTCATTATAATAAAATACATGTACATCTCATAAATTTCAGTTTTGTAGTTTCTTTGTAATGATCAATTTAATTTTCCCTGGGGTCGATTAGACCCCATGGTACCTGCTGAGGGTTAATAAGTATATTGATTTCATAATGTTTATAATATTAATATAAAATATAGTATAACATACTATTATTATTATTATACTACATAATAATATAGTATAATAATACTTGTTATACTATAATACTTCATTTCATAATGTTCATAGTCCTCTTTTCTAAAAATGTTCGTTACTGTAATTGAATGAAATAAAGGTCAATCAGTTGTAAACTTCAACGTTGTTAGTTTGTTATCGGTCGTTATTAAACGTGTTAGACAGGCTTCATGACTATAAACTTGTTTTAAAATGCATCACTATTACTAGGTGAATAAATTGAGAATAAGTTCTTTCTTTAAGATTAAGGTTTATGCCTACTCACATAGCTATAATATTGTTGTTTTATTTAGAGAATTGATTTTTGCAATAAATTTTGTCCTGTCTCTCTGGTCTGTTTTTTGTTTTTATTTTTTTTTTGCATTTACTTCTTCATTATACATCAAATTTGATATTTCGGTATCTGCTATTAATGAATAGTTGTTTCACATGTTACTATGCCCTATAAGTAATGGCTTTTATATTGCCTTTTTTTCATACCTTTCAAAATATACATTGTTGGCATATAGGTGAACACTGTGATAGGTTCCATGAAAACAGAAGTTTCATATTTTCGTTCGACATCATTACTAAGTTCATTGACACCCAGGAAGTGCATTCTTCTGTTTATGACTGTTTCAAATGCTAATTTTATATTCCTTATTATTCCTTAACGACAATAAAACAATCAGAAACATATCAGCAATAGATTTGAAGCTTCCGTACATATATAATAGATTATCTTTGGATAACAAAATTACTCCAGGTATCTCTCACTGTACTCACAACAATGTCGGTGAAGATCATGCACTGTCCAAAAAAGACTCAAGACCTACAGTGGGACTCGAACTAACAAAGCAAATTAATCAGAGAATCCAAATTAAACTAGAAATTATTCATTATGAGTTGATTACAAATATTTATTGTGGTGCAAAGTTAAGTTTGTTTTATGTGTTTACTTCCCTCAGATCAAAACAAATATTTAATTTCTACTCATTTTACTTTTAACAACATTTTGAGTAAGCAGCTCAATTTTAAACTGGCTAATAATAGAAAAAAATCAAAGAGTGCATTTTATAAATAAAAATGTACAATAAAACACTGTAATGTTAAAATAAATGATACAGGATTTATTTATTTAATACAGGAGATTTTGAGTGTATAGATAGTTTAATAATTTGAAACGATAAATTAGATTATTTATTTGCTTCAAATGGTAATTTTACATTCCTTATTATTCCTTAACGTCAATAAAACAATCATAAACATATTAGCAATAGATTTGAGGCTTCCGTCCATATGTAATAAATTATCTTTGTTATAATAAATGTTACCACCGTAAACATGGCAGCATTAAATATGATCATATGTGTTAAACATTTTAATGCTGAAACATTTAAATACTTACGATCTTGCATTTATAAAATCATTTTTTCTAAATATGATGTATTCCAATATGACAATTAAGAGAAATATATTCATCTGTATATTGAAAAATAAATGATTTACAGTTGTTCCTATAGTTTATAGTTGTATATTGCAATAAATGCTTGCTTTTGTATATAAGCCTACTATTTTTATAAATTTATTGAATAATTGGCACTAGTAAATATCATGTTTTCAACTACACATTACGGTGTCTAGAGTGATCCTATCTTGAAGGTGGCTAATTTAAAGAAAGCCTGGAATAACTTTTAATGGGTACATTTGTATCTTAACTATACCGGTTGAGTTTGCAAGTGATGCAGTTTAAATGCAATATTTTAAATAAGCATAATAATATTTAGTCAGGTTTCAGTCATGGTTTGTTTGGCTCTCTTTGGCTTCAATACTTGGCGGTGGTTTCAGTTGATTCGCCTGTTTAAACTATTTCTTTTCGGACCCTACCTTTTTATCCAGGTAAACTGGGTTCACTGAGCACCACACGTACTTGTAGATTTCGCAATAACTTGATGCCATTAATTCATTTTTGCGATCACCGGGACAAAATCGGCCCCATTTGGTTCATTGTTGTCATTTGGAATTGATCTCGTTGTGGCTGTGGTTACTTAGAACGGGTAACTTCTCAAGGCTACATCGTTCGAGAGTTAGTACGTGAGAAGCAGTTACTTTCTCGAGTAGTTACACAGGAAGTAACAAATGCAGACTGGAGACCTCAACCTTTACAATTAGGTGAGGGTGTGAATGTTAACATGTATAAGCAACTAGTAGTCAGTTTTCTCAGAGCTCTAGATCTGTACAACGATACATTACATTTGATACCTTACTATTCATTTTGTTTATAATAATTGCTTATTTGAAAGGATGATTCGTAAATAAAATATTAATATTAATAATACTAACCTCTGTGGTAATGACGAAATGCATGAATTAAATAAAATAGTTAAACAATTAGTATGTTATTGAATTAATAGAGAAATATGAACGAAGTATTTTGGAATGCCTAATATTTTAAAATGTGTTTTTTCTTTTCCCGGTAGAAGGAAAAAGAAACCATTGGGCTTTTAAAAAAGTTAAATTCAATTTTTCATATTAAATAAATGAAGAATGTAATTGTCTAATTATTACAGTGAATTAGTTGAATTATTTTATTTAACGTTCTGATGTTGGTTTTATTGAGTGTTAATTTGTGCATGAAATATGATGACTGTTAAATTTTGTCAGCGAAATATATATATTTCAGATTCCATTCGGATAAAGTCAATGGGGGCCCTGTGCGGGAAATGTTTCCTTGTTACGTTTGTGATAAAGTATTCTCAAGCAAAGGTCACCTTGCACTTCACTCACGAGTTCACATTGGCGAAGCACACCCTCCTAAAGGAACTCCACCCAACAAGTAAATAAAAAGCTTTTACATTTTAACAATTCACTAATAAAATTTGAATTAGATAAGTATATTTATATTATGGGTGTGGCACCTTAATGTACCAGAAATGTGGATATTTAAGGTTACCTCACACTGGAGTCGACAGATAATAAAGCCTGGACTCATTACAAGTGAAAATCGAAAATTTCGTTACATCTTAACCACCTCTTCGCTGGGTCTGTTCTAGAATACTTTAAAATGCAGTATGGAGAGCCCTTGATAACTGCCAATGCCAGCTGTCGATAATTCCTGTACTATAATATATCGATTATTCGATAGAGTCTTAAGGTTTCATTAGAATATTATTTACTAGCAGACGTGCCTTGGGCGGGTATTTTACAAATCAGAGATGATACATGGTATTTCAAAACACTATTAGAAAAATTATAGAGTAGGAAAAAAATATTTAATATCACAGTGTTAAGTAACTGTATACACCACATTAGCTATCTGTTCTTCAAGTGCATGGAAGAACAGAGAGTTGGAACATCGAACTCTTGTGCAAGCAACATACAGTTGACCATGTGAGAAACACTCACTCACTTCATACTGTATCTCACTCACTTCAATTCCTTCCGTAGACATAGTTTGTCCTTGTGACTTATTTACCGTCACAAGGGATTGAAATCACAAAGGAATTGAAAGGGATAGTTGCTAGGTATCAATGGTTGCGTGATATAAACACTGACTCCCCAGTACCACACCCAGTCATGATGTCATCCTTTATGACATCGGTTTCGGTTTCTCTAATGTATGAAACGTAAAGATAACTTGAAATGAAAACCTTTCTTTTATATATTATACAATATAATTCTTTTTTTTCCTATTTGTTTTATACTTCTGCACTTATTAGTATAAATCAGTAAACTTTATACTTTAAAAAAACTGGTATGAACCCGGCATTTAATTGAATAAATTTATCAGAAAACCTACTATTTATTCCATTAAAGTGTTTTGATTTTTAAATGTTTAAAATATATTAAAGGTTCAACAAAGAGATATTGTACATTTCGTTAAAAAGAATTCTAATATTCAGACCCATATGGGAATAATTTTTTGTAAAAATAATCATTTTAAATATTATAAATCTAAAGAGGAAACGAAAGTTATGAATGTAAAGTCTGATTTATCTTCAACATTTAAATTTATTACCTCCAGTTGCATAAGATACTGTTGATCATAATTTGGCCATATTAATGACTGATTTAATCTTTAGTGTTGGTTCATTAATGAGCAAGTTAATTTCATTTCCATTCGTGGAACTATTAAAGTTAAGTTCCATAAGGAATAGTATCACGGAAGAGAAAATGGAAATATTTGAAGGCCTATTCACTTTTGGCTTATTGCACTAATTCCGAAAATTTCACTGGAAACAATTTTGTGATTAATATTGTATTGGACAAAATTAATTTACGTTTGTTTTCAAACAAACGAGTGATTTCAACTAAATGTAAATGATCAGAGAGAAACTAATTCAACAGTATTTCACTGAAATATGCCATGGTTGACATTTCGAATGATCCAGAAATCGATTCATAATGTTACAGAAATATGACCACTACTTGAGCCAGTGATAACAGCAGGTCCCCATACTGCATTTTAACCGAGAATATGTTTATCACATCCTTTCAGTATTGCATCCTTTACATCATAAAGAGCAATGTAAATCTGTTTAAACTAACGTTCTTCCCCAACCTGAGATAACTTCTAACTAGCCAATAATCTGTTGGCATTTACCTACTGACCTCATACTCACAGTCTTGTTAATTCAATTGAAGAAAGCCCATGACCTGGAACTGCTAACTACAAGGTGCACTGTTGTATGTAGAAAATCTTGTATTATTACATAGAGTAAACTTTGTCAAATTTGATCTTTTTTGTTCTTATTAAGGAAAAATGTATACATGTAACTTCTGTTATTAATATAATTTGCATAACAAATAAATAAGCAGAAAAAAGACCGTAACCGTAACAAACAGTTGTGATTTGACTCTGACCAAGTCCGCTTGTTACGGTTGAAAGATGTTAGTCTTTTTTCTGATTTCTTATTGTGGTTTGGACGTTGATACACTCACATATATAGCCTTTCCTTATTATGTGATAAGATTATATTATTTCCTTACTTATCTATATGACTATAAGAATCGAAATATAGAAGCGTGTAGTATCGGTTTTTGTGTTCCTTCTGTGTAATTTGACGTGTTAACTTCCAGAACATTTTCTTATTAGATTGGTAGCAAATCTTCCTTAAGACATGTTTCATTAAATTAAACCTCAGTCTTGGCATTCAAGATCTTCTGACCGAGAGATTCGATCTTACGAATACTAATTTTTTCCTATCAGATGATAATCGAAATAGGAGTTAATCGAAAAATTGGTCAAGTGACAAGTTTCCTAAGGATAAAAAATGCTTGTAATATATATTCAAGATTACACAGGGTAAAGATATCAAGGAAAGAAATGAAAGAAGTATAAAAGTAAAAAGGAAATCCAAGAAGGGATTATCTACTTTATAACAGAAATGATATTACGAGGTTAAATAAGGATATCAGGCAATAAAAGGAGATAATACAGTAATTATTATTGTATTAAACTATACAATAAATAAGGATAATTACTATAATAAACTTAATCTTAGTAATAACTAAGGTTAAAATTTAATTGAATATATATATATATTCACTTGATAAACGGAAAGACGATCCAAACTGGACACAATAACAGTTCAAAATTGAAGATAGGTAGCACACAAAGTAAAGAAACACACTTGCAAACTCAAATTTTCGGGCAATCCGTCGTCAGGAGAAAAGAGAAAGGGAGACCAAGCACGTTGTAGACGCAACGGCTAGTAACCTTACTAGTACTGGTTACTAGCCGTTGCGTCTACAACGTGCTTGGTCTCCCTTTCTCTTTTCTCCTGAAGTTGGATTGCCCGAAAATTTGAGTTTGCAAGTTTCTTTACTTTGTGTGCTACCTATCTTCAATTTTTAACTGTTTTATATATACATATATATTATAAATAATCAAACCACAATATGAAATGGGAAAACAAGACTTAATATCTTTCAACCGTAACTGGGGGTCTTCGTCAGAGTCAAAAACCCAACTGTCAAAAACGGTCGAAAGATCTTAGTCTTGTTTTCCCATTTCATATTGTGGATTGATCATTGTTATTTCACGTGTTTATGTGAAATCTTTTTATATATATATTATAAAATTGATTGGGTCGAATGGGATAAGCAAGATGATAACATAAAGAAAATAACACCAGAAGGATCCATCAAAAGTCAATTTCAATATTTCGATATCCGTCGACATCAGGCGAAGAAGTGCTTGAGATGTTACACCAAACAACATATATAAATAATAATCAAAAAAGTGAGTATGAAGTAATTTTTCAAAGAAGTAAAGATTGTATCTCTGCTGTATACTAGTTTAATCTATTTTCAAGTAATTTTCTTCAAAAACACTGCCTGTCACTGACTAGAAATATCAAAATTTAAATAAATTCGAAATTAATATTGATTTATCTGCTCTATTTAAAGCTTTTCTTACTGGTATGAGCATGAAAATACTTGGGTATTGTATTTTCAGTAATAGGGGAATATAAAAAAGATTTTTGTTTCACGTGTTTATTGTGAATCTTGTTTTATATATATAATTGTATATATGTATGACTAGTTAGTCCATGGTCGCATAAGACTAATTTTTATTTTAGGTTGTACTATTGTGATTTGTGTAATAAATCTTATTCAATGGCCAAACATCTTTGGGGACATGTGAGTAGTGCTCACAGAGGTCATCCACTTGTCACCTGTAATTTTTGTTTGAGAACGTTCTCTTCTATTGCAAATCTTGATGACCATCGTCGGTTTAAGCATCCTAATGAAAAAGCTGAAATTGAGAATAGTCCAAATCCTCAGGTAAGTTTAACTTTTAACTTGTTTTAACTAATTTCTAAAGATCTAACAAGACACAAAAAAATAGGAACTTGATTCTCTCTCTGGTATTGTTATGTACCTATCGTTGATATATATAAACTGGTGTATGTAAACAATAATGAAACACTACTTTAAATATTGTGAAAATCCGTTAAAAAAATACCACTGGGAAATTTAAAATTTATTCTGAGTTAAAGTTGAATGTATTATGTGTATTATATCTAATGATGTTAATTACATGATTGGACAGCTCTGTGGCAGTGGAAAAAAAATTTTAAAATCGAAAATTTAAAGGAGCTAGATTCATGTTCATTATCAAACCTAGTCCCTATGAAGATTGACACTGTTTGAAAATGCAGTGCAGCTTAAACTTCGCTCCGAGATTTGCTAAAGATGTCTACTTCTTTCATGAGTGACCTCGTCAACTATCACACAGTTTTCCTATTTTTTTCTCTACCGTGTTCCAATGTAGTGATGGTCTGGTGACAGTTTGTGGCAGTTAGCGAAGAGGGGGTCCCAAGCCATCCCAGCTTCCTTGATCTGAAGTTATTGTTTCTGGTTTCTTAACAACTTTTATTCCACAGTTCTGTGTTGGAGATGGTATTTGGCCGGAAAATTTAGGAGATTCATCTGACTTCTTTTTTATGATATCTTGTACCTTGTGAATGTCCTTCCATTTAGTAAAGCGGATTTCATATTCGAATTAAATATTCATAACTGGCTTAGTTCGGAAGTTGTTCTTCACCTTTCCTTCAGTGTTACATAAATCCTAAATTATTTGAACATAATTCCTTTGATACCGTTCGAGTTAATAGTTACTGTTTATTTTCCATTGATTTTACTCTTTTTCAATGGTCCATTTTTTTTTGTTAGATGTGGTTTACAGTTCATAAGAGGTATGTGTCGTTTGTAACATCTAATTTGAAGGCCTCTAAGTGAAAGAAGATAGTCTACTGAAGTCCAATTGAGTAGACCATAACCTTTTTAATTACCCAGTTGAAACATGCAGGAAGA
The DNA here is from genome assembly GCA_026182355.1 of Hermatobates lingyangjiaoensis. Lineage (NCBI taxonomy): Eukaryota > Metazoa > Arthropoda > Insecta > Hemiptera > Hermatobatidae > Hermatobates > Hermatobates lingyangjiaoensis. The sequence goes on along the minus strand of JAPFBL010001931.1, from coordinate 2,093,694 downwards.
GGTTGCGGTAGATGCCTACACGTGGTGAGGACTACCCTAGACTCACATGAATTCTTTACCCCGCGACCCACTCCTTGAGGGTATGTGGATGCTTTTACCCTAGGGTTTGGGGTTCATCCGAGATTGAGTGCAAGTATCCCATTATTCCTATTCTAGTATTGCTGTAGGACTCATCCACGCCTAATAGTAGAGATTGCAGTCCTCTAATTCACCTCTTAGGGGGACAGGTTGTCCCTGTGGCAATGTGCTCGCTTTTGGTTCAATACCCCTCTGGCCCTCGGTTTATTCATGCGGGAGGTGAATAAATTGATCATGTCGTCCCTCGGTCCCGAGGCTGTACAATGTCAGATGCTCGTTAAAGATCCCTTCTCTAAATACACACTGAGTTAGGAAAAATGTAGGACTCCCAATATAGAATTAATGTTCCTTTTCTGGTATCACGAATGCCCAATGTTCGCCCCATTTGTGTTCCCTTGTGTGCAAACTAACCTAATCTAATTCACCACTTGTTGCTCTCCAGACAACATAAAAGGGCGGACACTGCATCATACATCATCACTGACAGAGGAAATCCAGTTACAGCCTGGAGAAACACCCTAGTGTCTTCTCAATCTTGACTTTGGAACCCAAAATCACCGCGAGGACAACACTGCATAAATGCATGAGGTTATGCACGGCTTCCCTCTGTTGACAGTTTTTGTTGTACATTCAGGTGGTACGTGGAACGCTCCTACCTACCAGTAATCTACTAGTATGCTAATTTATGCATGACCAAACACTGGATTAGTTAACTATTCCTCTAGCCTTCTACTGGGATAACTCTTCATACCAGGGCATACTTTCGTCTCCCAGCGGCACGGCGAGTACATACCAGATAGGCACTTAGAAATCAGGTGGTCTACCCCACGTAAGCGGTTTTCTCCTGCGCTCTTGACTCCTTAGCAGTCCATTATGGATGTCTTCACTTTTGTGAAAGATATGGAGAATGACTTTATCAGGGTTACGATATTTACTTGTAACCAGTAAGCTTCCTTCATTAATTAGAGAGGTTCATGTTATAAATTATTGAATGCTCTTTGAAAATCTATAATTTTGATAAAGCCCGTATCAAGGGCTGGTTCGTCTAGCAAAGACATTCGTCCCCCTTGGGGCAGTCTTTCCCTTAAAACTCACTCACTTTCAGAAGCTTATTTCCTTCCTCTATTGAATTAGATGTTAGCTCGTTCTTGATATATATAACTGGCTGTTCTCCTTTTCAGTCCTAATATGTTTGTAGACTGTTTTCACTGCTTGCCATTGTTCGATATACTCTGTTTGTAGATACACGTACCTATTTTTGGACTCTACTCCATACGCTTGCTGTTTTTGTCTTATGTATTGTATATTGTTCTTTACTTTCGTCGGTACCTGTTTCTTAGTGCAGACTTTCACCTTAGGCGTTGTTGTTATCAATAACTGCTCCCTTTTCATAGCAGTCTCTCTGGTTTTGATTCTGCTGTCTAGAAACACCCAGGTTTGTTTATTCTTTCTATATAATTTATTCTTGTTCATGAACTTTGTTACTCCTATAATAGGTCGTTTGCAAGAAAAATTAATTAAATGATTTTCTTTGTTGTTGGTTAGACCTAAGCCGGAAAATTAAAGCACAGCCCGAAACTTTTCGGTAGTTACAGGCGCAGTAAACTGGGATGTTGATTCATTGGATAATCTCGATTAATTGTCGTTGACTAATTTTGTATCAATTCAACAGTCAGTTAAATGATTTTATTCTCAATTTCCTGTTGGTCTGCAATTTAACACCTATATGGCTTCCTGAAAAAATATTTATTTCTTTCTATGTGTTATGTGCATTTCATGATTTTATGTGCAATCTAGTCCCACATCATATATACATTTCGCAAATACTTCTAAACATTTATAGTTATTATCCTTAAGTTTGAATTTATTTTCATCATCTCGATGACATAGCTTCCATTAAATTTGTGTTAACTCTTCAATATAATGTCATTGGATATTTTCTTCTTCAACTATTTTCTCTATTTTTCCGGTTTGAATCTTAAAAAATGTTGAATTCGTTGCCTTGAGTCAGGTGGAACTGTTGAATAGTATCTGGTCCTAACAGCACATCATAGAGAAATGATGATTTTTAATCATGGCTTCTATTTCTTTCTTTATTTTATTAACATTTTTTTCAACACCACTAATCGTTTTAAATATTTGTTCATTTTAAAATATTTAATCTTGAATGCCTTGTAGAATTAATCGAACTTAGTAACATTAGAACAACTGTCATAAATTCAAAATGCTTTTTTTTTTTGCCGACTATTACATTTAATGTGATAAGTGGTATGTAATCTGATTATGTATGTAAAAAAAAAACTTTTTTTTATATGTGATAAAAAAAATTGCTAACAAATCTACTTCAGTCAAATTAACAGTTTTATTATTTCTGCGAAACCCATAAATAAACAAACCCTCAGCTTTATTGTGTAGATTATATTGTCTATAAATTTCGACTGTATATTGAAACGCCCCACTTATAAATTTAATTTTCAGTTATTATAGTTTGTTTTAAAATTTATTAACATAACAATCATTCTTTCAATTATTAAAAGATTCAGTTGGTTGTTTAGAATAGGAATTGTGTATGCAATTCTTTGAAAATTTATTTGAGTTATTTAATTGATGAAATTAATTGTAATAATGATATTTTGAGATTTTACTATTATTATTCCATGAGTTTTATTTTTTTTTTAGATAAATCTTAATTAATGGATTATTTATTAAACTTTCCAGGAAAAGACAAGTGTTGAATCAGAAAATGCTGATGACGATAGTAATACGAAATCAGATGATAAGAAGATGAGTGAGGAGAGTGGTGGTAGTCGAAGGAAAAGCTCAAAACCAAGAAAAATTGAAAGAGAAGAGATAGAGGAAGGTGAGATTGTCATGGGTAGTGGACCACCTCCAACTTGCATGTTCTGCGGTGAACAGTTTGAAACTCAACCGGCTCTCACAGAGCACTTGATGGTTGTTCATGGTACTCAAAATCCGGCTGATGAAGGTCATTTTGATTTCTCTGATTTTGCTGAGAATATGATGGAAAGTGAGACAGTATTTTGCTGTGAGATATGTATCAGAGAATTCAACGACAGAGCAAGTTTATGGTTACATATGCTGTATTCTCATAGAGATGAGGCCTCGAAAGCTTGTGGTCTGTGTCTTAAAATCTTTCCAAATAATGAAACACTTATTGAACACGTTGAAACGTGTAATCCAAGGGGAGCTGAAAGAAGGAGGTACAGTTGTACAGTATGTGCTCGACAACATGATTCTCGTAAGAAACTAGTTTCTCATGCTAGAATCCATAGACTAACTGATGAAGAGGGTAATCTTATTGATCCAGAATCCGTTGTTATATTAAATAGCTCAGGCTATTTGCCTGGTATGGTTGAAGAAGGTTGTGGATTTCAATGTGAAGTTTGCTATAAACCTTTCGAAACGGAAGCAAAGATGATAAAACATAAGGCTAGTGCTCATAGAGAAACGGCTGGTATGAAAGCAAGTAATTCTAGTTCATTCTTCTTTGCTTGTGATATCTGCGGTCTGGCTCATTCATCCAGGACTGAGAGGTGGAAACACGTAGCCACCGAGCATGTTGGTGACGAGTCCGTCACTTGCCCCGCTCCTCAGTGTGGTAAAGTGTTTGCTTCTGAGGTTCTTAAAAAGGAGCACTGTGATAGTCATCATGACCTCCAAGGAGTCTACCCGAGTACATGTGAAATTTGTGGAAAACTCTGGAATACAAGAGTTGAATACTGGAAACATATGATGGGAGTTCATCCTGATTGTTTGCCTTTCATATGTGGTGTTTGTTTGAAAGTTTTTTGTAACCTGACGGATCTAGTGTCCCATGTTAGAGCAAATCATTGGCCTCTGAGTGGAGGTGAACACTGCTGTGATATTTGTGGAAGGCCATACTCGAAGTTATCAAAAATGTCTCGCCATCGAAAGGTGCATTCAGTTGTCGATGTTCCAGAAGATTTGAGATCTCTAATTGATAATCCTAAAGTGGAAATTAGTGAATCACACTTTATGGAAACAGCAGGCCCACCATTTCGTTGTGATCAATGTGAAGGTGATAAGGCTTCTGTGGAGTATGATACCATAGAAGATTTAGGTAAACACAGAAAGGATGTTCATAATGTCGTTCCGTGTGACCTTTGTATTAAATATTATGGAAGGACTTCACATTTGTGGAAACACGTTAATAAAATTCATAAAGGGCATCCTGATGTTACTTGTCCTCAGTGTCAACGTACATCTGCATCCAGAGGTCATCTCGCAAATCATCTGGAAAAACACCATCGCAGTGAGTCGGCTGAATCTAAAACAGACCAAGAAAGTGCTGACGCAGTCCATTCGTGTACTAAATGCGATAAAATATTCCGCAAGGGGTCTCTGATGAGGAAGCATTTAAAACACTGCAAAGGTCCTAGACCTCCTCCGCCCGTGAGTCTTCCTGCTCCTGTGAATGGAATATACACATGTGAAAAATGTAACAAAACTTTTACCGTTCAAAATACGCTCTACAAACATATGAAGAATGTTCATGTTTTACATAAGTGTGAGTTATGTGAGGAAAAACTTGATAGCAAAACATTGTTATATCAACATATTTTGAAGTGCCATGCGGATCATCCTAATGTTAAATGCGATGTCGCCAATTGTGATAAAATCCTCCGTTGCAAAGCAGATTTAGATAAACATAGAAGAACTCATAAACAGTCGATTGTGATACATATTTGTAAATTTTGTGCTGAAATGATACCAAGTAAAATAAAACTTCGTAAGCATCTTAAAAGTTTTCACAACAATGACACAAAACATCTGTGTTTTATTTGCATGCAAGCTGCATTGAGCTTTGAAGAGTTAAAACACCATATTGAAGACGCACATGCAGCTCAGTTGAAGCGTCCGAATACTTGTCCTGTTTGTGCAAGATCGTGTTCAGCCAAATCAAAACTATTGGATCACATTAAAAATCATGGTCCCACATTTCATCCTTGTAAACTTTGTCTTAAAATATTTAAGTCCGCAGAAGAACTTAAAGATCATATCGACAACCATCCAGGAGATACCACTGAGGAAGAGGATGAAGAAGAAGAGGAGGAAGATGAGATTGAAGAAGTTGAAGAACTGGATGAAAACAGCATAATGGATATTATTGGGGCTGGTAAAAGCAGTGTTGGATCTATTCAAGAAGATTTAGAAGAAAGTTCTAGAACAGTTGATAGTCCAGAGCATGAAACAAGTAAAGCTACTTCAGAAACTAATTCTGAAGACCTGAAACGAAAATTAGAACCTGAAAACATCAAATGTGAAAAAAAAGTGAAACTAGAATTTTCTTGCGTAGCTTGTGATCAAACATTTTCTGATCGGACGGCTCTTACAACTCATGAAGAGGTAGATCATTGTGATTTGATTTGTAAAAAGTGTGGTTTAGTTAGCTGTGACGAAAATGAACTTGAAGCTCATTTGAACATGTGTGGAGTTACTATTAAAGTAGAAGAAACGAAGGAAACTAGCACTGTGCTGGAAAGTATGCTAACTTCAACGTCACGTCTGTCAGAAGATAGCAATAGCGATGGTGCTCAGTCCACTATATACCGGGCACCAACTGATGAGAAAGTTAAAAGTAATTCCAAAAATTCTAGGAAAGTTTATGTTGATGATTACACTCCATGTAAATGTGAACTTTGTGGAAAGATATGGCCAGCCAAACGCCACTTGTGGCAACATCTAATTAGATTTCACAAATCAGAATCCAGTACAGCTTGTGGAGTTTGTTTAAAATGTTGTCCTGATTATAGGGCTTTGCATGTTCATTTATTGACGGAACATGTAAACAATTACAATGGAGAGGGAACTAATCTTACGTGTCGTGTTTGTGGGAAATATCACAATGCACGTGCCAAACTCCATAGTCATGTTAGTATTCATCATGGTCACGAAGAGCGTGCTCTTACTTTAGCACATCAATGTCTTTTCTGCGATAGGTCATTCCCTCTGTTCCCAAAATTATATGAACATTTAATTAATATGCATAAATCTGATTCTGAAGCTTCTTTGAAATCCATTTCTATGATGGAGGAGAATAGCTCGAAAAAGACCGTAAACAATAAAGGAAATAAAAATTCAGGCTGTGATAGTGTACCAAAAAATACTAAGTTACCGTTTTATAGCTGTGAAGTATGTTCATTGGTGTTTGCAAGTGAAGTTGGATTAGCTAATCACAAGTGGGTTCATATGAATTCTGATAACTTTAAATGCGGACAATGTGGTGAAGTTTTTGGAACTGCCGCTGGTTTGGGGGAGCACAAGGCAGTAAAGCATAAGGGAACTGAATTCATATGTGCTGATTGTAAATCTACATTTGGAAGTTACCAGCAGCTTGCGACCCATAACAAGTTGTGCCGAAATAAACGAAAGCTTGAAGGGACAGAGATAAAGACTGAAGAGGGTAGTGTAGCTGAGGCGGAGGAATGTGACACATCTGCTGGAAGCCGAAATGAAAATGCTTCTGATTCTTCTGACGACAGTTCTGATTCAGATTCATCGTCTTCATCATCGTCATCTGACGATGATGATGATGATGACGACGATGATTCCTCTAAGTCTGATGAAAATGAAATTAAGACCGAGGTACATGAAGTTTCTGGAGATTCTGATACTGAAAGACCTAACAGCCAGAACCCTACTTACACAAAATCAGCATTATCGGAAAGTTCAACAGATGATGAAACTACTCCTCAAGTGGAAACCATGGTATGTGAGGACATCGTAGAAATCGTAGAAGTTGACGCCAATGCTAGCGTTGGCGGATCAACGGATTAAAAACTTTTTGTATTTTTTATGTATAAAACATTCCATTAAAACTTTAGATAAAAGCTTATGTTATTTTATAAATGAAGTAGTATTGTGTTTTCTAATAAAGTTTTAATATTTTAAGGATTTTCTCTTTTTACTTTCTTTTTTACTTTGTAGTTTTCATCACAACTTGCATTCTTAAAGTTATAGTAAATTTATATATTTAGATGTATTATATTTAAATTTAATTACTATTTAAACTTATAAAGCATGTGTTTGTATTTTCAAGAGTAATTAAACAATTTGAACTGAAATAATTTATTTTTGGCTGTGCCATTTTGTTTAATTAGTTGTACCATCTCTGTTATTTTTTTTTCTTTTATTGTTTATGACCTTGTATGTTCATATATTCTTTGTAAATGTTGTACCTAATATTCGGTTCTGTAAGTCTTGATATGTGTAAATATTTAGTTTTTGTGATTTAAGCAAAACTCATTTAAATGAAAAAAAGAACTTTTTTTATCAATTGTGTATGTAAATAAAGCAGCGTCATATTTCTATCTTATCATTTTTATACCTTTCATTTAACTTTTCAAGGTAATATAAATTTGTCATGATAAATATTCTGAATGGGCTTTTCACTTGGTATGAACCATTGTTTATATTAATAATGTTTTTGCAATGGCTTGCATCCAGGGAAAGTGAATCAACGTCATATTTCCTAATAAATTTTCAAATTAAGGGAGCTATTTTTCTTAAACCTTGCTGTTTTCAACTTGATTAGCTTTATTTAGGAGAATAACTGCAGGAGAACGCGCCAAGGAAGGTTGCGTTTCTCATTGTTCTTTTCTGTAGGTATTGTCGCAATAGTTTCAAGTTTCTCTGATCAGTTATTGGACTCTTAACTGAAAACAAGTATAATTATAAAACAGAAAATACTTATATCTATACTTGTATATTCATTCTATTGTTTTAAATTATTAGCATATGCGAAAATAATTGTTTTAGTTCATAAATTGAATGCATTGCGAAAGCTACTTTCTTCAAACAATTAAACTTTTGGAAGAGGAATATTATAACAGCTGTTTCATTATTTATTTCTGTAAGTTTCAGAGTTAACGGAATTCCGTAAATTCATTCGACAACAATTTGGACGATGATCTAAAAATTCAACTAAAAGAGTATAATTTCGTTAACGTCCTCATGCAGAAGTATGTAAATAAAACTCATTATTATTGTTAGCAAATTTATAAAAAAAAATAGACTCAAGAATTACGATTTCAAATATATTAGACAATTTAATTTTTGTTTATACTCACATTTTTCATAAACTTCAAGAGATGTAATAGGATTATCACAATTGTCAAAAAATTAGGAAATGTCCAAAGTGCTTTGATGTAGTGGTAAAGACATAAGTTGTATATCTTCGTATAGATTTTTATACTAATCTATACCATGTATAGGTTTAGGTTATATAATATTTAATGTCGGCGATGTAATTTACTCTATCTATTACAATTTCAAATGGTTTAGTTTTATTGTCGAGTTTTACAAATTAAAAAATTTGTAATGTATATACAAAATTTACTCTAAAAACTTGTCATCAATTTACTCTAAGTACACTTGTTATCAGAAATAATGAGTAATCAATCTGGTTAATTAATTTTTTTAGGTAGGTAGTACTTTACCAATTATAATTAAGAGCTGCAAATATCTTATTTGTGTGGAACGGATGCGATACTTGGAGGGTATATTGTTCATGAATGAGAAATATATACTATATTGTTCATTGTCCATTCAATAATGATAAGGAACGTTACGATTAATTTGGATCTTATCGTTCAGCAAATGAAACAGCTAATCTTAAAATTGGGCATGAAACCATTTCTGGTAGGTTAAATGTTTAAGTCTCATTGGAAGAATATTATATATTTTATTAAATGTGTTGAAAGAAATTAGCTATCTCATCTGATTGAATAAGTGAGGTAGATTTTAGGTAGTTAATTATAATATAAAATTGTTTTGGTTATTTTTGGCTATAAAACATAGTAAATGAAAAGAGAATATATAATTATTTCATTGGGTTTTTAATATTACATTTTATTTTAAATTCTAATTAATATTTTAAAATATAGATTATTCCAACCCACAATCAGGAGAAGTGGAACTTGATAACTGAGTTTTTTTAATGTTCTATTACTCCAAGCAATACCTTAACATTAATGAAATATTTATCACAGCCTTCCCACGTAAAGTGAAATCATATAAACTCAAGCCTCTAGAATAGCTTGAAACGTGAAAATCTTAGTGTTTGCTTTGATATAAAGTGCGACGTAGTTCCTTTCTCGTAATGAAATAATAAAGAACATTCCATCCAATTACTGTATATCCGACAAATGCCAGTATGATTTGTCAAACGGTGCAACTTGTTGAGCGATTATAAATTTGTTTTATACACACCACCCAGACAGCATCCTAACAATTACTTATTTATCGCTAATTCCGAATTTTTTCGACAGAAATTGCACATCAGGCTGAATATTTTGATATGACATCACATCAGTCTTACTCCCAAAACAATTTCTGCTTCAAACATTCATCTTTGTAATCATCAGGAACTTTTTAACATGCAATTTAAATAGATTTCTAACTTCTTTAAATCATCATCAGATATGAAATTTAGAACTTCTCTGATTTTAATTCTTTTTCAATTGCTATCACTTGCTTCAAAATGTACTAATGCTTATCGATATGGTGCATGTATGACTCTTTCAAGTAATTCCATTAATGAATTAATATTGTTATTATAAATCTTTTAACTTCATTTTTCTCTATAAATGGTAGGTTATTAGGACGTGTATGATAAATGCTAAACATAATAAAGCTACAAAAAGTCATTGTAAAAATAAAGTCAACAGTTCAATTTATAAAATGGAATATAGAAAAGTATACACCTTTCTTTGTTTGTTGTCCAGTTTAGATCGTTTTTCCAAGTTTTTATTTATTTGTTTCTTTCCTATTTCTTTTGATCCATTTAAATTTACCCAAATTTTACTGCTAATCTGCATTTCCTTTCTAAATCTCTACTTCATTACTTCAAGACCGGGCGCGCGTTGCAGCACAGTCGAATACCGGGTCGGTTGCCTGCATTGCTTCTCCGGCGTGCTTGGTCTCCCTCTATTTTTCTCCTGAAGACGGATTTTCCGAAAATTTAAGTAATTTCAATACAATCTTGGTCAATTGTAAAAAACTGATTCCAGTTAATTATTGAATGTGTATTATTCAATGTTAATTATTCCTTTGTAATTTATTTCGTGATTATGTGTACTACACATTACTATTAAGTCTAATTAGACGTTATTATTTATATTGGACATGAAATATTAAAATGAAAGATTGGAAAAGTTATAATAAATTCCCTCCAAGTAGGGTCTAGTTTGGAAGCGGAAAAAAATAAAACAAAATGGTACTTGATTCAGAAGCAGAAAGGTAGTAAAGAACTTTTTTCATTAAACGTTTCGCTGTAAAAAAGCTTCCTCTCGTTCCCCATGGAAAGGTACTGATAGGAAAGTTATAATTTTTGTCCAAAAATCTTACACTTTTATGTATTTTCGATTTAAAAATTAAGGAATCTAATGATTTTAATGCAATCGGTAGTCTAATAAAATGTGATTTGTTAATTTGTGATATATGTGACATCCGCAGTTTTATTGCAAGCATTTCGCTCTGTAAAATGCATTATAGGGACTATATTGATCGTCGTCCATAACTACTAAACAACCTTGACTTTTTAACAAACTAAACTAAACAATTAATCATTCGATCTACAAAAAATATATTTCTGTTTTACTACATTTTTTAAATAAATAAATTAGTAATCCAATTATTTAAAAAAAAGGGCCAACTTGATCTTAAATATACATTCAGAAAGCAGTGATACGCGATTAGAATATCTTCTGTTTAATTTATTTATTAAATACAAGTTAATAATCTAAATTTCGATATTTATTAGCAATGTTATATCATTTGGAAATCGGTATCACTTACATATATATATTATCATTCATTCACTTGATCGAGATAATGGTGCAGATACATCATTTTTACAGTAGACATACATATAAAGTAATAGGTATTGCTATTAATTATACACTAGCAGTTTAATACTTTTTTTTTATCATATTCTTAATATTAATACAAGACTATTAATTGAGAGGATACTAAGTTTAAAGAACTTTTATTAACAGAAGAAAAGTATAAAAACCTGATCTGAAAAAATAGAAACAGTTATTTCTCTTATTACATTGAAGAACTAGTGAAGTTATTTAGTTGAGAAAGAAGTTGTAAAAGTGCCAGAGTTATCTGTGACAGCAATATTGGCAGCATAGAGTCTGCAATCAATGCCGACTTTCTGTTTGCCTTTCAATTTTACATCGACAGCAACCATTGGACTTTGATAATTTTTTTGTCCTTTGAAAGGAAAGTAATAGGCAGGGATTCCTTGTTTAGGATAATAATTCATACTTTGTATGAACTTAGAATCTTCCTTTTTACTTGTTGAACACTGCAACCAAATATTCTTTTCGTTTGGATTTGATTTAATTATCTTTTGAACATTTTTCGGTAAATTTTTAGGTGGTTCCATATCAGAAGTAATTGGTACTGGTTTCCAACCATAAATTTTATTTGGTTTTATGTACAAGCATCCCTTTTTGGCAACTGAGCACGGACCAAGAGAAGTTATGTTGAAGTTACAGGGACCTTTGGGAGTAGTTTTATAGTTGCAATCCTCTCCTCCTCCTTTGTATTCCTCAAAGAGCTTTTCAATTCCTTCTTTTGTCTCTTTTGTAAACACACTTTCCTTTTTAGTATTCTGAGTTGGATAAAAAGCCATACCAGCACTTCTTTCCAAGATGTCTGTGTATTTGGGTCTGTCATCAGGAATGCTTGTAAAATAAATAGCCCAGTATATAGCAACCAGTAAAAAAAGGCAAGAATAAAAAATAATATAGAAAAGCAAGATCTTTGACCACGAAAGTGGAGATCTAAAGCAACATTTCTCATGATACCATCTTTTAGGTTTTTCTATAAATTCATCAGAATCATCATCAGATACAACTTCCCATGGATTGTGCCATCGTCCGTGTAATGAAGATGTCAAGTATCCTTTTCTAAAGTTTTTACTCTTGAATTCCATTTATACGATCAGCTGCAACAAAAAGTTGATATTGTGATATAATTTATATATAAAAATGATTTCACCATTAAAAGTCGTAAAAGCAATGGAACAGTTTTTAAGTGCTTTAGAGTATAAACACGTTTTGAAAAAAACTGATGGAAGCAAGGGAGTAGACGCTGTAATCGAAATCATGTTTACAGAACCACAAAGTGCCGATCAACACGCCTGGTGAGCAAAAAAAAGAGGAAAATAGGTGACAACTTGTCTAGTAACCTTCTTTTCCAATTGCCCATCTATGTTTAATAAACTAGGGCGTATCATAATCAAGTTATCAACATTGTTTGTTATCAGTGCGGTCTCAATAATACAGTCACAACTCAATTATCCCGGATAGTAGGGACCAGAACTGGCCGCGATAAGTGAAATACCGCGAATTGGTGTTATTCTTCACCTGTGAAGTTGAAACACCTGTGCAGTACGATGGAGATGAAGAAGATTTATTGCACAGGTTAATGAGAGCTGTACTGCTCCGTAGATGTCACCTTTTACTGTCGAGCGGGAAACTTTCCCACCGTAATTCCTGAATTATGAATTTTTGATGAATATTTTTGAATCATTCGCGATATACTGAGGCTGCGATAACTGAACCGCGAAGTACCTACACAGCCGATATTTTTCGCATAGCCTCCTTGGGTGTTGAGTCCCTTTTCATCAATGTCCTAGTTTATAAGACATTCGAGGTCAAGCCTGAAATCGCTCTTAAAGATTTGTACCAAGGAGTGTCTGCTTTTGATTCACCTGATGGCTGCATATACCATCGAGTAACATGGTGTTGCCATTGATTAACCATCAGAAATGTATTTATTGAGTTGCAAAAGCTGTTACAAAAAGCTTACTGACGATATTTTGGTACAAACATCAATAAAATTGAAATCTTGAAAAGCATTTGGAAGACGCACCAGGATTCAGGTCAACTGTTGAGAAGAGTGCAGATGACCAGTTACCTTTCCTTGATGATCTGGTCCCACATAGATCTAGCGAGTTCAGTACCTCAAGTTACTGCAAATTCACCCAGAAATATGCCTGGATGGGAAAAATGTCTCACTGTCGTATGTGAGAAGGGCTCTCACCCATTACAGTGGATGTTCTGCCCACTTAGAGTAAGAGAGTGTGACGGAGGTTCTGTGGAACAATGGATGCTTGAGCAATAAACTGAAGAAGACCATCAATCGACCATTAGATAGAGTTTATAGTTCAACAAAAGGCTACGGTTGACTAGCTGAAAGGTAGGTTTGCTAGTTTTACAGAGCATATATGAACAATCAGTATAAGTAGGATGAGTGAGTGTTACGTAACATTGTTAAAAGACATGTTGAAACTACTACGGAAATGGTCTAATACGGGAGAAGTCAGTCGAAGGGCAAAAGTTCTTCAACTGCAGAGTGACTCTCATTGCCTGAGAATTTTAGATCTTTATATGAAGATGAAAAAGCCCCCCCTCAACTACCAGACAGCGGATACGTTTGTTATTCCAAATATGAGGAATATGACGGAAGGACGGACGTACAGAAAAATATTAGACTTGATATGTTGCACCCGATCTAGTTGGTACTGATACTGAAGGTGTAGTTGTGAGTTATCGTGGTCTGGTATGGAAGCCAGCTATCCTGTTTTAGATTGGTGACCTTCACATATTCTTAGTGGATTGCTGTAACTTGAGACACTGAACTCGCTAGATCTTTGTGGGACTAGATCATCAAGGAAAGGTAACTGGTCATCTACACTCTTCTCAACAGTTAACCTGAATCCTGATGCGTCTTCCAAATGCTCATCAGGATTTCGATTTTATTGATGTTTGGACCAAAATATCTTCTTTTTGTAACAGCTTTTGTAACTCAATAAAGACATTTTTTTCCAAGCTGCCAAACTTATATCCGACAGTGAACCCATGGTAATTCCTTGGTACAAATCTTTAACAGAGACTTCAGGCTTGATCTGGAATGTCCTATAAACTGAGACATTGAAGAAAAGGGACTTAACACCTAGGGATGCTAAGCATCCTTTGAAGATCCCTTTAAAAGTCTAAGAAAATTTGTTGAGAGTCCAGGCTGTAGTACTCAGGAACGAAGGTTGGGATGCCTCGCAAGTGGGTATGTAGTTAACCTTAATTAACCTATTTTGCAACCTATCTTTCTCTCCTTTGAATTATGTCCTTGTATTGCTTTATACCTTTAGTTAACTTTCTATAGTAATATTTTCCCTCTCTTTTATTTTACACTGTAGTAATACCTTCTAGGATTTCCTTTCCACTTTTACGTTATCTTCCTTGATCTTTTTCTTCCTTGATCTCTTAGCTGTATAATCTTATATGTATGTATTATAATATTCTATTATTCTTATGAAATATGTCACTTGGTTGACTTCTATTTCGATTATCCTTTGATAGGAGGAAATTGGTTTGTAAGATTAGATCTCTGTCTAAAGATCGTGAATGCTGAGACTGCAGTTCACTTTAATAAAACTTATATTAAAGAAGATCGGCTACATATATACACAAATATATTTTAACATTTATATTTATACATATACAAATATGATTTGTAATATATATAGATATGAATTCAAAATAATTCATAGGACGAAGTTCTTAATATACTTCTTTTAAATTATAGAGTAAAATAATGAAATATACAAATAATTTTGTAATTTAAAAAATTATAGGTCTTGAGTTATACGTGTAATTCAATATGACAAACATTTTAAAAGAGATGGAATATATATTTTTTTATTTAAATGTTGGAATGATTGTATCATTCAGAACTTTGAGGGTTTAATTTTACATCTCTGAATGAATATCAATAAGAAGAATGATATATATATATTATTTTATACCCCTGAGTTACATTTATTTCACACTGGAAAAATTTTCCCGGTTGGTCACATTTCATAATTGAACTTGTGGAAATGGTTATTCATAATTGCTATTTTTAACTGTGAAATTTTTTAATTTTAAAATTAATAAACTGAATAAAAAATTTTGATAAATATCTTTGAAACATTTACCGTTTTTGTTTGTTCTGTTGGTTGTATCGTAATCTTATCAGCGCACTCTAAAAAGTTGAATTGCCGTTAAGATCCCTGTACTTAGTTCTGCGCGTATAAGATGGTGATGTTTTGTAGGACGTGATGTAAATTTAAAAAAAACAGCTATTGAGATTACAGTAAAATGGAGCCATCTCCTCAGTTAATTCAGGAGCTTAGGACACTTGTCGTAGAAAAAATTGAAAATAAAGGTATTCTGGAGATTAGAAACATATTGTTATCAGTGAAATTTAATCAATATGATTTCAATGAGTGAAATACTTTTATAAATCTGGTTGCTTGTAAGATTTTTGTCACTTTTTAGATTTATAATTTAAGGATATTAACTAAAGTATGTTAAAACTTGTTTAAACTCAAAATCGTTTAGTGAAGCAAAAACTTAAATACTTAAATATGCTTTTAAATTACTTCCTGGTTCTATTTGAACAAAAGATTTATAACTTTATCTTTTCGATTTTTGTTTTAAGTTTATTTGAATTCATGATTCACTGCTTTTTATGTTAGAATTGATTGTAATATATTCGCTAAGAGTAGACTAACTGTATTAACATCTTTTTATGGTTTAGTGATTCATCCAAAAGATAAAGTCAGACTGATGAATGATGACCATTGGCTTAGAAGATTCTTACTACATCATGATCTCGATGTAAATGATGCCCTCAATATGGTTTTGGAGACTTGTGACTGGCGGGAGGCTAATAAAGTTAATGGTATGGCTTTTGCATAATTCATTATAATAACTTCAACAGCTTTTCAACTTATGGAAATGGCTAGAACTATTTACAATGAGTCCTTATTTAGTAATAGAAGTTTTATTTTTATCATTAGTATTCTCAGCTTTTGGTTAGTTACAAAACGTTAATCTTTTTGATAATTTATATGAGCCAAATATCTATTAGTTTTTTTACGTTACATGGTAATTATCAAAAGCAAACATAATCGTGAACTCAGAAGCAGCTGTAACTTACATGATGTGTACCTTAACTGCTGCCAAATTATAGCAGTAAGCCTTGATATCTTAGTTATAGTTACTACCATATACCTTTATTGCTGCACTGTACTGTTCCGAGTGTAACAGTATTTGGTAGAGACTAGATGGGAACTGTTGCATATTTTCTTTTAAATTGAACTGCACAATACTGTATGCAATATGGGGAAAAAATCTTTTATTGTTGGATAGCGTGTAATGCTATATATACTTGTGTAGTAATTTTTAGTTCATTAGTGTCGCCTAAGAAACTACTTAATGCATCAGTTGTAGTTACTGGTAGATGTATAATAGTTTAAATCTCACCATATGAGAGATATTCCTTCATTAGCGTTTATCATATGGTAGCGCCTTTATTTCTCGATCCTTATTCACTGTCCAACTGACTTCCCTCTATTGGTTTTATTTGGGTCATTACCTGTACTCCTTTATTCTGGTTTATGCATTTAAATAGTAATAATTTACATTTATTCTTGGTTGAACTTTGGGACGAACAAGATTGTCCGTTCACGTTTATCTATTGAATTTAAGTAGTTCCAGGCCTGAAAATATGATATACTTATCAGTTTATTCTCTTTAACAGTCCAGAATAGTTGGTGTTCATTTTTGTCAGTTTGTAACAGTTTGTAGTAGAGGTCTCAAATTGTTGAGTTCCTCAGATATTATAAATTGTGTATTAAAAAAGTAGGAATTGTCCTAAGCAGTTCATCATAGAGTGTTCGAATTAGGATGTTAGAATAAGAAAGAAGTTTTTGTTCTTCATTGGTCATTAGTCGATAGATGAATAGTTCTGATGACTCCAACTCGTCAAGTCATGTTGGGTATAATTTTTTTGGTGTAAAGGGTGGTCACTTATTTTTGATCACCTGAATGCATGTGTTATGCAGTATTACTGAGTTAAACTTTGCTGAAATTTATAGTTTTGAATATGGCTATTATAATCACCATATAGATCAACTCTCTGAGGAATACTCCTCGATTAAGAATGGGGTAGACAAAGTTTGTATAGCAAGGTCATCTAGGGTCAAGTTTGTTCACAAAGTGCTCTCTGAGTGTTAGTTGATTGTTAGCTATAACTTCCACGTAGTGGTCCTCACTTGATCAAGCCATTCTATCTTCACTGTTAAAAAATGAAAGGATGCTTCAAGGATTACATAAACAGAATTTATAGTATCTGCTTTTATATAATTTAACAGGCAGCCAGCCTGTATTTAAAAAACCAACGGTTAATGCTTCCTACATAGCTTTGCAATTTACTTTTGACTTTTTTCCGATTTTCAAAAAATGTGTTATTATTGTGGTCCTTCAGTATTTAGGCCTTTTGAAGGCCTCAATAATTAGAAAGTTGTTGTCATACTGTGATGTATTTTGGACCTCACATTGTTCAAAATTTAAAGTTAATGGCAACATTACATCGTTGTAAATTCGAATAGTTAGGTTAGGTTGCACTCACAAGGGCAGTCTCACAAGGGAACATACTCGTACATTGGTCCTTACTACACAATGAAGATTGATTCTACATTGAGAATCCAAAATTTTTCCTAACCCAAGTCTATTTAGACTAGGTATTTCCGTGTTTGTATTTCTGTAATTTAGTAGATTTCCTTATATAATTTATTTCTTTACCTTCAATTTCAAGTCTTCCATGTTATCTTTTCAATCGTATTACAGGTTTAAATAAATGATCAGTTTTATGGTTATTTCGTTCATTAATTATGTACGAGTATATTTCTGCAGATCATATAGTATTTTATATATTGCGATATACATTGAAGAAAAAATAAATTTGTATTAATCATGTGTAAATTACATTTCGAATGTTTGAAATTTTTGACATTTTGATTAACTTATATGTGATGTATTTTTTTTTATTTCAGAAATTAGTGAATTTAATGTTAATATTGATTACCTCAAAGAAGGCAGTTTATTCGTACATAGTAAAGATAAGGATGGTAAACCCTTATTTATTTTTAAATCTAAAAAGCACATAAAAGGACAAAAGGATTTTGATGAATTAAAGAAATGTGTTATCTACTGGTTTGAAAGAGTCGAAAGGTATTTTTTTTTAATTTGTTTATATCAAGATTAAATAGTGATTAGTAATTCTGTTTTTATTTTAGAATGAGTGATCAGTTAACCTTGTTTTTTGATATGGCAGATACAGGGTTATCAAATATGGACATGGATTATACAAAATACCTGATCAATTTATGCAAAATGTACTATCCTTATATCTTAAACTACATCATTATATTTGAGATGCCATGGATATTAAATGGTTATATAGAAAGATTTAGATTATTTTTTTTATTTTTTTTTTATAGTGCATTTTAAAAACTGTTAATAATTTCAGCTGCATTCAAAATAATCAAAACATGGCTTCCCGCAAAGGCAATTCAAAAAATAAAATTTTTGAATAAGAACACCCTGAAGGATTATGTTAACAGTGAAGATGCTTTAGTTTGTTGGGGAGGGGATGACCCTTACCAGTTTGTATTCGAACCAGAAAGTGATAGTACAAGGCATGACGACAGTAAAAAAAAGGTAATATAGATTTCCATACTATGTTTCTTTAAAATACTTCGATTATGATTATGAGTAAAATGTTTTCTTATTTGATTATGATTGTAGTTTAATATATTTTTTTCTATTATTAATACTTATTTGCACGTATTAATGAAGTCTAGAAGTGATTAATGTTTTGACATATTGTATTTTTCTTGATTTCTTGGACATTTAATGAAAATAAGTAATTTCTCATAAAGTAGATGATTTGACCTTAAACAAATTTTTTGAGAATTTATTTAATTTATTGATTTATTATTTTGTTTGAGTGACATACGTCAACAATATTTGGATGAAAATCAAAGCACCTTTAGGATACATTTTTTGTTTTAGAATTTTGAATATTTTGTGTAATTGGTAGTTATAAGATTGGATTACAAGTAGCCACGATATATTTAGTTACTTATGAAGTAAAAGAGTAGGAATAAAAGCTAGCTGTGGAAATCAACTGGTCTATCTAAGGACAACTCTAAATATAATTAATAGTTAATGTTGGTTTTTTTTGATAATTTATTTCTGAAGTTAACAATTTCTAAAATTATTTGAAACAAAAATCAACGTCCAAACCAACTAACGTTCATTTTCTTATTGTGGTTTGTACGTTGAGATATACATATATGTATATCTGTTGGGTTTTTGACTCTAACGAAGACCGCTTGTTACGGTTGAAAGATCTTAGTCTTGTTTTCCCATTTCTTATTGTGGTTTGATCATTTATATACTTAAGTAACTCGCCACAAAAGGTAGGGGATAAACTCGAGGTCTTTCGTGTATCACGTCGTTTATCGATTTTAAATAATGTAAATTTCACTTCCTTATTAGAACAATTCTTACTTCTGCCTATGAAAAAGGTTTTGAATTAAAACCGAAACGCCGGCAATGAGAGTTTGATTTTTGTTCGGATGAAATAGTTATCAGAAAGTATAACTAAACGTTTTATGGTTTTTTTCCCTTTCTTTATATACTCTTTGGTATACTTTCAAATTCACAAAAAAAAAGTTTGTAAGAGGGAAAATACATTACTTGTTATGAACAAAATCAATAATAGTATCTATAAATTTTGAATGCATTTCTTTTATTTTGCTTTAGTTCATGGCTATAGAGTATTTTGCATTCTTATATAATCTCAATTACATGTTCATGAAATTATTTATTATTTAACCGATGTTAGAGATAAATATTGATTGTGTTCTAGGTTCACTTTGCAGACGCATCTCCCAATGTTGAACATGACAAAGATGCTTTGGTTTCTATGAACCAAGTCGATAATGGTTTGTTGGGTAAGATTTTTTTTTGTTAAGTATCTTACTTCAAATCATTAGTTGTGTAATCCGTAATTGTGTGGTATTTACTCATTCTGAGGTAAAATGGATAAACCAACAAAAGTTTCCACACAAATGAAGTTTTATTCAACGCGTTTCGAACACTTTGTTTCATCATCCTTGGTGTCTTCCTGATGATGAACACAAAGTGTTCGAAACGCGTTGAATAAAACTTCATTTGTGTGGAAACTTTTGTTGGTTTATCCATTTTACCTCAGAATATCTTACTTCAATTTCATTTGCATATCCGTAAGAATTATTCCTGCATGAATCTCTTGTTCCTTAGCAACAGGTTTTTCAACCACTGTACGTTTTTAACTTGTCAATGTTTTTGTTGTTCTTTATTTATGAGGTTTTATGTGAAAGATAGAATTCGCTTGTAACAATGCTAATGGGGGCAGATGTTGCCGATATGGAAGAATTTGTGGAAGATTCAGACAATTGTGTTATTTCAGATTCGAAAGTTATAATCAGCCCTTCAGAAACACTATATTTTAATGCGGATGGAATGGAAATTGGGGCATCCCTTACTTTCACAAATAATTCTACTTCCTCTATGGCTTATAAGGTAAAGAAAAGTTTCATTATGCTATATTTATGAAAGAAAAAGTTTAATTATGAGACAGAAATTTGGTATATCTGCCAATGTATTATGCTTCTTCTTTATGGAATATGTCTTACCACAAACTTCTTTAATATTAGTAATTATCATCGACAGATTTTTTTTTATTAAGAGTAATAATTTCTCAAGATGTTATAAGGTTTTAAAGTTCAGTTTCATTAATTATTACATTAATATTAGAAATATACTCGCTAAAGATCATGCAGAGTTAACGTCAAGAAATTCTGGGATGAAAAATATGTTAAACGTTTGTAATATTCATGTATAAAAAAGTGACAATGACTTCACACTCACTACGGAAAAAAGAAAGAGTTAATTATTTTATTACAAGCGAACTATTGATGGTATAAATTTTCAAAACTTGAAGTCTGGGAACATCAAACTTTTGACTTTTATTGCATAAAACATTTAAAGTATATAATAAATTTTAAAGGAGAAGTGGATCACCTTTCTGGAATCAAGGTCGCAATGAAAAAAATATGATACTCAAATAGTTACGTTTGTTTCAAATAGTTTGCAAGCATGATTAAGAATTCAGTAGGAATGTAAAGGCACATCCAAGTATAATGCTACACTAAATACATAAAATGCATTTTATTGGTTACTTTATTTAACAAACTAAGAAAAAATAGTAGTCCGTCTTTAAGGTTAGACTCGTTCATCCTCAATGAAGTAGTAGTTTCTTTTCTGGATTAGTCTTTATAACAATACGTTCTTGGTGTAGTGAAATAGGCATGTTTAGTGTTTGTCTGTATTATTTTCATCTTTCATCTTCTATCAATGTTATAATGCATGGAAAATGTCTGTAGGGTTTAACAATAATAAAACTTGTTTGATCTGTTTTGAAACTATTTTACGAATAAATATTTGTATTTGTAACATAAAGATTTATGTTATATATACAATTATTATGTTAGACTAGTTTTAGATAGACTAACTTATAAATATCTAGATCAGTGGTTCCCAACCTGTGGGTCGCGACCCCAAACGGGGTCGTGACACCAATGCCATGGGGTCGCCAATTGATTTTGACCCGAACGTGAATATTATATAAAACACGGTAAAAACAGAAGACAGTTAAATAAATAACATTATAAAATGAAATTAAGACAATTATTTAAAATTCACACTATGAAACTAAATGTAACAGTTCATTAAGTCACTGAATATAACGTCCGAGACATGTATTGAACATGTTTCGTTTCACTTGAAAGACCTTAGTCTTCTTTCTCTTTTCTTATGTGGCTTGGACGTAAAAAAAACACTACTTAAAAAGTTATGCAAAAATATACAAGCATGATCTAGTTGTGCTAGCAATATTACGCACCCTTTTGATGTTAAACAACCGATGTAGACAATAGATCGAAAAAAATATCTGATTAAACTGCAGACCGAAATAAATTAGATGTGGAACACGACTTGAGGTGTGCCATATCGACAACGGAGCCCAGGATAGAATTGCTAGCTAAAAAGCTACAATACCAGCCGTCTCATTAAGGTCAGTTCATAAACATACTTTAGTAAAGTTACATAACGGTATGAAATTTGTTTGTTTGAATACTTTGAAATTGATTTGCAATTAATTAATGTTTTGTAGGAGCTTTGAGATTAATGAATAAATTCTATATTAATCATATATTTAAGGAATATACAGTTACTTCACTAATAAATTGCAATATATGCCAGTTTCTTATAAAAAAATAAATGTATAAAAGATATTTTAACGATTGGGGTCGCTTCCTGATTGCTTGTTCTAAAATGGGTCGCTATATTTGAAAGGTTGGGAACCACTGATCTAGATATTTAGAAAAACCAATGGTTTTCATTCTTTCTGAAAATGAAATTATTCTATAAAACCATTTTTTGTTAATATTAACTAACCATACAGCAATAGTAGTTAAATATTTATTTAAAAAAATGCATAGAAACAAAGTGGATACCCAGTGAGAAACAGTTTTCTCCTCTTTATACTTAAAAGAACTAATCTATTCTCCTTCCTTGTGACCAGTTGTAGAAAGAGATAGTAGAATTCTGTTCGTTGGTAGGTCATTTGTGGCAAATCTTCCCGACTGTTCCAGTTTTCTTTGATTTTTTTTCTCTACAATCTTGAACTCAACGGAATATTGCTGTTTTTTAAAAAACCTCTTTCTGTGGTGACGGTGAAATGATGGCAAACCACTTGAAAACCTCTATCTCCCATCGGAGAAAAAGAATTTATTTGTGTAATTTCCTTGTCTGTGCCATGAGCTAACGCCAAATACCTTGAGGCTCTATAGTTGATTGGTAGTAATACATTATCTTAAAGAGGAATCTGGATTTAAAATATCTTTTTCGAAGTAAACAATATGATAAAAGAAAGATGCCTAATATATTTAAAGAATGAAGAAAAAACTGTTCTGTTTGACATTATTTTTCTTTTAAATAAAATGTATGTTGCACCTGGTTTGTATGTTTATTTTAGCGACAGTGGGACTTTACCAATTTTAATGAAAATGGTTTTTATTTCAACCCACAATTAACTGCGGTGTAGATTAGTACAGATATAACTATATTGTATATAACTTAAAAGTTCAATCATAATAATGTTGGTAATTTTTTACATTTTTGTGTCCATGGTAACAGTATAGTCGTTTGGTCACTATTCTAGTGTTAAAATATTCTTTGTTTAAGAAATTTAAATGTATATTGCTCTTCAAATTGCTATTGTTAGCGATTATCATACATTTTGTTAGCTGCATTGTTGGTACCTTTTTTTTTCTTCTGTTAAAGGTAAAGACCACATCACCTGAAAAGTTTCGTGTTAGACCAAGTTGTGGATCGATATCTCCAAATTCGAGTGTTGTGATTGGTGTAGTGGTACAACCTGGTTTTACGCTATCAAATATTGTAAGGGATAAATTTTTAATTATGATTGTACCCTTGGAAACCACTGGTGTATCGACGACAGAAGAAGTCATTGATTTTTGGAAGGTAAAATGTTGTTCCTATCAATGTAAGTACTTATTAGAAGTAAAGTAATACAATTTGTATGTATTTTTTTTTCAGACAGTCGATTCCAAAAATGTTGAACAGCATAGGTTAAAGTGTGGAGTCTCTAGTTCACCAAATGGAGAACTTGGAGAACTGCGACTTGGAACTCTTCGCTCTAGTACAGTTTCAGGATCCAACTTCTCTACTGTCTTAGGAGGTTCGGATGCGGATAATAAGACAGGAAAACTTCTAATAAATGTTGGTAACATATTTGATCAGATCTTGTTTTTGACCATTTAAACGCTTCGGAGGAGACGCGTAATTACATGTATATCGATAAATATTATTTTCTATTTACATAGCAGTATATATTATCAGTATATATCATTACCACCCTCGTTGCAACCTTGTGGCTGAATTGAGAAGAAAGAAGCACATACATATCTCTAACTATGCGACCTGTGTTTAATCCTTTCATTCTCGTAACTTAATTAAAGGGATTCTAGTACAAGTTTTATTCTAGTACATTATGTTGGTAATGCATGAAGCAATTCTGCAGTTACTAGTGATAGGGACAGTTATTTTTTTGTATTTTTCTAATAGTAAAATATAGTATAATATTATTATTGTTAGTATCACTTAAAGAAGAAAGTACCATCACTTTTTTAGTATGATAATTAATTTCAAATAATTTTTTTATTTGAATCAAGCAAAAAATAATTTTTATTTAAATGCTAATTAATGAAATTTGAGGATTTTTAATAAATTTCATGCCCAAATTTATGGGTAACATATTTAGTTATGGTATGTTTAAGAACCCTTGATATGTTTATGGGTAATATTGAAGCATGGAAAGGAACTTTTTCGTTCTTTGTGACAAGGGCTACTAATTTTGAGCTACTTATCAGGTGATTCAGTAAGCTTCAAATTTTGTATTAGGTATTGTCTTAGTAGGTTATTTCGTGAGACTACAGTATTGGAAGGTTGGAAGGTTCTATTTATTGTATCCTGAGAAGGTTTTGGTAAATAAACATGTTTGTAAGGGACAGCATATGCATTTGAAAAGTGGGTCAACAGAGTCAGTTCCAAAAACCTTCCTTGTAGAATAGAAACATCATTAAGGCTTAAAAGAATTACAACAATTCACGGGTTATGCGATTTTTTATAATATGATATAATATATATATATACTCGTATTATAATATAATAATTATATTATATATATATTATTAAAAATATATATTATAATATAATATGTTTAAAAGAATAACCCGGGAAGGTTTCTTAGATATATAGCGAACTCATGATAGACGACCCCTTCAAATTCATTATATTAACACTAATATATTCATGCATTAATCCAGGTACTATAAAACGGATTACAATAACCTAAGGGAGGAATAATTAGTGTAAGAGTTGTATTTGGTACAACTGAAATTGTTACCACTATAGGCTGCCCTCAGGGAGGTGTACTGTCACCCCTATTGTAGTACTCGTAGTGAATACCCCACATAATCAGGATTTCGTTACGTAAGGATATGCAGATGACTCTATTATTAATGGAATTTGAAGGGTAACGCTGCATGGTACTCCCTTTGAGCTTGTTATTCAAGCTCTCCAAACTGACGAGCATTTGAGAAAGGGGAAAGGTCTGATTATAAATTCAGCTAAAACAATCCTAATTCCTTCGTCAAGAAGAAAAAAACAAAGAACGCCTCAACAACTTTATTGAATATACTAGACTAGAAATCTGAGATGTACTCGAACACCTGGAAATTCCTTTAGATAAAAGACTTGAAACGGTTCGACGAACTAAATAAACTATATTCACAAAAAGAACACACAGATATGAAAGAGAAACTCACTACTATATTTCGACGGCCCCGTCACTCAGTCCCGTGACTCATATCTATCTTCCTGATGACGGGCCATCGAAATATGGTAGTGAGTTTCTGTTTCATTTCTGTGTGTTCTTTTTGTGGATATAATTTATATATATATATTCAAAATTCTGTACAAATATTTTTGGTAACATTGTTGATGTTAGATGACCTATTTCCATTCCATTCTTAACCCTATATCTATATATTACGTAATACGCTTTTACCTAGACGTATCAGAATATAAGAATGATTTATTCAAATGAAGTGAGTATGACTAATTCATAACTACTGATTATTCAAGTGATAGTGATCGTTTCATCTAATTTATTTATTATCCACGGTAAAATTAAATATTTAGTAATGGATACAGTTGGACAGGTCGTTACCGATAATTACTAAGTACCGATTAGTCGTGGATTCAGGTTCATTCCTTTCTAAATGTCTTTTTAGAATATTCAATATACTCAAAAACACATCAAGGCTTTAAAAACCCTTGATGTGTTTGTGGGTAATATTGAAGCATAGGAAAGGTATTTTTTATAAAGGCTTATAAAAAAAGGCTTATAAAACTTCTTTACGAAAAGCCACTTCTCAGGTGAGTCAATGAACTTCAAATTTGGTATTAGCTGTTGCCTTACTATGAATATTTCATGTGACTACAATATTGGAATCGTATTATTACACTGAAAATGGCAACTATTAGTTTTTATTGCAGTATTATGAGAAGTTATTGGTAAATAAAAACCTAATATCTTATTGTATTCTCCATATAGTATAACTTTTAAAAAACCTTCCAATGCAGATTATGGCATTTCTACAGGTACCGCTTATATAGAGAATTACGGTTCTTTTATGTTTGAATATAATATGATGTAGAAAACGAATTAGTAATTATTTGTAATGACCTGTCCAACTGCATCGGTTAAAAGATATTCTAATTCTACCGTGGATAATTCACTGAGTCAAAATAAATTAGTTATAATTATCAGCATGTTTAAAACTATTTCATTGAATGAATAACTGAATAATTAGTAAGTATCAATTAGTCATGCTCTTTTAATTTGAATAAATCAAATCAAATCAGATAAAACCTAACACACATAGGTAGATGCAAACATATTAATATATAGATTTTTATAATTTTTATGAAAGTCTTCTTAAGGCTGGTCTTAGCATTTCTACTCGTCCCGCTAATATTGAATTATTGAATTCCAAATAACTTTGATTTAATGTGGTTTTGGTTAGTTTTATTATTCCTTGAGTTGTCTCAATATTTTCATCTTTATCTAATAATTCAGATATTAAATTTGGATTTCATTTACATTTCCCCTTTTTGGCAGAATATTAATATTAGCATACTTTTTCTTGCTATTATAAAACCTTTTTTTTAATATACAGTTAGAAGTACATCTCTAGGTTTCCCCATTCGAAAAATCGCATTATTTATTATAAATATTATAGAATTCATTGACATTTCTTAGCTCTTAATTTTCATTATATTCAAAAACTAAAAAATGCATTCACATAAATGTTCCGAGAAAGAGAAGTTTTGAACAATTTTTTTAAATGTTTTTTTTTACTTATTTAGCTCTTACTGTATAGTGATTTACTTTAAACACATAATGTGTTATTCCTGAAGGATTCATGTGGTGTAGAGGTATCTCTATCCTTGTCTCATGCTGTTCTGGTTTCACAAGAAACAAACTTCAGAATTTTCCTTACATGGACTTTCATACTTAGGTTATGATAAGTTATTAGGTTTATGCAATACTAAGACAAATATAATGAAGTTAATATTAACGGTTTAAGTGGACTTTTCCAACAGACTATATCAAAAATACTTTTACACTAATATAGTCATTATTACCTTTATGGTGAGGAAGAAAATACATTTTTATGGACGATAGCCGTAAACCAATCATTTATAATTTAATTTTTTCATTCCATTTTCAGGTTAATCAAATGAACAACAAACTTGAGAGTTTACATGGAGATGTTAAGTTTCTCGAAAAACTCAATCTTCTATCAATATCCCTTATAATTCTCGTGGTAGCTGCATATATTTTTAACATCTGCTTGAAGAGCCCAACGACTTGTAGTGCAAGCGGAAATGAAGAAGACAATTTACCAGAATGAATTGACCTTAAATAAAGTCACATATTAAACGGAATACCATATATTTTTGTAAGATTTGGTTAGAGGGGTAAATTTGATTTATATCGTAATTTCTATGTTTTGGTATAGTAATTTCTTTAAATTACTAAAAAAAAGTTCAATTGATCATACTCTAGTAGTTTTAGTTGTTATTCACAGCTCATAAACCTTGCTGATGTTAGTATCATTGTGATTGATATATCTGTTTCTGGTATCCAGAAAAATATAATTTGGAGTGTACGCGTACCGGTTTATCATATACATTCTTTGTAACTTTACAAAAGTATCGTGAAAAGAAAATTGTTATCTGCATTTAACTATATAGTTATTTAAAGTATGATACCTTTATTTAGAAAAAGTCTGTCATAATTTGAAATAAATTCTCATATTGGTGTAGTGAATGTATTTTTAATAGGACTTTCTTTTTTTTTTTAAATTGAACTAAATTTGTTCCATTTAAATACTGAAAACTATCTAGATAATCTAGCAATTATTTATTTGTGATTAACTGATGGAGCTAATATATTGGTTTATTGAACCACACTTTCTTGTATTGGTATTTGCATATATTCTTAGTAATTCTATCCAAATTTAAATCATTACTTATGTATATTTTATCCATGAGTTTTTGATTATTGAAAAGTTATGTTCAAAATATTTTGATTTGAAATTCTCCCAAATACTGTAGGTACTTAATTATTTAACTTGGAGTAAACCAATAGAACGGTATGATTTACCGTCATGTTTTTTCTACCATGTAAAAGGTGTGAAGTTCCCAAATTAATAACAATGATCAGATTGTAGGCTCGTTGAATATTATATCTGTTTAACATGAACAACAATTTGATCGTTCTTTTATTTGTTTAGTACTTAATGTTCTACAAATTAAATGTAAGACGAGAGAAAAAAATTATAAGGTAGACTCAAAGACTGAACATTTCTTTCTATCAGTTATGTTTATCAAAACCTAAGGGTGAAAAATAGCTAAACTTAACTTTCGGTTTATATTTACAGTAAATATAATGAATCTTCGATTAAATCAGAATAATAGGGTCATTTTATTATTAGTGAATTACTATATGGCGTTTTGTTAATTGGTATATGTTAATATAATTTAATGCTGATCAATATTTGATTTCATGGGAATATATTTTTTACATGATATATATATTATATTATTTATTCATTCCTTTTGCAAAGTTTGGAGTAAATGCAGTTGATGTATGTCTAATGTTTCATACCAAAGAATTTGTTTTCAGATGATTCACACTTTTTATAAAATATTAAGGTATATTTTTCTATTTCCGTGTAATGTTTAGATGGAAAATTATCCAGTTACTTAAGCACAATTGCAGTTGTATTCTTGGTTTTTGCAGTAGCAGTTATGTTTTGCATTTATTAAAATGTTCATATAGTATTAAGACACTTACATTATCAGATTTGATTAGTTCAAAAGTTTGAATATTATATATTATTTATAAATTTAAATCCTTAATAAGCCTTTTCACTGATTCTATGTCAGGTAGACTTCACCAGAAAGACTGCTTCTTAACAAATACAGTAATATGACACTCACTTAGAGAGATTTAATTAATTATAGCCTAATTTATATTTAACTATTGTTTAAAATGTTACCAAGAGTTATACCGAGAAATACTTTGTTTGGAAATATTGTAAATTATTTTCATGTATATTAAAATGTGGTTTTCTTTTTATATTCAATCAGTTTTAAAGAGTTTTGTCACGAAATATACTATAAAATATAGTTTAGAAATATTGAGTACCTGATCGTATCAGAAGTTTTGTTTTGTTTTGAAAATAAAGAAAGTTATTGTTTCCTACTGTCAAAATGTTCAATAATGTAAAAAAAAACGTTAACACACAAAGGAAGTTACTTATATCACTACTACTCCGTTCCAACAACAAAAAAAAAAAGAATTGAATTTATGTCTTTGTTAATACTTTATGTATTATTTATTTTTACTAGATACATATTATTGATACCTTCAGTTACATTTCAGTGTAACTTTTGTTGCCCTATATATATGACAGCGACAACTTTGCTCCATGTTTGTTATAAAAAGGCACTAAAAACAAAATAAGTAAATAATATTTCTTAACAGAAATCATCAGTCATATTTATTATTCCCCTCCCATTTTTACGTCAAATATAAAAATTAATTTTAAGATGAAAATACTAAAGTTTTGCTCGCAATTATAAAAGCGTTTAGGAAAAAGTGAAATAACCACAATAAATGGTAACAATAATAATTTATTTTTAATAACAATTATATTGCAATGGACAATAATCTAGCTACACATGGCATCAATTTAAGCATTAGGTACTTATAATTGGTACATTATATTCCACCAAAAGAAAGTTAAATAATCTCTTTAATATAATAAAATGTTTAAATATTTTTACATGGAATTCATGAAAACCTTTACCTCTTATATGGTATTATTTTAAAATAAAATTATCCATAATTATATTGGCTAAAAATAGAAATTGAATAACAGTTTAATTATTTATTTAATCAACTCCGGCGAATCCCTGAGATCCTTCAATAGCTTCGATCAGTTTACCTCTCAGTTCGCGGTAGGATTCGTAGGGTGGGAGATCCAAACGATTGAAACATGTATGAGCTCTCGGATAATTTTCTGGTGTCCCCCACTTTTCTATGGTAAACATTTGAGGCCCACTGCTACCATAAAGCTCTTTAAATCCATTCATAGGAACGCGAGATGTACCAGTTACGAACTGCAGCAGACGTGCTCTCATTTCATTGTTAAATGAAAGAACAACTCTCCAAAACCATTGAATGACAATATGATTGGCATGATATTCTCCTTTGTACAAAGTGTTATTATTCCAATCCTTAACGTCAATATTCTGTATTCCACACATTAGTAATTCTAGTTCATTTTCATCAAATAGTTTTATTAAATTTAATGGAATGAGAGCATTAAAGCCTTCAAGGAATGCATTCATTTGTTCTTGAACTCTAGAAACAAATCTATACTCAATAACTAATTTAATATATTCATCCTTATTCTCTTCTGTTAGAGGAATGTTGGCACCATTTGGTTTCAAATCTCTTTGACTTGTATGACCAAGGGTATCTTCGTCCACAGAGAAAGTTAAACCAAGTTCACTGGGGTTATTTTCTTTAATCCAGAGAAGTGAGTTGTAATATTCAGAATCTACACTCTCCATGTCTTTGAGTTCTATTGATTTTCCCAGCATCATTTTATAAAATGGTCTAATAAAGAATGCATCTAATAATTTCCCGTGGTAAACTGCCATGCCAGCAACCCTTCCAATAAATTTAAAATAACTTAAGTGTTCTTCATTGCAAATACCTGAAATCGGATTGATCTGGAGAGTGTAATTGTCCATAGCAGAATATTCAAACAAACCATAATAAGGATTGAACATTTCTTTTGAAAGTAAAAAGAACCACTCTCTAGCCAAGCCTCCATAATCGAGTCCAACTTCTTCTTCAAATTCAACCCATAGTTTTGCTTTCAGGACATCCATACGTGATTCGTTGTTAGTAATTATTCTAAAAGAGTCTTCTAAAATTGCACTTCTTCTCACCTTAATTTCAAATTTATTCGGTATATTTGTAGGTTTACGGAGCTGAGATTTAAAATATTCGTATTTCCTCTTGTAATCACGGGAGTATGGGACGGCCTGCCCGGCAATTTGAGGTATGGATAATCTGGGGTCTTCCCACTGGGTCGTACGAGTATTGTGATCTATAAAAAATATTCTTCCATCGGCATGAACTCTTTCTTCCCATCCTTCTGGCAAAGGTCCCAATTCGTCTTCAGAACAACCATTAACATTTCTATTGTAAGGTGTGCTTCCAGAACGTTGCGGCATAGCACTAGCTCTTCCAGTTCTTGGGTCTACCCATGTTGTTGCTCTAGTATTGTGGTCTATAAAAAATACTCTACCGTTAGGTGCTATTTGTGCACCCCAACCTGCTGGAAGTCCCTCCTCAAGAGAACTGCGATCGGTTGATTCATTTCTTGTTTCACTCGAAGCACTATCCACGACGTCACTTTGATTGGAGACAACACTTTCTCTTCGATCGGTTGTCACACTATCATCAGCACTTATATGAAATCTTCTTTGAAATTCAGTAACTGCTGACTGCAGGGTGGAAGATGCAGTATTTTCAGTTCTCATGGTGGGTCGCTCCCACTGAGTAGATCGTGCAACATGGTCGATATAGTACGTTCTACCATTAGTATCTTGCCTCTCTTCCCACCCAGGTGGTAAAGCATTATCCCTGGACCCTACTTGAACAGCAACTGCTCCATTCAGTGGAGTTGGACTGGGAACGAATTCCCAATCGGGAAAACTTTCCCTATCTTCTGGTTCGTTTGAAGTTCCTGAATTGTTGCCACCATAGAAAGCGTGATAAAGTTCAAGATAACCCCTAACTCTGGAACGAGCACTTCTGGGTTTAAGTGGATACTTCTTTGTCATAATAATGACTCCTGAAGATTCAGTAGGAAAATTGGCAATCGACAACTCAACCATCCCGAGAAAGTCATCTCGTGTAAGTCTGTTCTCATCAAACACCTGGAGAACAATTTTATGTTCGCTTGGGTTTACAGGAAATACAAATTCTTCATTCCATGTTGGATTAAGAGTTCTTTTTTTTGTTTTTGTAAGTACAGAGTTGATGGTTTCATCATTACTTATGGTATTAACGTCAATTCTAACATATGGGTCACTAGCACCAAATATATCTTTTTTTGCTAATTGATGGCCTCGTACAACTTTGAGTCTAAGATAATTTGTTGCTCCCTGAACTGACCTACATACACCAGTGGAGCTGTTTTGACTATTTCTTGAGGTGCTAGATCTTCTTTCTGAAGAGGACATATTCACTTACATTAATTAACGGAAAATGATAAATTAAATAATTATAATTAAGCTGATAAGAACAATTGTTGAAATTCCCCAATTTAATGTCATAACATACGATTAATTTTTTCTTCTATGAAATGGAATAATTAAAAATGATGGGATCATTAAGGAAAAAATTCCTTCTAATTAATGACCTTCGAAATAATGTTCAGACGATTGCATACAGATATAATTTTTATAAAACAAAACTTGACATACTTGCTCAGTTATTCCTGTACATCAATCCTTTTATAGTATATATGAAGGGAGAAATATTAACCTCAGCTCCGTTGAAATAAGATTTCAGGAAAAACTTCAAATACCGTAACTTCGCAATATGTGTCAATGTCAATTGAATATAAAGTCACATTATCTACCGGCACTATGATATTTTCGTTCAAAGATTAAAACACATTATTAAGTAAAACTGCAGGAAAGAGAACTCATACAATGCTAATAAATTTAGAGCCTATTACCTCACGTCACTTTATAATTATTTTATCATATAACAGTAAATACTTATAACCTCCAGACCAAACAACAAATGGGGAATGCGCAGGAGTTCAAAGTGTGACTTCTGCGCATCCATGGCCATGGATGAAGTTCGATCCCTGGAAGTTTCTTTCTTAGCTCCTTAAACTGCCTAAATTGTGTAACAAACACATTTTTAATCCTAATTGATCCTTAATGTATTTTAGTATATAGCTTGAACGTTTAGAAAATTTATGAGTAGTTGATAATAACGTCCATGATAAGTTTTGGACACATACCTAAATATTCAACTTCTTCTTTAGACGCCATTTTCGAAGGCAGCGCCTACAGTGCCGATTTGATGCAATTTTTGCTTTTAATGCCCCCTGTATTCAGAAATTGTAAGTAAGAATTGTTTACATCCCCGATAGATTGCGTATTCTAGTTTGGATTTATTAAGTCTCAAGATTTTATTTTCATTTTTAGTAAATCCTACGAAACTCAATGTAACTGAAGAGCTTGTAGATGTGTTATCTCGTGGCAAAGGTCTAACTATGCCATAGATAACTCTTGTGTTTTCTATACTATGGTGCTTAAGGAACACTTACTGTAATATTTCAGTTAAATTTAGAGTTAAAATGTTTAAGTTTAAATATTTTTGTTACTAGGAATGTGAGCTTTCCGTAAGAGATGTCGACACGTAAGACGTCAGGTGAGTGATTTGTTACAGAGTTTTAAGTTTATTATTGTACTCATTTCGGGTTTTTGGTTCATGTCATTATATTTGCACTATAATTAAGCGATCTGATTCCATCCAAAACTTATTTTTGAATAGTTTTATTTATACTTGTTTGTGTGGATATGATGGTGTTGTCTTGGATGAGGATATTGTTTATTTTATGCAATTTATACCCTCAAACGGCTTCTTGCATTTTTATGAATTTGATAGTCTTCTGTAATTTATTAGGTCCTACTAACCTCAAAGGAAGGTTATTGGTTATAAGTGTTACGCTTACCAGAGATATGCCTCCTAGGGTACCTAAGTTATTGTAAATTACTTGATTGAACTAATGTATATTTAATGGTATTATTCGTCCTCTATTCTGCTGCTGCAGTAGTTAATTATATGCAGGCAAAAAATCTCTCTGAATTTTTATTTTATCTCTGGTTTATTGATAATTGCCCTTTGATGGTGTGCAAGCCTGGCCATTAGAATATTTCAACTGTCAACTTGTTATTCTAGTATTTCTTTCTTTGACATTGTACTGAAATTCAAATAGAAGCCCATTAATTAGAGCCATTAGTGTTTCAGTTTTGAATTGTGGTATTTTACTTTCGATCAACTTAGTAGGATTTGTAGAATTATGATTGTTTTATTCAAATATTTATTTGACATTTTCCTCAGTTCTGTTCAAATGTAATCGTTATCGAAAATTAAAGAAGAAGTAAATTAAAATAGCCTTAAATTTCCCTAATATCAACACTTTTTCGTTTTACAAATTTTTTTCCTTTAACGTTTTTCTGAAATGGGTGTTTTTCCCATTCTTATAGAAATGAAAATGATATAAAATTGTGATTGAGATGTTAAGAAACGACTAGATTTCTATATGATACGTTTCTATCTCTTATATTTGGTATATCAGTGAATATCAAAAAATTCAATAAGTTGTGTCTTCGGATATCTACAAGGCATGTTCAAAGGTTTAAACTATGGGCATTTAATTGAATTGCATCCTGAATGGTTGGGGAAAATATTTATTAAGCTTGCTCTACAATTATGGACATTTCTGAATTATGAGAGTTTAGTGGAAGGACTAGCAGCATACCTATCATCCTATCTGTCTGTCACAGGGATAGAATAATTTAAATCAAGTGATATCGCCATCACGGCTGTATCGTTTTACTTAACTTTCTCAGTTATTAAAAGTTTAATAACAGTTAATAGCTAAGGCCGTTCCCAAAAGTTTTTATAAAGAATCAAAGCTATGCCTCTCAAAGCTTTAGCTATTAAAATTTAACCGACTTAATGGTATACCATTTGTTTGTACTCGATAAGAAAATATAGATTAAGAGATATTCTTTTAGCTCAAATTATTTTATTAATTTCATCATAATATTTTCTTATGATCAAAAGAGGTATTTCAGATATAATATTACTACTACTTCATTAATAATTTCAGGATTAATTTTTATGTTGTATCTTTTACAGAGAAAGTGTTGACCCTCATAAAAATGGAAGAAAGTAATACTTCAAGAGTATCTAATGGAGAGACAATTACTGACATACAGAATTATTTAGAAACCTTTAATAAAGAAATAGAGGGTGGTGGAGAAAGTAATACATTGCAACAAGTCAAATTCGAACAAAGTAAACAATATTAATACATTTATGTAATTTGTTTTATTGGATGATCAATGTCTTTTATTATAGTTAATAAGTGTTATAATTTTTATTATTTATTTTAATAACTATTTTATATATTATGGTATGCATAAGATCAAAAGTATTACCTTGCAAAATGAAAGTAATTTTGCAGCATTACAGCATCTCTCTCTCTCTTTTTTTTCCACTCTCTCAACACACACACACACACACACACATAAAGAAATATTATTGAATCGTTTCTAATTAGATTTAATAGATCAAATATTATAAATATTAGTAACGGTCTCTTCAAACTTGATACTTTCGTTACGAGGGCAAATAGCCTCTTCAAAGAGGGTTGACAGCTACTGGACAGTTTTTTACTCTTTCTTACTGTATTCCTTTCTTTCCCCAAACATCGCTTTCTGGACATTTGTCCTTTCCTGCGCTGTCACCCTTTTAAAATACCACTCTTCCCTCCCACTCTTTTCAACCCCTCACCAGATGTTTTCTGCATCTAGTGTTTCAGTTGGGTTTTTGACTCTGACGAAGACCGCTTGTTACGGTTGAAAGATCTTAGACTTGTTTTCCCATTTCATATTGTGGTTTGATCATTGATTGTTATTTCACATGTTTATGAGAAATCTTTTTACACACACATACACGCACACAAACATTCTTTTTAATATGATAATTGTACCAGTTTAAATTCAAAAGCTTTTTGTATAGTGGGTCTTCTATACTGTTAAGAGTAGGAAGTTCAATTAATGAAGAATTTTACATTTTATATATATTTAAATTAATATGTATATATATATATATATATATATATCATACACTGTAAAGCTTTTTAATTTTTTTAAAAAATTAAAATATAGTTTCGTCCTTGTATATTATTAACTGCATACATTTTTGATATAATATGTTAAAGTGTTATCACAATTCTTATATTAATTTAATTTAATCTGGTTTGCTTATGGTATTAATATCATACTAAATATTAAATACTAAAAAAATCTCTATATTTAAATACTAAATATCATACTAAATCATACATATCATATTAAACGTATACCATAGTGACATCGATAGCCTATGTCAAGTTGTTTAAGTTATATTGTCATTCTATAAATGTGTTTAAAACAAGTGCACTTTTCGGGATGTGTAAAACAATTTTTACTCATAGAGCACGTGAATAATCTAGACTCGAGATATAATTGGTTTTAAAAATTGTCAAGTTGACTCTGTCCTGTCTGGAAATTGATTAATCTTCGAGATCAATCGAAAGAGAAAATAAATTGATATAAAATGTTTCAAGTTCACTTTACATTGCAAACTACTTCCAGAGTTTTAGCTTTAATGCTACTTCTATTCAAAAGATATTCACTAATTGTTAGGTCTTCCTTTTCAGAAAAAATTACATTGAACTAGTTTGCATAAATATGGTCAGATTCCAATATTAGTAGTTGTAGGATGTGATAAATTAATACCTTTTTTCTTGTCCCTACAGTATTATCAAGCGCGTAGTTTTCATTGCAAAGTAATGACAGGGACTGTGGTGTACACTAAATGGTTTTACCTACTCGTGAAATATTTGCACTAGATTTTTCCATCTCCTAGATTATTTCTCGAACCTGAGCAAACTGCATATGAGATCTCTGATACCAATGGTGCATAGTTATTAAACATTAGAGACAACCTTGATCTTAGGTCAACTTGTTTGAATGTGCAAACAAGGGTTAAAATGGTGAATAAGGAAAATGTAGTCGTTGACTTTATAGTTAATTTTATTCCTCAATCAATATAAAAGGAAATAATTTTTTTTTTCTTCTGAATTAGAACATGATAAAACGGTTCTACTTACATGTAGGTGAACAACAGGTAAAGGATTTCTCAATGTAGCTCAATTTTTGGAAAACAGGTTCTCGTTTTCTTGCTCTTTAAACCACTTACGTCTTTACCAAGAGCTTTAAATATTTGTCAATACTAGCTGACCCGGCGAACTTCGCCAACTATCAGTGGATGTCTTGTTAGCTTGAGCTAAGCTTAGTTTGGTGCTTAATTATTAATATAATAGCTAACACAATAGGAAATGTCCTGCCTTACCTGTAATATATTCAATTCGAACAGGAATAAAGTCTAAGTGGGAAAATCTGGAGTGGCCTAAACTCAACTTTACTATAAATAAACATAATATCAAGTTAACGACCAACATATATTTTGTTTGTTAGTCAGACACTTGTTTGACAACTATGCATTGTACCATGGAATGCATCAGAAAATATATCTTTGATTGGGATTAATTTTATCGTCTTTATTCATTAAAATATTTAACATTTTTCTATATATGCCTCTAAACTCTAAACAACAATTATATTTCACTTAAAACATTTCTAACTCAATGCAAACACTCATAGTAACAGACAGACTCCACATACAACACAATCTTGAAGCCTTCATGGGCTTCTTATATCTTAGAACTATGACATATTCTTAGTTCTTATATCATAGAACTTTGGGGTTCTGCCAAACTATAAAATATTCGCCCTGTAGAAGCTATTCAAGCAAAAAAACTTAGAAAAATCTCACATTTCCCGTTTTACGTTCCAAATATAATCATTAATTGAGATCTTGAAGTCCTCTTTGTTCACGACTATGCAAAATATTACTACAAACTATTCCACAGTAAACTCTCAACTCATGCAAACCCAATTGCTCAAAATCTTTCCTTACTAGTAATCCTGTTTTTATTTGTAGTCATGTTCTCGGCCTTTCGGCCCAATCCATGAACAAAGCTTGTAACAGATCGATGCTTTTTTAAGTGAGACCCTTTAGCCACATGAGAAGGCACACCACAGTCCTCTTGGAGGAGGGATGCGACCGAGCCCGCTCATGTGCCCAAGGTGGACCTCGCGGAGGCGGGTCGCTGAAAGCCCCCAAACACGACTAAAACGGCAATGTCCACGTGACTGTCTATCTTCATAAATATTAAATATAGTTATGAAGTGACACTAATGGGTGTCCACCCGAATTCCATTACAAAATCAAAAAACTAAAGGACAAACCCTGAAACAAAATCACTTCTACATGAAACTGTAGTCGAAATAACCAAAACTATAAAAAAAAACTCAGTGTAAAAAATGTAAATAAATGCAAACAAATCCGACCAGTAGGGAAGGTGATTCATTATTCCAAAACAAAATCTCAGTTTTCATAGTATATTGCCCAATGCAACAAAGGAAAGTTTATGATTTTTTTTAATAAATTGTTAATCTTAGGTTCAACTTTTTAACAAAATTTTATTGTTATAGTTTTAAAGATAAAAGTGATGTTTTAATTTGTATAAAAGCATTATAACCCCATTTCTTATTAATGTAATTTATAAAAAAAATTACTGAGCTCATTCTCATATAACGTGATATTTTTAGGAATAAAAAGTAAAGGTATGTAAATAGACTATTTAACTTCTGGTCCATTAAATGCTAATTAGAGAATATAATTATGTCTAATTATGATGCCTTTGATTTGTAGCTGTCATTCAATTACAGCAATTAGATATGCTCAATTATCAATATTATGACAAAGCGTGACACACGTAGGTAGTTACAAGGGTATTAATATATAGATGTTATTTGTAGGTTCAAGGAAAAAAAAGAACAATGGGATGTATCCTGCTCATATCATTTTGTTAGTTTTAGCACATTATATAGTAATTAATCTGCTCTTTGTGGATGACTTTTTGTTTTTAAATAAAGCCTTTAACTACTAGAAATTTACTTTTTCTAGCTGCAACTAGTAATAATGAGGCATCTCAGAATTCTGAGCATGGGGAGGAAGGGACTTACTACGTCGATAGTTCTGGTCAATATTACTATCAAACTAGAAATGAAAGTGGTCAGCAAGTTATGACAGTAGTTCAAGGTAATACTACTTCAACAGTTTCTAAAAATTTATACTAATATATTTTGATTTGTAATTAATACAGTTTTCTATTTTTTTAAGGTCCTCCACCATCAGTAAGAGAAGTAGAATCATTTGATGCTACACCAGAGGAAACACCTTCAACATCAGAGGTAAACATTTATTTAATGAATAGCATTCGATAATTTGAAACTGTTTCACAAATACCAAATTTCGTATATATTTCTTTTATCCAAATGCTTTATATAAAAATTAAATTACGTTTTTAATAAAAATTAATAGTCTGATACTAAATGAACAAAACAATTAATGAATTATGTTAATCATGGAGAACTTAAGTGAACACATATCATGATTTTAAATTGAAACACCGTAGTTTTTCATAAGGTTTCGAATAAATAATTGTTTTCTTTTATAATTAAATATTTTTTTCTTTTATGAAAGAGTGTATATTAATATTTCAAAAATACCCTATTATTTCATTTATTAAAAAAATTAAACGATAATGAATATTTTTATTTGTATTCTGAACTATGTGGACATTTTATTTACA
This sequence comes from Hermatobates lingyangjiaoensis, assembly GCA_026182355.1. Lineage (NCBI taxonomy): Eukaryota > Metazoa > Arthropoda > Insecta > Hemiptera > Hermatobatidae > Hermatobates > Hermatobates lingyangjiaoensis. The sequence continues at coordinate 2,053,802 of JAPFBL010001931.1, read as the reverse complement.
GTCTTAAATCTGTGATAAAATTAGCAAAATTGTTTAGGTTTTCAATGTATGTTCCCAGAATACAACAAGAAAAGGAATAACTTTGTTTTCATATTTTGTATGATTGAATGTTTCAAATTGTCCTAAACGTTACTTAGTATTGTGTTATAATAAGTAATTCCATTTATGAGAAGTGCATTATTTGTTATTGACCTTTATTAAATTAAAACTCAATAATTTTTGAAGTTGTTTAGTGCATGTGGCAATATGAAAAAGCTACCACTCTAAGAATAAGTTGCTATATTTAACCATAATACCATTTGTTATAAATTGATTCTTTTATTTACAACTCTTACTACGATTGCTGCTTATCCTTTTAGGTTATCGATAGCAGAGGACAAGTAGTGCTGAATACTGGAGACCCTTATCAAACTGTTACAATAGTTCCTTCTGAGACAAATCAAGGGGAAGTTAGTTATGTCTTAATAGTTCAACAACAAGATAATAAAGAGAAATCAGATGATCTGACAGTGTATGACTTTGATGACCAAGAAGAGAGAAATCACCTCACTGCAGTGGTATGGAAACCTTGACTATTATATTAGAATTTCAAACTTATTTGGACACCCTCGAAACACATTTGAAATTGATTTCCTTAAATAAGTTCTAAAAGATATATTAAATGTTTTGTGAATAAAGTTTGATAATTCCTGTAAGATTAATTACAATTATAGTTGGGATTAAATAAAATACTTTAAATACTGTTCGCGCCTATTATTATTATAATTATTAATTTGTGTTTACTAATTAAAGTTAGTTTAATGTTTATTATTTCATTCATTGAATTTATCATCCTTACTTAACCGTTAGTTTGTTGTCTTTTTCTGTTTCTTATGTAGTGATAAGACAAAGGCTTATTGTTAACGAACAATAGGCCTTGGTTAGTAAATATGGACAATCAATTTGTAGATGTTCTTGTTCAGTCAGGTCCGTACTGACTGGTCAGTGACGCCTTGTCGTTCAGTGGAGCAGTTCCCATCTAAGTCTCTTCTTGGTGTCAACCTCCTCAATTTTCTGCAGCTATAGAGGTCGTCTAGGGGGGCAGAAGGTTAAACTGATTCTGTGCAGGTAGCTTTGAATGTAGTCATGATCGTTGATCATTTTGAATGAGGTTATAACTCGTGCAGGTTGCTTGAGGATGACTATTGATGTAATTATAAGTCCCATCTTGCTCCAGTAGTAAGTATTCCTCCAGAGTTGCTTATGGCTTTCTCGACTGAGGATGAATCAGTTGTTGATGGCAGCGTATACTTTACTTGCTCCTAAGGCTATCCTTTCTTCGCTCATTTGTTAACCTCTTTATTACCATACCCTAGAACCCATTGCAGATGAGTTAAAATTGTCTTAGCTGGCACTGAGTTAGAGATCTTCTTCTTGGAGTTTCGAGCTGACGATTTCCGAATCCCATCATTCGTCTAGTGTGTACATTGCAGGTAGTCGTGAGGACGTTTTGAATTGCTCTGTTTATCTCTAGTAAGTCATTTCAGAGTTCATGTCCTCTTTGTTTCCTTGTTGGTAGCATTCATCTTTCAGCCGATTTGCATCCTGAAATATATGTTGGCCCACTGAAAGGCTGTCGCAGACCGCCAAACATGTCAACACTATTTCTTTTCATTCAGAGGATGTCTAATTGGCCAGAAGCCTTATCCCTACTCACAATCATCTGATTTTTCTAACACAACAAATGAATATACTCGAGAACGAGGTTGAGTATTTGCTCCGAGGCAATACATTGTATGCGCATTTGACAAAGACCATTTAAACAAAAAGCAAACTATTTCTACTTTAAATGTATACAAATATAATTAACTTATTTATTATTATAACTGAATGTCACCAATTGTTTTTTGAAGAATTATTAATATTGTACTTAATGTTAGGTGTTTCTTTTAGGATTCACCTGATGAAGAAGATAAAACTAAAATTCTAAAACTCATTCAAAGAAAGTCTCAAACAGTTACCCAAGCACATATGTGTAACTATTGCAATTATACTAGCCCCAAAAGGTATGATTTTCGAGTTTACTAACTATGGTAATACATATAATAATAGTAATATAGGAATAGAATATTTAGTAATGAACACATTAATGAAAATTTTACTTTTTTTATTTCTCTATGTAGAGTTGTAATGATGAAGAATGAAATTACCATCCTTCTGTTCTAAACCAGGGTTATATTAATTCTGTACATATTTTTGTCTCACCTTTGCAAGTGTAAAAAATCTGGAGTAGCCTACACTCAATGGTACTATAGCTAAGTGTTTTGAATAAGGGGAGAAACACTAAGTCCTACACAAAGGATTTTAACCAAAGTCGATGTGTTTCGAACACTTACTGTTCACCTTCAAGTTACATCTACTATATATAATATGAATAAAAATTTGAAATTGAATATTGAAAAATATAAAGAGAGAAATACATTAAAAAGAATTACATACCTGCCTCAGTAAGGTATGGTAAGGTTTTTAGTTTATATTTTGGTTCTTTTGTTGTATTAATTTTACATTTTCATTAATATTTTATATTGTAAATGTAATCTTTTTTATAGACACTAAGTATTTGAAACGCATAGACGTTGGATGAAATCTTTTCTGTGGAGACTTGGTGTTCCTTCCCATTATTGCAATCATGAGTAAATATCAGACAATAAATGCTTGCATAGATCGTGAGTCATAGCTAAATGTATTCTTATCCTCTAGAAAAGAATTTCATTCTTGATTTACATCAATGTGGTTATAGAGTAGACGTATTGCCAAAGTCATGGACAGTCAATGGACTATCTTATTTTAATGTGGTTGTCCCACTTTGTCAATTATAACGAAAATTTACTTGTTCTTCTAGGGCAGCCTAACAAGTTACTGCACTTGAAACTTAATAGTTTTTTTTTAATTTATTATTTATTCTTTCATTATTCTAAGTTAAAAAAAAATTGCAGTTTCCTTCCATTACATGAAATTTATAGCCTGTAGAACCATTGTAAGAGTGGGTTGAATTTTGACATAAGGAACAACAAACAGCATTTGTTATGGTACAATATTATTAAAAACAATAATTCTAAGGTAAAATGGATAAAGAAACAAAAGTCTCCACACAAATGAAGTTTTATTCAACAGCAACGCGTTTCGAACACTTTGTGTTCATCATCAGAAAGACACTATAATACAAATTATATCTAATCAGTTACAAGATTTTATTATTTCACTCTAATTTTGTAACTGATTAGATATAATTTGTATATACTGTCTTCCTGATGATGAACACAAAGTGCTCGAAACTCGTTGCTGTTGAATAAAACTTCATTTGTGTGGATACTTTTGTTTCTTTATCCATTTTACCTCCGAATGAATAAATACCACACAATTACGGATTGCACAACTAATGATTTAAAAACAATAAGTTTATATACCTCGTCAATAAAATTTTACAATTTTATTGTTTTAGTTAAGTGAAAATAAATATTTTCTTTAGATTAACAACTAAAAATCTGTTAAATGATAAGACTGTGGAGTGTGTTTTCGACATATGGAGTCCAACAAGGGAGCACACATATGTCGAACATCGGCCCTTTGTGGTACCACACATAAACAGTTCTATACTGGGAGTCCTACATTTTACCTAACTCAAGTGTCTTTGGAACAGGGATCTTTAAGAAGTATCTGACTTCGTTACAGGCCTGGGACTGATGTCTTAACGTCCTCTCCTAGGGACAATGTGTTTTATTTTATTCTTGTGTGGGCCAGAGTGGTTATTGAATCCCGGGTCTTCCAGTCCAAATGCAAGCACATTTTTTTTGCCATTGGGCTAACCTGGCTCCTTTTTAAAGATAAACACCCAGCAAAAGGCAACCGTGCATAATCAAAAATGGGTGTAGTGAACCTCATAAAACGTCTAAATACACAAAAGATTTAAAAGATTTGTTTTCTCATAATCGTTATCTTTGGCAACAGAAGAGACCTGTAAATGTTAAGAACTTAATATTATGTAAATGTATTGATTCAAAAATATTTCTTATACCATGATTATAGATAACACCTTATTTATAACATAGTTATATTGCAAACCTATAACCATATATATCGTATATGTCTATAATTATTCTTCTATTATGTAACCAAATTGGTAAGGTGCAGTAAATAATGGTGTTATATCCTTGATCGAAAAACATACACCATCAGGAAGAGCATGCTGAAATTTATTCTTTGGCATAGTATTCGCCGTATTAAAAATGTACATTTTAGATATCAACTGATCTTATTTTTTTCACTTCATAATTTTTGTTTAAAAATTATTTTTTCATTAGTTTAATTATTAGGTAAATTTATTAAGTTCATCATGATTGAATTTAAATTTCAATATTAGGTAGAGAATCCTTATAAACGTCAGCGTTTCAAAGAAAAAAATGTTGGATTATATTGAGTTTGAAATTTAACTTAGGAATGTCTGTTTCATCCATAGGTATCTTTTATCAAGACATATGAAATCCCATTCGGAAGAAAGACCACACAAGTGTAGTGTCTGTGAAAGGGGCTTTAAAACTCTAGCTTCACTTCAGAATCATGTAAATACTCATACTGGAACAAAGCCCCATAAATGTAAATATTGTCAGAGTGCTTTTACTACCTCAGGTATGTCGTTACTATATTTTTTAATTTTTTTTTTTACAATAAAATGTAGCAGTTAATTTGAATGTGTGTACATTCTGTATATGATGTACCAAGTGTGTCAGACTTAATTGAAATGCAACTAGATTTTGTTTTCCATTATGTTTGTAACACAAAAGTTTATAGTAAACATGTGAAATAAAAATTAACGTCTAAAGCAGAGTAAGAAATCAGAAAAATGACTACAGTCTTTCAAAGGAAACAAGTTTACTTAGTCAGAGTCTAACTGATACAAATAGTTTTATCTAGAGAGTTGACAATTTGCAGCTTATTTCTTCCTAAACTACTTTTTTGTTTTCCGTGACTTGCCACCACAGCCCAGCCCTTTATTATCTTTACTGCAGATAACCCCCTTTAAAATACCTCTCTTGGCTCCCACTCATCTCAATGCTTTTATATCACTTGTTTCAGTATCAGTTTGACTCAGGTGAAGACCGCTTTTTTTGGTTTGAAAGGTCACACTGATACTGACGCAAGTGATATAAAAGCATCTGGTGTGGGGTTGAGATGAGTGGGAGCCAAGAGAGGTATTTTAAAGGGGGTTATCTGCAGTAAAGATAATAAAGGGCTGGGGTGGCAAGTTACGGAAAACAAAAAGTAGTTTAGGAAGAAATAAGCTGCAAATTGTCAACTCTCGTAGATAATTTTAAATATTTTTTTTGATTTCTTACTGTGGTTTAAAGTTGATTTTTATTTCACATCTTTATTGTGATATCTTGTTATAAATGATGTCTGTGTAACGCTAGGACCAAGTAGAGTAGAAAAGTGTCAAGGTTGGTTGGAAAATAACTATTTTCATAACATTCGTATAACTAACATAAAATTCATATAACGGTGGTGTAGTAAGTGTTGTAGATATCACAATTGCAACTTTATTCAAAGAAAAAATATTTTATTTATAACTTATTTCATCTATTAGTATGGGTTATTGTTTTTATTTGATTGTTTAATTCTAGCGATTAATTATTCATTTGAAATTTAGTGCAAATGCTTTGCATATAAAAATGACAAAACATGTGTATTAATATTTTTTTAAAAAAAACTGTCCGATTATTATTTTTTTTATCACCTTTGTGAAGCCAAGTTGGTTGTTGGTATAAGGTTCTTAAGTTATGCATTTTTTTTTCGTAGGCGAATTAGTGAGGCATGTAAGATATAAACATACCCATGAGAAACCTCATAAATGTAGTATATGTGATTATGCTAGTGTAGAACTAAGCAAAATGAGAAATCATATGAGGTGTCATACGGGTGAAAGACCCTATCAGGTATGTGAGTTGTGTTATCTCTTCCTTCTATCCTTTTTACTTGGATTGCTCTAATGTGTATTTGATTTTACAGTGTTCCCATTGTACATACGCTAGTCCAGATACGTTTAAGTTAAAACGTCACCTTAGAACTCATACAGGGGAGAAGCCTTATGAGTGCGATGTATGCCATGTTCGATTCACGCAATCAAATAGTCTTAAAGCTCATAAACTCATCCATAGTGGTATTCAAATTTCAATCCATTATATATTGTTTTCTATTGTTAAAAATTATCACTTCATTTATTTGTTCTCAGCTGGTGACAAACCCATTTACCAATGTGAATTATGTCCTGCTACCTGTGGAAGAAAGACGGATCTTAGGTTACATGTACAAAAACTCCATACGTCCGATAAGCCTCTTAAATGTCGTAGGTGTGGCAAACAGTTTCCGGATAGGTATACCTTCAAGGTGTGTTATTATTTCATTAATATAGAATTTGAATAATCATGAGAATTTTTTCTTTATTTAACTGTTTTTGAATATCGCTACTAATCTAGTGCATCAAAAAGTAAAATGTAATTGTAGTTGTAAATTGAAATAATTCTGTTAGATCCTTTTATGAATGTTACACGTTAGAATTTCCTAGTATACCTTGAATATCCATGTGTACTAGTTCAAGGAAGCAAATGTTTTATGTGATCATTTGTTTGATTGAAATATTTGATTTAATGTGGTTAAACTGCGGAGTAACTAAGATTTAACCACTGGATTGATAAAAAATCAAAGGCATGTTTGATTGAGTCAGTTTTGAAGTATTCCTTGACAGGCGGACATCCTGTACGCTCCTTTTACATTACTGAGCCTTTCCTTTGTAGGTAACTTTATGTTTTAACTTGTTTACTTCAGGTTCATAATAAATCCCATGAAGGTGAGAAATGTTGGAAATGTGATCTGTGCCCTTATGCATCAATATCGCAGCGTCATTTGGAATCGCACATGCTTATTCACACAGACCAGAAGCCTTATGCATGTGAGCATTGCGATCAGGTAAGAATTAATGGCTTTCATTTTGTGTAATTCTTTGATTATTTATCCTGCCTACTGTTTAGGTACTTAATTATGTTGTGAAAAATCAGTGATTCCAACTAAACTTGGCTTTTAACAACTGTTTGTTTACTGCCTTACCCTCACTTAAGCAATATAAAATACCTGCAAAAACTATATAGGTATTGATAGGTTGTCCACAAGGTATTATTTTTATAAGTTTGTTCCTTTCGTCATTTTTTCATAGATGAATATATTTGTCATTGAAACAGACTATATCGTTGTTTAGATCACAGATCTTCAACCTTTTTTACATCGCGACCCATTTTTGACGCCAAAATTTATTCGCGACCCTTTAGTGAGAACAAAAATAAAATTAACAACAAATAAAAAGGAAAAATTAAAATAAATTTGATCAATACTAACTTTAATGAGATTGCTGTGCTGCATTAATAATAAATAAATTATTTATTTATTTTAATCCTTTATTTAATTTAATCCTTTATTTTCTATTTAAAAATAAACAATCTTTCATGACCCATCGTTTATAGACCCTTGGTTTAGACAATGATGTTTCATAATAATTTAAGATATCAGATATACGGGGAAATATCCAACTTCTTTTTTAATATAAATATATATATTTTTTTAATTTGTATTGAACATCGATCTGTCTCAAAAGTCCTCAGTTTTATTTCAATATTATAAATATTTTGGGAAATGATATCAATTATCTAGCAACAAGTACATTTTAATCTCTCAAAAACAAAAAGTAAGAATTTAAGGTTACTGAGTAATTTAGAATAACGCTAATATATTAACATTGTGTTATGAAGTTTCCTGATATGATTATGGCTCTTTAAATTTGTTTATAACTATTTTAGTACCAGCTAAACAATTGAATGAAAATAACTTGATTCTCTAGTTATTCATAGTCTACTAAATTTGATAGTCTATGAGGGGTGGAAAGTAATTCTGTATGGTTTATTGAAGTTTTATAAATAACTAAGGATTTTCAGAAAGATATTTATTTATTGCCTAAGCTAATTTTTTGTTGTGTTGTTAGATAGATTATACTTGTAGATTTTACAGATATTGTGTAAATCAATGGTACTGTTATTTGATGCACTACTAATAGAGGCAGGTTGGTTAATAGTTGCAAACTAATAAGTATTTTGGGTATTAAATGAAGAATTAGGCATAGGGTTAGAAATGTTATCCTTTAGAAATCCTGATTTATTATTTTTCGTCTTAAAGAGAATCCAAATTAAATTTGGTATTGTATGTTTATCCTTGAAACTAAGTCTGGGTCTAACTTTCCATTATATACATGGTCTCATAAATTCTTAAGTTTCCATTCATGTCATTTGGGATGTTCAATTAGACTAGTGGTAACTAAATTCTATTAGGAAGTGTTTTTATACAGTTTAAATTTATCCACTTAGTATTTTTTGTTAAATAACTCTAGATCGAAAACATGTTTTATTTTAAAAATATTTATGTGATATAATATGATATTTTATTTTTAAGATATTTTAAATAAATCATAAAAAAAAAGTGTTCTCCCTAATGGAGAACGAAACAAATTATAAAAAAGTAAAATAACAGATAAATATATGGTAGTTGCAGTTTCCATATAGTTTATACTTTGAATAATAATAATAATTATTATTATTCATTAGGATGACTCAATCTTACAACACTGCGTAAGAACTATTGTACATCCCCCATTCTGTACTAAAATACTCCAGTTAGCTTCAGCGCCTTCAAGAAGCTCTGAACTTTAACGGTATTAAGTTCTTCTATAGTTTTGTCGAGTGTCCCGAAGCACCTGCCTCTGTATAGCACAGTGACTTGGCAATCAATCAGCAGATGAAACTGTGTTTCTTCCTTCACTTTGCAGAATCTGCACAAACCATCATTGGTAATGCCCATCCTCGCAGGTGGCCATTAAGTTCGCAGTGACCCGTTAGAAATCTGGTTACAGTCCTCAGATCATTCCTGCTCCTTTCGATACTATACAAGATTTGCCTATTCTCAAACTTATTGAGAAGTATGATTGTCTGTGTCCTTGAAGAGAATCCCAGTACTGCTTCCTGTTTTCCCTATCCTCTTTCCTAAGAAGTTCTTGTATAGTGTGTTGCCTAAGTCGCAATATGGTTCTGGATCAATATGCGGTTTCCGAGCACCTTCCCTTGCAAGTTCGTTTCCTCGTTCATCTTCCAATACTCTTGGAATACTGGAACCCAGTTTATTTTTGCAGTTCAGGACTATCTTCGAGCTGATAAGATTTAATCTCAATGCTTTAAATGCTGCTTGACTATCAGACATAATTCCTATGTGTTTGTTCTTATATCCTTTATCCATATTAAATTGTGCACATCTTTCGATGGCATGGATTTCAACTTGGAAGATACTGGTGTACATGCCCATAGATTCGGAGTATTTGGTCTTAAGCCCAAATACTAAAGCTCCTGTACCATCCGCTGTCCTTGATCGATCTGTATACCAACAGATCACATTTCTTCCAATGTCTTCTTTATTTCCTTTGCCAGTTCCTTCCTTAGGACCAAGGTATTCTTGGAAATTCTTTTGGAATTCAAATACTTTACCCATATCATCCCTGGGTGACATGAGTATCGGATGTTTTTCTCAAAAGAGTGTTTATCCTCCCATCGTACAACTATTCCTCCTTGGGTTTCATTTTTTAGAAAGTTAAGAATAGTTTTCTTCGCTGTCTCTTGAATTTCTAGCTGGAGGGGGACGAAGTCCACAATTTTCCTCATACTGGCAGAAAGAGACGATCTTAAGGCACCCGTCATACAAATGCACGCGATCCTTTGAATTTTGTTCAATTTCTTCTGGAATTTAGATGATTTGTTCTTTTTCTTCAAATAATCGCCCCATAGGTAATGATAGGTCTCACAAAAATGATGTACATCCAGAGCAGTGCTTTGGGTGAACATCCCCAAAACCTGCCTGTCATCCGTCTGCACATCATTAGGGCACATATTGATTTTTTGGATATCTTATTAATATGCTGGTTAAAAGTGAGTTTCCTATCTAGTGTAATACATAAGTATTTAACTTCATTCTTTAATTCAATGGTAACTCAATTTGCCTAATAGTTTTCATGCGTTCCATTTTTCTTCTTTTAGTAAAAACAACTATTGTCATCTTCCTGGGGTTTATTCCTAGACCAGTCAAAACACACCATTGTTCTGTAGTTTTAATTGCATCTTGCACTAGGTCACATAGAGTGTCTTCAAATTTCCCTCTTGCAATCAGAACTATATTATCGACATAGTCCTGGCACCGAATGCCTTCCAGGGTTAGCTTCTCTAATAATTAATCTACTACCAGACGGGGAAAGGTAGTATCCCCAGTGGGGATAGTACACTCCATTGAGGACAGCCTCTCGTGGTAGCCATCAGTATAGTTTTTTGGCCTATACTGATTTCTACTTATTTTGAATATAACCAGAATATGTTGATAAAAGTACAAATCGACCTTGAAGTAGAAACAAAATAAAAGTTTATCAGGATGGGTCAGTTTTTCAGATTCCAATAAAACTGTCATTGCCTAGGGAACAAAATAAAATTTTGTCAGGTAGGAACAAAATTAACATCATTACATCACATTTTTGTGAGACCTGAACAAAATTGCCAGGCTTTCATTTAAATGGCAATGAGAGTTTAATTTGAACCTTAAGAATAGACCGAGTCATTATAATATAACTATAATTTATTCACATGTTAAAAAAAAATAAGTTGATTACAATCTATTTCAGGGACCAGCAAACTAAAATTTTAATGTGTTATCTGAAATTTAATGTAGTATATTGTAAATATAGTTACAAATGTTTGAATATAAAAGTGTGCCGTTAGTACTAGGTTACCCTGTGTGATGGAGAGTGCTGGAAATCTGTGCCAGCCATTCAGTTTCAGCTTCTAAAAAAAAATTTCAAATTCTGTGCTAAGAATTCGATTTAAATTTTGTCTCTGATTTCAAGTTGGTAGTAGTCGAGGTTTTCGATTCCGAGGAATCACTGTATTCTAATATTTATAATCATAAAATTGTTGACTTTATCTCAAATTACTCGTATATCAAAACCAATTGAAAAGAGGTTATACAAAATAGTAATATTAATTTGTATTATTTTGTATGCATTTAATGGTATACATAATATATTGTATTAAAATTAAGTGCATTTAATTCCTATTTCAAGTCTTGCTTGAGTGCGTTGGTTTACCTGTTTTAGACCTTCAGACAGAAGCAGTTATTAAAGAGACACTATAATCTATACCACAATCCCAATTACGTCCCTCCTGTGCCAAGGGAGAAGACCCACGAATGTCCTGAGTGTCACAGAGCTTTTCGGCATAAAGGAAATCTCATTCGTCACATGTCAGCCCACGATCCCGAATCAAGTGCACCAGAGAAAGCTCGAGCCTTGAAGATGGGTCGTCAGAAAAAGGTTTTTCATTGCTTTCATCTAGTTTGTAGCAAATTAAATTGGGTCAAAACTAGGAACTAGCTTATCAAATAGCTGATCCATAAATGATGGGGTGATAAAACAACTACTGAAATGAAATAATTCTATTGGATAAAAGTCCTAAGCAAATAAAAAAAGAAAGAGGAAGTTCTAAGCGTTTGCTTTTAAACCGAGTTTTCTTATGGAAACTCTAGCCGCTTAAACTTTTATTGGTGTCTCTTCTATTGTAGCATTCGTTGAACCAGTTTAAAATCAGAAGTTTAGGATCAATCTTGTAATTCAGCAGTACTGACCCTACATATTGTATTAGTAACTTCTTTTTTAATTTTTTTTTTACAGTGAACGCCGCTTAATGTAATCACGGATAATGTTATCAATAGGTTCAAATCATCGGAATTCCTGATCCCCACCAGGAACTCCGATACTAACTAGTTAGTATGCATTCAGATTTCTTGCATGTGCTAAAACACTGTGTAATAATTAGACAACAATTAAAGTGGAACTTTAAGGGACGGTTTAAAAAAATATTGTTTGAAAAAAATAAATCATCTTTATTTCTAAAAAGTGATAGAACTTCCTCGAAATTAACTTCTTCATTTATAGGTGTATTCTTTACGGATATATTAAAAGCTGTTTTTTGTTCTGTGTTCTAAGATTTCTCTACTGGAACTTGAACATCAGTTACTATACAGAGAAAGCTCTGTATCTTACTATACATCAGTTATCTTATCATACAGACCCCAGTAAAGCAGTGGTGAAGAAAACTTTTTCTTCCCAATGTTTTACTAATGAATAAATAGCATGAGTCATAGAGGGCCGTATTTCTGGGTCTGTAGTTTGTAGTCTGTAGTCATAAGACCAACGCCAATAAAATGGTTAAGTATTTTTCTCTGTGTCGAAATTTTATTGAAAGGTGAAGTCTTCAGCAAACCTATTTTAATATTAAAGCTAAGGATTTCACCCATCCCGTACCTACTTATAACGTTTTTCAAGTGCAATATTACCGTAAAATAATGAATCCTATCTAAGGTTCCCAATCTGAAGAGATTATTTCTACTAGAAATGACATTTGGTTTTCTGGTAAATTGATTGTTTCGCTTTTTAAAGATTTGACTGGTTTCTTATACATATCGTGTGTTATTTAGATTCAGATAATTGATGGGCAGCAAGTTGAAGTAATGCCTGGTGGCAGTGACGTCAGCAGCCTAGAGCGACTCAATGAGGCTGATGTGGAAGGATCAGTCGTAGCTGTAGAAGGTTCTGATGGTCAGCAGTATGTGGTCTTGGAAGTAATACAACTACAGGTTAGATGTCACTAAAAAATTTGTAGTGTCCTATTTGTAATTGTATGCTTGTTTAGGTGTTATTACAATTTATATGCCTAGGACTCTTAGATAAAGTACTGTCATTATAGGAGCCCTGATCCTGTACGATGTCAGGACTCGTAAAAGATCCTACTCTAAATACACTTGAGTTAAAGAAAATTTAGGACTTCCAATGAAGAATGTCCATTGCGTGGGATCACAAAGGGTCAATCTTTGTCCTGTCTGTGTTCTCTCATGGGTTCGTCACTGTAACCTAACCTAACCAAATAAGTACCCTCATGAAGTTTGACTAATTATAGAGAGGCCAGGCTAGTTCAGTGGTTACATACTCGCCTCTGAACTGATAGGACCGGGGTTCGATCCCCACCTGGCCCTCGATTTATTCACGGGAGGTGAATAAATCTGAGCACGTCGTCCCTCGGAGAAGGACGTTAAACCGTCGGTCCCGAGCCTGTACGATGTCAGGTACTCGTTAAAGATCCCTACTCTAAATACACTTGAGTTAGGCAAAATTTAGGACTCCCACTGTAGATTCAATCTTCATTGTGTGGTATCACAAAGGGCCAATGCTCGACCTACGTGTATTCCCTTGTGGGACTGCCACTGCAACCTAACCTAAGCTAACCTAACCTTGACTAATTATACAAATACTGTGTACACCACTACTAGTAACTACTACTACTTATAGTATAATTTTATATGATTAAAGAGTGAAAATCTATTTGTAGAGAGTTTCAACTCCCATTCCCTTTGAAGCTTATTGAAAATAATTTTAAGTTGCTGCTACATGTTATAACTGCTGGTGTGTTTCAGGATGGAGAAGGTAGTGATCCAGTAACCGTCATTCCAGCAAGTCATTCAATAGAAGAAGCGGTTGCTGCACTGAATGCTGGTCGCCAGGGTATTTCTGTCTCCTCAGTCAAGAATGCTACTTGTTAGTTTTGTTTAATGGATACTCTTAGTTTCATGTTTATAATTCCCTGAACATAACGGGTGTTATCATAATATCTTATTATAACTTAAATTAAATAACTAGGCAAAGAAGAAAGCAAAACTAAATAGTCACTGTAATTAATAGCTTGAGTGAAAGGAATATCAAAGACTAACTTTTGGAAAATATCTATGATGGCATAGTTAATGAAGTAGTGATTGAAAAATCAATTTTTACTTTTTCTGCATTGTTTGATAAATTCTAACATCAATGAGGAGTGAAATAGAATATTAAAATGGTTTCATTGATCAATTGTAATTTTAGAAAATTAATGATTGTTACTTCACTCTGACAAATATGTGTATTTTCCAAGCTTTGCTTTGGTCTTTTTTCGTCACTAAATTTCATGTACTTTTCTTTTCAGCCCGAAGTGATTCAGATGGTCGATTAAATGTTAAAAGAGAAATATTAAAGCAGGAAAAAGGAGATGACATGTCTAATTGTTTTGGGTTCGATGAAGAAATTGAAGAGGAAGAAGAAACTGAAATCCCGACAAAATCTGATATACATATCCTTCAGCGTGCCATATTACCTTAAAGTAAAAAGTTTAAACCAGTAAACTTATATTATTTATTGATGTAGCAAATTTTATTTTTTGGATTTTTTTTTTTTTTTAGTTGCATTGAGCACCAACTTCGCCGTGGTCTTATGGACTTCTAGTCTTTCAAGGATGTCATTATCCTCTTGGAATAGCCAAAGAGCTCTAACTAAGAAAGAAAATTCTTTTTTTTTTTGTTTTTGTTTTTATTTTATTCATTGCTCCAGCCGTTACTGTTATGCTATAACTTTTGTCATTAAAATGAAGCATTCCTTTTATTATTTATTAATCTGTAGTACCGGGTATTTCAAAGTAATAGGTTATACAATCTATTACCTTTGTAGGATATGTATTTATTGTTAAATGGGTGTTGTGCCTGAAAATAGAAACTCTTGCATGTATTTTTATTTCTTAGTTAATGTTATTATTTAAAATTTCGATAATGTAAAATTTAAATTTGTACATAATTGTCTTAGATTAGTTCTTTTAAAAACCTTCTCTATTTAATAAAAAAAACCCCTAATTTTTAATATCTTTGACTACTTTAAACAATATTAACGCAAGTTTAATTTTTAATTTTCTATTGTTAGTATGTTATTTATTTTATATCCCTTAGTCAAATTGATCTAATTTAAAGGAAATGCGGACTTAAATTAAGTTCAAATCTCAAAACTGGTGAGATGTAAAGTAACAATCAAAATCATGAAAGTGTTTTTAGAGATGTGATGCTGGTTTGTTACATTGTCAATTTCAGGCAGCTTATGAAAGTTCGTTACTTAAGAAGCATATTTTTTTTTTATTGTTTTGTATGGCTTCTACGAATTCAGATCAAGTCAAATGTATATATAGTTGCAGTTTAAGAACATTTCTTTATGAGGCCATATTCAAAAGAAAAAAAAAGAAAAAGCTTTTTACTTCTAAAGTTCAAAGTTATTTTATAAAGTCACAAAAACCCTGTAATATATATAGAGAGAGAAAGATGGATAAAATTTAACAAAGGTAATTTTTTTTAATGCTCTGTACAATTTTGTAAAAATACAATAAAATTATTGAATTCAGTTTTTGTTTACATGTTTTCCTTAAATGTAACAGACCAAATTGGTGTTGACTTCTTTGTTGACATTAGTTTACAAGAATCTCGTACGAAATGTAGCAGTATTTCTAGATCGTATGGTCTAGAACCTCAAATTTAAAAAATCCGCCTCCTATGTCAGTTGTATCTCAAGATTAAATATATATATATTTTTCAGTTAAAGGAGAATAAAGCATCTTACTTTGATACATTTTTTTTCAGCTTCCTTCAGATGTCCATTTTCCAGAGTGAACTGAGGGTTTTTATAGTGTTACTGAGTATTTAACTCTGTATCGATTCTTTCCGATAATCTATCGAAGAACGATGATAGAGGATGATTAAATATTCGATTTCAAAGTAGGGATCTTTAAAGAGTACTGTCGTGGCGTACAGACTCAGGACGGTCATATCCTCTCCGACGGACGGTATAAAAAAAATATGAAGTCATCCCTTAGATTCGAACATCCATCTAATCTTGAGTACTACAGGTAATCACGAGCCTCCTAGGCCAGAGATGGCAACCCTTTTGAGTTCGGCGTGTAAAAAGTTTGAAAAATCTAGACCTAATTTTCCTCGCATGTCACACATCGCAAAAGTAAAGAGTAAAAAGAAAAGGTAAATATTTATAATTATTGTAAGTTAATGTTTAATGCTATTAAAAGTACAAAAACAAAAATTATGAAACTAAAATTTAATATTTAGCATGTTTTCAGAATTTAGAATTTCATATTAATATCAATATTAAAACAATATATTTAAATGTTATATTTTTTTAAATTCCATTTAAAATACAAATGAAACGAGAAATAAGCATTTTTAGAATTAAGAATTTATGATGTTTTCAGAATTTAGCATTTTTATATTAATATCAATATTAAAATAATATGTTAAAATGTTTTCAATATGTATATTTATTATGCGATATTATTTTATTTGTTCGTCATGTCTTGTTTCAGAAATAAAGAATTAATTTTATTTATAGAATTAATAATAATGTTATTAATAACTAATTTTGGCTGTTAAGAGAGGCATATATATGTAAATTATGAATTTTTTCATCTTTGAAGATGCGTATGACCACCATAAATGAGGTTCGAGTCAACACTGACACGCGTGTCATAGGTTCGCCATCACTGTCCTAGACTATATTAGACCCCACTTTACATTAGTTACAATAACGTGTCGGGTGTATATAATCATAATTAATTCATGTGAGATGAGAATTGCTATTGAAAATATCATACTAAAAAATAACTTTTTTAGTACTTAGAAGGTTGTTAGTGCCACAGAAGTTTTCGAACATATTTTTTGAAATAAGCTTTTTAATTGGTTTTGTGTAATGTGTTCTTGTAATATCTGCCATAATTAATAATGAATATAATTAAACTAGCATTTCGAATTGTTTGTGTTCCATTCGTTGAGTTTTTCCACATTTTCATTGACAATTATGAATGGTAATTATAATTGTAATCATTATAATAGCTGAATGCTATGTAAAACAAAATCTAAGATGTAATATCACCTCATTGCATACATTGAATACAGACATCTTCAAAAACTGTTATTTCAAACATAGTCCTAGAATATTAAGAAAGAATAAACCGTCTTACCTGGTAAGCAACAGTTGTTCTTGAGGATGGAGAACTGAAAGCGGTCGAAGACTCCTCCAACTTCATATAAAAGGTAATACCTTGTATCTTAATGTAACTTCCTTTAACTTAACTGTTTTTAATATTCATGTATCATCTAAGAAGTTTAAAATATATTTTAGGCATTTAAAAAGCAATATATTACCATAAAAATCCGTCACACATCGTGAATCGATGTTGTAGACCGGTTTTTTCTTATTGTGAATCTTAAAGCAGGACTGATTATAGTCGATACTAGGTAATAGCGAAGATGCACTACGTGCGAAACCGGTCTGAGGTCTACAACTGAGATTCACGAGCTACGACAGATTTTTACAGTATGATGTTTATTAACCTCTGTAGTACTAGTACTCTGTGGCATGTATTTAAAAACAAATTGAGAATGGATAATAAGTAATGGTTAAATTACAATATAATGTAATTTAACAAAGTGTAATCAGTTTCTTCAGTTACATTTTGGATTTGTTACTAATCTTTTTTAAACTAAGACAATTGTGTAATGCGCTCTTCACGAGTCCCTTTTCTTGAGGGTTTATTAAAACAAAAATTTCCAGAGTAAATAATGTAAATCATATTGTAAAGGTGTTCTGAATACTCACAAGTAATGTTTACGTATTTTTTTTATCTACATTAGCTTGATAGATAACGAAAAGCTTCTGTTAAAATAAATTTGCTTTTGATAATCAAATGAACGAAAAAGTTAAAACATACTATTACACCCTCAATAATGGAACAGTTAATCCGTAGCATTCCATTTTCTATTATAACGATGGTAAGACTCACAAAATAATCACATGTGTGAAGTTAGAGGAAGTTTATTCAGGGTGTGACATTTGTATGAGGTAACCATTGAATATAGAAATTACACATAGAAGAACAAAACGTAACTCTTTCGATGTTTCGAATCATTCTTCACGAAATTCGAAGTTCCTCTTCAAATCTAAGAATGTTTATTTTTTATCGCAAAGTAAAATCTTGAGTGAACAATATAATAAAGTAATTAGAACCAAGGCTTTTTAAAGAGATTAAAATAATAGTGAAGGAAGTACTGAAAAATCTTGAACGGGAAATAAATGAAATTTAAAATTAGATAATGACAAACACTTACTTCATACCTTATCTGATTTCTGAATTGAATACTTATCTGACATAAGACTGATCATTTATTTCATAAGGTAGCAGATAAAAGGAGTTCTCGTTTGCTTAAATTTTAAAAAAAATGAAGAGTCAATTTACTACTTTAAGACTTAAAAGAAATCATAAGAAAATCCAATAACTGATTGAAGTTGTATCCCTGAATTTGAAACATTTATCATTAAATTTGTATTGGATTACTATATTTTAGTTGAATGGTTAAATATAAAATTGTATTTACACTGTTTAGTAGAAGGAACGAAAACAAATACCAGATCTAGAATGGGTTGATGAACTTTAATAATTTTAACCTGTTGCTGTGTTTTACTATCTCCATAGCAACTAAACTCAAACAAAAGTACAAGGTTTACATTTGCTACCTCTCCTTCATCATGATATAATACCAATAATTCTAGTTTTTATACTATTTTTCGTTTATTTTAAAGTAACTATTTTAATGAAGTAAATATGGTACTTTATTATGTGTAACTTTGATGTGCAATGACAAATGTTTCTTCTGATCAGGTTTTACCATACTGGCTAAAGGATATTTCCAAGTATGTAGAAAATTGAATTGATATTCTTGAAACCACACTTAATATTTACCTCATGAATAAGATAAATATCTAAAAATCTTGTTTAAATTAATTTATTCATAAAACCAGGAAACCCGTGAGATTTTTTAACATAGTATTTTTCTAAATGTTTATATGTTAATAATGAATGCATTATTCTACATCAGAAGAGTAATTATGTATATATTTTAAAGAACTAAATAGGAAATCATAGAAAATATAATAAATTCATTATTACATTCGTGTTATTTCAAAATTAATTGTGTTAACGTCATTTTTACTTAAAATATTCTATTCAATATTTGAATCTCCAGATGGTAGAATGTTTGAATCTTCTGAATCATGATATAATTATTTAATTCCAAAAAAAAGTTAACATTTCTTTTATTTCTTAATCCTTTAAAATTATAATTTTGTAATTGATCTACCAAGACAAAATGAACAACATATTTTTTGAGAAATTTGAGAGGTAAGGTAAATATAAATTGGAAGCTTCTTAGAACGAGATCACATGCTTTGGAATATGTGAAGTACAATAGTTGTTTACAATTTGATGACTTTTATTTTATCCTTCATATCAAGACATACTTATATGTATAATATAGACATGCATAATGAGTTGTTGTATGTCTCAGAGATGAAGTGAAAACGAGACCCCATTCATGGAGGCCCGTTCTGTCAGCCGATAATGTGGTCAATCCCAGACGAGCCATTACAACTCCTGCTCGCATAGGCCCCACGCAAGATGACCTCCTGGACGATTCTTTAAATCAGCGCTCTAAATGGAGAGAAGGTCATTTAACTTTTCCTGCTTTTGATTCTAATAAAAATAGTATATAAGCAATTTGAATAATTTTTCAGGTTCAGCTAGATTTGGACGGCGAGCCGTTGTTCAAACACCTAATGAAGATGAGTTTTCACTTCAGACTGGGAGTGATGGCCGGGAATCAAGGTCTCAACCAGATTCTGGGTCTTTCTCGTTTAACAGTTTACCCGAAGACCTTGACTTTATGGAATCTCAAGTCTTTAATGATTTAATTCCAAAAAGGTTAATATTTATTTTATTTCTTAATCCTATAGAATTATAATTTGGTATTTCGATCCGTCAATATAAAAGGAACAACATTTTTCGGAAATTTGAGAGGTAAGGTAAATATAAATTGGAAGCTTCTTAGAACGAGATCATATGCTTTGGAATATGTGAAGTACAATAGTTTTGGTTGTAGTAAACAATAAATAAAGCTATTAGATTATTCTTGTTTTAGTTAATAATTATATTTTCTATTATGCTTAATTAACTAAATAGACCACTATTACTTAAACTAACCTCCAAACAAACCACTTAGAGATGACTGATTGGATGAATAGAATTGATTATTGCTGAAATACCTTTATTCCACTATATCAGTGTAACATTTGAAAAAACAGGATCATTTTCAGTATCAATCTATCCTTATTCAGTCTTCGATCGTATCATTCTACCTAGTTTAGAATGAATGTACTATTACTTTTTATATAATGGTGAAAATCCATAAAAATGAGCCTATAATGGATTATATCTTTTTATAATGTAGTAATGCAGTGTAGAATT
This sequence comes from Hermatobates lingyangjiaoensis, assembly GCA_026182355.1. Taxonomy (NCBI): domain Eukaryota; kingdom Metazoa; phylum Arthropoda; class Insecta; order Hemiptera; family Hermatobatidae; genus Hermatobates; species Hermatobates lingyangjiaoensis. The sequence goes on along the minus strand of JAPFBL010001931.1, from coordinate 2,033,436 downwards.
CGCAATGTTCCTCCAAGTAATTATCTTCGTAGGCTTTCTTAAAGAAGAAAAAAACAAGACATCTTTATTTTACTTTTAATGGCTTTCATCCCTCTGGAGTCAAAAAAATAGGCGCACTGCTAGCGATTTAACTAGCGGTGACAAATTAACAGTGCATAGAAAGAGTGAGCAATAAATTTAGTGCTTTTTTAGTGTTAACTTAGATTCAGAGTTACGTTTTACATCAAAACGTGTTGTTGGCTGTATCAGTGATGACTAGACATTTATCATGAAGATTGAAATATTGATCGTGGATAAACACACTGTCAACATTGAAGTGTTTGCCTCTTGTTGGTGTATGAACTTAAATATCATTGTTAAAAATGTTAGCTAAAATCTATTCTTGGTTCCTTATACATTTATTTTTTTTTTAAACTTGAAGAGACACTGATTTAACGATGATAATAAAACAAAAGTATGCATTGTTAAATTGCCATATGACTAGACTTCTGGGAGCATACAGAAGAAGTTTATGCTATTTATAATATAAGGTCACGAGTGAGACCTTGATCGAAGGAACCTCTATACTGCAAAGCATCAGTGACAGCATTAGACTAGAAATCCTTTAAGACTGTATACATTAAGAACAATAACCTTACTTTAAATGTAAAAAAAAAATGATTTCAGTCTAATTCCTAGTTTTAAGAACTTTGAAAATAGTTTTAAGTTGGTTAGGGAGGCTAGAAGATAGGTCCAGGTAGCTGGTCAGTGCCCAGCCTACTCTCTTCCTTCAGCATTTTTCTAGTTTTAGTAAACATCCAGTTAGTATTTCAACCCTGTTGGGATAGTATCGTTGCTTCTTAGAAGTCAACCTCGCTATGGCTAATGTAAGTGAAAGCTTATTGTTTTTAGTTTCAATTTCGTAATTCGTTGGTAATAGACTTAATGTTTGTTTTAATAGTGTTAGGTCCACAGTCATTAAAGTGACTGAATTTGTTGAGTAGTTTTAATGTATCACCTCACTACCCATACATTTGTGTTTCTTCCTGAACTTCTTTAGCAAATACCTACGACTGACCTAAACTAGTTAAAAGACTAGAAAACCTCAGCAAGAAAGTAATCAATGCAGAAGCTGCTGCTAACTTTACAGAATATGTTGAGAGAGAATTTGTTGTTATCATATAGTAATATATATGTGTAACAGTATCATAGGAATTTGGTTGGGTTCATTATTTAATATTTTAACTCTAATGGTTATGTATTTACTTAAAGCATGAAAATATTATTCTGTGAATAATTTGCACAATGTAATAATAACAAAAGTTACAACAACAAATTTATTATCAGGGAGAAAAAAAGAAACAGCAAATCTGGGAAACGAAATAAATCAGTAGTAAGTCATATGTCGACTTTGAACATTCCAAATGATTCTGAAACCAAGTCGAAGCCTTCCGCTGACGTCAAATTAGAAGAAAGTTGGAGTTCACTGAGCCTTTTCAACCAACGCCACAGAGGTCGAATCGTAGATGCCAATGAAATTCATGGTAAGTTTACTGTACTCACAAAACTCCTTCGAGAATAGTAAATAGGAATATTTAAAGAACATAATTTGTAATATTGTATTATCCAAGGTTTTGTAAAAAGAAATAACACCTAAAGTGATTATAAAGTGCAGTGGTAATTCTTTCTAAGTTTTAAAATTGGATAATACATTTTTTCTCTTGATTTTAGTAGTTCATACGAAATAAATTATTTTTTTTTTGTAAAAATTGATATTTAGTTGTTAATTGTTATATTAAAATATTTTTATATCAATGAAAGTTGTTTACAATTTGAATCAAAGTTACGTTAATATTTGAAAATAAATTGAAATTATTATTATTTAATATAAATTAAATTTCTAAGTTATTGAAGGTAATGTTTATTATTTTGAACTTGTGAGCTAGATTTAGAGGTTTTTGGAGAAGACGTTGAGTCTACCACTTCACCTGAAGAAGATTTTATAATTCCTGAATTACCTAGTGGATCTGAGATGGTTTTGGATATTACAAGTACTTGGGGAGACAAACACTACCTTGGCTTAAATGGAGTAGAAATGTTTTCGGTGACCGGAGAACATGTGCCAATAATCAAGGTGATGACGTTATTTTTTCTCAATTAATATGTAATATCATTAGTTAGTAGTCATTAATTCTTAAAAAACATTGATAACTGCAAGTGTTTTTTTAAGCTTTATTTATTTGGTTCATTTCGATTAGAATATTAAAATTCATTTCGTTTATGGTTTTATTTTCAGTTAAAATTAGTTTCAGTTTAAATGAAACAATTTATTGATATAAATTTAATGTATGATAACAAATCTACCTAGCTGTTTTGATTTCTTCCCATAAACCATTCAGCCTTTCGACCATTATACAAATCTACCTAGCTCCAAAAATTGAGATAAATTGCATAGTTAGTATTACAGCATTTTTACATTTTTACATTTTTTTTTATTTTTACAGATTTTTGAATCGGACTTCCAGTGTCTGTTTATAACGTCCAGCATTACAAGAATGAATTACTTGTACATGTGATTTAATTTTTATTCAGAAGTTGCTTTGATTTATTAATTTCATTATATTATTAATAGATTTGGGCTGATCCGGCTGACATAAATATTCTTCCGGAATACGACAAGGATCCGAGAGTAGTTAAAAATTTGATCGATCGAGTTAACAGGACAAGGGATGATATGCACCTATGGCTAGCTCCTTTCACTCAGGGATCACACCACTGTGTCTTCATTACTTTTGAAAGCAAGCAAACTTTGGCCCTCATCAGAATATGGGTAAGAGTGGTTTTGACTGTTATAAAGAATAGTTTTACACATATGTTTTGAATTTTAGCAGTTGGCTTGTTTTAGAATTACAACAAATCGCGGATACATTCTTGTCGAGGTGCAAAGGATATGGTAATTACTCTAGATGATAAAATAATATTTCAAGGTGAAATCGCAAGAGCTAATGGAGGAATACTTGGAAGAACTGACTCTTTTGGTGATGTATGTTTATTTATATATTCTTACATGTTGAGAGAACCCAAAATAATAAATATATGATAAAAAAACAGAATGAAGCAAAAATATTCTCAGTTATTATTTGAATATCGTTATACATTTTTTTTTTTAAATAGCAGTTATAAAATTCAAGTAGAAAATGCTTAGTCTGTGAAAACAATAAACTAAATCACAGAGAAAATACTAACTCAAACTATGTGGTATTTATTCATTATTAGAAAGTATTTAAAAAGTCCCCATCAAGTAGTCTAGTATCAAAACAAAGCATTTCAAACTCACAGTCTTCTTCAGGTTTATGTGCTTATAGCAAAAAGGCAGAAACAGGAAAGGTAGAAACATAATTTCTGTTTGTACCTTATCACTCTAAGAAGATAAACCTGAATCTAATCGTGTTATTTTGAATATAGCGATATTTTATGTGGAGATTTATTGTAAGGTTTCCAATCACAACAAAAACTCATTTCAATATTAGTCATAATATAAGACAACTCTGTGCGAGAGACTCTAGAAATACTCTAGTCTTTCATTAGTTACTTTGACTAATTTTATTTTCTTACATGTATACATGTATGACGCATACATATGTAAATTCAGCAATACTAAAAACACCAAACAAAAATTTTTTTGCTGGTACCAAAATAAATTAGTAAAATACAAGTACCAAAATACACATGTATTATGTATGATGTATTGGAATACCTGTATTTTCAGACCATTCTCTTCACTCTCGACGAAGATATTTTGGAGTTGGTATCTAAGCATGATGATGCCTTTGATAGCGTTATGAATGAGGCTGTTGAGCAACCCAGCAACAGTCTATTTGATCGACCATTGACATCAGATAAGGCGGTAAGCCCATTAAAGTGTTTAATCATTAAAACCTCTTTATGAACAAATATTTTTTTTAATCGAAAAAATGCTGTTTATAGCCCTACTTTTTCTATGCTGTTAATTAGTTTTTAGGATTTGAATAATGATTGATATAATTAACACAATAATAATAATAATTAATTTTATAATTTTGTTTTATTTAGGAGGTGAGGCCTTTCACTAGTGTCGGATTGAAGAAGTCGAAAGAAACGCTTAATGGGAGCGCTGTGCTGTGTGTGAAACAAGTGAGTTTGGAGTTGGTGTCTTCCTGGGGTTTGGACGCCGCAGGGATGACAGGCCTCAGGGTCTTAGGTGAAACTGGTGACTCTGTTCCAGTGACTCACATTTCCAGTCAGCCTCCATCTGATACCATATACCGGTACAATTTCTCAGTATAATAATGTATATTACTATTTAATATAATGTATGTTCAATCTGAGTTATTTATTATTCAATTTTGTTGCAATCGAATGAAAATTCCCTATAATAAGCTATTATATGCTCCTTAATATATAACTAATGTTGCTTGCTTTCCTAATGGTGACACTTTCTCTGATTTTTGACAAGCTTTCTTTTAAAACTTGTCAGGTGAAATTGCCTTAGTTAAATATAAGTTTATCTAAAATTATGTGAAACTATTAGATGAAGAATTAGTAGTAATACTATCGGCCATACCTCGTAAAGTCTCAGAAAAGCTCGACCTGTTTCGGATCCGTTTGGATCCCATCTTGAAGAGCAACTCACTTCAAGTTGCTCTTGAAGATGGGATCCAGACGAACCCGAAACCGGTCGAGCTTTTCTGAGACTTTACGAGGTATGGCGGATAGTATTACTACTAATTCTAATATTACTAACCTCAGTGGAACTAACCCATTAACTATATTGGATGAAGCTTTATTAGGCTGCTCGAGTCATTCCAGTATATATGTTGTCCAAGACTTGGTGTTTTGACATGTCTTAGGTTAGTGTTCTTATTTTAGATATATTTAAAAAAAATGAACATTATAACGTCCTTGAATTAAATTCCAGTTATTATTTGAATTTTCCTATTTATATTCTTTTTTATATCCATGAAAAACATTTTCCTTCTGAATCTTTGTACAAATACATAAAATTTCAATGTAACTTTTTGGATTACTTTTTTTTCAAGGAGACTTTATGTTGGATTAATTTCGATAATAAAGATGGAAACAAAAATCATTGATAAAGTTTTCATGTTATGTCATGTTACTAAACTAATTAGTTTAGAGAAGTTGCAAAATTGGAGTATTATATGCGAATTCTAGAGATTCATAAATACCTGTTATTATGTGCAAGTAATATAGCTATGCGGAAAACTATAATATGCATTATATTTGTTCAGAATGAATTATTTAAAGCATACAGTAAATGTTTTCTGAAATTCTTACATATTTATAAGTACCTACTATGAATAGGTACTGATTTTAATTAATCTAATGTTTGTGAGAGAGAGAGATAGTATTAAATATATCAAATGACCATTCTTATTTATTCTCATAATATATATTTGTACCCAAAAAAACTTAATTACCAATACCATGTTATTAATAAGACAATTTATTAATGCATTTTTGAAAACATTTGACGTTTTTAAGTTTCCTTATTACAGACTTATTGATGGAGTAAATCAAACCATAGAAGAAAGCCATATGTGGAAAACTGATTTAGAAAGTGAACCTGTAACCATCAAGTTGAATTTCTCTTCTCCAGTACATATTTCAGGATTAGAAATATGGAACTATAATGAAAGTCCTGAAAATTCTTATTGTGGGGTAAATTAAAAATTAATTAAATTAAAGAAATGTTACTAATGATTTCTTCTTTTAGTTGTACAGTTGATTTCATTTTATTGTCAATATTATATGCGACAAATTAGTTTGTTAAAGCAATTAGATATTGATCTAAAGATAAAAATGTTGTTACTGTTTGAAATAAATGAGACAGAATTTTAGCCATGTAGTTATGTTAGTACATAATAACATGGCTATGTGGAAATATATATTATAGAAATTAATATATTATATTAAATCATTATTTATGATTCTGGATTAATCTGTGAAGAAGTTTTCTTTAATTTGGGGAACATAAAACTCACTACTCTCTCTAAGAATAGTCAATCACCACGTATCGGGGATAATTAAAAATACAAAATTATTAAAATACAAGAACTTATAAATAACCGGTAGTTTAAGTCTAGACTTTTTTACTTAGTATAATGTTAGATTCTGCTTTTATATCTGAAGAAACATAACTTGCTCGTATAATTGTAAAAAAAAATCTATTTGATTTTTGTATCAAAACATTTTGATGTATTCGAATGTCAGCTTCTTATTGCAAGAACATCAACATGGCAAAATTCATAAATTATAAAGTCTTCAGTTAATTTTATGCACCTTATATTAAGCTAATTAAAAGATCTATTACTATATCTTGCCTCCGTGTGAACTATTGGGAATATTCCAACTAAAGAAATCAACCAAAACGTAGGAATTAATTCCTTAATGCTGATTATTTATTATTGTTAAATCGATTTGTCAGCTTACAACTTTAAATGAGCCGTTGGTTTGAAAGTGAAGAAAGTCTGGAATGTGACAAAATTAATTAAAGCTAAATATTTTTACAAATTGTGATACATTAAGGGTAAGTTGATGAAATAAATAAGTAGCAACAAACCTTTACTGAAATTTAATTAAAAATTGATTAAAAAGTATATGTTTATTTCATATAATAATTAGCTTTAATTATTTTTTCAAAGTTGAGTTTGTCTCATTGTCTAAATGAATGGTTCAAATATAATCTCTGACAGTCATAGATATTGAGAAGTTCAGGTCTCATGTGTACCATGGTATCTTATTTTTTTCAAAAAATCAAATAAAATGTTTTATACGACTTTTAAGATATGTTATGTAATGAGTCTATTTATTAATAATATTTTAAAAGTTATTTAATTTATAGTAAGAATATAATTGGTTTGACTACTTCAAATATTTATGTTAATTACTTTTGATACTTTCTATGTACAGTTATATGTTATTTTTTTAATTTATTGCATTATTTATATTATTTTCTTATACTTAAAAATTTATTTACTTTATTTGTTCAATGATTTTTAAAGAATTTTTCATTTTCAGGTGAAATTAATGTCAGTTTTTGTTGATGGAAAAATAGTATTAGAAAACTTCCTTGTAAGGAGAGCTCCTGGACATTGCAACTATAATTTTGCGCAAAATGTAGCTTTTGTTCAGTGGAACAAAAGTTCTGATAGTGTATCACCATTATTTGACGTGATTCATAAATCAGGTAACTGAAAATTGGATAATTTGAGGAAATTTACCTATATAACTATGTTTTATAGAACACATTCATTGATTGAAGATATTAATAACAGAATAAATTAATTATTTAATTATTTGAACTTAATGGATTAGTAAAAATAATTTATGAAGTGTTGTAGAAAGAACTATTGTAATCATAAGTAAAAGAACATTAAATGCTGATCTTACCAGTGTTTTAACTGTACATTCAGTTAAACCGCTTACTTAACTATTAAATATCCAAATTTTTTGCTAGGTTTTACTTAAATAGAAAGCAAAATAGTTCATTTGATTAATAATAGTAAAATTAAAGTGAACGAACTTCCTAAGATACTGAGTGCTGAAAAATAAAACTTTTTTAATTAAAATTACTGATTTTGTTTCTCCTAGCTCACTGATTTTCTGTTTAAAGCGAAACGTAGCAAAGACATACTAGTTATCTGCACGTTATTGATTCCTATTAATATATATATATATTTATTATTAAAATAAGCAGCAGATTCTGCATTGACCAGTTTCTTGTTGACACTCTCTAGTTTTCGTATCACTTTGCGGTGAGACTCTGGTAGCTTCCAAAGAAGGTTAGCAAAAGACATTAACACACACAATAAACATAGGTCAAACACGAAAACACTTGAATAAATCACTTTTTTAAAATCACCGAGTAAAACTGACGAGGGAGGCCCTGATTGAGGGCACTTCCATACTACAAGTGTACCACGAGCCTAGCAGGTTACATATATTGGAAGCTCTATATATTAAAGATTGTAACCCTAGTCTAAATGTTCAAAGCAATGATTTCAACTCTGTGCCTAGTTTTAAGAATTTTGATAATAGTTTCAAACACAAGAAACTGGTCAATGCAGAAGCTGCTGCTTATTTTAATAACATATGCTTAAGGGAAGACCTGCTGCCATTGTACATATATATATATATATATATATATATATATATATATATATATAAAGATTTCATATAAACTCGTGAAATAACAATCAATGATCAAACCACAATATGAAATGGAAAAAGAAAAACTAAGATCTTTCAACTATAACAAGCGGTCTTCAACAGAGTCAAAAACCCAACTTCAGTTTTTGACTCTGTCGAAGACCGTTTGTTACAGTTGAAAGATCTTAGTTTTTGTTTTTCCATTTCATATTGTGGTTTGATCATATATATATATATATATATATATATAAACTATTATGTGTCTTATTTAGAGACATTTTCATTAATTTTTGAGATAAAATATCGTTGAATTGAACAGTGATAAACATACTACTATTCTTCTCATCTTTGTGTTCGCACATTTATAAAAATTCTGTTACAACAATTATTCCTTTTAGTTTAAATCTTAACAATGTATATTTTGAATTAATTGATTAGAAACCTAGTTATCTTTAGTAATGTGTAGGAACATGTTTTAGTTCATACTGCAAGCTTCAAAGAAGAATATGAGGCTCCGGAAATGCCATCTGGATTCGTCTTTGAGTTTGTTTTGCTCTCTACATGGGGCGACGCATATTATATGGGATTAAATGGAATAGAAATGTTCAATAGATTTGGCCAACCTATTCTCATTCCCGAGTCGGGTACATTTAATATATATTTTTTTCTTTTTACGTATTTAGTTACAAGTTTTAATTACTTGTTTATAATTTATTTAGATATTAAGCTTGTAGTAATATACTTCTTTTTTCCCACAGCTGTCCATGCTCATCCATGCAGCATCAATGTTATTGAAGGTGTTGAGAATGATGCCAGGACTCCAGAAAAACTAGTGGATGGCGTAAATAATACTACTGATGGGAGGCACATGTGGTTAGCACCTCTTCTACCAGGACAGGTAAATATTGAACACAATCATTCAATTTACTCTTCCTTCCTTTTGGTATTTTCAGAGAAATATAGCTAGGTGGGGACAATTTCAAATTTACTGACGCGTTTAAGTACCTGGACGCACATATTAATGTATATAACAAAAATGTACATAACACAAATGTTATGGGAGAGGAGGTGAGAAGTAGGATAGCATCAGGTAACCGTAGCTACTTCTCCCTCCTGAGAATCCTTAAGAACAGGGTAGTCAGCAGAGAGTCACAAGTACGAACCTGTATTACAATGTTACGACCAGTGGGATACGGGGCAGAGACTTGGACGCTTACTCTGCGGGACATAGAAGCGCTAAGAAGGTGTGATAATAGCTCTATTATCTTGTGATAATAGTGATGCAAAAGGTGGGTGTGAAAAAGAGAAGAAAAAGAGTGCTGGAAGATCTGTTTGGAAGGCCCAACCTGGTAGTGGAGGTATGACGGGCACGTTTAAGATGGCTAGGCCATTTGGAAAGGTTGTCGGAGAAAGAGTAGTTAAAAGATCTACCGAGGTAATCCGAGTGGCAGACGGTTGAGGGGACGTCCAAGGCAAAGATGGAAGGATGAGGTAGAGGAAGACCTCAGAAGAATGGGTGTGAGAAGGTGGAGGAGCTTGGACCAGGACCGACAACTCTGGAGGGAACTGTGGTGCAGGCCCAGGCTCTACGGGAGCTGTAGCGCCGTGGATGATGATGATTTCTTTTGATATTTTCTTATTCTTTTTTTCAATTAAAAGTTAATACATATGAAAGTTGAATGATTTTTTGCCAATCTTTTGCTTTACATAGTTGATTGACAATTTCGTTTGAACCCATATATTTTGCAAGTAAGAGTGTCAAGTTATATTAGATTTAGAACTTCATATATTGATCGTTGTACATTATTGCTTGAATAACGCATATTATATGTAAAATATGCACAAGTAAAATCTTTAATAGTTTCAAATCACTACCAACAATGTTACTATAATACAAATGAACAGGCAGTTCAATGAGTAGGTGGTTGTATGACAGGAAGTATACTGGTATACTCATCACAGTTATATTACCTATGGTTACCTATAACTCTAGCATTCAATGTCATCCATGATTATTTAATATAGAAGCACAACAATAATTAGTTATTTGACATTCTTTGAATAAAATTTATTCATCATAGCTTTGCTTCTAGACACTTTACGTGAATTAAGTCAAACTAATTTGTAAACCTTGAACACAGTATTTAATTGAAAAGGAAATAAAAATACAATTTCAATTAATATCTGGTTAGTAAATGTAAATTATTATTTATAGATGTGAGTCAAAAATATATATTACTTTCTAATATAATTGAAAATGAAAAATTTGTAATGTAATTGAAATTAAAATGTTTTCTCTTCTAAGGTAAACAGAGTTTACATCATTTTCGATGTCCCAACATCAGTTTCAATGATCAAGCTATGGAATTATGGTAAAACACCATCAAGAGGTGTCAAAGAATTTGGGGTAATAATTTTTTTTATATTTATCATAAATGGATATTTGTGGTGTAATTATTTCATTAAATTTTAATTATTCAAAATAAGTGAGGTAGTTTTAGGTTTTTAGTAAAAATAAAATTAGCAAATAATTTACTCTCAACATTTTAAAAAACCTAGATATCGAAATACAAAAAAAATGTATCCGACTTTTGCTTAGATTACATTGAATACATATTATCATATGATTGGCTATAATTAAACTGTTTTTCATACATTTACGAACTGCTTAAAATATGTTTTAATATATATAAAATCCTTAAAAACATCTTTTCCCATATTCTCTCCTAAGCCTTTTACGCGTGATTACATCATAAGTGGCATCCACTGTATGAGGAAAGGAGATGAGATCTACCTGAGGAGCTACGTATATATAGATGCGCCATTTATAGAGTACATATATATTTGTTTTTTAAAATATTTCGAAGAAAATTAGCAATGTTGAATTCTCCTTCATAGTCAAATTTAAAATTGATTGAGAAACTTGAAAGTAGGTAGTTTTTAGGTTGAAGTTTTAACTGAATAATAAAATTGAATTTTTCTTAGCCAAAATGGTAATTTAATGAAGGAATTCTAGTTTTATTGTGAATGAAGCAAAATATATTAGATTTAATACAAATATATTAAATACTCTTAGACTGTTCCACTGATATGAGATGTGTGGACAAAAAAATTTTTATTAAATTAATTTTGCTTATTCATTAATGATCAATGATCTCCATGATGAGACTTATTCAATGGAATAAAATTTGAAAAATATTAACCACAGTAATTTTGAAAAGTGTACTTTCAGTCAATCATAGGTGAATGTGAATTTTAAGATGTCACATGAATTATGTAAAAAGGTAGCATTTTTAAATCGTGAAGAGTTTGTGATTCTAACAGAATAAATATCTGTTATTGCATTAACAGTTAGCATAACAAACGCGCCGATTGAATGCAATGTTTATATACGCTAATTCAATCCTCACGTGTCTTTCAATAATTAAGCTTCAATACATTTCAGAGTTTGAGAACACTGTAATTTATATTTCTACAAGTACAATATTGTTTTTTTTTATTTTTGCTGCATAATAAGAAAATAGTTATTAGTATTGGCTATCAATTATAATTCATTTTAAAAAGATATAGTTTAATAAATAATTCTCTTTTCTAAGGAATTTTCCTTTATTTTTAATCCTCTTTAAAGAAAGAAAAACAAATTGGTTTGCCCTTCATTTAAGTAACACTGGTATTTAAGTGGAACTGGTTTTTTTTAAGGACTATTCTGCATCGAATTTTCTTCCTGTGTCGAATTTATTTTTGTAAAACAGATATTTATAGTTATAGTTGATATAACAATTACTTTTAGATAATTAGTCAAAAATTTCAATTTCAACTAAAGTCAACTTCCTTTCTGACTACTTTAGTTGTTTATATACATAAAATGATGTTATTAGTGAAAAATTATTTATTATTGGCTCAGAATTGCACACTTATATGTGGTTTCTTGAACTATTTTTATTGGTGAAATAAAATATCTGTGTGTTTATGTTTTCTTAAATAATATTGATTAGTTAAATATACTTTTTTTCTAATAATACTGTGTGTGAAAACGGTTTCCGTGTTGGATATTGCCAGGAAATAGGATGTGGTTTTTTAGTGGGTTGGGACCCCCAAGTAAGATGTTTTGCTAAGGGATCTGCTGAACAGATTTTTCCACATCCTACGAGGAAAAAACAATAATACTATGAGATCTGAATCAAGTTATCGTAAAATTCTCGACGTGCATTAATAACTTCACAGTTGCATCATAACTACATCTTTATAAGATTTTGTTTTATAAATTTATGATAAATTTAATCCCTTTATTCAAATATCACATAAAGGAAACTTTTGACTAGATTTTAGTTGACGACCTGTTGGTTTATAATGGAGTTTTAGAGATCTCCACTGAAAGAAGAGTTCCGTTCAAAACCGTTATCTTTGCCGATGATTTGGAACTTCGAAAGAGGCTCCAGCATCATCAAATTGAGTAAGTAAAAGTTATCCAATTAGTATGTTACAAAATAATAGATTCATAAAACTATTTAAAGTATGTTTGGGAGTTTATTGTTATTATACCAACATTAAAAGTTATAATATTATAAAAATCCATCACACTTTGTGAATCGTTGGTTGTAGACGCCCGATCGGTTTCGCACATAGTGCACTTTCAAATATGACAGATCATGGTCAAAGGATGCTGGGTAATAGATACACTACATACAAAACCAGACAGGTGTCAACAACGATTCATGAGGTCTAGATAGATTTTTCTAATAACATCATGTTTACAATCTCTGCGGTATTAACAATATGCATATACGGTACTGTTTTCTTTCCCACAAAATATTAACAAACACTTTTTCTTCTTCTCGGAGTTTAGTCAGGGTAAATATATGGAATCATATATGATAAAGACGAAACGTTGGCAAAAAGGTGATTCCATATATTTACCCTGACCAAACTCCGAGAAGAAGAAAAAGTGTTTGTTAATATGCATATATTTACTTGAAATATAACTATACTGTTGTTTTAAATTATTACTATCCTATTATTACATAATTTTATATATATATAATCTATGTATTATATATATATATATATATATATATATATATATATATTCGTGTAAATGGGCAGCAAATCTTTCTTTATACAAATATCATTAAAAACCAAAGCGGCTTCCGTGTTGACGATCTTCTTAAGAACGTGTTATTTTCTTCTGAACAATTTACGGTGTTGCAAAGGCAACTGAAAAAGAAACTCTCCCAAGGACATGTTACAAAATATATGTTTTTAATAAAAATATATATTTTTAACATGTCCTTGGGAGGTTGCTATTTCGGTTGTCTTTGCAACACCGTAAAGTGTCAGAAGAAAAGAACACGTTCTTAAGAAGATCGTCAACACGGGAGCCGCTTTGGGTTTTAATTATATATATTATTATTATAGTAGTAGTAGTAGTAGTAGTAGCAGTAGTGTCACTACTACACTATCATTATTAAAATATTACTTTAACTTTCACATGAGTTAATAGTTTTGAAAATATTATATATTATATTATAATTAAGCTCATTTAACATTAATACTCGTATATGTTGAAAGTACGACATTCACATTGTAATGCCATGTTGTGTAATTTATAATATGCAAAGTCCTTAATTCAAAATAAAAATTACATTTAGTATAGTGCTAATTTTGTTACAAGAAATCGTGTCATAACTTTGTTTAGTCACATTCGCAATACAACTAATATTTTACAAAATCAATGCATAAAAACTATAACCTTTGGAACTAGTTCGCTTCATCTGAGTTTCATACAGCATGCCATCTTTTTTTATTCAGGTTTACAATGTAAAATTAATTTATATGTTCATTCATATTCAACGTGAATTTTTATAATCCCCTTTTTTTATTATAAATATTTTTCAATATTTTATACATTAAAACTGATTTATGTCAGGTACATAATTTTTTTTTTTGATTATTTTCAATTTACACCTCTCACTGTGATCCCTTACAATTAATTACCTTAAAAGGCCTTAGCTATAGACTGATGAATAAGTTATACATGTCCGGAATATCTCCTGATTCTGCGTAATAGCCGACCAGTTTCAAATAGATTTTTAATTCAGTACACATAATCACTATCTTAGTACAACTGGTGCAATATATATGAAATAAAATTGTTTTTTTAATGGTAAACATACTTTTTCTTTCACACACAGATGTAATTATTTTTTTCTTTATATAAATGTAACTTAAAAATTTTGAAATAACTTTTATGGGAGTTTTATCTATTTATTTCAGAGAGATGAGAAATAAGCTAGGAGCACTGAAGACAGCTCAGTACACGGCGGATCAATCTCTTAGGCCCCACACTTCCCTCAAAGTCAGCGTATCTCCCTCCCCTCGTAGTCGCAGTGTTATGGATTTCTAGTAACCATCAACAGGCGTCATTTGTTCGACTACAATGTTATAACTAAGTCATAATGAACACTATAGCAGGAAAAAATGTTTTAATTTTTTTAATTATCTTTTCTAAAATAAATCTTTTATAGATAATTGTATTTATAATAGACAAGCCTTACAAATAAACCAACACCTAGTTATAACGCTGCTGAAATATAAAACAACGGATTTTATATAACAAAAATTTATGTTATCAAAACTAATATACCGTAATGAAATATTTATTTGCTCTGGTGATAACAAATAGGGAAGGTTAGGCCTCAGTGGCAGCTCCACAAGGGAACACACATAGGTCGAATATATACTAAATATTTAAGCAAAGAAGTATTAGTTTTTATAGGTTAAGATTAAATCAGGAATTTTGAATTAGTATTTCATCCTGAATATCTGTCATTAATATCAGTCGATAATTTTCCTATTTGAAATTCACTACAATTTTGCCTCTAGTTCTAATTAGAGTTACTTCAGTTTTCTAATACTCGTCTTCAAGTCTTTCTGTCTACTTGACTTTGTCGAATATCTCAAGTCAAAAAGATAAGCTTCATATATTTTTTTTCTTTTTGTAAGTTCTGTTAATTTCTCTGACTTGTAGATATATTATTGAAAATTACGCCAAATTTAGCTGATACCTGTTTCTTAACAAGTTTCTCAATTTTTCTGAATAACACTCTCGTTATTTCGTCAACACAATAAAGTATATCGCCATGTTTATGATCAATAATGATCAACATTCATCATCAGGACTTGAATAACTTCTAGGATGAATCCATCACCCTAGATAATTAACGAGATAATTCATCCTAGAAGTTATTCACATCCTGATGAATGTTGATCATTCGAAACATGTCGACTATAGGAGTTGTACTTTATTGTGTAGACGAAATAACAAGAGTGTTATTTAGAAAAATTGAGAAACTTGTTAAGGTATCAGCTAATTTGGTGTCATTTTCAATAATGTGTGTATCAAGGAAGGACTGCTACCAAAATTTACAAATATATATATATATATATATAGTTCAATGTACATAAAGAAACGTAGAGAAATTAAAAACACACACTTACAGTCTCTAATTTTCGGTTGAACCGTCTTCAGGAGAGATAAGAAAGGGAAACCAAGCGCACTGGTACAGAGACAGTTAATTTCTCTACGTTTCTTTATGTACATTGAACTGTATTTGTCCATTTCGGATCGTATTTTCATCAAAAAAAGTGTATATATATATATATATACATACTCTTTGTTCTATATAAAATGAGTAAAACATCTCGGTCTTCTTATAGACTCAAAGAGGGTCACAATGTCCTTACTTTGTTTTCTAATTATTAATATTTTTTTATGTAAAAAGATAAAACTTTTTCTGTTGAAATTTGCTACACCTTGAAAACCATTTACAGTACCATTTTCCAGGTAATATTTAAAAGAAATAATCACATTTAAGAATAACAATTTTTAAAAGAGATATAACTAGATATTTTCTTTTTGGATTAAATCTTTTTTTATGTTTTTTCTTTTAATAGCCAATATCTAAATGGTGGAAACAAAACATTTACGAAATTCAGGAAATGTCGCTGAATGACTAAATGTGCAAAAATATTTGTATGATATTAGTTAATATGATTTTTTTCTAGCATAAAGTTTAAAACATATCTAAAGATATCAGAGAGTAACAGAAGCTTATACTGTTATAATAAACAGTAAGTGTTTTTACAGTATCTTAATTGCTGCTTTGTAAAAGCAAATGCAATTTGCAAAAGCTTCATCGTAAATGAAGAACAAACCTCTTTTAGGTCTTCCTGCAACATTTCCTTTCATTATATAAAATACTTGGGAAATAAACATTAAAGC
This sequence comes from Hermatobates lingyangjiaoensis, assembly GCA_026182355.1. NCBI lineage: Eukaryota > Metazoa > Arthropoda > Insecta > Hemiptera > Hermatobatidae > Hermatobates > Hermatobates lingyangjiaoensis. Next base: position 2,016,965 of record JAPFBL010001931.1, on the reverse strand, counting down.
TAGCTTACATAAAAATAAATTTAATGAGCATTATATACACAGTGTATGCTTACAACATATATATTTCTATACAATTATACAATTCTATAAACATGTATCGTATAAATTAACAAAAACAGGAATCAAGTTCATTAAGAGTTAATAATTAAATACTACTTTTAACAATCTTTCTTTTCTTTTTTTTATTTTTCAAAGAAGAATCCAGTTTCCTTTTTTTCAAATTTTTCTTCTTTTGTTGCTTTGCAATTTTTCTTTTCGCTGCTCTAACTGGATCTTTCACAGCCTTAAATTAAAATTACAGCGTTTTCAATGTTCAATAGTAACAACAATTGAAATCATTATTACAATTATATGTTAACTACCATTACAGTAATATATATTTTTCAACATTTATTATAAAATTATTTCCATGAGATCGTAATTTCATGCATAAACAAGTAGACTATTAACTTTTTAGTTTCTTTACTTTACTAAACATAAGTATAGTGATCTTGAAAAAATTTGATCTCGAGATTTTGAGGGAATTACATTTTTTTAGGTCCCCAAAATTTTTTTTTGTGTTTTTTCCATGATGTCTGTGTGTGGGTGGGTGAGTGTGTATCCAAAAGTAGACGCTACAGTTCGCAGTCTTTGATGGATCAAATTAATATTTTACAAAAAAAATGGGCCTCATAAATGTAGACGTGCTGTATGGTTTGGGAACAATTATGCATGATGAAAAAATGAGGCCACAAAGTGTTTTTAGAAACATTTTTTCTAAAAAACTACTAACTCTAGAGAATTGAAATTTAGCATTAACTTCGAGGCTATAAAAGCAAGAACTGAAAAAATCCTCAGATTTTTAAGACAACTGGAAAAGTTTTTTTTTTTTAATAAAATGTAAAAATTTTGACTACTCATTCAATCTGAAAGCTTGTGAGGGCGATCAAAATAAAATTGTAGCTAAAAATAGAGCATTATGTGGAGGATGAGTTGAGGTAATTTCTTTCAAAATGACAATTTCTGTTTTCAGAAAATGTTTTTTTACACTAAAAAGCTCATTAATTTATTATATCTTTCCAATAAATACAACGAAAAATATCTTGTTTCAAGATAACTTACATGAAGCAGTGGAAATTAAATGAATTCGAATTAAATTCGTACTAGAAACATATACCTAAATGCTAAGAAACATGTAAGAAAATAATTTGAAATGTTTTACCATTTGGGTTCTTTCCTTCTTTCTTTCTGCCCTTTTGATATCTATTTGTTTTGATGCAAGGCCAATTGCTTTATTGTATTCATCTTGTCCTATTTTTTTCAAAATGTATTGAGCTGCTTCTTTCGCAACTGTTTCTAATGGAACTTCTCCATGTTCTTCTGCATTATATCCCTCACGAAAAGAGGTGGCAACAGATCTTTCTCTTACCAAAGGGGCTAACAAATTGTACGCAACTGGTAAAATGGTATTCTTATCAAATTTAGAAGCAACTGCAGCTATCCAGTTGAAACACATCCTCCTCTAAAAATAAAAAAAAATTTTTGAAAATTAAATTACGAATTTGATAAACGACACAAACTAATAAAATATAATGTTCCCAGTTAAACTTACCACAATGGTTGATGACGGTGAAGTAACTACTTCTACGTTGATTAATTTCCTCATTTTTCTAACAAGCCATGGAAAGGAAAAACTATTTTTAGCCTGATCTTCAGAATCAAAATTTTTAATAACTCCAGCAATGAATACCAGTAATTTGACACACTGGGGAAAAATATATATTAATATGTTTAGTAAAATTATAAACAAAAAATATTAACTAATTTCAGATTGAAATTACATTACTAATAATACATTAATGGTATAAAGAGTACTTTTTCGTTGCATATAAAGCAAAGTTTATGCTGTCTCATTTATTTGTAATGTAACTACACTTATAATCAGTAGGAACCTCAGATAACTAAGGACCTATCTATCCAGTGCATTAAAAAACTATTTGAATAACAGTAGGCAGTCTACAAGTGTGCGTTAATAAACTATGATTGATTAATTTGCTAGTTCGATTTATATGTATATGGTTTTTCAAATATTGATAAATAATGTGTGGAGTACTTAAAGTAATCTACAGAGAAACTGTTATCAAAAGATTTAAACCATATTATAAACTTAAGATACATGGAGCTCAAAACCCCTAAAACATAAATAAGTGGAAAAACAAGTGAGTGTATCCGTTTCTTCAGATATTCTAAGATGAACTCAGGTTTCTAGTTCAACAATAACGAGCAATAATTTCAAAAACTAAAATTAAAGTTGCTTATATATTACATATAGAATACATGAGATATTTACATATACATAGTATTATGTCATAGGAAAGACAACTGTCATTGGCCATACATCATATAGGCGTAATTGAAGTGAATTACTAAAATTACCTGAAGTAAAAATTTTTCGTTCAGATTTTCATTTGGTAGAATCTGGGCTAAAACGTCTAAAGTGATTTGCCTTAATAATGATTTGGGGTCTTCAGTAAACAATCTGTCAGCACTCCTCGCCTTTTTCTTATCTATTTGAGAATCGAGACACTTCTTTGATAAAGTATCAGGATCTACAGAAGTCATGATGAGCCCAATAATTTGAATTGAAGCCAGTCTTACCCATTCATGAGCGTAAGCCAACAGTGTGTGACACTCATCTGTAACAAAATAATGAATATGTTCAGATGGAACTACAACTCAAAATCCATGTACAATATGTATGAAATCATCTTTATAAATACATACCACTCCTGTCTGGATAGTTGCAAAATAAATATACAGTGTACAGGGATAACTAACAAAAAATTGTTGTATTCACAAAAAAATAATATACAAAGTGTAAACACAAGAAAACATACCTAGTACCGTATTTATTCGAGTATAACGCGCACCCCTAATTTTCGATTAAAAATCGGTATAAAATTTCGTTTCTAAATTGTTCGGCTCAGATCAAACATTATGAGTGACAAACGCTTTTTTGACACGTATGGCCATGATAAAAATCATTTATTGACAATGTAAAATAAACTATGAACAGAGTACCGAAATAAAATTTAGAATATTTATTTAAATTTCTTCGAGCACTGATTCATCATCAGATACATCAAAGAGTGTATCTTTTAGTTTCACTCAAACTCTTAGCTCCGGTCTCAAAATCTTGCTATAAGGACAAGGATTTCTGTTCCCATTCTTCTTGAGTTAATTTATTATCAGTGCCTAGGAACATCTGTTTCTTCTCAGTCTGAATCCCACAGCAGGTCTTCTTCTTGCCGTCCATATTATTGCTGATGCCTGTCACTCAACACTCGTTTATAACGCGCAGCCAAATTTTTGAGTTCTTCTTGAGGGACAAAATTTTGCACGTTTTACTCAAATAAATCCGGTGCATATAAAAAAAGATCTATTCTTATAAGGAAATTCAGAGGTAGAAAAAAATATGAAAGCTGGTTCTGAATTGGCAAAAACTACTTAGGATAATGAAGTACTTTAAAAAAGTGTTTTACGCTTAGTTCTCGTTTCGGTAGAAAACAATGTGAAAATAAGTAAAATTAAATTATTGTAACTAGAATAAACTTTTTGAGACAATATTTAAAAAAAATTAGAAAAGAAATTAATTCGATTTGTATGTTATATTCAGTTCTTATAGTAATATTCTTGTAACACATATAGCCATAGAATTGGTGTTCTTCTATGGCTATTCTTCTAATAAGATAGAAAACTCACATTCATTCAATAGTAGTGGAATATATGTTTTATTTGCACCTATAACCACTATTTTTAAAAAAATAAAAACTAGAAAAAAGAAGAAAAGAAAAAACTTGCCCATTAAAGTAGCCCAGTCCTGAGAAAGGTTAGGATTTTCTAAGGACTCAGGGAGTTCTACTATAATCTTCTCTACAGTCTTAAGAACTTGATACATTAAATGATCTTTCGCATTGTCATTACCTGAAATGAAGAATACACATTTCTAAAGTCGGAATTAAAATTTATCATTTACTACAAAAACTACATACAAGAATAGTGTAAAACAAATACTTTTATATTACACATCAAGAAAATTATTACTATTTTTTTTATGTACCTTTCAAAATAAGCTAAATTAACTCATTACAAATTAAGGTAATTTGAAAATTAATATAAAATTATCTTCTGTATACTCAAGAATGAAATCATTAGCCTAATGAGTTGTCATAATAATCTTTTAAGTCTTATTTATGCATAAGGGTCAGCTAACCATGCACAGCAAGGTGCATGCCAAATAGTGGACAGGCATCTAGGCCTTTTACCACTTCATTCGATAAATTACTTTACATGACGGGATTCAAGCTAAATTGCTTTTAGTGCACTTATGTGCTTTTAGTTGCCTCTTGTATTGAAAATACAAATTTCCTTTTAAACACTTAAATGAGAAACCATCACATGGAGCCCATTTGCTCATCGACAAGCACGCAGTCCGAAAGCAGAGTTATGAACTGCAAAGTTGCATTCAAAAATGATGCAGGCCACACAAAATCTATCCATCGATAAGCACGCAGACCGGAATCAGGGCTACGAATTATTTATGCATAAGTAATAAATGAAGTAGAAGAGGACATCATGCCATCACCTTTAAAATATGTCAGGTGCTAAAACATAGCCAAACTCATAGCCGATGTTTCGTTTCTGTTTCAAACCAACTTATTCATAAAAATATAAAAAGAAGGGACAAAAAAACTTGCTCATTAAAGTTAAAATCTATTCCTTTAAATAATGTAATAATTTAATTTTTTATATTTTCTCTGTTTAATACTAAAAACAAAGTAGAACTATAGTGTAGAAATAAACTAGGTTTCAAATAAAAACAAATGTCTGTTATGAACATTTTATATGGGCTTAGAAAACTATTTTTTTTTTCATTTTATTATATACTAAAATTTTAAAAGAACTTCGTACTCTTCTTCCTGACGAATGTTGAAATGTCGAAGTGAGTTTCTGTAGTGACTTTCTCTGTTTCTTTCCTATTTGTTAAAGTGTATAGATATATATACTTAAGTGAATCTTTGTTACGTTTCTTTCTGTATTCCGCCCCTAGTGGGGCCATGCAGCTCTACCAAAGGCTGCATCGGCTTTATTTTCCACGTGGTTCTTCGAACCGGGGGCTACAAGGGCCAATGGCCCTACCTACAGCTGAGCAGGTTCAGTAGGACCATTGGTCCGGAGTTTGATCCGAAACTCTTAAAATAAGTCGGTACTACGGGCGGCAGGAGTGCCCGTGGAGAGGTTCTCTCTCCATCCCGGTAACTGAGGTTGGACTCGTAGTGGCTGTTAGTTCTCACCTAGGCTGGGTAGACCCTTGTGGTCGCTGTGTGAGAAGCAGTAACTTCTCGGGCGGATGCCTGCTTAGCATACTTGGGAGTTAAAGCCTCAAACCTCTACCAGCAGGAACGGACCACGATCTCAGCTAAGTGGGCAGGAATACTGGTAGTTGCTTAATAGACCTTTGGGTTTTGATGGGCTACTCAGAGTGGGGACGATTAGATACGCCCTAGCTCGTGCCCTTCATTTTTGGAAAGCGAGACCATATGGATCTTCTCTAATCTGAAACACGGGTCTTCCAGGTGGCGTTTAGCCAATGAGAGGTTTCAATCTCGCTATATATTGTCTTGCTTTGTACTAAGACTCCCCACGATGAGGCCCTGATGGGTCAAATTAACTCCTAGCCCGGGGAAACGGGCATTCCCTCCTCGGAGGGGGACGACCCAACTCAATGAGTCGTAAGGTAGTTCTAAAACTGAAGAATGTGTAGGATCCTGACCACAATGGTTTTTTCTATATGTCACAGTTTATTTTAAGTATATATATATATATATATATGTTCAAACCACAATTAGGAATCGAAAAAAAAATTAAGATCTTTCAACCATAACAAGCGGTATTCGTCAGAGTCAAAACCCAACTGAAACAGATGTGGAACATCATGGTAAGGGGTTGAAAGGTTACGGTTGAAAGAACTTAGTCTTTTTTTTTCATTTCTTATTGTGGTTTGAAGATTGATTGTTATTTCACATGTTTATTGTAAGATCTTGCTTTATACTATACATATTTGCTTTATCTATATTCTTTTGTAAAATTTGGAAGCAGTCCTTCGTTTAAACATATTTCATTGAATAATATTCTTCAACGTGTAGAAAAAGAGAAGAAGAAATTGTTTACAAACCTAGAAAAACTAGTGAAGAAAATTACTTCAGCGAAATACGGTCAATTATTCAAAGAAATATATATATATGGGTAAGATCTTTCAACCGTAACAAGCGGTCTTCGTCAGAGTAAAAAAACCCAACTCTTCTGACGAAGACCGCTTGTTATGGTTGAAAGATCTTAGTCTTGTTTTCCCATTTTCTTATTGTGGTTTGATCATTGATTGTTATTTCACGTATTTATGTGAAATCTTTTTATATATATGGGTGTTTAGGGGGTTAACCCCCCCCCCCCCCCCCCCGATGTGCCTTCACCTTGCCGTGGTGGTGGTTGGAACAACCACACCTAGGTGGTTGTTCCCACATGGCGTGAACTAAGAAGGGAACAACCTGGACCCGCATCCGGGGGGTAGAAAGTCCGCTCATTCGCGCGCGGCATTGGTTATTGGTATCTTTCTCTGTGGTGACACAACGGCGGCTTTCGTTGCTATCTTGGGGTTCTCGATGTCGTGCGGTTATCGTCTGGATGTTCCTCCTACCTTCCCCCTATATATTTTCTTGTAATCGCTGACTCTTTCCCTTACTTACCTATCTTTGTTACATCTCCACTCCCTATCAACTGTTACTCTTGTTGTTTCCATTTTCATGTTTTCCTCTGTAATTCTTGATATCATCTCCTAGAGACTACAAGGCTTATGTTTTACAGTTTTTGTAGATGTAAGTCGTGGAAGAACGCCTTCGCGAGGTCCTCCTTGGGTACTTCAAGAGGACTGTCTCGTTTTCTAATTCGTAAGGAAACGGATGGTTTCTCGCGACGTAATGAAAGGGCTCCTCGTTAAACACATCAGCCTATTCTGCTTTATCATGATATAGCCGAAAAGCTGTTAAGGATGAATAAATCAAAACATTAATAACTGATTTATGAAAATTGACATACCTAAATCATTTTCATTTTCTGCATCGTCCACTGATATTCGAACATACTTCCCAGGGCGGTTTTGATTATGCGTCAATTGTTTTAGAAGAAGTGGTAAAATGGTGTCAAGCCTTTTTTGAAAATCACTGCCTTCACAGGTCACAAAAAGACCAGTCAGCTGAGCAGCCAGCTGTCTGTGTATTACCTATGAAATAAAATTTACTGTTATTCAAAAATGGGGTTACATTTCATTTATAAAGGCTCTATATTAGTAAACCTCATATATTATTCAAATGCCAAACACATGAAATCTAATTTAAATGCAAAAATAAATAATATAATATTAAAAGAAAAATGTATTACCAAAAATGTTTATTTTCTTTTGCAAAAATTTTTCAATATTATCTGAAAAAAAAATTGACTCATTACCTTTCTATCTTTTATCCAAACTTTGACAACATCGAACAAATTATTTCTTCCATTGTCTCCAGATCGCTTCAATACTTTTAAAAGTATTTCTGAAGCTAATTTCCGGCAGTCTGGTGAATCATCGTTTATTAAACATGTAGCGATATTAATAAATATCACGCTGCTTTCTTCTTTAATGATTTTCTAAAATAAACAAAATATTCCATCTAATATCTGGTATTAATGTATATTTTTCTATATTGAATCATGTTTTATTTACGAATACAAACCGTAGGGAACGTGGCGACAGTGAGCTTGAGAACTTCTAAAACACTTTCTCTTCCACTCACCAGAGCATAATTCAATTGTTTGTAATAGAATGCCAGTATGTCTGTTATTTTCTTACCGATAGGGTATTCTATCATGTAAGAGTATATAACCTGAAAACAAGAAGACTTTGTGCAATAAAATATTACCATTGTACTAAAAATATCTCTACTGAAACATTAAATTGAAAACAATAATCTCTTATTGAGTAATTTAAAAGATACAAGGTGAATATCCTTCATGACTAACTATAGAAGCACTAATAAGAATTTATTTTATTTTAAAACCAAACTAACAGTTGATTTACTCAAAACAAGCGTCATTTATATATATTGAAAAGTGAGTCCTATTTGTTACGTTTTTTTCAATGTGTCACAGTTTATTTTAGGTTTTAATCAGTCCTCTGGATCGCATTTCGTTTAACGCATATATATATATATATATATATATATATATATATATATATATGCGTCAGTTGGGTTTTTGACTCTGACGAAGACCGCTTGTTACGGTTGAAAGATCTTAGTCTTGTTTTCCCATTTCTTATTGTGGTTTGATCATTGATTGTTATTTCACGTGTTTATGTGAAAGCTTTATATATATATATATACTTAAAATAAACTGTGACACATAGACCGAAACATAACAAAGACTCACTTTTCAATATTTCGACCGTCATTACGGTCAAAATATTGAAAAGTGAGTCTATTGAAAAGTGGTTTATTTTAACTGAACCTGTCCTGCCGGACCCTTTCCGTTTATCATGTATATATATATATATTCACAAAATTAAAGTTTATTTATTAGGATTCGGTCAGTTCTTCAGGTTCGAATTAAACCCTCATTGCCAACGTGTAGGCTTTAATATAAAACCTTTTTCATAGGCAGAAGAATAAAATTTTGAAACAGAAAAACTAAGTATTTCATTACAAATTTTTCTTGTAAAAAATCTTTAATGTAATACTTAGTTTTTCTGTTTCAAAATTATATACTTCTGCCTATGAAAAAGGTTTTAAATAAAAACTGAAACGTTAGTAATGAGAGTTTAATTTGAACGTGAAGAACTGACCGAGTCCTCCTGATAAACTTTAATTTTGTTTCCATTTTAACGGTTGATACTTTTATATATATAATACTTACAACTTAATAATTCAGAAAATATAGTGTTACTAAATCATTCTTTATTACCATTACTTATTATCTTTAAATTAAAACTCTAGTTTACTAATGCCATCTTGGCCTTAAGTTAGTGTATGACTATATAGGAGTATAATTCAATATCAACACTCAGCAATGACGTCAATACCTGTCTCGCCTGAAGTCTGACACTGTCTAATGGTGAAATAACGCTTATTTTCGCTACCTTCATCATAACTTGATGCAATTCTTTAGAAGTCATTTTTCTTTCTGCAAATTTAAATATTTTTATTTCAAACATTTTGTGAATAAAGTAAAAAAAAATAAATGGTTAGAAAAAACAAGACTTCGGGCCGAAAATTATAGAAAGATTTTAGTTAATTAAATCTATAACATTAAAAAAGTACGCATAATAAATAGATGATATATTACTTCCATTTTTTTTGCGTCACTTTCAACAATTTAATACAATTTTCGTGTTTTAGTAACTTCTTTTTTACAATTTTATTTACCTTTAACAGCATTCTAAAATTCTTATGATTGATGATTTACAATTCCAGCTTATTAGAACTTGGAGAAGCAGAATTATGCAAATAAATTTTTTTTTACTCCTTTACTGTTAAATTGTATCATACAAAACGTTTAGTAATAAGTAAGTAAAACATTTCTGGACACACCTAATATAACTTTGAGGAGATTGAAGGCAGTGGCCTGCCTTGAATGGTCGTCCAGGTCTTGTTCACAATACAACAGAAGAATTCTCATTTGCTGGTCACTAAACTTACAATAGGGTGCATATTTTACAAGAACTGACACAGCCTGAAAAATGCCAACATATATTATACATTTTTATACCCTCAACAATATAAACATAAATATGAAACAAACAAAAACAGACGTATAGAGGAACTAAAAGACTCGAAGTGATTTATTTTCAAACCTTCATTAAAATATTTTAATAATTTATTTTTAATTAATTTATATATATTATAGAACCATTAATTATTGATTTAGTAGTTTGAGTATGTATTGAGTAGTTTGCTTTCTAGTCAAACTACTGGACGTTAATAATTTTTTGTACGTAACACAATTTTTTACTTAGCTGATACTATTTTAATATTTTAACCACTATCTAAGAAACCTGGATTGGGTTCACTTCAACAATAGTACTGAATGCTAAGTTCCAGTAGTAAATGTAATAATTTTTCTAAAAGGTCTAAGAAACCTTTGCAGAATTTCAGGATATTTATTATACATAATATGAGGGTATACATTTCAGGATTATTAATAATTAAATGAAACGGTTCAGCGGGCTTCTAAATAGAAACGAAGGTAGCACACAGATAGACACAGCAATAACTCACTTCTATATTTTGACGATCCTCGAAATAAAGAAGGGAGTTATTCCTGTGTCTATCTGTGTGCTACCTTCGTTTTAATTCGTTTTTATTTCAGGATTATTATGCATAGCATCAAAAGTGATCCTACAATATCATTAACAAACGAAAAAAAAAAGGAAGAAAATTAATTGAAAAAGATTTTTAAATGTGTAAATTTATAAACAATATCATGTATACTTTATTAAAAACTTCTTTTACGGATACCATTACTCCAAACACATATTTTTTTAAAAAAAATTTGGCTTTGTCTTGTTTTATTTTTCTTGTGCCTAACGACTCTGACGAAAAGTATTTATAGTTCACATGTAGGTAAAAAAAAATTCCCTGATTTATAGATAATAGGGCAACAGTGACTAAAAATTCTCACCTTGAAGGTAACTAGTACTAAATCGAAATTATCTCCTTTGCTAAGACCAGCAGAACCATACTTGTGTAATATAGCAAAATGGGATTCCACCAGTGGTTTTATATGAGTTTTTAGAGAAGGTAGTGGACATTTCATCAACCAACAGAGGCAGTTGAGGGCTACTATACTGACCTATAAAGTACCAACAGGAGAAGAGTTAGTTCAATGACATTGACAGAGTAGGTAATCACCTTATATTAAAATGATAAATTTTATCAAAAAAAACAAAACAAAAAATGTCATATCCTTGTTGAACCATCCTGGTTTGTGCATATCTGCCGTACTACTTGACAAGTGTGTGTACCTGAGACACAGAACACGTACCATAATTAGGTACATAATACCTAATCCAATGGTTGACAACCTGTTTTTGGTAGGCAGCCATTTTCCGTCAACAATTTTAATTAATCTTGAAAAATTCAAACCTCCAAATTTTATTTATGTAATGGCATTAAATATATTACTATTATTTATATATTAATAAATAAAGTAACTCAAATAATATTTATATCAATATTATTTATTATAATATATTGTAAATAAAATAATAGATACATGAGAAAACAATTAAATACAAAAAAGTTCTATTCTTGTTTGTACCCTTGCAGTACGGGGTTTCTCAAATTAAATGCTACTTAAACGATGTATGTATATTATTTTTTAATTAGTATATTTGGGAGGCATATATATAAATAAACATCACTAAAAAAAATAAATTTTTATTCTTGGTTCGAAGGATTTAAAAATTTTGTTTTCACATGACAATGTTTATTTTTAAAACATTATTCATATTTCTTCTTTTTTTTAAAAAAAAATTATTTACAATATAAGAAATGTACTTATAGATAAGTAGTACGATTAAAAGTGAAAATTTTCACTAACCAAGTACCATATAAAACATTAGAAAACTCATAAACATACTTATTTGATAGATATCAAAACTATGCCGTTTCAAATTTTAAGCAATTTGTTTTTTTTACCTAAAATAATGTTATAAACTACCAACCTTGACGTGCTCTGATTTCAGACAATTGGAGAGCAACGGAATAAATGGATCTAATTCATTAATTGTCGAAGACAGTTTTAATTTCTCTTTCCGCAATAAACAGTTAAGAAGATGAAGACCAAATTCAACCAAAAGATGTGCATTAGCTTTAACGTAAGTTTTTCCTTCTATTGCTTTTTGCCTTTTTGGTTCTAGAAAAAAACACACATTAACTCTAATGGATATTTGACATTATTTCAAAACCACAGTATTTGATGTGACGGAAGAAAATTCAAAAGTATAAATAGATTTAAAAAAATTATAGACTTTGAAATGATATTCCAGTAAAATTTCCTCTTTCAATAACGCATTTCTACAAAATTTTTTTCTCGTGATATAATTATTATGGTTTAAGAGAAACTGGCATTTAATATTTGCCCAAAATATAGATGTCAGTTAGACATGATCTATTTTAGGGGTTTCTCCGAGTTCGACCGCAGGAACACAAGTCAGTCACTCTTGACCCATGTGTTCGTTCTTTTAAGTCAAATATAGGACATGCCCCAAACTATGCAATGTAAAGTGTCCACAAAATTAAACTTATTTTCTTAATATTAACTTCATAATTTTCTAGTAAAATAGCTAATCTCATTTGTTCATATACAGTATTAAAACAATTTTATTTTCAAAACTTATTGAGTTTTATACATTTCAGAACTAATTCTATAAAACAATTTTCTTATAGGTACTTTACAGTCATAGGTAGTCAACAATGTATTAATTTGTGCCTTTTTTAAAATTCATAAATCCATAAGTAGATTTTAGACTTAAGAGTAACTAAAAGATTTTAATTATGTATATTTGAAAAAAGGTAGTGACCCTCGGGAATACTTTTACGAAAAAAATCACTACTCAAATCAAAAGAAATAAATATAATCTTAAACCAAAGCCAGTTCTAAGTTGTAACATCTTAGTTATTAATACGGCTATCATAGGTGTTAACTACATTAGACTGTTTTTCAAGTAGCATACCTTAACACACACCTAGGACATTTATAACTCATATATTCAATATCACACACCACAGTAAAGCTACTCTTCAACAACTTATAGCCTCATGGATGTTAAATATCACTATATTGTCTAAAACAAAATTACATAACTGTTTAAATTTAATTCTACATTTCAAAAAAATAATTTTAAATTAAATATAAATTTCAACTTTTAGGAAATAATTATAAAAGAAAACTTCCCAGCTACTGTATATAATACAAATACAAAAGTGTAGGTTTGATTAGATGCATATTTTCTTAATTGGTCTAATTACCTGCCGGTATTAAATAGATGTCTGGACCCCTTCTGGCATTAATTTCATCCATTTTCGGATCATTTTCTGGAAGTGAATTTATATTTGTAAAAGCGTCAATTGACTCTGATGCTGTTCCATATGAAAAAATGACTAAAGACAGTGGGTCAATGAATTCATTTTCAGTCAGTCCCAGAGCAATAAACTTCAAACATTCTGACACTCTTGAAACGTATTTGTGATTCAAAGTTGAAGCAAGTTGCTAGAAAGAATATTTAACCACATGTAAAATACAAAAGAGATCATTTAAAACAAACCATTCTACTAATATTTTTATTAAAACAAATAATCTTAAATTTTTGTGTATTTTTATAAAAGCCCTACTTGAAAACATGTTAATGTTAAAAATAAAACCTTTAAAATTTAACAAATTAAACCAATACAGCATCTGGCTGACAAATGGTTTAATTAGCTTCTATTTCTTAAACAAGCTCTCTTATTTCATTCACACTATATAGTATAATTCCCATTGTCTAATCCTGTCCAACGGTTCATCAATCATCAGGACGAGAATAACTATATTTTGATTTTTTGTTTTCTTCCTGCAGGATACTGTTTTCACATGACACCATGACCCAGTGACCCAAATGGGTACACCTGATGTCAGAGATGAGTGCCTTTGTTTTTGAGGATCTCCTCATAGGAACTATTACGACTTCAGATTCGTCCTAAATTTATTAGGAACCAGGTAATGTAGGACGACTTTGTACTAAAACGTTTTGTACAGCATTGGTGACGATAAGTAGATATATAACAGGTGGCAGACTCCTGCTAGGTTAGGTTTGGTTGCAGTGGCAATCCCCCACAAGGGAACACACATAAACCGAACAATAGCCCTTTGTGATGCTACACATAGAAGACTGACTGATTCTACATGGGAAGTCCTAAATTTTGCCTAACTCAAGTGAATTCAACGAATACCTGCCATTATGCAGGCTCAACTCCAAAGGCTTAACGTTCTCTCCGAGGAATGACGTGTTCAGATTTATTCACCTCGCATATGAATAAATCGAGGGCCAGAGTGGGTATTGAATCCCGGACCTACCAGTTCAGAGGCGAACACGCTGCTACCGAGCTAACCAGCTCCCCCACTCATATAAAAGAGTCTGTTTAATGGCTATCATAGTATCCATAAGGATTCGCCCCCCCCCCCCCCCCCCCCCACCACCAAAGGGAAGCTCTGATTGACTCGGTACCAGGCCAATATAAGTGACTATATGGTAAATGGACCATATAAAACCGGTACCAGTTTTCAAGTCTACCTGTCAACTGATGGACCTTTTATCCAATGGTAAGGGTCCAGGGTAAATCATCTCTCTCTCTCTCTCTCTCTCTCTCTCTATATATATATATATATATATATATATATATACAATTAAAAGAAACGGTCCAGCGGACTTTTTTACAATAAAATAAAAAACGAAGGAAACACACAGAAAGACACAGACATAACTCACATCGATATTTCGACAATCGTCGTCATCAGGAGGTGCGAAGAGCGAAGAGCGAAGAGTCCCGCAGGAAGACAGGGCGGTACTGAGCTCGGAAACCGCAGCCAGTACCCCACCACTTACCACCAAGCGGGGGAAGGGAGGGAAGGAAATGAAGAGCCAAATTAAGACGTAAAAGGAACGAGTAAAAATTATAACTATAAAAAATTATAAAAAAGTAGATAAATCAAATTAAAATTAATAAAAATAATAAATAAAAAGTAAAATAAAAAATAATAAATAAATAAATAAAAAATAATAAATAAATAAATAAATAAATAAAAAATAATAAATAAATAAATAAAAAATAATAAATAAATAAATAAATCATAAATAAATTATCGGTTGAGGTTGAGTCCGGGGGAAGAGCGAGCATCAAGTAAGCATATGTATGCCTCCTCTGAAGCTCTTAGGGTAACTTTATTGTTGGATTCGGGGATCTGTTTCAGGATCTGAACCCTGAAACAGTCATTGAAACTGAGTCCATGCGAGTTCGCATGGATGGCTACAGGATAGTTACTGCGTTGACAGACTGAAGCCCTATGACCATTCATACGAAGGCTCAACTTATTAGAAGTTAAGCCAACGTAAAAGGAGTCACACTGAGTGCAATCCAGTCGGTAAACACAGTTGCTCGAGGTACAGGAGGAATTGACCTGAACCGGGTAGGAACTATGGTGGAGAGGGGAATCGAAGGAAGGATTAGGATTTACAATCAGGCAAGTTTGACAGCCACGGCGTCCACATTGTTTCATTCCAGGAACAGGATTGGAAGGCTGAGGGGAAATATGAGAGAAAATGCTTTTTAGATTGGCAGGTTTACGGTAGGAAATAGAAGGGGGGTGATTAAAGATGGAAGAAGTAGAAGTAGAAGTAGACAGAATCGGAAAAGACTCCTTAATAACAGCACGAAGCTTATAAGCGCCAGGGAAGTAGGTTGTCAGGAAGAAGGAAGTGTTACTTCTATCCCTCTTGGGTCTGGGTTGGTGGGAGATGTCAGCCGGTAAAACACGACTATCAATGAAGGAGCGAGGATAGCCTCGTTCAGAAAATTTGTCCTTTAAGAGGTTAAGGTGATGTCTGCGGTCTTGGAGATTATTGCAGATATTGTGAATACGGAGGGACAAGGATCGAGGTATAGACTTTTTAACATGGGATGGATGGCAACTATTGTAATGGAGGTACTGTTGGGAGTTGGTGGGTTTTATATGTACGGAAGTCAAGAAGTGTCCATTGTCTAAAGTAACGTCAACGTCAAGAAAGGTGATAAGTCTGTCGGAGATGTCGTAAGTGAAAGTGATGGAGGGGCAGAAATTTTGAAAGGAGTGTAGGAAAAGTTCTAAGTTATGTTTGCCATGGGGCCAAATGAAGAAAATATCATCAATAAAACGGAGATAAAGGAGTGGAAGAAGTTGACAGGTGGCCAGGAAATCCTGCTCTAATTTGGCCATGAAAAGATTAGCGTAAGAAGGGGCCATAATCGTACCCATAGCTGTGCCTCTGGTTTGAAGGTAATAACGACCCTCAAACTGAAAGACATTATGCTGTAGCACGAAATCAGCCAAAGAGACTAGAAAGGATGTGGAAGGATTAAGGGGTGCTGTTCTGCCATCAAGAAAGTATCGCAGAGCGTCCAGACCTTCAGAATGAATGATTGAAGTATAGAGAGAAGTGACGTCCATGGCAACCATGAGAAGAGGATGATCAAGGGTAGAGGGAAGAGAAAGATTTTTAAGAATTTGGAGAAAATGGAAAGTGTCTTTGCAGAAAGAAGGTTGGTTCCGAACTAGAGGCTGTAGGAAGTGATCAATGAAGGCGGAAAGTCTTTCTGTAAGGCAGCCATAACTGGAAACGATAGGTCTACCGGCGGGAGGGGAGTCAGGCATGTTGAAGGGCTTGTGGACTTTAGGGAGCAGGTAGAAAACAGGACATCGGGGATTTGAGGGAATGAGGGTGTCAATATCCTGGGGAGAAAGGCCCTCACACACAGCACTGTTATTAAGAAGAGAAACTAAGTTCTTGAGGAAAAGAGGAATAGGGTTGGAAGAAAGCTGTTGATAAAAGGATGAGTTAGAGAGTTGTTTCATTGCCTCACGGTGGTAGACAGAACGGTCCATGAGGACTACAGAGGAACCTTTATCAGCTGGCATGATAAGGAGGGAGCTGTCTCTTTTCAAACTGCTAATCGCTTTTCTCTCGGGAATGGTGAGGTTATCCGGGGGAGATAGGCTTCTGAGGAAGGTTATCTTATGTGTTTATGTGAAATCTTTATATATATAACTCCCTTTTGTTGCTGTGCATGCAACCTCCCGAGAAGATGCTTATTTTCACACAGTTTTTCTAACTAGTTTATTTTAAGTTGTATATATATATATTATGAAATGGGAAAACAAGACTAAGATCTTTTAACCGTAACAAGCGGTCTTCGTCAGGGTCATAAACCCAACTTGTTTTCCGTCCGTCTTGTTTTCCCAATTCATATTTGGTTTGATCATTGATTGTTATTTCACGTGTTTATGAAATTTATAAACATACATTTTTATATACATACATATAAACCCTGAAACCCAAAGAAAACTATGACCTTTCGACTGGAAATCATTGTTTAAAATCATCAATCATCAATATTGAATATATTAATTGATATATCACTCAGTACTATGTACATGTTTATAATGTTGTATACTTTTAAGTGTTCTCAAAATAGAGATTTTTGTTTTCTATTTCTAACATTTCATAATCCAAATAATATATATGTGCTGTAACATAGCTGATGTTCAAGTACGAGTATTTCTTACATAGATGACTCACACATTGAATTCTAATCCACCATAATATCAACTCATAACACTAAACATTTGTTTTTTAAAAAAGAATAGAAATCTGTAATTACCTCTTTTAGAGGGAGGATCAAGTCTACTAGGTAATTGTCGCTTATTTGACTGGCCAGAATTTGATACATGCTGAAACTTTTACAAGATCTGGCTTCAACAACTTTCGCAGCAACCTGAGCAACCTCCTTCTCATCTGCTGAATCACCAAACAAATCCTTTTTCATCACCTACAACATTTAATTATACTCATTTTAACTTTTCAAGAATAAAACATTACTGTCTTTAAACCAGGAGTGTTGGTTCCTGAATAAAACTATTTTTCTAAATATTTACCTATATATATATATATATATATATATATATATATATATATATATCAAGACGAAGACGAAAATTATTAAGTATATATATTGTTGAAATGTACCCCAGCTTCGGCATTTACGATTTTCAAACTAAGCTATTCCCGTCTCCTGATAATCTTACGAATAGAAGGTGGTAATTCCCAAATAAGTTGTCCAAAGGACATTGAGACACTTTTTTTGAAACACTTTAATAAATATCAGCAGTTTTAATAAAACTGAAATACTAACATCACAGGTAAAGAATTTACCATAACTTACTACACATAAGTAATAGATAAGGAAGTAAACATGTTTATCTAACGGTATGGTAAGTTATGTTAAATTCTTTACCTGTGATGTTAGTATTTTAGTTTTATTAAAACTGCTGATATTTATTAAAGTGTTTCAAAAAAGTGTCTCAATGTTCTTTGGACAACTTATTTGGGAATTACCACCTTGTATTCGTAAGATTGTCGGGAGACGGGTACAGCTTAGTTTAAAAATCGTAAATGCCGAAGCTGCGGTACATTTCAACAAAATATGCCTCCAAGAAGATTTGCTGCCAACCTATACAATATATATATAAACAATATCATAGTAAAAACATTAAATAAAATCAACGCTTAAACAATAGAGTAAAAATTCCGAAAAGGGACAAAGATCTTTCCACCAAAACAACTTCTCTTCGTCCAAGTCTCACTCAAACTGGAAAATGAAAGAGGATACCTTTTGTAGTAAACTGGAGGAAAGGAAGTATAAAAGGTATTTTAAAGGGTCTAAAGAGTAGGGAAAGGGAATAAAAAGCTGATAGAAACAATATTTGTTAACTAATAATGAAATTGGATATTGTATAATAAAATAAATAAAACTTCTAAAAGTGAAACATATTTAAAAAAGAAAAGTGATAAATCGTGCATACCTCTAGTATGGGATACAAGGCTTTATCTATGTCTCCACGAGTAAACAGGTGCTTGAGAGCGAGAAGAACTGAGTGAAGTGCATAAGAGAGTACATGGACCTGGAAGCCCCTCGTCAAGATGGGAGACATTGCTTTGATGACGGTTAGGAGGTATGAAGGACCGAGAGTGACGGCGATTGACTGGAGCGTATCACGACTCACTTTGCGCACCTCTTCGTCATGTGACTTTAACAGTACACTAACTTTTGTTATTATCCTGAAATACATTATTTTCAAACATTTATCAAAAATTATCAATAATTTAGTTTATTAATAATCATCAACAATAACATGACTAAAAATTTACCCAGGTACATTTTCACTCATTATTTTCTCAGGTAATTTTTGCAAAAGTTTAATAATCGCAATTGCAAGGGGTGCTCTCACTACATCCATTTCAAAAACTTTGTTACTTGTATGTCGTTTGTTGACTTTATGACTGGAACTAGCATTCTGGTTCATTGCCCTTTGCAATTCAGGTAACAATTTCCGACCTGAAATAAATTATATATAATAATAAAAGTCCCCACAAATGCGTTCCGAGCATGTAGCATTTTTTTGAGGTTACAAAAACTATTATGATGGATAGAAAAGGCTGTAAATTCCATATCGTCTAGTTCTTTTACAACAGTTTATGCAACCTGAAGAACACAAAGTGTTCGAAACGGGTTTAAAATAAATTGGCATGTGGCGACTTTATTATTCTTCTAACATAAATAAGTGACAAATATGAACTGATTGCACAACTTTTGAACAAAAAAAAATTAATTCATAATATTAATGCAACTTATTAAAGTCAAATACTTTATTAATATTAGAACTATAATACACCGCCTTAACTCGTATAGTGCTGCTGTAGCTCTCTGACCGGTTTTGGGTGTCACACATCTTCGAAAAGAATTGATCTACTCTTTTTGAAGAAGAGTGACACCCGAAACACGTCAGATAGCTACAGCAGCAGTATACGAGGTAAGACGGTGTATTATAATTCTAATATTAATCATACTAACCTCAGTGGTAATAAAAAAACGCATGAATTCCAATACTTTACTTTATTAGACACAACGAATAAAGAATTTTAAAAAATCAATCATATTTCAAAAATCATAACTATTTCAATTCTTTATAATTAAACCATATATTTATTGATTGTTGCTTAAAATACATTATCACCATTCAACAAATATCAATCTTTGTATTGCTTTCTTTAAATAAGAAGCAAATTTATCAAAATAAAAATCTTGTATTTTAACAGTGTTTTATCACTAAACTGGTAGTAGCAAAATTCAACACTAAAAGGGCTTGTATCAATTGTAACAATTGATGCAATAATACTAATTTAATACGAAGAAGAACTCGTATCAATTTGTAATAACAATTTCAAACCTGATAAACATCCTTCGTTATTCTGGGACAAATTAACAACTATGCCATCATTATAACTAAGGATAAGTGTGTTTGAGCAATGCTAGAGTATAATCTCATATAAATTACTATACTTATTTTCTAACTTAAAGAATATATGCAAATATCAAACATCCGAAACGTAGTCTTGTCTCACCTCATCGGAGGGGGGGGGGGGATATCAATGATTATTTTTACTGTTTTTATAAGCTTGAGTTTTTCAACTCACTGCTTGGGTAGTTTTTTCCAAGTTAACTATTTGTTGATAGGATTACTTTATGATTTTACTTAACTTAATGTTGGCCTATATTAAATATTTCAGTTATAATCTGTTCTGGTTTTTCGACTTAGACAAATAACATTTCCAGGAGTTATAATATTTCTTTATTTCTATGGTATTCTTGATACCATGCTTAAATCTAATACATACAAAGCAAATACATGGCCAATCAACTCGTCAACAACTTATATTTCAATGTTTATGGATTAATATTTTCAGGTCTTTGCATTACCCATTGTCGTGGTAACTAATCTAGAATCGGACTTGGAGAGAGTAGTTATCCTTTCTATTGCTTTTGTACTTTTTAGCACTTCTTCATTCACAATCTCATTTTGCTCTTCCTCAGTTTCATTTTTTATTGTCTGTTCCTCTTCTTCAACTAAAAAGATATAAAGTGAGAAATAATGAAAATTATAGCTCATAATTTCGGTAGTCGAAATTTAAGAAAATATATTCCAATCAACAAATAATAAAAGGTTTATTTAATATAACTTATAAATAAGGTATTATTTATAGGTATCATAAATACTTAATAAATAATAAGATAATATAGTATAGTAACGATAAGAAAGTAAAGAATAAGAAGTTTCATTCTTATTGCGTGAAGAAACCAGAGTATCAAAATTTAACACATAAATGGTTCATGGATAATATGAAATATTATCCGCACAAAAATAAATATTCAATGTTCAATGTTTCAATAACCACACATAACCAATGTTCAATGTTTCAACTGAACCACAAGCGAGTGGTAAGAACAATTCATGCCAGTTCTAACGGACTCAGTTTCAATTACTTTCCGCGTACAGGTTCTTAGGTAGTTTCCTGACCCCAACGCCAATACCACTTTGAGAGCGTCAAAAGAAGCACTAGCTTTTTTTTTGGGGGGGGGGATTGATCTGCTCCTGGGCTTAGCCTCAATCATAACTGATTCTTCACTATTTCTTTTTACTGTTTATCACTATTATTAATTTAAATTACTTTTGTTTTTACTTATTTCATTTTTTTTTCTCTTCCCTCCATAATTTGGCGACTCTGCTATAATTTGAGACTTCAGTCCTCACTTGTCTCTGAGCGGCTCAAATTTTCCTATCTGATGACGATGCAGTCAAAACATAGTAGTGAGTTTTTGTGATCTCTTGTATGTGTTAATTTTCAGTGAATTTAATTAAAAATAATATTCGCTATCGTATGGTAGATGTTTAAGCTACTAGTATGAAAGTACTTGAAAAAAAATTAAGTTTTAATTAAAGTTAATTTACTAATGTACAGTCATTTTCGATATGAACAGTCATTTAATTATTCACTAAGTGGAACAACTTGCTTTAAATTAATTATTTATATTCAATACCTTAAGAAACAGAAATATAATAAGTAAAGTTGTTCTTTTCTCTACGTCCTTTTTATTACTTTAAGTCATTCCCACATTAAGTCGATGCACTCTTATAATCTTTGTTAAACATTTAACGAGTAAAAATAAGCTTTCGTAACATAAAAACTATATTTGGCAAATCAAAAATTAGATCACATTATATTACGGTATCACTATTTAAATGCAATAATACAAAATAATAAAGTTATCTACATTTTGTAACATTTACCGTCAGATTGGTCTATTTCGTCATCTTCTTTCATATTTGGATTTATTTCTCCATCAGCACAAGAAATGTCAAAATGGAATGCATTGAGAATTTCAACATTGATTCTGACAAGTTGCTTCTGAAAATCACTTTTACACTGCAATTTAGACAAATAGTACTTCAAAATTACTAGATACTGATGCCATGGTAAGAGTCGACAAGCACAATGGACAGCCTAAAATAACAGAGGACAAAACATAATATCAGATTTATATTGAATTATTCGGTTAAATTCATAATTCCAAAGAATTTTGTTTAAATCACCAGTTTAATAAAGATAAAAAACAGTTTTGAACAAAACAAACAAACATAATCTGAAATACCAGAATTATTAAATATTCAAAAAAACAATTACGATACGCAAGATTGAAATTTCATTTATTCACAGATTATTAATGTTCAGAAGTTTCATAATTTCTTTAAAGAAAATACAGTATACAAAATAAAATTGTTCATAATTAAATTCTAATATTTTATCACAAAGAAGAAGATTCTACATGATGTGAATATGAAAGAGTAAAGTTACCCTGCAAACTGCATCTATCAATGTCGGCTGATTGACATATTTATCATTACATAGGTAATATGTAATAATTGGTAAAATAAACTGGGTCAAGGCTCTTGGCTTTGGCATAGTGTTGTACTCTTTTGCAACTTCACAAAACCTAAAAAAAAAATGACAACGTGGAACTTAAAACAACAATGAAACAGGTAAGATTTACAATTCAACGAATTTTTGAATGATGTAACAAATATAAACTTCATTTTTTGTGCCATGTAGTCAACTGGATACTCATCCTATGGTTGAAACAATACTTTTCAATTCAATTGAAACACACATTTCACAGGTAATAAAATACTCCTGAGAACGTTTAAAATAGCAGCAAGATTCAAGAAATACGTTAAAAACTTAATGAAAAAAAATTAATTCTACCATTATTAGTAGACTAATATTAAATAATAATAATAATAATTAAAATAGATCAATAATTGTGGAAACATTAAATAATGGGTATAACCAAACTTTAAGAAAGCTCGAATCCTACGGTGAAGTTGCAGATGGGTGGAATTCTCAAAGAAGTCTATTTCTTTATCAATTTGATTTCCTAGAAGTGACAAATCTCTAAAGACAACATGACTATCTGGGCACAAACGAACCTGAAATAATATTTTAGTATAATGTTAGGATTGACAAATTTAAATTTCCAAAGAAATAATAAACACATATTCATTGTTTTAATAATTATATGATTTAATGTAATATTATAATTGAAATATGCATTAAGTGAGAAGAGTCTGAAAGGTAAAAATATTTTTATAAAGAAACAAATACCTTTTCAAGAAATAAAAATGATAGTTTTTGTGTCCAACATGTAAAATATACATAATGGCTTATTTTGGAAAAAAAAAATACTAATGGAAGGGTTGTTTGGATTACCTGCTAGAAAACTACATATATGGCTGTTCCAAATGACTGAACATTGTGAGACTAAATGTTGCCTAACTCAAGTATATTTGGAGTAAGGATCTTATACGAGTACTTGACATAGTACAGGCTCGAGGCAGACGGTTTAACGTCCTCTTCCAGGAACAACGCGCTCAGATTTTTTCACTACTCGCGTGAAAAAATTGAGGGCCACAGTAAGAATCGAACCAGTATCTACTAGTGGAGAGGTGAGAAAGCAAACCCCGGGCTACTCTGGCACTCGTCCTTTTTACTACCGTTGCTATTACTGTAATATAATTCTGCTTACCGTTAGAAAATTTGCACAATCATTAATATACCGTAAAAAAACAAAACTTTTAATCAACACTACACGATTAAGTGTGTCTTCTTCACTATCATCGGTTTCCGACATACTAAATAATCAGTTTATTTCTTATCAGATTTTATTACATTAGAATAACTGTTTAATTATATAGAAAAAACAACTTTTAACTGACATACACGTATAGAGGATATTTATACAAATAATCAACCCTTTTAAAAACGGATTATGAGAACACTATGATGTCATCTGCACACAAACTAATCATTCTATCAGACAAGAAATCGGTTGTAACCAGTTTAGTTGGCCTCTCCGTTACTCTATTTGCTGCACAACTGTCTGTAGTTATAAGTTCCTATTGAAGGTAGGTTGAGAATTACTTTTCTTTCAAAACAAACATTCCTTTTCTACAACCATTTTATTTGAACTCACCACTTATCAAAAGTTCAAAATTAAAATTGGATCAATCAATAAACGATTTACAAAAGTGAATTTCTAAAATCTCAACCTACTATTAATGTATTGCATCAATTATTCCATAAATATAAAAAAATTCTAATCACTTTGTTAAAATTTGTCAACTGTTCTTTTTTTAATATCTTAACATAACTAAAATAAATTCATTAGGCCCATACCATGTATCCTAATAAAGAAATGGACTCATTTCTATAAAATTCTTCAGTTTTATTCTTGATACCATCACTAATTAATTTCAGAATCGTAGAATCAACAAGTCTGTCATTTATTTCCGGATCATTTCCAAATTTAAGGCAAATATGTGGACAGAGTGCCTGAAGACACTGTGATGCACTATCACGTAAAGAAAGATCTTTTTCCTAAAACAAAAAATTATAATATTTTAGTAAATTTCAACTAAATATTTCAATGCAATAAATTAAATTTATGATAAGCAATAATTAAATAATCTGTGAACTCCTTAATTTTCAAATTTTTTTTTTATTACAACTAGCCAAAAGGTAACAAGTAATATTGATGTGATAAATAACAAAATGAAATAAAAGAGTGGAGAAACCACCCATTAGTGGTACTCCATATTTCAAATTAAGAAGTTTTTAAAGTTAAACCCTGCTTCTTCATGCAATAGATATGGAGCCACTCTCCTGAACTTTGAAGAGAGAAAGGAAAATGAAGTGGAGATGATCAGTTAGAAAATGAGATAGAATGAACAGATAGATTTTATATATATATTTTTTTAATTTTTTAAAAAAATATTATATTTGTAAAAACAAATAAATAAATCACAATTTCATATTCTAAAGAGCTGGTTGAAAATCTGTTGGAGCAAAAGGGTTTTAAGATAATAAAAAGCAGGTAAAAAGATTGAAAGTGAAACACCTTAGCAGGACACATTACTGATGAATCTTCATACTTTTGGTTTTAATGAAGGAAGGATTCTTTTAAAGGCGAATTTTTGACTAGGTTATTATTTTTTATAACCAACAGACTCATTGACCCTTAGGATTAACGACGAGTACTGTCTTCACTTTGTTTACATAAAGCAGAAAATTCACCCAAAAAGATGATGATCATTTGAAACATATCAACTGCACTAAATATAATTTACTACGTAGACGAAGTAATACGTAGTACTTACACAGCTAAGTATTGTGTCATTTTAATAATATAATTCTTAAGGAAAGACTGCTACCAAACTTTACAAAGATATATATATATATATATATACAGGTTTGATTAAATAATACGCCATATTTACGGTTGATTAGTTTCCTTGTGTATTTCTCAAGGGATCTGAATAATCTTCTTGTACAAACATCTAAATTGAATAGAACATTTCCAATGGTTCCATTGTCTTTACATCTTGCATTTCCACTAATTTTACTATTGTCACAACAGTCACAACTAGTACTATTACTATTACTACTACTACTATTATCACTACTACTATTATCACTACTATCGACATGTTTCGACTGCTCGTCAGTCATCTTCTGGATAAGGAGGTTCTTTGCTGAGTTGTTTCCTCAGCAAAATTCATTTCCTAGATGTTAAAATAGATTTTTCAACTGACCAAACAGTAACTTCTTTGTATAGGAAAGCATCCAACACTATGTCGTTCCTCAACTACCACAGTGAATGTCCCCTGCGTTATAAGAAAAATACTGTTAAAGCCCTCATCCAAAGAACCTTCAAGATAGCCTCTAATTGGCAGATGTTCCACCAAGACATTGCAACCATCAAACAGGCGCTAATAAATAATGGGTACCCCAATGGATTGTTCGAAGAATTATTACGGCAATACCTGAACAAGAAAAATACTCGAAACGAAGAAACTGAACCTACAGGCACCACGCACAAAATATATTACAAAAATCAATTCAGTGACCACTATAAAACAGACGAGAGGATTTTAAAAAACATCATCCAGAATAATGTAAAATGTACCAACCCCCAAGATCGTATAGAACTCAACATATACTACCAGGGCCCAACAATAAGAAACTTAATCATGAGGAACAACAACCAGCCCAAGGACTCTCCGTTGAAGGAAGCAGGCCTAGTGTACGAATACACTTGTCGAACCGGGGACTGTGAAACCCGTAACAATTCGTACATTGGCATGACTACTACTTCCCTATCACGGAGACTTACTATGTACCTAGCCGGAGGTGCTCCTCGAAACCATGCTGAATCTATTCATAAAACCAATATTCGAAGGGAAGACCTTGTGAATAATACAACAATCATACTAAAGGAAAAGGATCCACAAAAATTGCTAATTCTGGAAGCCATTTTAATACAGGAAAGGAAACCGACTCTCAACACTCAACTTAATAGTAGTAGCAGGGTGCTCAAGCTCTTGGCCCCGATAACTTCATCTGCTGGCCACCAGATAACAGTACCTGCATAACCATGCCCTCTCCATCCCTACAACCAGCCAATCAGAAACTGATTACCGAAACCCACCATTAGACCACTCGTAGCTGATCAACAACTGCAGTAAATACCAACAACTCAGCAAAGAACCTCCTTATCCAGAAGATGACTGACGAGCAGTCGAAACATGTCGATAGTAGTGATAATAGTAGTAGTGATAATAGTAGTAGTAGTAATAGTAATAGTACTAGTTGTGACTGTTGTGACAATAGTAAAATTAGTGGAAATGCAAGATGTAAAGACAATGGAACCATTGGAAATGTTCTATTCAATTTAGATGTTTGTACAAGAAGATTATTCAGATCCCTTGAGAAATACACAAGGAAACTAATCAACCGTAAATATGGCGTATTATTTAATCAAACCTGTATAAATGAAGGACTGCTTCCTAAATATACTAATATATATATATATATATATTTACGTCTCCGTTCCTTCATTCTTTCTCCTTTTATTTTATTTTCTTTCTTTCTACTCTCCTGAAGACGGCAAGACGCCGAAATAATCGAGATTCGTGAGTGTTCGTCCTTTTTCTTGTGTTCTCTAGCTGTAACTTTAATTATATATATATATATATTATATATATATATATATATAAGATTTTAAATACACTCGTGAAATAACAATTTTGGCAAACACCGAAACGTTGGCAACGAGAGTTTAATTTTTTATCCTGGAAAATTGACCGAACCCCGATTAGAGAACACACCTATTCTATCAAACGGTCGATATATTATTGAATCTGTTATATATATATTTGGGTTTATATAAGAAGAAATATGGGTTTTTATGAGGATATAAGAAGAGTGTATGGAGAAGATGCCTATGAAAAAGGTTTTAAATAAAACCGAAACGTTGGCAACGAGAGTTTATTTTTTATCCTGGAAAATTGACCGAACCCCGATTAGAGAACACACCTATTCTATCAAACGGTCGATATATTATTGAATCTGTTATATATATATTTGGGTTTATATAAGAAGAAATATGGGTTTTTATGAGTATATAAGAAGAGTGTATGGAGAAGATGCCTATGAAAAAGGTTTTAAATAAAACCGAAACGTTGGCAACGAGAGTTTAATTTTTTATCCTGGAAAATTGACCGAACCCCGATTAGAGAACACACCTATTCTATCAAACGGTCGATAAATTATTGAATCTGTTATATATATATACGTAGTGAATCCTGTTATTTATATATAATAAATCACATTAATGTTGAACAAGAATAAAAAAATGAAAAAGGCTCCAAGGACTTTCGATTGCTTCTTGCCAATAAAACAAAAGAAGAAAAAAAAGGAAGAAATTAAAAAAGTAGAAAGAGAGTAAGTATATAGAATGGTAATATTTTCAAGAGCGTGAACTTCTGAATTTTGATAAACCGATGGAGATGGCAACCTTTTGCACTATCTGTTGCGCCATTCTGTTATCCAGGTGTTCATCTAGTTTAAATAGACTTGAACGAATGGTAATCTCATAAGAAAAGTTATGTTTCCTAAATGATGATTCTATAATAATGATACATTCATTCCATCATTACTTCTTAGGATTGCTCCAGTGCATGGAATGATTGAATATACTGGTAGTAGAAACAGAGCACTCGATGTTTCTAATCATCTAAAACTACAGTTATGTTGTTTGCAACATATTTAATCTTAATGACTAAATATGTATGATATAAATAAGAATAAAGTTTAACGAGAAATAACTTACCATTTTTATAAAATAGTAGCAAGTGTGTATAACTGCAATGGACGTTTCCACAGAAATTTCACTTGTTTTAATCAGATTATCTATTTTTCTGAATGCAGCAAGTCTCTTTTCAAAGTCAGGCTGATCTAACCATTTCATATTAAATGAATTTAAATCTTCAACTAGTTTATAATCTAAATCAATATCAGACCTAAAAAGAGAAGTTTAAATTAACATTTTATTTAATTAAAAAAAATAGAGAATAAACCTCTATTACGACTCTACGTAAAAAACAAATATATTATTATCACATTCATAAGTTACTACTGTAAAGAATCTTCTTTTTCTCACATTAAAATTATGAACTAGATATAAATATTTATCCCCCTTGGGATTTAAATTATATTAAACAATTCAAAATAACATATAGGGCTTAAAAAGGTAAAAAGGGAGAAACATTTGTGAATACACTACTCAACAGATGACACCATTTGGCGGATCAGAGTCAAATAAATATATGAAAAAACTTTTGTTAGGAAAAGAACTACATAGTTTTCACAGAATATTTAAACATAGAAAGATTTAAATAAGCTTTAGCTTAATAAGACTCTATATTTATATTATTATAGTTATGTATATTATATAATATACAATATATAATACATATTATATAAGACTCTATAGTTATATTAAGCTTATTTAGCTTAAATTAACTCTATTAATCAGCTCTATGTCTAAATAACCTTTTTTCTCAACTATTTAATAATACTCTAATGTAGTGCAATCAGTTATTATGTGGTATTTACTCATTGTAGGGTATGATAGAAATGTTAATTTTCTTTACTTCAAGACGCATGTAAGATAAAAGAATCACTTTCTTTAAACTTAACTTTAACTTTAAATGCATCATTTCTGGGCATTAGCGTAAAGTAACTGTTATAGCATGGAGCCTGTCAGTAAGTGTAGAACTGTATCTGCACTTCCTCAGACATTTGTCTCTTTAAGGAAGAATAATACAAGAAGGTGGGTAAATCCTCTCTCAGGGACTAGTGGTCCTATCACTTTACGTTAAGCACAAGTTAGTATTTTCCTCATGTAGAGTATCACTATTGAAGGTTCACCTGGGCTTACTTGCTATTTATGTTTAACTTTTAGTTACTAAAACAACGAATGAGTTTAGTGAAGAGTATTTATGAACTGATATATGTATTTTGAATGTATACTGATATTGGCACACGATTCCGTAGAAATAAATGTTTCATATTGTATGCTGGTAGTGGGGTAGTAAAATGAAAAAAAAGGAGGTTACGTCGGGTTTGTCAGGAGAGAAGGAAGCGTTTGATGTAAGGTGATGTTAATTTTGTAATTTGTACTTCTAACAAAGTTAGTTTCAACTTTTCTTCGAAAACATTAGTGTCTAGTATTTTTTTAATTCTGTAAATGGTTAAGTTTTCTATAGAAACCAGGATAGCCCAGTGGTAATGTGCTCACCTCAGGACTGGTAGGTCCGGGGTTCAATACTCCCTCTGTCCCTCGATTCATAAGTGTATAAATCTGAGCAGTTCGTACCTCGGAGAGGACGTTAAACCGTTGGCACCGAGTCTGTACGATGTCAGGTACTAGCCATAAATAAAATGGATGCGAAATAATAAAATACCATTTTTTTTAGTTAACAGTTGACGTTGTTGACGATATACTATGCATCTGTCCTAATTCTATAAATAAAGATGCTTTCCTAATAAAATTAAATTCATTAGTGCCGACAATCAAATTCGCAATGGAAGAAGAAGTAAGTGGTAATTTGCCCTTCTTAGATGTCTTGATCCATAGGTAACCTAAAGAGTTACGCTTTAGTGTATATAGAAAACCTACCAATGTACTTGCATATGTTCACTTTTATTCTTCCCATCCAAAAAATGTTAAAATTTCTGTTTTTAGAAATATGTTTTTGAGGGCGTTACGAGTGTGCTCTCCTGAATTTTTTAATGAAGAGATTAGCAACATTAGGTCGATTGCTCTATCATTAAAATACCCCTTCTCTTATATCGATTTAGCTTTGAAGGGTGCTAAAAATACTTTCTCTAATACTTCAACAGAGACCCGTTCATTGTCAAATTCTATAGTTTTGCCATATCATGAGTCATTGGATCCCCTTCCAAGACTAGTCTAACAACTTGATTTTAATATAGTGTTTTCTAATCGTAATAATGTGGGCAATATGCTAATAAAAAACTCTCCCAGGGAATTGGAGCCCGGTGGTATTTAAAATTCCGTGCAAAAATTGCCATAAAATTTATATTAGTCAAACTGGTAAATCATTAAAGACACGGGTAAAACAACACCAATACAACGTAAGTAGACAGGAAAAAAGTAGTGCCTTATTCTTGCATATAAACAATGAAAATCATCATATTGATTGGACAGAAGCTAAATTTATTACCTATGAAAAAAGGATGTTGTTAATAAATATTATTGAATCGTCTCTAATTAAATTTAATAGATCAAATATTATAAACATTAGTAACGATCTCTTCAAATTTGATACTTTCGTTACGAGGGCAATAGCCTCGTCTAATAGGGTTGACAGCTAGCGGATAGTTTTTTACTCTTTCTTGCTTACTCCTTTGTTTCCCCAAACATCCCTTTCTGGACATTAGTCCTTTCCTGCGCTTTCACCCTTTTAAAATACCACTCTTCTAACCCCTCACCAGATGTTTTCTGCACCTACTGTTTCAGTTGGGTTTTTGACTTTGACGAAGACCGCTTGTTACGGTTGAAAGATCTTAGTGTTGTTTTCCCATTTCATATTGTGGTTTGATCATTGATTGTTATTTCACGTGTTTATGTGAAATCTTTTTAAAAATTTATATATTATTTAAAAAAACAAAAAATACATCAGAATACATTTTTAATAAAAAATACCCATTTTTCACCATTTATGCGGAATCAGTTATAAGTGTTCCACTAAATTAAGCGTGTAATAAAGTTATTATTATTACTTATAAGAAGGCTTATAAAATATATAAAAAAACTTGTACACACCTCGAAGATACTATTCTTATTGATTCCATCAACACTTTCCTCAACACTGGGCTACTTAAACCTGACAAAAGTGAACTCAAGTGCGGCATAAACACCTGTAATTAATTAAGAAAATTAATAATTCAGAAAGCAGTTATACCAATGTTATTTTTGTTTCTAATTTCTAATGAATTTAGTTATTGATTTATCCTATAATGTATGACACAATAGAACTCACTTACTACTAAAAAGAAGAAAATATATAGAAAATGAATTTACTTATAGATTAAATTAGTTCTTTAACAAATGATACAATTGGTCAATTAGCTTAACATGCTAATGTTTGAACGGTTGTATCTCAGGTAAATTTCGTTAAAATAGTTAAAAATAAAAAAAAATGTATGTATCTAGAAAAAAAATTAAAAACCAGATTTTACAACTCTGTTATAACATTTTTATAAGTGGCAATTTTTTCCCTTAATATGAGTAAATACCACATTGGAACTGATTACATAACTATTGAATTTAAAAAAAAATATGCAGTAAGTTCGGAAGGAATTAAAAACTTAACGAACCCGTAAAAATGTGAAGAGGAAAATTAATTTTTAAAAATTTGATGATGGCTTTAGTCAATTGCATATTCAATGTTCACATTATATTGGACAATATTAGTCTCTATTACATCTATAATCATCAAAAATCCATCTGATTTGTTTATAGCGACCCCACACCCACTATTACCACTACCCTCTTCCCTGGTATTAATATATCAGGAAAGGCAATTCAATCATGTTTTCAATTCTTTCTTCATCCTCATATAATCTTCGATCTATCTTCACCAAACCCTATACCACCTTCAGAAGACTACCCGGTAGCCTTTTTTCACTTAGAACCTTGAAACCAGCTAGTTTTGACCTGTACTTGGCAGTCCAACTGCATGAACTATCCTATTATGTATTCTAACCTTCATTCACCCCACCTATCAGTAATCTAAATTATCCTTTACTCTGTTAGCTCGCGCGATCATCGAGTATTAATGAATTCACCATCTTCATGAACAACTGTTCAGAACATTGCTTATAGTAAGCTTTTATTTTGTCCTGTATAATTTTTATTTTTTTTACTTCACGGCCCTTTCTGACAGTTTTACTATCATTGAGAGTCAATTGGAATAAAAGCTATTCTTTAGATCCCCCCCATCATAGAACAGTGTTAGAAAGATGGAAAACATGAGTGATAAGATCGTGAATGCCTAGATTACAGTAAAAATTATCAAAAATGTATACAGAAATTTTGATGGAAGAGAAAGATGGAAAACATCAGACACAAGATCGTGAATGCCAACCTGCGGTAAAATTTAACGAAACATGTTCAAAAGATTTAAATCATTTCAATTTAAGAAATTAAACCAATATACAAAAAATATGTTTGACTGATTACCGGTGTTCTCGGGATTCCGTTCTTTTCCTCTTGATGATACTTCAACCGAAAATAAGTAATTATGCGTTTTTTTACTTTATTTGAATATCCAGTTTATTTCTGTACTTACTTGTATATATATATTTCAAAATAAGTAATTAGTTGTCCACTTGGATATTATAATACTCAAAATTACCCGGAACACAGGATGGAACAATAAAATCGCTGTTTCAACAATAACTTGTCATCATGATGCATTAAAGTCCAAGAAATATGATCAGTCCACCATATTTTTCCAGTTTCATATCCTGATGTTTGTTTTGTTATCTGTTTTGCAGAGTTAACAAACATTACTTGCAATGTTTATTTCATGTTATTTTTAATTGTATATAGATATACATTTCACTTAAGCAAGGCTGACCTGACAGACCTGCTTATTAGTCCAAAGTAGAACTATAAATCTTCTATATTCAAAGAGCCCAAACATAGAAGTGAGTTTTCAGTTATTTCTATGTGTTCTTTCTGTAAAATTTCGTTAGTTGTCTCAGTGAACAGTTTTTTTTTTATATTATACACCTTTGAATATTAATTAACTTTAAATTATAAGATATGAGTACATTTTAAATTAATATCATGTTAGTTTAAACTTCTAAAAGTTCTAAATGTACCCAGGGTGAAAAATTATTGCTTATCCCAGTTTTAAGTTGTAGAAGATACATACATAAACTTCATACATAGATACACACAAACACAAACACAAAGAATACAACACGTGGATGCAACTGCAAAAGGAAAAAGTCAAAATTAAGGAAATGAATATCTTAATTTGCTAAATAGTTATTAAGTGTAATTATGAGGACTGTTCAAGAAAATAAAGAAATAAAAGGGGAGTTAAACAAAATTACCTCAGGTTTGTGAGAGATAACAATGAGATTGTGAATAGTTTTAAGGAGAGGATCTAATATATAGTCCTCAGCGTCAGGTCGCTTCTGAACAAAAGGAAAGAGAAGCGACAGTAATTCGCTTGCTTCATTTGCCTCAGGCTTGTCTATCATTCCAGTTACTTGCTCCATTACCTGAAACAAATTGTATTCCATCATTAGAAAAGTGAGGATACTACAATTTCAAAACCACTCCAAGCTTATAGAAGCAATAGTTTCAAAAATTTCAAACCTAAATATTTATATAATTTTTAATTCTTATAATTCCTGTTCTTTAAAATTTTTACAATTACAAAAATAATAAACGATTTTTTCAATTTTATACTATAGTATATATGAACGTATGTTAACAGTATAAAAAGATAAATTATATTTCTGGTATTTATAAATACAATACACAATAACAAAACAAAATAAAGTAGTGTCAATACACTGCTTATAATAATAAGACGTTCTTGTTTTCCTAAGTAAACAAAACATTTTTGTTTAATTAAGTAAAAGAAATAAAATAAAAATTTTATTATTTGGAATAATAAAAAAATTAGGAAGACTGCACTATGAAATAATTAAAAAAAAGGCATAGTCCAGCAAGTTAGAATTCAATTATAAAAAAACTGATTTATGTATTTTTTTCGCTCAGAAGAAAGGGTTTAATAGTGAGTATTATCAAAAACTAGAACATAATTCTTTCACATAGAATTTTTATTTCATTACACCAACTGTTTTGACAAAATCCTTTTGTTCTGATTTTCAGTATTTTCTTTCACTAACCTGTTAAAATGTTTAAACTAAATTTACTCGAAACTTAACTTATCACGTCCTTGGTCATTTATTAGACTATGAAATATACCTCGACATCTTTTTTGGGAAGGCTGGGACAGGAGGCAAGTTTTCTTTTCAATTTTTCAAGAATACATCTAATATAAGGTACCAATAGTTGGACTCCAGGTTTTACACATTCGTCTAGAACAATAAGATGTTGGTTTGAAAAGAAGTCTATAAGTTTCCACTATATTGGACACATTATATTAGACACCTCTTAACCTTTCATTGACACGTCCTCCGTATCAGTTTGCGTAGTCAGCAGTTGTGAGACAATTTCCAAAACTGTGTTAGACACACTCGCATGTACTTTCTCATTTAGCCAGAGATCCATTAAAACAGATAGTGGACATTTATTGCTACCTTCTTTCGTAGTTGCTAATAGTGGGAAATACCTGAAATATTACTTTATCAAAAACGATATTCAGGGCTAAATTTTAAGAACAAATAATTAATATCTATTAGTACTCAGAAATACAGTGCAAAAAATTGTAGCTGAAAAACAAGTAGTGGGGTGCAATAAACATTTGACATATGCCTATATCTCCATTGTAATACACGAGTAAAGATAAATAAAACCTATATAATAGAATTTCACAGAGTATTAAAAGTAAATCACTCACAAATAACCGTACATTGGTTCTGCTTCTTTGTTGCAAAAACAAACTAGTCAAATAAATCTACAGATCTATTCCCAATATACTGACATCACAGAATTTTCTAAATATAAATGACAAAAATATATTTGTTCCATAAATATTAACGGTTATTTGTAAGTACAGTTATATTTAAAATGCCTAAAAAGATATAATATTTGCATCTTATCAGATGAACAGGTCGAACTGAAGACGTTGCAATGCATTATTATAGTCAAAACTAGTGCGGAATGTCTGATTTCTTTACAAAAGCTAGCTGATAAAAATAAGCTAACTGTTTAGACGCGTGCGAATAGAGAAGAATGAGGAGGTGGACTGGTTGCCAAAGGCTGGAACAAGACAAACCTTCTGTAGCCTACAACCTTTCTGTACAACACCCCTGTGCTTTCTTAAAGTTTCCATTAAGGAATGAATAAAAAAAAAAGGACATAAGGATCAAAAGCATGGATCTTAACTAAAAAGAGCTTAAACTCGCTATTGCTATGGGAGCGCAAAATATTCCGAAAACTATTTGGTGCGGTTCAGGAGCAAGGAACATGGCGAGTAAGAACTAATTTAGAATTAGAGACACTGTACAACAGATGCAATATTGCCAATGTCATCAAGGCGAACAGACTTAGGTGGTCGGGACACGTTGAAAGAATGTCGGAAGATCACATGCTGAAGAAAGTCCTAAACACAAAGCCGGGTGGAAAACGAAGCCTCGGAAGACCGCGTTCAAGGTGGATGGACAGAGTAGGAGAGAATCTGAGGAAGTTAGATGTTCGGAACTGGAAAGGAAGGGCAAAATCGCGGGACGTCTGGCGGAAAGATGTAGTTGAAACTGCCAAGGTTCTCAATGGACTGTAGTGCCAAGTGGATGAAAAAAAAATCTGATAAAAGATGGGAAGCGCAATCAGGTCTAATTCAGTCTGGGGAGATCATAAACAGGACTTGCAAACGAAACAATAAATCTACATGGGAAAGATCTAAAATTGTATGTGGAACATCTAAATGGATACTTTCCTATCAAATACCAGTTAAATAAGCTGAAATTAATATATTAGACGTTGAGTGCACACATTGTTTGGAAGATAATAACGACAAAGGTTACAACAATAGGACAATTTGGATGATGTAAGGTCCCTGTCTCTTGGATCTATAATTATAATGAATAATAAATGTTACTCAAACAGAATTAAAAATAGAATACCCGGAAAACTGGAAAATACATAACAGCTTTTTTTAAAATTAAAAAAAATTAAACCTACAAAGGAAAATAATAACAATAGTATAACTGAGAAAAAACACTTTAGTTTTATGTTTATTTTAGTATTAAAGTGAATGTAAGTATATTATTAATTATCCGTGGTTGGGTCAATTTTCTTTTGAGCAACAACTGCAACTATCCTGCTATAAGTAACGGAAAAGGACTAGAGGTAACACTGGTATAAGCGGTAGACAGGTGCATGCGACTCAAGTTGAACAAATATGCAACTCATAAAATGAGAGGGAATCTACTTTTAACTCGAGAATAAATGGTAAACAAAAATACCTTTCATTTTCTGCCCAAACAGAGAACAATTTAAGAAGAGGAGTTGGACTCCGTAGACCTTCTGTTGGGAGATTTTCTAATTGAGGCCAAATAAACAACTAAAAAACAAACACACAATTAAACGTTTAAGGAATCAACGTTGTTGAATTTTCAAGAACAATTATTTTTCTTTTTTATGTATTTTAAATTAATAACTAATTAATGTGTTTTTTAAATTTATGTACCTCAAAGACAATTTTTGTTTCTTCACTTGTCCAAGGATATTTGTCAAATTTTTTATAGTACCACGATATGACATCGAATCCAACAATTCTCACAAATTTGTATAATTTCCAGTATTGGGCTTTCATAAGATGCCTCACAGACGATGCAGAGAAGACTAAAGCACAGTGGAGGAACAGAAGTCGCAGGAGAGTGCTCTGCGATTCACTTTCCATTAGGCCCCCGCAATGAATAGCCAGAAGTTTTACCAATACTACTGAGGAGTGCAGCCTCCTTGGATGAATTGTTTTTTCAATACTGAACTTTTCCACAACTCTAGCAACCATGCTTGTAATATCTTCTAAAATGTAAATGAAAAGAATAAGTTAGTCATATAAATGTTATTTAATAAAATATCACCATATGGCTTTCAGACCGATATAACTAGATCACGGTCTGATAATTTTTTTCAAAAATAATACAACTACCAGGCCAGGGAGACATTCACCTCTTTCAAGCCGTACAGCCTTAAGCAATTTTATTCAAATGTCTCACATTTGTTATAATTTTATTTTAGATTTAATCTGACGAAGTTCTCAACTAGTATTTGAAGAAATTTCTATTTGGAAGCTTTCTTTTTAATTTAGCCAAATTCTTTTTAAACTATAGAATAGCATTATATTAAAGGAAAAAAAATAAACTTTTTTCATAAAAATGAAATAACACCCAATTAAATAGCATCTCTTTAGACAGACCTTCTTTTCATATAAAATATGCTGTATACCTTTTATATAATCAATAAAAAATGGAAATGACATAGCGTAGAAGGAAGTAAGTTCTTCGTTTCGGCATCCACTAAGAAATCTTACTATGGCTGCTCTTCTGGCAGCTATCGAATATTTAGCTTTTTTACCTTCCTTTATTCCAACACTACTGTACATTTTACAATATATAAGCCTAGAAAAAAAAGAGAAAGGATGTTAGAAAAAAATTTTTAATAATAGATAACAAAAAACATCATTATTCAATGTTGACAAAAATGAACAATTTGTAACTTTGAAAAAAGAATTATTTCATTAATCATTTAACATACCTCAATACAATAGGAATAAGATCTTGACGATGCTCCATTTTCACAAAATCACTTTCGGTATCAATTCTAAATAAGTTTATTTCAGAACTAAATTTTTTACCTTCTATCAAACCATACAAATTTTCCCTAACAACAAATAAACAATTAAGTCTTCTAAATAATCATAGAAACAATAGGAGAAATATTAGGTTGGATAATTACCTGTAGGGTAGAATACTTTTGCTTTTGTAGGTAAGAATACAATCCAATGCAGCCTTCTGGACCACGGGAAGAACATGGGATAGAAATTCAATGTAATAGCTATACATCTGATGTTCCTTCGCAAATGATTTCGGATTTTTCATCACTGAAAAAAGTTCAAGATGTGCAACCAACGACCTAAACAAAATCGCATGAGATAGCGCTTAAAACCTTCTTCTATTTACATATCTTTTTTAATATTTACTTCTAACAGAAACTTACATAGATGTCACAATAACACTTAAGTTAATTAGAATATTAAGTATGCATATGTTATTAAATATATTATTTTCCAACAAAATGTCTCAAAATAAGTTTAACTACTAAAACCTTTTTAACATTTCTGTGTTTGTTTTAAATTATAATACAAAAAGTAGTTGACTATACAACCAATGACAACAATACTTTTAAACTTGAGATTTTCAATTTAACCTAAATCTAAACTACTCTTTTTTGGTGAACAGTTGATGTTTGAAATTCTACAATGAAATTTAATTTTAAACTTTAAAAATATGCAAAAAAAACATATTTTATGGTTAATTAAGAAGAAACATATATTTGTATTTTTTGTCAGTCGAAAACAAAAGTAAAATGAACTACTTTCAGGTTCTCATGATGCAGTAAAATATCAATTTTATGTTTCTTTCAGAATCTGAAATAGTAACCAAATAAATTTTGCTCTGACAAACTTACCTAGTAAGCCACTTGTATTCATTTCCCAACATTTTCTCCGATGTTTCGTCGACGTTGGATTCATTAACATTTTCAATGTTTTCATCCACATCCATATTTTCTGTCACTTCAATGTCTGTTTCTTCCACCGTGTTATCCAGTTCTATTTGTGAATCAATAGCTATAGTTTCATTTGTAGAAGGTGCTATTAACTCGTCTCCATTTTGCTTTTTTAAATTCCATACAACATTGACCTTGGGATGTTCCATGTAATATTCCTCCCTTTAAAATATTCGAAATGGGATTAAATATAAAAAAATAAGTTTAAATAATTTCTGACCAACTAGTTAAGTATTGATAAAAACTTACTCAACAAATAAAATAAATTCGTCAACAAGATCTCTATTTTTTTTTTCACAAAATTGAGGAAACTCCTTCATGCCTTTCCACAAAAGAATTCTATAGTTAATGTAATCTGGTCGGTCATCAGAATATACTACTTCTTCATACATACTGCAAAGATGTTCACCTACAATTGAGAGAAAAAAAAAATCAGTATTATTTTGCTCCTTGTTAATATTTTTTTTAATCATAAAAAATGTAGCAGTCTATGTTTGACATTGAACTGAAAAGGTATACATGTGTTTCAAATACTTTTTTTTTCATTAAAACATTTAAATAACATTTTAAAGTAAATTAAATAACTCAGTTGTGCAAGCTGTAATTGTGTGGTATTTACTCAAACTGGGGTAAAACGATAATACAAAGTCTCCACAAAAAAGAAGTTCCAATAGGGGCAGTGGAGGACAGGTAACTGTCGAAATGGGATTTCTTTTCCGAAATGAGTTCCACTTCGTTAGTTGCCTGTCCTCTACTACTCCTATTGAAAGTTTACCTGATGATGAACACCAAGTGGTCGAAATGTCTAGTTTAAATAAAAAAACTTCTTTTATTTGGAGACTTTGTATTATCGTTTTATCCCAGTGTGTCTAAATAAAACAGTAACACTTAATTTATACAAGATGAATCACCTCTAATAAGCAATATTGTCAGTAAACTACTACTTTTAAGATTTTGACATTTTCCTTACAAATAACTATTAAGTTAGAGAGGCTTATTTATTAGAAATAAATTTACTAAATAAAACTTACTTTTAAACAGCTGCTTCAACTGAAATTGTTCCAATCCAGTCCTTATTTTTTTAGAAACAGTAAACAACTGTTTAGAAAATATATTCCAGAAAACTTCATTTTCAAGTAAGTTTGAAAAAGATACCAGATGTTTTAAAAGTGGTTCCCATAAGAGTTTAAAATTTACAAATATGTTTCCTAATATCAATGATAAAGATGCTTCGCAAGGTTCAAGAAGTTGAAAATATTTCAACTTTTCTCTATAATAATATATGTTTGGTTCTATTATTTCTGCCTTGAATATTGTATCATAATTGTTGGGATCAATTAATTTGAGAATATTAGCGCTTTCTGCTCGAACCTGAAATGAATGAATTTGTGTAGTTGTAAAAAATGACTTATTACACTTTTTTTAAAAAAAAAAATAACATTATTACATTACTGAAGAGAACGTTTAAGCAACAAAAAAAGTTAAATTTAATCAAAATAAGAAATTTTAATTTATCGCAAAATTATATTTCATGTTATAATTAGAACATTCTCAGCAGATCTGACAAACAAAAACATTTGATTTGTGAATAAATCATACTTTTTTCTAAAAAAAATAACATTATTACATTACTGAAGAGAACGTTTAAGCAACAAAAAAAGTTAAATTTAATCAAAATAAGAAATTTTAATTTATCGCAAAATTATATTTCATGTTATAATTAGAACATTCTCAGCAGATCTGACAAACAAAAACATTTGATTTGTGAATAAATCATACTTTTTTCTAAAAAAAATAACATTATTACATTACTGAAGAGAACGTTTAAGCAACAAAAAAAGTTAAATTTAATCAAAATAAGAAATTTTACTTTATCGCAAAATTATTTTTCATGTTATAATTAGAACATTCTCAGCAGTTCTGACAAACAAAAACATTTCATTTGTGAATGTCCCACGCATTTTGAGGTTATTAATGAGTTTCAAACAAATTTCAACAGAATATAAATTGATAAGACGATAACATCTAATATCAATTGCAACTTTTTAAATGTTTAAATTATCTGCCATCTAAATTAAAAAACAACCACCTATAAGTTATTCCCAATTGAACAATGATATTTACAACAAGAAAGACAGTTTTTTAAAACTTCATCTGAGAGTGCAAAATTGATTCAGGAGAAATATTTCTCTCTATATATATATATGGTATATATATAATTATTCAATAGGATTGAGAAGAGTTTTCTATGTTTTTTAGAAAACATAAACTTTTCGGTTACTAATGTTACAAAACAAAATAAACTAAATTAAAATATTCTAGTTATTCATAGTCAAGGTAACTCCGTTGATGTTGACTAGCTAACATAATAAGGATACTTCTACTGTTGTACTTTTGATAGTTTAAAACTGGTTTTCATTTATCAGTATTGCCTCCGTAATACTTTGGATTATGAATTTATACAAATACGTAATTCTGCATACATTTAAGCACACTTGATAGAAAACTTTAAAAATACAACTAACATTAAAGTATTCAGTCCTTAAAAAATGAAATAATACTTACTTTATGGTAAGGAGAAAGCAGATTATCTATAAGGATTGCAGATAACGCGTCAAAATCCATTTTGTCAATTAATGGCTCAGATTTTACAAATATCTTAAAAGCTATCAATGCAAAGAGTTGATTTTTATCTGAAAAATGGGGTACTATAGTTTTCTGTACGAAGTCTAGAGATACAATTTCCTTCAGTTTTCGATCATTTAACTTGTGCAAGGCCTCGAAACAAAGACACAATAGAAAAAGTGCAATGCTCACAATCAAATCTGGTTCAGTTTCATACTGATTGTGAATGCATGTCGAACAAGAACCTTGTTTATCTCCAATTAAACAATTGCCTAATAAATTAATAAGTTCTTTCAGTTTCAAGATACTGTCTTCCTTATCAAAATCAGCAATATTTGGAATTATAATCAACGATGAAGCTATATTTTCCACGTTTTCTATAACACTTTGGCAGCAACATGCCGTTATGGCATTCAAAAATTTTGGAACCATAATATTCCTTTCACTGAAACATAAAGAAAAAAATGAACTGCTAATACATCAGAAATGTTCATAATCTATAACTTTCAATTAAAATTAATGCAGTACCAGTATTAACAATAACAATTCATAAATACATAATCATTTAGAATTTTTGAATATCTAAATTTAGATCAAGGGATTTCTCATCAACTTTCTAATTATTTTATTATTATTCACTAAATTGTGTAATAGAAAAATCACTTCAATGTAAAAATAACAATTTTTAGTCTAACTATTCTTGTAAATAGTTTGCTTATAAAATGTTTCCTAAATTCTTAAACATATGGAAGTTTCACTAGATAAACGCAGTTTCTGAAGGTGTAGAACAGTCGCCTAGAACAGGACAGTTTTGTTAAGGGTGGGATGTGAAGTGAGGTAGGAAGTTAATGAAAGGACATGAAAGACAACTTCGATGTCTATAAAAATTTCACTCCCACAGTTGTTCAAATCCGTTCCGGTTCCGGTGGGAGAAGAAATTGCCAAGGTTGAGGAAACGTCTGTAGGATAATCGAAGGAGCAGATGGAAGATCTCTAACAACTTAGTGAGTTAGAGATGGAAGATAATTGGATCGGGAATTGTTCTTTCATGAACGTACCCAATTTATGGATACCTGGGAAGTAGGTGGTGATGTGGTAGGGTGATCCAAAGGAGGAGAAATGTACAAATCTGTCTCAGTTCATTTTCTCTTTTGATCTTATCTTGATAAGGAACTCTTCGCAATATTGATCAGGGTAACTTTTTTGTTTACTTTTGTTTAAAGAGAACCAAAATATTATAAAGTCCAGTTGGACTACTTTTTCTTTATGATTTTTTTAAAGAATGCAACCATCTATTTGAAGATATGAATGGCATAAATTAAAATTAAGTAAACAAAAATTTCAGAACAAACCTTTCAGGAAAACACAGAGAATAGGAAATAGTTGACTCTGATTCTTCCCTCAAAGGAGGCCTATATTTGATAATAATTTTCGTAATTAACGGTAGAATTAATTCAAATGGTTGAGACGAACAAGAAGAC
Source organism: Hermatobates lingyangjiaoensis (assembly GCA_026182355.1). Taxonomy (NCBI): domain Eukaryota; kingdom Metazoa; phylum Arthropoda; class Insecta; order Hemiptera; family Hermatobatidae; genus Hermatobates; species Hermatobates lingyangjiaoensis. Next base: position 1,973,677 of record JAPFBL010001931.1, on the reverse strand, counting down.
AATAGTTGAGGAAGGAGAAGATTTCTTAAGTTATGGTAACCAATACAAGAGTCCACGAATGAAAGAAAGTTGGAATTGTTAAAATAGCCCACAATCTGAAATAAAAAAAGATCATATAAACATAGGGATTGTGCACAGAAACAAGCTTCTATAGTAGGCATGGGCAATCTGGGGACCCATGACGTATTTTTGTGATGCCCTCCGAGATTATCTGGAATTCCATCTTAATATTTAAAATTTTCTTTATTAAAAAAAGTTGAACGAGGCTTTTGGAAGGAAATTAGATCTTTGGAGAGAGCGAGCGAGCACAACAACAACTGCTTTTTTTTGTATGACGATAATAATCTTTTGGAGATTGGAGATTTGGTTGTGATATTCTCTCATTATCATTATGAAATAATAAAATTAATAAAGATTTAAAAAATTATTTAAACGTTAATACAGCATAGAGTATATGTATGTACTACATATATACAAATACCACAGAAATTATCATAAGGCCCGGAGTGACTTGGGAATTATATAATCCGGTCTCCAGTTCACAAAATGTTGCCGAAGACTGTTCTGTAGCATAAAAACAATAATCCTTTGCACGATTAAAAAAAAAAATGTTAAAGCCTCTTAAATGTAATTCAAGGAACAAAATTTCTAAAAAATATCAATAGCTGAGCAAAATTAAAAAAAAAATTATACAATTTCAAACATGAATTTTTTGAGTCGTAAAGAACATTTATTAAACTATGATCTTAATGTAATTTTAGTGAAATTACCAAATATCAAAACAAGAAAACAAGATTAAAACAGGAACTACAATAACGAATGAATATTATATTAAAGGAGAATGATTATTTGAGATTATCCTTACCATCATGATCATTTTAGTCGCTAGTTCCTGAGATAATTTAATATTTGGAGCTTGAAGTAGTATTGATATATCCAGAGAAATTAAATCCACTGAAGTCTGGTCTAAGTCCTTGGACTTTTTTACAGCAACCAATAATGATTCAACCAATTGTTCTGGATCTTGTACCATACAGCCTCCTTTATATTCTAAACTTACTTTTATAAGGTTTAAAATTATGTTCATCCTGTCTATATTCAAATTTGAAATATTTCTTTCGTAGGTAGAAACTGACTTATTCAAAGCTTCCTGCAAGTAGAAAATAACATATTAAAAATTTATATATTATTGTTTTTATAATTTAAATTAAATAAATCATTAGTTGTGCAATTCGTAATTGTGTGGTATTTACTCGTTCTGAGGTAAAATGGATAAACAAATAAAAGTCTCCATACAAATGAAGTTTTATTCAACAACAACGCGTTTCGAACACTTTGTATTCATCATCAGGAAGACACCAAGGACGTGGTGCTGAAGGGTTGGTCCAGTGCAAACAACTTTTGTTTGTTTATCCATTTTACCTCAGAATTAAATTAAATAATTTTAAATTCAAATTATTGCACCCTCATGTGTCGAACAAAAGTCTGCTTCAAGAAACAGTTATTGAATTAAATTGGTGGAATCACATAATTTAAACAATGCGAAGGGTGCAATCCGGTTTGAATAACCAGGTTCTGCAATTCATTGATGATAAACTTTTATGACAATAAACATAACTAATAATAGTCACCTATATTTACCTAACACCTAGGTACAGAACATTACCGTACTTTTTACTTTACTATAAGAGAATCATAGTCATAATAAAAAAAATGATTTTTAATGAGTTGATAAATTTGGAGGACTCTTGAATCCATTTTTTTGATGTTTCTGAATACATATATGAGGGGATGTGTTTCCAAAATGTTTTTAATCACTCTACAAGTCATACCTATGACAAATCTTAATAATATTTATTTGGACATATTGCCTCTTTGTGGAAATGTATCCTATTTTTTTGGAGGATACGCGTCAACACGGGAAGGGCATTTCATCGTACTTTATAATATAAACAGTAATAATTTTTCCTGTTCTTCTAGAAAAATTCTAGAGCTTTGTAATTATATTAAGAGTTCGTTATATAACAAAAATTGTTGTGTTACAATTAATAACATCAATTTAATGTAAGCATTTAAAAATAACGAAGGATGGGAAATAATAATGCAATAAATAAATATGAATAAATTATTACCATAAGTGGTTTCCAAATTGTTTGGGCATTTTGAGGATTTATATAGTTAATTATATCGGAAAATGTATACTGAAGTACATCTCCCAATATTCTCATAGGTATAGATTCATCCCAAAGAGCTTCCAAATATAATGCTAAAATTTCGTCCGCACAGCTGTGAAATTTGCCTGATACACCTTTCACAACTTCAAAAAGTAATCTACCACAACCAGAAGCTCCCTAGAATATAGAAGTGTTCAAATTAAAATCAATCACACAATTTTAGCAAGTCCACACTGAAAATGAAAGACTTTCGATCAGGTGGCTTTCGTCAGATCTGTCAAATATGTGGTCAGTTCAACTTTTGTATGAAGACCATATAAATAACGTTCTCCAATTACAAAACTGCTTAATGAAAAAAACTTTTTAAATACTTAACATTAATGTTCATAATATTGATTAAGAAAGAAATTTGTAAGGCAACTGCAACATGTTCTTGGAGGTGTACGTTATTCCTAAATATAAATTTGTAAATTACAAGTATTGAAATCAATATTAGGTAAATTAATTTATTTATTAATTCAGTTAATTGTTTTGTCAAGCAGGCAGATTTTTATCTACATAGTGTACCCAAAAAAATTACACATTTATGAAATAATTATATTTTAGGAAATTCATGTTTTAAAATAATACAATATGATTCATTATCTGGATTGCTAGTAAGAATAACTTATCACTTACGATTCTCAAAAGCGTTAATATGAATTTTTTTAAATTTCATTGTTGCGTACTCCAGTATGGAAATAAATCATGTTTCAGTAACTTTTACCTTCTCATCTGTACTGCAGATGTATTTTTATAACGTTTCAAAAATGTTATTTTTTTTAAAAAATATGAGTTATTTTTAAGATTCCTTTTCAAAAGTTTAGCTATTTTATTGTTTCTAAGCACTGGCCAGATGTTAACAACAGATTACATGTTAAGGTATAAACAATTATTTTAATTAATAGTCTTATTAGTGAATTAAAATACTGTAAATTAAAAAAACATCCGATAGGCATTAGCACTTTTGCATCAGAACATCAGAAAGCGCTAACGTAACTAATAAAAACTATTACAAAGACACTCTAGAGCAGTGTTTCCCAAACTTTTTCGAGCGACCGCCCCCTTGGGTCTGTAAACCTATACTCAACACTCCTCAAAAATAATCAAAATCTTAGACTAAACAACGAAATGAGTAACATTTTAATAATTAAATTGATATAAATGACTAATCGAATATTTATTTATGATCCAATATATGTATTGTTTCATAGCATATTTATGCAAAAGAATTAATACACAATAAAAGAAACTTAGATGAGAATATACTTTTAACATAAAAATAAATTATCAAAACAAACAATTTTAAGAAACCTTTTCCTAGAAGTTTACATGTGGTGTTTTCACTTAAATTTAGAAATTATATTGCATGAAATTTTCAATTTATGGAAACAGAATCCCCACTCCTTTTTGCATTAGCGCCCCCCGATATCAAAGCACCGCCCACTTTGGGAAACACTGCTCTAGAGTTTATACATTCGTAGAGCCACCTATCTAAGTCAGTGTCTGAAAAGCCTTAAATCTTACAACACATTAATAGCATATTTATTTAATTGAAGTGGAGGGGGGAGAGAATTTACAGCATAACAATTAACTTTATTGCTACTTTGGTATGCCACCACGTCATTAAACTACTTTGACGTATGATTTCACTTGCCTAAACGGAATCTGATTTTTATCTTTATCTGACCAATCTTCATAACCAGCATAAACACCATTTCAACAAGAAAAAATTTCAAGAAAATTAGTTTCATTCCTAATTAGTTGTAAGAAATAAACTCTTCACGATGCTGTACAAGGAATTTTACCAAAAAATTGCTCATGAAAGAAAAGCAGTTGTCTTTTTAATTAATAATCATGATATACTGAATGAAAAAGAAAACGTCACTTCGTTATGGTAAAAAAAAAGAAAGATGCACAAAGACACCTAAAAAAAAATATGAATTCACACTAGCTCTCGGTTGTAAGTTAGATATCAAACTTCCTGTTTTAGTCGCTCTGCAAACACTCTTCCAGTTGATTGATTTAAATGAGTAAATTGCAAATTAATTCCCGTCAAATTTTATAGTTATTTTATTTCAATCTGGGTTCACCATTTCATACCATTTGATAGTTTGAGAACATATAACAATATTCAGACTAAACAAGAGACCTCACACTAAAGCATTAACGTTAGAACCAATACAAAATTTCTCTTTAGATCATACTTTTATAACCCTTTCTCATCAAATATTATATTTGTTTGTCTCTATGTACTAGTACACAATCCATTAAGTAGTTATTTATAATCATGGGGTAGTAATGGAGTGATTAAGCGCCTCTAACACTCAACTCCGACTTTTGGCCTTCACGAGGCTACCCTGTTAACCTACTATATGCAGGGACAAAAGAAAGAAGAGGAGAAGGTTATCAGGGGCTAAGCCTAACAGCCTTCGTTGCACAATCCTTCCTAATCCACAAATCCCCTCCTTTTATCTCAGCCCCAATCTAAGGTGTTATGCGATGCGTGCCGAAGAATGGATGATACAGCGGTTACTGTATTATGAACGGAACCTCAAGGGTACCAGGTGACCCTTTTGAGTAAATTAGCTTACTCCGGTAAGCGGTGTTCTGCCGGAGCGGACAAAATACCACCGATAGAGATACAGGAATTTTCCCCTGTATGATACTAAGGAGAAGGAAGCCCGGATACCATCCCCCGGAAGCGCAGAGGGTCTAAAAGCGCTAACTAGCAGGAGCCAACCTATCACAAGCACATCTAAGGACCCGAAGAAGGAGAAAGGAAGTTACTTTCTCCCGAAACGTAGGGAGCCTGAATGGACATTTTCAATGATGGTTTATGCAGATTCTGCAAAGAGGAAGAAACACCGTTTCACCTGCTGACTGCCTGTAAGGCAACATTGCTGCACAGAGGTAGGTGCTTCGGGACACTCAACAAAACCATAAAAAAGCTTTTACCGCTGGAACCAGCAAAAGTGCTGAGCTTCTTTGAGGCGTTGAAGCTAACTGCTGGGGTACATTAGAACAGAAGAGGGGAAGCACAATACTTTTGTTTAAGACGCAGTTCTATGGTTACACTCACATAATAAATATAATAATAATAATAATAATAATATTTATAATCATACAGAATTCTTTGACAATACTCACCTTAGGAGATTTTTTCAATAGTTTCAATGTCACATCTAAAAACTTGTGTTTATCTTTTACCTTCCGAGCAACAAAAGCAAAACTTTCAGCGACAAAATTATTAATATAAGACGGTTGGTTATTTGAAAGTAAAGGAAAAAGGGATTCTAAAACATTCTGAAGGTCATATAAAATACAACGCCATAAAAATTTGAACAAATAGGCCAGACAATGAAAAGTCCATTCCAACTGATCTGTGTCTTTTGAATTCAGAAATGGTATAAGTTTTTTATAAAATTCAGGATAGAAAGGATAAAATTCTTGACGCAAATCTCTTGCCAACGCTACCACTAATCTGAAAAGAGTACAATAAAAATTAATTCCTCTAAGTTTCGTTAATTATTACAAGTTTGTAACTTGTAAACACGTTATTGAAGTAAGTTTGCTTATACTGACGATAAATAAACTGTATCCTTATAATATATTTTAAAAATGTCATTCGTGTTTCAAATAATCAATCAATAATTAATTCTATTAATCAATCAAAAACAACTAAGCCCAATAAAGAATTAAATGATTTCAGAAAAAAACAATACATTTTAAGTTTGTCAATAAGATGTTTAATTTTGGACAACAGTAGAAATGCATTAGTACTGACAATTACAAAAAATAGCAAGGCTTTTCCGTTCGAAAAGACAAAAAGAAAACCATTTTAAATTCTGATTCCTACAATTTATCTGGAAGGCTTATTGAAGGTACAAGCAATTGCAGTTATCAGAAGTAAACATTTATGACTCCATTGCTTTGGAGTCATAAATCATTGGCTAATTTTTCAACCAAAGTTGGTATTAAAATAATTTTGCGAATTGCTTCAAATTCTAACACTTTCTAAACATGGCCATTTAAAATAGAAGTCATTCTGAAAAATGGTTAATTGACTCTTCGAACTTAACATAGCATTCCAGAATATATATCAAAATGTCAAGTGACTTTAGTAAATGTAAATACTCACTCTAACACAGTTTGTAAATTGTATACATCTTGAATGTCAAGGTATTTTAAAAGAACATCAACTAAATGGTTTTTCTGTTTGATGACTTGAGGTAGTGTGCGTATATTCCATGATAATTCCTTTTTCATACGATAAAAATTTTCACAAGAATTCATGTCACTCCATTTCTCCAAAGCCTGACAAAAAAATGTGACATCTTCGGTTTCCACCTCATTAATATGTTTGACATGATGAAAAACGTCAACTTTGATGTCGTTTATTCTTTCAGAGAATGGTTTGAACTAAAAGAAAAAAAAATAAATAACGAATTCATAAATTTCATTAAGGATATGGTTAAGGTACGCTATACAAATCTTACACGAAAAGTATTTGACTGTTTATGTTTAGGTCGGCTACCCTTTCCTTTCATTCTTAGAAAGCAAACAAATTATAGACACAACGGAAGGTTACATACTCTTCTCTAAGCCACACGTGGGTTTTACAGATATTAATCAGTACTTCCGATACTAATTAAAATGTTCTAACTGTCTAACAACAAACTTCTGAAGAACTGTCATTGGATAATTAAGAAAGTGAATTAAACAACCATTTGCATTTGTTTTTGATATCACATTATTTTACTAAAGACATATTAATAGTTAATAGCAACCCTGCTTATTTACTTTGCTATGTCTTTGGATTCATTGCACTATTGATAAAGCTACCATTTGTTAAGCAAACGGCTCGTTAAAATTGCAAGCTATACAAGAATTAAATATTCTATCTAATTGTTTCAATCACTACATACAAATGTCTCAGTGGGAGAGTGTTACTGTTCTTAAGAAGCGTCCTCAAAAATCTGCCCAAATGAAGAGCGAGCAGGTGAATGTAAAATACCCCTTGTTTTTATCTACTATTTTCGTGCCTGTGTTTTATATTAACTTTATAAGAAATTATTTATTATTGTATTTTCAAGACTTAATCTCTTTTATTTTAGCAATTGTACTTTAAAATTGGCAAGACATGAGATACAGCATATATGGTCTCCCCAATCCAGAACCATTAATATATGTTATATTGTTATTTTCTATGTGTAGTTGATTCCACTTATGGCTATAGTGTTTCAATATGTTCCTGTAGTTGGTTAAGTGATCCAGAAGGTAATTACAATGGATAGATGTTAGATTAAAAAAAAAAGTTATAACTCAGTTATCTGCTCTGATGAAAAAGAGAAAATGGTTAAGAATTTCTGGAGAAGTTTATGTTGTAAACCAAACAATATGAATTAACGAGTGTTCCTTGACAATACAAATGTATTGTCATTTCTGATGTTTGTTTTTTTTTTTCTTTACGAAGGAACAGAAATTTCAAAATTGATTATTGATGGTTGAGTATTTAGTATGCATTAAGTGTTATTTGTTTTATTAAATCAGTCCTTTTTTAGTACTAGTTTTCTAATTACTATCACTGATATAGTTAATTACGTTTATTAAGAACTTCACTCCTAAAAATTTTGGAATTCAATCGAATTATTTAATTTCTTTCTTTTATAGTTATGAAGGAGTTAGATCTTATGTTCATTAAATTAATTTATTTAGAGCTTATTTATTTATAATATTATTAGACAGTGTTTTCATTAAAATTTATGCCTGCAATACAGGGTATGTATATGTATAAGTAGCTTCAATGGAATTATAAATAAAGGTTTTCTAATTAAAAGTTTTTTATTTTATTTTACCGTCTACATATATGTTTTCTTTTCTAGGCTGTAAATAAAGCTCGGAGAGAAGGTGTACCGGTAGAGACCCAACAAAAATGTATGTTATTATCAGAAGTTTTTAGTATGTTGATGGGTTATAGCCTATTTAATCAAATTAATAATAGTTCGTTAAAGGCTAAAGAAGTTTATTTAAATAATTGAATAATTAAAGAAGTTTTTGTTAAAGGCTACACCAGTCTTGGCTAAAAATTTTGTTTAAGAGGATCAATATATTTTGCACTTTAATATTGCTTAATCAATAAATACTGTAAATTTTGTGGTCTCTTTAAATTGTACTTCAAATTAATGGACTATTGTATTGGTAAAAGTTGTTAGTGGTCATTGCTATTTTCTTTGTTAATTTATGATTCTCTTTGAACGTATTTTTAAGAAAAGAGTGATTAAAAGTTGACAAATCAAAATTAAACTTTTATGATTCATTCAAACTAATTTGTCATGTAATCAGTCAACATATGTAATTGCCCAATTTTACTGTCATTTTGTATCTTATACAGTTAAGTTCTAAGAAATAGGAAATATTTTTAAAAAACGTAGCACAGATGATAGGTTATTCTTTTGACGAAGTCTGACATCTGTTAATTCGATAAAACTACTTTATATGATCCATTTTCAAAAAATTATTTATATTTATATAAATGTATATAAATATACATTATATAAATTGTGTATATTACACAATATACGCAAAGAAAAGTCGTTGTGTAAGAATAAATACACAACGACTCCAAAATCATCTTACGAGGTATGACGGTTTTACCTATTTCTAACTCTGAATATTACATGTTTTTGGATAAATTTATTTCCAACTGTAATAAAACGAAGTAGAAAAGTTCGATTTTTCCTCATTCATTGTTGAATTCATTCCAACGAAACTTATAATGTTTTCATTTCGAGTCCCTTAGTTCAAAATGTACGTATGGTCAAACTTTTACCAGTTCATAGAGTAATTCGTTCTTCGTAAAAAAAAAATTACTTTTCATGTAATTGAGGCTTAGAATTGTTATTTTTTCAGGTCAAGTCATTAATTACTTGAAGTAAGCCTAAGTCTTTATTAATCTTGTTATAATATATTCAAAATTTAATAATGTTTTTGATTTTTCTTTATAGAAAGTCTATAGTTAAATCTCTAAAATACTGAATTTTTTGCGTCCATTAATAATATAGGATTCATGTTTCCCTTTTCATGAAACCTATCCCTATAAGTAAGAAATTACTATTTCTTGTTTCAAAAGATGTGCAGATCTTAACAATATACCAACGAAGTAAAAAGCAAGACTTGAACTTTGCGTTTCAGTGGAACCCTCTCTATTGGCTTCATTTGGGAGAAGAATGAAAAACATCTTTTTGGTAGCTTAAGAAAAGAAACTAGCCAAGTAAGAAACAATCTGTAGTTATTTGCGCAAATAATTTTTTTTTTAAGACTGACTAAATTGGCTAGCCATTGCCAAATGACGCTGAAGTAAATAAACAGCATCAGTAGAGGTTTTTATGTTAGTTAGGGAAGAGATATTAAAGTATTGGACTTTCTCTAACAAATAATGTGGTCAGAACTACTGTTTTCAAAAATTAATTACTTTTAGATAGTATGTGAAAGAAATTGTTAAATTGTAGGGGGCGCTGGTACCAATAAGCAGCATAGCACTACGAAAAACACGGCGAAACTCGATCGTGAAACTGAAGAATTGAGGCATGAAACTGTTTCGCTGTCCTTAGGAAAATTGATTCAACAGCAGAGGCAGGCTAAAGGATGGAGTCAGAAAGAATTAGCTACAGTAAGTACACTTCACAACGGCACTGCTTTTTTAAAGTTTTTTTTTTTAAATTTCTATGTTTTGAGACTAAAGAATGATTTATTTCGTTTATTCTTTGAAATAAACGAAAAAAGAAATTGACTTTCTTTTAAAAACAATTTTATGTATGCTCACAATAAAATGTCTTTGTGTGTAATATTTCCGATTATTAAATCAAATCAATGAAAAATGACGTTTTCAATTCCAATCGTCTTTTCAAGAAATAAATTTGACAATTAGAATTATTAATAGTTTTGTAGAAAGAAATACGTAAACCCTTGATCAGCGCAAACATTTACTAATACCAGTTCTATAATGTGATAGACTTAATAAGGGCGGTTTTTTTATGTGTGAGGACTTGAACGTTTCATTATTCATCGAAAGAAGTTAGGGAATGTCGTATGAAAGTAGAGTGCCGGAGTCTTTTCCCAGTGAAAAAATGTTTGAATATGAAAAAGATTTTCTTGGTTTCGATAATCCGATGGCAAAACCTATTCAAGAGAACTGTAGGATTGAAGTACTATATTTGAAAATGTCAGTGTTTATTACGTTTACCTTTGGACAACTTTTATGATTAGGATGCTTTTGGAATGTTCGCCAACAAATATTTGAAGATTAAGAAAATTTATCATTAAAATCGGAAAGAATAAAAAATTCTTAAACAGAAAATGAGAAGTCTAAATTTCCGAATGAGGAAAGAAGGACGACTCTTAATCAAGAGTTGTATTAAACCATTCATTTTTATAAAAAAATCAGTGTTGAAGAGAAAAATAGTAAAGTGAATAAGGCAGGTTTTTTTTTGTTGGACAAAAGTTGACCAAAGTTATATTATGAATAATAACTATAAAGATAGATAAAGAAGTAACGAGAGAAATAATCTAAATACATAAAGACGTATAATTCAATGTTTTCTTATCTTAACCTCATATATTTAACACTATTTTTCTTGTTTACAAGAAACAATATAACAATATGTTATAAACATATATATAAAGATTTCACATAAACACGTGAAATAACAATCAATGATCAAATCACAATTAGAAATGGGAAAACAAGACTAAGATCTTTCAACCGTAACAAGTCTTCGGTTACCAACCCAACCCAAACTCAGTTGGGTTTTTGACTCTTACGAAGACCGCTTGTTACGGTTGAAAGATCTTAGTCTTGTTTTCCCATTTCTTATTGTGGTTTGATCATTAAATACACACACACACATATACGAGTATATATACATAAAAAAATTTCACATAAACACGTGAAATAACAATCAATGATCAAACCATTTCTTATTGTGGTTTGATCATTGATATATATATAGTTCAATATAGACAAAGAAACATAGAGAAATCAGAAGAACACACTTACAGTCTCTAATTTTCGGTTTGAACCGTCTTCAGGAGAGATAAGAGAGGCAAACCAAGCGCACTGGTTCAGAGACGGTTGGAGACCCTGAACCAGTGAGCTTGGTTTCCCTCTCTTATCTCTCCTGAAGACGGTTCAAACCGAAAATTAGAGACCGTAAGTGTGTTCTTTTGATTTCTCTATGTTTCTTTGTCTATATTAAACTATATTTGTCCGTTTTGGATCGTATTTCCAACGAAAAAGTGTTTATATATATATACCATGATAAACGAAAAACGGTCCGGCAGGACAAATAACACTTAAAATAAACAGTGACACATAGACTGAAACATAACAAAAGACTCACTTTTCAATATTTTGACCGTAATTCTATTCATATATAGTGCTAATATAGGATTGTATGAACACTGTAATAAGGTAAAGATAAAATGTTAACAGAATTTAATGTATATAAGTAAGAAAAAATGTGTGTAATATGTAAGTAAGTAAAGAAATTAATAGGTTTCATTATCTTAATGATCGACGGACAAAAGAAAATTGAAAGAAAAAGCGTAGAAATGATCGAAAGGCGTGGAGGACTCAGTGTGCGAGCAGTCAAGGAAGCATGGCTCATGGTTGGCAACCTTTTTAGTACAGAGCGCTTTGTATTCTTCATATCGTATATATGTCGTGAGTAGTTCCTTGAACGTTCTAACAAGTTATATTTTTAAAATTTTAGGGTTTATTTATATTTTGAAAGTAGTGATTTTTTTGGTTGTTGCGAATTTCCATTCTGTGTAATTCAAGACGGATTCACTAGTTCATCTGTCATAGATGCCCATTTTACTCTAGGAAGGCATGAGGATGAGCAAATTGAAACTAACATAGTTATGTTTAAATAACGATTGACTCAGAATATGCTATAATATTTTTTTACAGAAATGTAGTGAGAAGCAACAAGTTATAAATGATTACGAAGCAGGAAGGGCTATTCCGAATCAGACCATTATTAGTAAAATTGAGAAAGTATTAGGTAAATATCGCTTTTTTTTTTACATTGAATGTGTAAATATTTGTTTCTAAGTAAGTGGTGTGTTTGTAGGAATAAAATTGAGAGGGAAAGACATGGGCAAACCGTTGCTGCCCCCAGGGAAGAAAAGATGATTCACCTTGGGGGCAGAATTTATTCATCAAGCGCCACCACCATCCCCTGCTACTCTTTCATAGACTTTTCATTTTCGCAATGAGGATAATACATTGTGTAAATCTTATAGTCTGTAATTATTTGTGACACTATGGTTATTTTTTATTTTTCAGTACGTTAAATTAATAAATGTTATTAGATATTAAGATAGTTTGTTTACTCCCAAAAGGAGTGTTATATCAATTCTCCTTCACTTGAAAAAGTAATTTATTTCTTTGTTAGAATCTTGCAAAAAAAAAATAATAAGTTGTTTTTTATTTAACGTAATAGAAACTTCTGCATTTAATGTGTGTACAAACATATGGAATAATAGCATTCATTGATGAACTTATTTTAATATTCACCTTCATGATATGTAGCCTGTTCTACAATACAGAATAACAACTTCCAAGTATTTTGATTTGGAATTATATCGTGGGAAGTTCCACTGATTTGAAATTAAATAGAATCATGACAAAAGGATGGTTTTTCAGTCATTAAAAACAAATAAATTCATTCGTTGTGATTTAATTAAAATGATATCTGAGGTTGCTCAACGTCAAAAGAACTTATTTCTTCGTGCTCCCCAAGTGATTCAAGTAAGATATTTCGAAACTATTTTTATTCATATTTTTCTATCTAAAGCTATTATCAATATTTATTTTAAATAAAATTGGCATAATAAATGCTGTATCAACTTCTAATGAATTCTACTTTGTTGGCAGAGAAATTGAATTCAAGAGTGCCACGGTATCTACTATCACTCATCGTATTATACATTGTAAATATTAAGAAATTTACATTGCGTATTAGCAAATTCGTATCCTGACCATGAAAGAGTCTAGCCAGAACAATCAAAATCCAGCCTTAGTTTGCAATGCACGACCTTATAAGTGATTAATAATATAATATTGTTTCAGGTTTGTTTGAGTTCTTATTGTAAACATAACTATAAAGGTATCCACTGAAACGATGAAGATTGGGATGGCAATACAAGGAAGGCATTGTTTCGCTTTCATAATAGAATGCATTTCTGAAGAAAGATATTCCTTCTGTTGGTTTGAGAACAGAGGAGTAATAGTTTATGTTAATGTTAACAAGTGAGTGAGTAAAAAAAAAGCTCTTTGTTTAACCATTCATCTGGTTCGGATTGACATTTTGAATAAAAAACCGATTTCAGATAAAGGATGAAACCGACTTATGTAACAAATGAGGCGTTTGTACCTAAACAAGATAAACTCATTTCTTCAAGTTTGTTGAATTTTCTTTTTTTTTTTTTTTTTCAAGAATTAAATACGTTTGTAAACAAGCAAAATCAATTTTCAAGAAAATGAAATTAATGTCAATTATTCGATTTATCATTTTAAATGGAAGAATGAAAAGTTTGAAAATTTCTATAATTGATCAAAAAGTGTCAAAGATTTCTTATATGTTGGGAACTATTTTTACTGGTAGTCTATCTTTTACGGATATTATTGTTTTAAGGAAGAAAAATATTGGTACTTTATTTATTAGTAAGATATCAGTTCTGAAAAAGAGGTATGGGAAGAGAGTGTTCCAGCACATAAGGAATGGAATATGTGTTTATTGTCAATCCTATAGTCTTATCTAATTCTCACTTGGCTAAAAGAAATCAAACTGATAAAGATGCGTAGAAATCTAGAAGTGTTTCCCATGGGGTTGGAAATTGAACTTCTATAAATGATTAAAAGCTCATATTACAAACATATTCGTACCATTGTGACTCAAATATAATAAAGGATTATAACATATCTGCTTCATAAATAGAGTGAACCTTCCATGGTCAGGATAAAAATTTGACTCCCTATATTACAATACTGCAGGTAAATCATAGACGAGAAATCACAATTTATGAAGTACATCCAACAAAACGGAATTGTAAAATTTACCAAGAAACCAACTATAAGTAGTACAATTAAGATAAGATAAACGCGTTTTGCTTAGCCAGAGTTGATCTTGAGATGAAACTGCATTACAATTATATAAATTATTCCCAATTGCTTCCATAATAGTATGAAATCTACTTTTCCTCCTTTAGCACACTAAGGATTACTAATAGAATTCAAATAACTTTAACAAAGTTATTTCATTTAATTTTTTTATGTAACTTTTTATTTTATTTTTTTAAGCCAACCAGCATACCACAGGGAAAATATTGAATCTAATGTATAGATAAGTCTTCATTTTTGATAAAAAAACAAACCCTTTAATAATATTGATATTATTTTATTAAGAAAGAATATGCATATGAAAAGTAACTAATCACGACGCAATGGAAATGTAGATTCTTTCGTGCCATCTTTTGTAACAATTCTAATAACAATGCCGTCGCCTGTGTAGACATCTCTCTCGGCAGCTGAAGTAAACACATCCTTAACAATATCAAGAGCTTTTTCTAGGGTCAATTTTTCCCTTTTGGCGTTTTGTTGGTTGTGATATTCAAGCTAGAAAAAAAAAGAAAAAAAGATGTAAGCATTAATTCAAATCAATAAATTAATCATAAGAAGTTTATCTTTCTAATTTCTTAAGAAGGGATCGCTTCTTTTAGACCAGAGGTGCTCAATACGTCGATCGCGATCTACCAGTTGATTGCGAGACAATAGTGGTAGATCACATTCAACTTTGAAAAAAAAGTTGCCTGTTCGTCCTGTACATGCTAGTTAGTGACGACAACAGAGTGACAGTCAGCCTGTCATCCACTCCATCACTTGACTACCTTGATGTACCGGGTAGAGAAGGACATAGGAAATACTCTCGCGTGTTCAATACGTATTCCATACTTCGAATACGACTACTTTCCAATAAAATGCTTTGTTAAAATATTGTAGTTGACAAAACTTCCTTAGACTTACTTAGAACGGAGAAAAAGTAACAGTAGAAAAAAAGACACTTGATAAAGTAAATAGATTTATATATTTAATAGTGGTAGAATTTCTCCAATATTGGCTCATGCAGTAATGCAAGGTAAGAATTTTCAATAAATTTTAAAATAACATACGCTTTTATGGGTCGGTAGATCATTTTGACTTGGTCATTTTATAAGTAGATCGCTTACTGAAAAAGCGTGAGCACCCCTGTTTTAGACGGTTTTGTGAAATATTGATCTCAGTTTGAACCATTTGCTTGAATAATGAAATTACACAAACAGGATTACCAATTGCAGTTTTTTTTTGTAATGAAAGATAAATAATTATATATACATATTTAAAACAATAACATAAAATAGCATTTGTTTCCTCTTTTTGTTGGTAACAAATACATCAAAAGATATTGACTGAAACTTGGGATTGTTTTACATTCTAGGCGTATATTTGATAATACATGTTTTCTTTAAATACATAATTAATCTTAATTCAATTCTAAAGTATTTACATATTAATTTTCTATACAGTGAGTATTCTAGCTACCTACATCTTCCTCTTTAAAAACAAGTTCGTAAATTGACAGCAATAAAGATTGAAAACACTTATAAATTAACAAATATATAATCTCTGTGACGTTTTATTTAAAAATATTTTATAGAACTGCAATATTATCTTGAAGCCATTTTTATTTTTGCGCGAAATATATACTTTCACTTCGTTAATCTAAGTACGCGTAAAATTTTGATATATTTACGTTGTCAGCATTAGTTTTACTGATTTCATATTCCTACGCTATAATTAAGTACTGTGCAAATTACACAGATAAGACGAATATAATTATTTTTTTAATATTTTACAGTGATATTCAACCTTAAAAGTCTAAAAATTTTTTTTTTTTATTAAGAAAGAAAATAAAAGAGCACGTCAAAATCCATTACCTGGTTGTCCAAGAGAGGTTGTAACTGTGCGCCGGAGGAACCACCAGCCCTGAATTTCGTCTTTTCACAATGACCAACAGGGTCATAACTGTAGACAACTCCACTTCCTTCTTCATCCAAGCCAGCAAGTATATTTGACAAGTAGTAGGGAAAGAAGCGTTTATAATAGAGCAGAGTGGATAGCAATTGCGCTATAGCTGGCGTGGACATGGTGTTGTTATGATCATATTGATACATCTACAAAACATGTAATGCTCTCTTAAAAAGATATTATTGTATAAGATATTTTAGACCAGACATTATTAACGTAACAATATTTTTAATTTTAGTGCCATCAATTCGGTATTGTAAACAAACTTAGTAGCATACATAAGAAGTGATAATTCCATAATTTGATTCTTAGTACCAAGTGGTACTAGGTGATGTGGCTCATCTATTATTCAGTTAATACCAAATCAGAAATTAACCACACCGCGCCTTGGATAGCTCATAAAATGTAGAACTCCTAAGCATGGGCGTAGGACAAATAAAAACACTTTCTCTCAATTTAATCATTGAGAGCGAATTACTTTCAATGTCCTTCGAATGTTTTCTCCTTATTTCTTTTATCATTGTTGAATTTAAATCTATATGGGAACAATTTAATATATAAATTCTCTTGATTAATGAAGTATACATTATTTGTAGGAATAGTTATTTAAATCACTATTTCGTATTTGAAAGAAACGAAGATCTTGACGATATAACTTAAACTTATCAGTTTCACGTTGTTCACCAGGACCATTAGGTTTTAAGTTTCACTAAAAAATTTGAAATTTTGGCTTACCGAAATTTTATAGATTAAATTACTTGAGGAAACACATTCTAAATTAAAAAGCCAAAATTAGGTTAACATAAAGTCATTTCCGTAAATTTATTCTACAAAGAATAACATCTCATTTTCCTAGGATTTTTTCTTTTGTTGTGATACCTCAACATGATTCTATAATTCATTCATATACAATATATTTTACTGAACCGAGGGTTACTATGCATTCAGTTCAATTTTAATTGGATTATTCATACAGAGGAGCGTAATAAGGTGTGATAAAAATACTGTCCATGAATCCGTGCGCAATAACTGGATAGAAACATTAAATAAGATAAAATCTTAGTATGATCTACAATTCTAACCTGCATTCTGATTCCTAAAATTTTTGTCAGAGATAATGCATCACACCAACAACCAGAACACCCCAAAGTGGTAGTAGGAGATAATTCTATAAGTTTAGTTTGATCCCTGGTATAAATTTGTGTACCAGCACTAAGTCGTAAATCCGATGCAATAACTGCAAAATCATCTCCAGCCACAGCAACTACACTTCTGAAATTATTTAAAAAAAAAAGTCATGCTGGCAGTTCTTAAATGAAAGTTCAATAAGACAGGAAATTTCATTACCCTCCATTATTCGAATAAGGCGTGAAATCCCTCATTTTTGGACCATTTCTGTAATCTGAAATACCACCATGCATGTAATCCATTATGCTCAAAGTAGACGACTGAAGATGTTAGATTCAAAACTTCAGATGACAAACAGTTTATAGGAGGTTGCAACGGAGCAGGTACAAGCCGATCGGTATTGCCAACTACTAAATCTATTATTGGTGAGGTAATGATTAAGATTTTAAAAAATATTTAATTATAAAAACCATTTATACTTCGAGGAAATGAAATATTAATAAATTAAGTGACATAGAGAAGAAATTATCTGTTTTTAAAATTTAAAAGCAAGTATGCTTTGAGGGTTATTCAGTAAAACGGCGGAAGGTGGTTTAGATCAATAGAGGTGGGTTTAAGGGGGAGAAGGGCAAGATCAGTTTCATTCTAACAGTACTAACTTTTATATAATTTAAATGTAGGCGTAATGGGAGACACTGAATTTGAAGAATTTAAATATCATTTCGACACTTTACCTCAACATATAAAAGCAACTGCTCAAACTTATACGTAAGTAAAATTTTTTAGTACAAAACCTTTACATATTGAAAAAACACCATTTAGATTATATTCAGCATATATATATTATAATAATTATATATTTAAATATATAAGAAATTCTCACATTAATATATTCCCGAATTCCATTAGTGTTTTTAAACATAAATATTATTCTTTTCCTCTTTATAAAGTGGCTTGACTATTAAAGGGACTCACATTATTAATCTATTTTTATATTTTGTAATTTCAAATATTTAAACAAATATGGTTCGATATGTTGCAGGCTAGTTCATGACATTTTAATTGACAGTTCGCCAACTTCATCAAAAAGTACTGATGAAAGTGCTGGAGAATATGATGTTCAAGAGAATACAAAAATTTTGGATTACAACGGATTTTCACCCGATTTTGAAAACAATAGGTAGATAAAAAAAGATAAAATTAATGATGAAATTATGTGACATTCAAAGTTTATGTGCTTGACCTTAAGGCTCTTTTGACCTTTTTAAAAAGAAACATTTTCAAAGTATTATTATAAATAACTTTTGAAATTGAATGGATGGGAAAATAATCATTTAAACTAAACATAGCTTTGTTCTTATGGTTAATATATGGGATTTAAAATATCGATATATTATTTTTCAAAAATGCATTCGAAATAAAAAAAAAATAAGTTCTTTCGAGGGTTGCAATAATATTAGTTACTACAATTAATTTGTAAATTGTAAATTTCTGTGGCATTGACTCATTAAACGTTTAGAGACCTAGTCGTATGCTGTTCGTTTTATCTCTCTCATAAATATCTATTTAACAAATAATTGACTGAAAGCAGGTGGATTAAAAATTGTACTTTATGACACAACTGAAGATAAGTTTTACAGACTTGGTTAGCAGTAATTCAAGAAAATATTTTCGTTAGAAATAATCAATGTTATGATAGATGAAAATGGAATTAAGTTGTTTTATTAGTTTTGGTCGAGAGTAGTATTAAGGAAAGAGAACTTACGGTTCGGAGCTGTTGTCTCTAATATCTAGTTCACTCATCTCTGAATTATTCCAGTTGTGAGATTGAAATGTTATGTTCGTTCCCTTTAGTGCAGATTGTAAAGTCATCGGTACTCAGTCTGTACAATGTTAGGTATCGTATAAGATCGCCTCTCTATATCAAAGGTGTCCAACACATTGTCTAAGGACCATATAGAATAATATAATCAATGATCAAACCACAATAAAAAATGGGAAAACAAGACTAAGATCTTTCAACCGTAACAAGCGGTCTTGTTACCCAACTCAAAGATGGGTTTTTGACTGTGAATAAGACCGCTTGTTACGGTTGAAAGATCTTAGTCTTGTTTTCCCATTTCTTATTGTGGTTTGATCATTGATTGTTATTTCATGTGTTTATGTGAAATCTTTTTATAGAATAATATAAATACTATTCGTAAGAGCTGCCTTGCCTTATCTCTAGGTTTTTATAATAAGAAAAAACAATCAAAGTAAATGATAACTAAATATGTTTGAAGAAAAAAACAATATTTTCATGACATGTATTGACTATATTGAAGTAATTAGGCAATAATACTTTAATAATAAAGAAGTATACACATTATCATTCATTAGTAATGGTATATTATTCATTTTGCTAATAACTAGGCTGATTTTTAAAACAGCTGCCTCAGATAAGGTTTCTGAGTGCAGATTATGCTCCTTTTACTTCGTTCTTCTGAACGAAGAGGTAAATAAAAGTAGAAAAGGGGAAATATATTTAAATTTCTTTTGCAAATAATTTTTTTGGCCTTTTTTTGAAAAATTTAATCAACAATAATTGTTTGAATGTAGAAATTCGGTGCTAGTGCAATAATTAAAGTAGAGGCATTTTTTAATGAATGTATACTAGGGTAATATATTTTTTAACTCACAATGATAATAATGATGTCGGTAAAGGAGAATCAAAATCATTGTGTAGTGATGATACGTGTTTCTCACATCATGTTACCCAACACCCCAATTATCTTTTACTGACTGAACCGTCTCTTATTACTGAATGAGACAATTAAAGATTTAATAAAAGCTTTTAGGTAGATATTTCTTCCAATCACTCGGAAAATAACCAATTTTTATAAACACTGTAAAGTCACAATGACATACCCCAAAATTTTGACTGATTTTGATTCGATATAGGAACTTAATACATTTTGATAATTTAATCATTTTTCTAATGAGTATTAACTTTATCTCGCTTGCCTTCAGCTAATATGTCTGTTGATTTCGAATTCTTGCAAAAAAAGTTTAATTCCACTTTTCGAAGTATATTTTTTCTTCTATTTTAATGGTTTAAATGTCAAGCAAGTCTGAAAACAGAAAAAATATATAAGAGGAGGTTTTATGGCTGTGACTTAAGAAACACAGAAATTATGAACAACATGAATTGAAAAAGGCGTTGATAAGTAGTTGTGAATCTTCGAGAAGTAGAGAGCCAAGGTAACCCAGTAGCAATACGCTTGCCTCAAGACTGGAAGATCCAGAGTTCAATACCCACTCTGGGGCTCGATTTCTTCATACGGAAGGTGAAAAAATCTGAGCACGTCGTCCCTCAGAGAGGATGTTAAGACGTCTGTCACGAGCCTGTACTCCTTAAAGATCCCTGCTTTAAGTCAGCTTGAGGTAGGCAAAATATAAGACTCCCAACTGTTCATTGTATGGTACCAAAAAGGGCCAATGTTCGGCCTATATTCCCTTGCGGGAATTGACACCCACTGCAACCTAACCTAAGCCTTGAAAAGACTAAGTTTTTAAAGTGAAACCACCAGTTCTTTCATCTAAAAGGCAATGATTAATCACATATTTATGTATGATTTAAATTATAATAAAATATTTAAAGTTATATAAAGCGTATAGTGAAATATTGTGTAAAGTTTCTAGTGAACGTATACTTTTTTAATTCAGAGATCCACTACCTATAAAGATTTTTTTTAACTTATGATATTCTCCTCAAAGATTATTAGTATCTTCAAGTCATACAATGTGAATTTTATTTGTATAAAATTCGTAACTTATCTGATTTCAGCGATTGAACCGATATGTGTTTGCGATTGATATTCACAATTAAATTTGAACACTTTTGTATTTCACTGTATCAGTACACCTTTTTCCTTATTTTCTGAAAACAAAGCATAGAATCGACTTTTTCCTTGAGTGTTAAAAAAAAAATTTACTTTTGTAGGTTCAAAAGTCTAGCCTAATACTTTGAGGGTGGCAGGAAATATAATTGCCCTATGAATGGCTAAAAATAGAAAAGCTGTGAATAAAATTCTCAATTTTTTCCTGATTTTGTGTAAAAAACCAAGACACGAGTAATCTACACCTAGATTTGTATTGTAAATTATTTTGATTCATAAAAGTAACAGTGCAGCCCACTTGATTGTAAATTGTTTAAAAATACCGGCATGTAACGGAAACTACTCTAATACCCTCTCCTTCTATGAAATTTCATTACACTATTCACTTATATTTCCAATTACTTTTTTACTCATTTAGAAATCTAAGCTAACCTTATAAGTCAGTTGTGTTGATCTTGTTTCTACGTGTAGGATAATACCTTAACGCATAAATTATTAATTGCAAAATAACAGAGCCAACTTTTGTATGAGTTGAATGAAAAAATTTCAGATCTTTTTTTATCAAAAAAATATGGAGTTAAACGTAATGGCATTTTTAATATTTCTTTTCAGAAATGACACTGCAAACATTGAAAACTTCTCGGAGCGTCAAGGTTGGTTGGCCAAACAGCCGAAGAGAAGACGCAAACTACCTGAAATACCTACAAACAAACAACGTAAGAAAGTAAAAATATTATTCTCATTTATGATTTCTTTCAAAAGTATTAAAAAGATGTTTTTTGAAAAGATATCAAATATTTTTAAACTTTTGAACATCTACTTTATATGATCAAACCACAATAAGAAATGGGAAAACAAGATCAAGATCTTTCAACCGTAGCAATCGGTCTTCGCAGAGTTGAAACTCAGTGTTTCAGTTGGGTTTTTGACTCTGACGAAGACCGCTTGTTACGGTTGAAAGATCTTCGTCTTGTTTTCCCATTTCTTATTGTGGTTTGATCATTGATTGTTATTTTTAATTTATTAATATTTCACAAAAACAAATAATATTAAGTATTAAGCGAATTAAGATTAATAAAAGTTTAACTTGAAAATGTAATTAGACTGCGATTACATCAGTCTTGTTAGGGTTATTAAAAGAATTGCTATCTTTCAGGGTATTTGTGCCAAATTTATAACAAAAAATGAAAGATTTTCAAGATTTCAGATAATTTAATTAACTGCTTAGGCATTATTTTTTTATTTACTTACATCAAATCAGCTTGTTATGAATTTTTAACTGTCTAAGTTAATTTTTTTAAAATTTAGTTATAATTGAATTACTTAGTTTTAAAAGAAAGATGCCATTGACAATTTGCTGTGAAATCATTTAATTTATAGTTAAAAAAAATGTTTTGTTGAATATTTCATTGAAACATTCGAAAAGTGGAATGGAACTTATTTTTTTTCTGACATTTGGATTGTAATAAAAGGTGATTGTCAAATATGATGGTAAGGCAACTAAGTGGCGGTGAGTTACAGCGTTCAACCTCAAGTCGCTGTCAGAAGAACTGGGTGAGAGCAGCGAAGACCGGAGCCACCCCCGCAACCTCCTCATCCTCAAGTACTTGAGGGATGAGGAGTCCTACTACAACGACGTCGACTCCGGCAACTCCACCGCTCACTCTCCTGACGGCCAGAAGTCCCCCAACATATACCGAGCTGGTGAACACACTTACTTACAATCACTCAAATATCTAATCATTTATAAAATTTTTTTTAAAAAAATTTATGCATTTAAAAATCATTTTTATTCAGTATTTATTAAAACGAAGTTCTTCAAATATTAAATTATATAAAGCAAGAAATCCTTCTTCATTGTAACTTACGAAACCCAGACCCTGTACAACCAATAAAAGCTCTCTGAGAAAAGACAGCATTAAAGTTTGAGGTAAAAAAAGTGAGTCCACAAACAACAGAGTGACTATAGGCACGAACTGTAAGACCCAAGACAGAAAATTACCAAAGACACATGTAAAGAGTCTCATGCTAGACGGGAAATACAAGTCTGGATACAATTGTAAATTCCCTAATTATGTAAAATCATGAACTTTCGTCTAACTATCAAATTTAAAGTAAAATGTTAACACCATCATTTCTAAAAACATGATTCCTAATCAACAGAAACACACAAATCTGTATTAACAACAATTTTGAGGAACAACAACAATTTTGAGGAATACTAGTACAAAAACCACTCTACATCTTGGCAATTGTTCTTCTTTAATAGGAATTAGGGAACGGTGCCGCTGTTTACGGCCGTATTCTCCTAGAGTTATCTTCCTCCAGGAAACCCCTTCACTAACTATGTCGATAGGGGTAGGTAGCCCAGTGGCTTATGTGCTCACCTCTGAACTTGTAGATCTGGGGTTCGATAGTTCTCGGAGAGAACGTTAAGTTATCAGTCCAGAGCCTGTACGATGTCAGGTACTCGTTAAACATCCCTACACTAAATATATTTTAGTTAGGCCAATTCAGGACTGCCAATGTGGTATGTTCATCGTGTGGTATCACGAACAGCCGATCTTTGGCCTGTGTTGTTCTTTCCCTGGACGTACACTGCAATCTGGCCTAACTTCGCATAAATTGACCAAATTAGCCATTCAATTAGTACAGTGTTCTTGTAGACTCTAATATCGTAATCTAGAACCTATCAAGGAATTCAGAAACGGACTGAAGAAGTACAATGGTTTGTGAGAGATTTCTACAAAATCGTGCAGTCAAGAGCTGGTAGATAAGATTTTAAAGGATTCCAAAACATGACAATATTATTAGGAAAAGGTGACGTACTAGTTAAAAGAGAAACAATACTGTCTAAATGTAGATACTCCTAGAATCTCTCCTCATCTAAGGTGTATAACACTCAGCTGTTAGCTGATATTCAAAACAGTAGCTCCTTCATCAATGAAAACATAAGAAATGGTGCAGCCTCATCACTAAAGATTCACTTTACGATTCCTCATGAGCTCTGCCAGTATCATAACTTAAAGGAGCATTACTGTCTGTATTCCCACATCATAATTAGGTTCTCCTAATACTAGAATGAGAACTCTGTGGAAAAAGAATATACATCTCGAAACTTTGAACTCGGTCATTCCATCTAAAGGTAATAGATAAAGAACTATTCTGGTCAACGACACCAAATGACTCATCATCTAGGACTGAAGGTTAACTAGAAAGAAAGAAGGTTTATACAATAATAACTATACTTAAGAATCAAACAAGATTGAAACCACCAAACATGCATACAGGTTATACATCAATAGATCCCAGATAGAGTGATTATGGTTAAACATTTTGACTCAATATTTTTAATAATTTTCTTAAATGAAAATAAATGTTTGACAGTAAAATATGAGACTTTAAGGTTAGAATTTTTGGTTAGGAATATATAGTTTATAAATTTGTAAATTATTCTACGAGTTATGTAGTTCTTTATTGTGTTATATTTAGGTTAGGTTGTAGTGACAGTCTCATAAGAGAACAAGCATCGGGAGAACAGTGGCTCCTTGTAATACCACTAAGTGATTCTACCTTCGGAGTCCTAAATTTTGCTTACTCAAATATATTTTGAGTAGGGATCTTTAAGGAGTACCTGACGAGGTACAGGCTTGAGACCGACTGCTCAACTTCCTCTCCAAGGGACGACGAGGTCAAATTTATTCTCCTCTCGCTTGAATAAATTGAGGGCCAGAGTGGGCATTGACCCCATATCTGTCACTCCAGAGGCAAGCGAATTCCACTGGGCTAACCTGTCTCCTGGTGCTGTATTTACTCATGATTAGAATGAGGGAAAGAAACACCAAGTCTCCACAAAAAATATTTCATACAATGTTTGAATGTGACGTTAAATGTTTTGCGTGGAGACTTAGTGTTTCTTTCCCTCATTGTAATCATTGCAAATTATGGTTATAGAATATAAATTATTTTTTTTAAAGTTTATTTTAAAATACATGAGTAGAGCCAAGAAGTGTGGTGGAGTGTAATATATATTATATAGAATGTATGGCTTAATATGTCGTTTCAGGATCCGTGACTCCCGCCTCGACCGAATGTTCCAGCTTGCCCTTCTCCCAGCTTGACATCCTTGAAGCCACGCACAGAGGCTTGCACAAGTTTGTCCCTCGTCATCAAGATGAAATGGAAATAGAAATAGGAGACCCCATCTACGTTCAAAAAGAAGCGGAAGACCTGTGGTGTGAAGGCAAGTCATTTTGTGATATTTATTTTACCACAGATATCTTTCCCTATCGTTATCTTTCTCACATTTGTTGGTAATGTTCGCTAAAAGTGTAAACTTCATTCTTTGATATTAACCATAAATATAAACTTGAAATGTCATTTATCTGTGTATCAGTTCATACTTTAAAAATTCCATAATAATAATAAATTCAGAGAGCAGTAGCTCATTTTTATGTAAATTTGCATAGTTAAGTTTTCATGCAAAAAATCTAGTTAAATCAGTCCATTTTTAAATGTGTATATCACGATAGCATAACCAAAGGTAATAAGTTATCGAGGATTAGGTCCAAATTAATAACATCTTATTTCAAGACGACGTTTCGACGGTTGTAATTAAACCAGTTTTTAATTACGAACTTCTTTAGCAGCACTCCAGTCAATCTTCATGCCTTTTGCTATCGTCTTTAAAATGATTTAAAAAAAAAAATGATTTCAGGATGTTAACGAATTTGCATGTTTTGATGTCCTTCTGAACCGATTTGAGATTTTTTTGAATATATGTGTGTTTGTGTGTTTGTTTGTGGGTGGGGTACTAGATGTACCATTCACTACAGAGGCCAGTTAGAATCATACAGATTATAAGAAAATTTTTAGATTTTTACAATTTTGTCTGCTTGTGTTTGGCTGGGTGCTCATCGGAAATATTTTAAACACTCCACAAGTCGCATCGTTTGCTAGATCGTAATATACTTTTACAGCCATATAGTTCTTGGTAAGGTATTTTCTCATTATTTTTTGGTACTATTAAAATATGGAAAAGGGATTTTATTATTCTCTGAGTCTAAACTGGTACTAATTTGAACACATATTTCAAGTTCTTCCAGAAAATTTAAATATCGGATTTATTTTAGTCTTAATATGAGTTTACTTGATATAAATTTCAAGAATTTAAAATACTTGAAGGGGAAATTTTACTTAAAAGGACAAGTATTAAGTTCCGTCTTTGGAAAACACGTTAATACATTTAATTATATCAAATAATTGAATGGATTGTCAAAGAGTGATTAAAATAGGCCCCTCGAGAATTGTTTAGCAATTTGTTTTTTTATTACAATTTTACATCTGCAAGATCTAACTGGTTACTGTTTTAGGGGTAAACTTGCGCACCGGGAGGCAGGGCATTTTCCCCTCAGCTTATGCCGTAGACACTGATTATGATGACTTCATGACGTCAGCTCCTCGGGTGAAAAGAGAACGGTACCTTTTGGGCTATTTGGGTTCTGTAGAAACGACTTACCATAAAGGCACTTCTGTGCTCTGCCAGGCTGTCAAGAAGGTGTGTGATAGCAAACACAGGCCCCATCAGTGCATCTTAGAGATTTCAGACCAAGGCCTTCGACTGGTCGATAAGACAAAACCAAAGGTAATCCAATTTAACCTATAGCTATTTATACTTTTATTTTATGAAGTTAACTACGCCTCAAACTTTTATAAATCTTTAATTAAAAACCCATGAGTATGTTTTTATCCAGCTAAATTTGAATTATAAATGAACAAGTAGGGAATTGTAATTTGCCAAATTAGACGATCAAATAAAAATGAATATATTAAATACTAATAGATAAAAGTTTATCTATGAATTTAGAAGATAATAATTATTTTTAATCCGATAATGTGGCTGACCCATAACTACAGTGGGTGCTAAATTTCTGTTCCCTAGATACAACACTTAAGTTGAAAGAATATAACTGAGGGAGTTGGAAAGGTACTTTCCTACTCTTATTATTCTAGAGTTTATTAAATATTCTTATTTTAACTAATGGAACAAAGTAAAGTCGAATGATGCATTATATTTTATGTTTTAAACCGAACAAAAAATTAATATGGACACTAAATATGAAAAAATCATATTTGAACACATGGAACACTGATACCTGAATGTCAAAATGTCAACAAATGGCCAACTTTTAGAGTTTTTTTGATATTAAAATAAAAGTTGTACAGGATCAAATTTGTAATTGCCTAGGTTTTTTCCACAGTCATTTGTTTTTAAAATAGTTTACTATAATTTTGTATCACTCATAACTATTATTGATTTAAACGTTGACACGATCTAAAAATCCATTGATATAGAAGTTGCTCAAGACGTAAATAAAGACACTGTCTGCCTTATTGCTAGTACGCTTCACGACGATTAAAGTATTTGAAAGCAGTGCCACAACACAACTTGTGCATTCATATTTTTTTTGGTTAAATACAAATGAACGAAATTTTCGAGTTTTTTTTTTACATTATAACTTAACGAGGAAAATTTGCAAGAAAATGATACATTTTTTATTTAAATTAGATGCTAAGTGGCCATTTTTATAATTTGATCTAACAGACTGATAGACAAACGGACAATTGCTCTTTATAAATATAGATGTAATACATTTTTAAGAAAGATTAGTATTAATTCGTTCAAAGCTAAATAACAAATAAAATAAATAAGTTGATTTGGTAAGTTTTTCGAATTATGTGGTGTTTTATTTATTATAAAATTAAACATTACAGAAGTATTAAAATCAACTGTTTGTTAGATGAATGAAAGCCCTTGCCTTGACTACTTCTACACTCTGAAAAACGTCTCCTTCTGCGCGTTTCACCCCAGAGACCACAGATATCTCGGCTTCATCACAAAACATCCTACTCTACACAGGTTTGCCTGCCACGTCTTCCAGGGATCAGAATCAACTCGACCTGTTGCAGAAGCTATTGGGTAATCATTTTATATAGTTTTTTTCCTCAAGTAATTGATTTATTTTCAAAATTGTATTTTTCTCTTTAATAAGAAGACAGATAATAAAAACACTTGGAGACGACGTTAATTTTTACTTGTATAGCTTTAAGATATAAATATTTATTGAATAATAATGCATTGGCCTTTATAATGTTCTTTTTTAAAATTTTTCTTATCTAGATGTATTCTTTAACACCTGTGAAGAAATATTATTAAGTACGAAATATAATAACATTCAATAATTAAAGTAAGACACACACACACACACCACACACACACACACACACACACACACACACACACACACACACACACACACACACTCATGATGTGGCCGAAATATTGGAGTAGGTTTCGTTGTTATTTCTATGGTCTTTTTTTTTCTCTTAATCGCTATATATATAAGTTCACAAATAAACTGTAATCTACTTACAATAAAAGAGAGGCTTTTGGTTGAACCTTTATCGGGAGAAAATAAGAGCTGTATCCTAAACAAGCTGTTGATCTGAAGTTTAGCAAACTAACGATGTAGCCAATCGCATACGTGAGTGACAGGATCGTAAATGATGGAGATAGGAAAATAATATGAAGAAAAATGTAAAATGCGGAAAAATTGAAAAAATAAATAAAATAGCAATAATAAAAATATAAATAATTGAAAGGATGAAAAACTACGAAAATTGATTTAAATAACACTTACATGAAATCTGAGTAACTAAAAATAAAAAATCTGGAGTGGCCGACACTCTACTTTACTATAAGTAACTCAATGTCAAATTTCTTGAGTATATAAAACATAATGTATCATTTAAGCATAACATAAATATCTAAATTGGATATAATTATTAGCATTGCATTCGTGAGGTAGTACAGATAGTGATTGAAGGACATATCAATTTATAAACTTATTTTTGTACATCACAAATAATTTATTATTTGCAAATAAATTCATTAGTATAACTACAGCAGTAATAACATTTTTGAAAAACCAATGTGAACATTTCTTGAAACGAAATATTATCCTACAAGAGAACATGGCTATTGTTCAAAGAGCCAGTAGATTTCTTACATTGTTTACTTGACATCCTTCTACATTGAATATTAATGTAAAATTTTCAAATTTGAAACAGTAAAATACCCTTTTTTTCTCTGAAAAACATCTTAAACAGCGAAGAAAATGTTGTTTTAAGGTCATTTGTTAATTAAAGATGTACGATAATTACAGTTATTAATCTCTAAACGAAAGATTTATATTTTGAATTATCTTTTACATTTTTGGTTTTTAACAGAATTATTATACTGGGAAATTTATGGCTTCTTAGTATTTAATAAGATCATTTTCCTTCCCCTTTGTCAAATAACATATATACAAACTTTTTTTTAATGAGTGTTATCATTTACCTGCACAATATTATTCCTCTTACATCTCTTATAAGTCAATCATATATTTTCATTTTTCCATTAGAAACATCAATTTTATCTCAGTGGATTCGCTCAAAAAATTTCTAAGTCAATGTAAACAATGTAAAGAAATATAAAAAATTCGACAAGTATAGCAGGTGATCTCTTAGTCTAGAATAAACAAACAGTTTTTATATCGTTATTGCTCTTTCCCGTAATTGAAACTTCATGATTTTTTTTATGAATTGCTAATTTTTTGTTCCATTTTTGGTCAAATTTTCATTATTTTTTAATGAGCCGTTTAGCGTCAAAAAAACATTTTCTGAAAACACAAATCGTACTGTAATGCCTCTTTAGCGAATGTAATTTTAGAAAAAAATATCTCAACTCATTCTCCATATAATGTTCTATTTATAGGCATAGTTTCATTCTTGTCCGTCAAACAGTATGGCTTGTATCGCTCTCACAAGGTTTGAGATTGAATTATAAGTCAAAATTTTTACATTTTATTGAAAAAAAAATATTTCCTGTTGTTTTAAAATTCTGAATATATTTTTTGTTTGTTGCATTTGAAATCTCAAAGATAATGTCAAAATTTCAAAACTCTAGGATTATCAGTTTAGGAGAAATAAATGTTTTCAAAAAAACGATTTTTGGCAAAAAAAGTGACTTTCCCATCATGCATAATTCTTCCCAAACAATAGGGATCTTCCTCGCTATGAGGCCCATTTTTGTGTAAAATATCAACTTGATCCATCAAAGATTCTAAACCGTAGCGTGGTAACAAGCAATGCTAACACACGCACCCACACACACACAGACATCATCGTAAAAACGTCATAAAACGACTTCTGGGACCTCCAAACATGTAATACCGTCAAAATCTCGAGATCGAATTTTTTCACGATCACTATACTTTACTTATAGTAAAGTAAAAATCTGGAGTGACCTAAAATAAACTTTAGTATAAGGAAATATAATATCGTTGACAATCAATGAATGTTTGTTATATTTTAACGTAACCATCGTTATTAAGTCATAAAATACACCCAGGTAAAGTATTACCAAACTTACAGAATCAGTTTAATGATTTCATCTGTTTTGTTGTAGCTATAAATATTTTGTCAGTTATAACAACTTTAAAATTGCTGAACTACAAGAATCAAGAGAATGTCTTATCATTCAGATCTAACTGAGGGCCTGAGACTCTTGGAAGTTGTCAGTTATGCCATATATGACCTATGGAGCTTCCCTTTTTCGTTACTGAAATCAGCTGTGAATTTTAAATTGCTTTATTGACCTTCAAAATTATCTTTAAAGAATTATGTCTAACAACTATTGGCTATAGGTATGGTTTGCCAAAATCTTTATCGTGTTCAAAGCGATTGCCTCGCATTCGGATAGATAGCGTTTACTTGGCATGTTAAGTAAAATATAAATGAGTTAATTAAAGAATTTTGATGGCACTGAAAGAGTTAGGATAGATATTGAGAAGAATGAGAGGTAAGGTTTGCTAATAATAATAGGGTAAGTAAATGAAAGCCAAAGGCTACAGTATTTCTACCTCCACAGACACTACCTTGTCTGGAAGTATTGACGACCCCAAGAAAACAAAACCTCTAAACTTAGAGTCTTCCTGAAGAAAAGATCAGGAAGAATATCTGCTTTTAGACATATGTTTTCGAGGGTTTTAAGAGTTTGCTTCTCTGAATTCCTTTTCGATTAAATTAATACTTCATTCCTAACCTTTAAATGCCTCACTTCTTACACCGACAAAGCTTTAAAGGGTTCTGAAAAAACATTCCTCTATGGTGTACTAGAAACCAGTTTCAGTATATAGTATTCAATATATAGTATAGTATTTATAAAATTCCGTGTAAATGGTATCATAAAATGTGCACAGGTCAGATTGGTAAGTCATAAAAATGAGTGTCAAACAACACCAATACACATAATTAGAGGTGAACTAAGTATCCCCTTATTTTTGCATAAACATAATGATAATCATGAAATAAATTAGGCACGAGATGAACACGTATGAAAGATTGAAATATTTTAGTCTCAATTCTGAATTTCTTATTGTGGTTTAGACGTTCATATTCATTTCGCGTGTTATCTGTGAATCTTGTTTATATATATAAATTATAGATACAGAGTAAAGGTACGAACACACTTACAGTCTCTAATTTTCGGTTGAACCGTCATTAGGAGAGTAGAGATAGGGACGCTAAGCGCATTTGAACCGGGCACGCTTGTGACAACACTGTTGGTCTCCAACTGTCGCTTCGCGAGTGCGCTTGCTGTCCCTATCTCTACTCTCCTGATGACGGTTCAACTAAAAATTAGAGACTGAAGTGTGTTCGTCCCTTTAATCTTTAGCTATAGTTTACTGTGAAACGTTGGTTGTCCTTTGTGGATCGTTTTCCTGTTGATAATATATATATATCTCAGTGTAAACTTAGTTAAACAGTAAATAGATAACACACATACATATACTCTCTAATTTTCGGTTTAACCGTCATCAGGAGAGAAGGGCATGGGACAACGATTGCAGTAGCAAAACAGGTTGGTCTCCAACCGTTGCTTCGCTATTGCGCTTGTTGTCCCAATTTCTCCCCTCCTGATTATTGTTGAACCGAAAATGAGAGACTATATGTATGTATGTATGTTATCTATTTACTGTTTAACTCTAAATAGTTTTCAAGATAGTTTCCGTGATGATTATATATATATATATATATATATATAAGATTTCACATAAACACTGGAAATAAAAATCAATGATGAAATCACTATATGAAATGGAGGGGGGTGGGGGAAGACGAAGATTTTTCAACCGTAACAAGCGGTCTTCATTAGAGTAAAAAGGTTAAAAGGTCAGAGTTGAAGGGTCAAAGGGTTTTTGACTCTGATGAAGACCACTTGTTACGGTTGAAAGATCTTAGTTCTTTTTATGCGCATTGCATATAGTGGTTTGATCATTGATTATATATATACAATAGTTTTGATTTGTATATATATATATATATATTTGTAAAAGTTGGGAGCAATCCTTCTTCAATGCATGCTTTTAAAAAATTAAAAACATGCATGTTTTTTTGCTGAAGATGGTGGATGTAACACCAAAACATGTTCAATAATACATTAAAAAATTATGGTGATTTAATTTTTATGTTGAACTCGGAATTAAAGACAAAATTTCGTAATTTGGAAAAATATAAGACGAAATTGAACAAAGTGGAAACAGACATCCAGTTTTTAAAAGTATATATATATAAACAAGATTTCACATTAATAATTAATAAAGACATGAAATAACAATCAATGATCAAATCACAATAAAAGACGGGATGTATATATTTCTATATCCAATGTTTTCTTATCTCGACCACATATATTTAACGATCTTTTTCTTGACTTATAATAGTGTTGTGCTTAAAGGTGACACTGTGTGCTTTATTGCGTGACACTGGACCAAACCTCAATAAAGAAAAATAGAGCTATATATTTATATAAACTGTTGAGAAAAGTATAGAGATGCAAGTCTTCCTAATTTTTCCTTGATATAGAGTAAAAAAAAAGTTCATCATTTGTAGGAAAAGTGCGTTATTTTTGATACTTTGATATTTAGATAATGTAAGTCGCAGATGAAGCAGAATATCTTTTCCTATGCTCTGTTATTATTTGTATCTATTGATTAACATTATTGCAAATTAAAACTGTATAAAAAATAGCCAGAGACATTTCTGACATTTCAACCTATGCTTTGTTCCAGGAGAGCCTTTGAGAGGTTTTACCAGAAATTTATTGAGACTGCCTTCCCAATCGAAGACATATACATAGAATAAAATACTAATAGAGTCTTGAATAAAGGATTGTGCATTACCAATAGTTTATTTGTTATATTGGTTGCAAACATTTAATTTAATTTTTTTTTAAAAGATAATCAAGCACTTATAAAGATTACTTGTTAATTATCTGATGAATGACTGTGATATTTAATGTAACATTATTGATGGCGTATTATTTATGAAGAGCTATAAAAAGTAACACAACAATAACATATTTATGGCATTTATGGATAAAAAAATTAAACAAATAACTGATAAAAGTATTTCTAACTTAGTGCAGAAAAAAAGTTGGAGAATTATTATTTATGAGAAGTTGCAAGAAGGAAGTTGTAGATGTTAGGTAATATCTGTCTGAGACAGCTGTTGTTTTGGCTGCTCAAAAGAGCTGTTCAAACAGTCATTTTATTACTACTTATCAATTAAAACTATTGTTTGATCAAATCAACATTGGAACAACTATAGTTTGAATAATATTTATTGCTACTGAAGTTATTAAGATGAAAGTTAACAGTATAGCAGAGAAACTATTATTTCATATTTTTTACATAACTGACTTCAATAAAACCGCACTAAAATCTTGGTGCGAAATTATTGATAATAATATTGATAATTATTGATTAATTAATTTTGATATTATTGATAATTTCAAAATGACTAACTCTATGACCATAAAATTTTCTTTTTTTAAATGTTATTATTATTAACATTTCATTTCTAGTAGTGGTGAATAGCATTCAAACTTAATAAATGTTTACATTCAGTTGTTAATTTGTATAAAGTTATTTCAAAAAATGGGAATAACTACAATAGATGTGGAGATATAAGGTCACCAATGCAGGTAACCTAAATAACTTTAGAAGTTTACTGTTTCGTATTACGTTTTGTTTTGTATAATTCCATAAGTTTTCTTCTGAGTTTAATTCTAAGGAATATAACTAATAGAAGAAGTATTTTTGTATTATCGTGATTGATTTCTTTGGAAATCATAACATTATTACTATGAAATCATGTGAAGACAAACAAAAATCAATGATATGTGTATTCTTACAAACAAGAGGACTTTGATCTATTAATCCTTTTATGTTGAAGTTTTAAAAATATGTAATTTGAACTATAAAGGCTTTTTTTTAAATCTTCTTTGTCAGATACATCATCATAGCTTCTTAAATCAGGTAAAGAAATAATAAATATTATTACTTGGCCAGAATTCCTTTTTGGTATTATTAATGAATTATAAACATATACTTTTCATCGAAGCTAAATCTATCATATCAGGAGTCGTTTCTTTTCATAAGGGCACAACAAGATATTAATTTTCCTATTAAGAATATTTATATTCATAAAAATAAAAAATTAAATACATTAACTAAATTGACATATTTCATTGTGAGTAATATCTAGAAGAGGTAAAATTTAAAAGCGACCAAGTTTCTTAACTATAACTGTGTTTTCATAATGAAGAAATTCTGGGACTTTGATGTGAACAGTACATGCATGGAAAATTTATAGTCAACAGACCTCCTTGAATAAGATGTTAAGCAAGTGAAATATGGCTGATGTATTCTGTGATTCCTGAGACAAAAAAACTTATAGAATGTCTCTATGACACTGTTATGTATTTAACTTGGATGGGCTTTCCCTTTTAGAATAATAGATTAGTGATAGCGTTGTACATAAATATCGTTGGTAATGTATTGTTTTGCAAATTTAAGATATACATTTAAACGCACTGTTTTCAATGTAAACCTAGATCTGTGAACTTTATTTTCCTATAATTACCTGTTTAGTGCATTTCATTATGCAAGAACGATTTCAGTTTCAATTGACATTTCTAAATTGTATTTATAAACATGAAATAAACAATATAGCTTTTTAAAAGAATACTAAATAGATTTAATATTAGTAATGATTACATAACTAAAGAATTACTCAATAACTTTCATGCTGCTCTCATCCATATTTTCATGACAGTTCAGTTACCAATAACATTGATTTATTTCATACCATAAAAACAACTAACCATGTAATCTTTAACCAATTCAAACTGCAGCAACAAATCAAACCCTGATTTATTTCATTTTTTATTAATTAAAGTTATTTACTATTTCAGTTATGTTAAATAACTCATTTCAAAAATTTATTGGAATTGCCTGATAAGAGTAGTTTCTAATTTTTACTTAACTAATGTCAATGAAAGTACCGAAGTGAAATATTGGAGAATATATTTCATTTTCATCAATATTGATATATCAATTAATATATTAACTAGTTAACCTATATCAATTAGGTTAACTAGTAATTAACCTAATTATAATTGATATATCAATTAATTAGTTAACCTATAAAATATGATTATTTTCATGAAAATCTGTAACAAATAATGTATTGTTATTTGAAGTTTTCTTGTTAGTTTCATACAATTATATACTCTATATTTTCGATGTGTATTTGATCCGAAAAAATAAGTTTTTTTAAAAAAATAAGTTTATAAATGTTGAAGTGTAAACAATAATAATAAAATAA
This sequence comes from Hermatobates lingyangjiaoensis, assembly GCA_026182355.1. Lineage (NCBI taxonomy): Eukaryota > Metazoa > Arthropoda > Insecta > Hemiptera > Hermatobatidae > Hermatobates > Hermatobates lingyangjiaoensis. The sequence goes on along the minus strand of JAPFBL010001931.1, from coordinate 1,937,552 downwards.
GTATGTTTCTCAGGTAGTATCCGTTATTCACTTTAGTTGCTACTTACTGAATTTTAAAGAGTAATTTTCTTCCTTGATAATAATAAATAATGACATATACATAATTGAATACATTCAAGTTTTCCTGCAGCTATATTGTATACATATTAATAAAAGACTATCTTAGGTGTAACCAATTTTTGAATGATTTAAAAATAAATATTTCCTTACTATAAATTAAATGCTTAAATTTTGTTTCTTTCAATGTATTACATTTTGATAACTTATTTATATTTTACCATCATTAACTTACCTTTAATATTTAGGGGTTTTCAGCCTTGCCTTATTTTATTCGTGATAGAGATAATAAGTTCTTGATCATAAAGGAATTAGGCGGTATTTTTGCACTTAAACTTACAACTGGGGCTGAGATTTGTATTTGATTTTGACAGAACCTTTGCTATCTGAGATAAGAAGCTTGTGAATGTGGATATTTCTACCACCCCAAAGGTCATCTCTCATCTTTAACTTGGAAAACACACTCGAATCTTTCCCTTTGTAACTTTCCCAGGTGTTGATTTTACCGATAATAATATCTCGGCAGGCTAACTGTTGCCTGCTAGCCAAACGGTGAAGGCTGTTACTGTAAAGTATGTTTTAAGTAACACTGTTCAACAAACCTTAAAGAAATGTAATTCTTTTCTTTAATACATTTTGACCTTATATTTGTTATAAATGAGTGATTTGATCTTGGTAAGGCAATGTGCAATATCGTAGTGATGCGGTGGTTATCAAGACAAGGTCTAAGTCAGGGCTGCCGATGGTTATTCAATTAGAGTAGCCTTTCTCACTTCTTTTTTTTAGGCTTCAATTTAGAAAAAGAGTTGACATTTCTTGTACCCAAGACTGGTGTGAATAAGAATAAAATTTACCGACAATGTAGGCTTTTATAAATTCCTAACAAGATTTTAGTTTTGTAATATTATATTTTGGTAATTTATTTTATGTCGGTTATTTCTCACAATACACTAATCATATAGCTAAAAAATTGTAATGATTTTATTCGAAAAGAATTCGTAATAATATAAAATATCATTTACATTTATTATGTTGTAGATGATAAATTCAAGTTAAAAGTGTTTGTTAACAGGTTCGTGCCAAAATTACATGCGAGTTGATCAATATTTAAAGATTTAATTAATCAATGACACTGAATATTGTGTTGATTCATTTTATTGAAAATGAAATTTAATTTTTTCTTTTGATCTCCACATCCTTTACAAATGCCCTTAATGTACATTGTAAATTTAATTCTAATGTATGTTGCTTTGTGATTCATTATAACTATTTGAATTGTACTTATTATTACTTTTGAAGCAATGGTTTGTTATAAATAATATTACAACAATGTTTTTTTTTTTAACTCCAAACAACCTACAAACTAACGCTTCGTTACGTTTATAGCTTATCACTAAACTTGGTGACTCATTATAGTATTATTTAATATTATTCTTTTATACAAGTGTCTTATTGTTTTAGCTTATTTTTGATTGTTAAAGATGCTTCGTTTTGTAAATTAATAAACTATATTATTCTTTAAATAAATTACTGGCATCTGTCTTTCAATTATTCTGCTTAGCAACTGAGTTAAACCTTTAATAAAATACATTGAAATATTAAAAATCCTAATATATATTTTCATTCAGGAATTCATTTTGAATATAATTCTGACCCTGTATTAATTGATAATGTTTGTAGTAATAAAGGAATGATTCAATGACAGATAATTAGAGTAATTTCTGTAATTATCTGTTATTTATAGACTATTTCTTATTCTTTATAGACTATTCACAGATGCAGCTGGTTGAAATATTTGAAACTATTTTGATGTTCAGATATCTAAATCATTTTTTATGCTGTTAGATAGCTTCATTAGACGGTATATTTATTTTATTAATGTTTCAGAAGCTATTCATTTTTCATTAACTGCTATTATTATTACTTTAATTACTATTCGAACCAGAATGAAAGAAAGTTTTATTTATCTTTTATTACATAAATATAATCAAATCATAAACATTGCATTTATATTATCATATAAAATTACATTAGAAAGCCTTTCTCATGATTGATACTCATAACTAAATATAACTTTGCATATAACATGTTTTAGCTAAATCCTAAAATCATTTATTCTATGATATATTTATACTTTTCTTTAATAAATGTGATGTTTATTTCCTAAATTTGTGACCAGTAAATGATAAAGAAAATGTTGAAATAAATGATTCCATCTTAAATGACAATAAAAAATGTTGAATGACCATCAATTGAAAATCTAAAACTAATCTATATCTTTATAAAAAGTTAACAAAAAGAGGCTGATCGATTTATTCAACAGGTTTTTAATTTGATACATTGTTACAAATATAACCTTATTTTTACTGATAAATTTCTCAATAAGTTCATTTTTTTCGTATCTCGTTACGCATTCTACTACACAACATAATAAATTTCCATTAGTTGACATGTTTTAACTGTCCAGCAGTCATCATCAGAACTCCAGGGAGTATTGATTTAATTTTCGCATTTGTATAAACAAGTGGATGATAATGGGGAAATTAATGCTTAATATTTTACTTGGACAAGCCCACTTGTCTAAAGATTTAGAATTTTGTCGTTATTTTCTAAATGAATATTTATTTATAGAAAGAAAAGTTACTTTAAAATTCCAACTGTTGCTAACCTATTTATACAAAATAATAACCAAATTAAGAGTTCCGTATTGAAAAGAATATATTGTATACGAATACAAGCGTAACAACGTTGATTGTTCCCGGTTCATTGTGAACGGGTCACTGACAGACGTTTATAGGAATGACTACAACACACCTATCTAGGAGTCTAACGTTTATTTAATAGCTGTCGCTCACAAAAGCTCATGAAATAAATGCATTACTCGAAAATTATAGGAGAAATATTTGTAACATGTAAAACATTTACAGATCATGAATGTAAAAATTGGCATTTATTTTTGGAATCGCTTTGTATTTATAAAGCCATACATAAATTAAAATCTTAAATACTCTTGAATCAAAGCAAAGATTAAATGGATCTTTCAATGTAGATACTTTCTCTGTTGGTCCACTCAACCAAGGTGATTAAAAACTAATCTCTCCCATTATCTTCCACTTGTTTATATAAATAAGAAATTAAAACATCTCATTTGTGTCCTAATAATGGGTGAAGTCATCAGGAATTTTATTATATGGTATAGATGAAGTATTGAGAGTGTTAAATGAAAATTTTAGACACTTATTAAGAAATAGATTTCTAAAAAAATTAGGCGATATTTTAACAATATCTCTTAAAATTGAGAGATACTCAAAGTCCACTAATATTATATACATGCTGAATAATTGAAAAAACACAATGGAAAAGACAAATTGTATACTGATATGTATACAAATCATATACTAACTATTATATTTTGACATTCATTGTCATCAGGAAAAGTATTACTCTGTTTAAGAGTCAAACTGCCACTGCAGGACTAGTCATTTTCTGAAGCGTATAGTCGTGAGGAGATAGAAATAAAATTAACATATGTACAAAGAGGTTGGAAGTAATATTCTACTTTTTTTCATCTCTGAAAGTCTGTTACTTATTATTACTACTTGTATATAAGACTGCTTTAGTTCTTTAGTTTAACAGGGTCAAATGAACTTGAAATAAGTTTCAATTACAAACGTGTACACATACAATTATAAAATGTATGTTATACATTTATATAATTGTAACATTAAATATACAATCAAAATTAAATAGATTACATAAGATTATTTCAAAGTTAGAAAAAAATACCGGCATAATTCAGCGGTGTTAAGGTTTTTATGCGATTTTAGAAAATTATGTCCATTCCCTTACTTGATAAGTTTTTGATAAATATTAATTTTCATTACTAGTCATAATATTTTTATATTTCATCTGGTGTCAAGATTTTGAACATTAATTTTCAAATTGAGAAAATTTATAAATTTTTGGGAGGTGTTTGCAGAATAGGAGTTTATTCTATGATGAAATCCTCTGCTACAGAGAAATGAAGGTAACAAACCTAAAATGTTATTCTGTTTTTTTCACAGATGTATCTGAAATTGTCCAGAATACTAGCATTTAGTGAAGAAAAGGCTGAGGTGGGAATGTGACTACAGGTGAGAGTCCTTGGGGAGGGCACTGTCGCTCTTGCCCCGCGAGTAGGCTCTCGCCGACGACTTGAGCACTCGGTCCAGCAGGCTCTGCTTGTTGCGTCTTCTTCCCGCCAGGATCTCCCTGCTCACTTCGCTGAACGCCTCTCCCACCTGCCCGACTTGCTCAGCAGCCGTCACTTCACCAAACCAGCAATCAAAATCTTTTCCCAAGATTTCTCCTGTTAAAAACATGGGCTACATTAACAATAGGATAAATCTCTCCACAAATGATTTTTTTTTATAAAAAATACATTAATGTTTTTTAATGTGGAAATAATAATCTATATATTTCCTAAATTGAATAGATACGACAAGTTTTGAATCAGGACAAAAATAAGGGAGATAATATTTTGCTTTGAAACATAAACAAATTGATATATTAAATCCCTATGAAAAAGTTTCAATATAAAAATGAAAATTGTGGTCTTTTAAGTTGGCATACATTTAATGAAAGAAATTTGATTTTAATCTGTACTAGAAGATGCGACGTCTTTAACGGGTATTTTATAAAAAATGTGAGATAATATTCCAAAATATTATTAAAAATTATAGAATAGTAGAAAATATCCTTATTAGTACAGTCCATAACGCTCAGTAAATCTGGAACTTCTTTTACGTTTCGCGGCTTTAGATGTTAATCTCAAATTTGTTTTTCATCTAGGTATACTTCTTATTTAGTACGAGGGGTAGGTAGGACTCACTTTTTTAAAGCTAGCAAATTATAGTGAACGCAAAAGAAATTAAAAACAACTAACAATACCTACTTGCTAAAGTATCAGGCACCTAAAACCACCTGTATATTTTCAAAATAAAAATGCCTGTGTAGCTAGCGAAAACATAGTTTGAAACTTCATAACTTCACTTCTACGTTCAAATCTTAAGTTTTAAATTAGACATACACAAATCTACTGACAAATTTTCAGATTGCTATGATCTCAAGGGATGCATGGCACAGGAAGTGTGTGTTTCGAACCGATCCGGAGACTCCGGTTACGGCCAGTAGTAACTAGCTTTCTCTGAATATTGGGGCTCTGCTAGGGATGACCTTTTTCGCTCCCCACATCTTTTTTTTCCTATTGTATGGAAAAAATAAAACAAATCTTTTAACCTTAAAGGACACACTCTGATGGAGTCCTCTCATCCTAAGGTGGAGAAATCTATCTCGGCAATGGTGCCAGAGAGCGAGGAAAACCTACTCCTGTCTCCAAAATCATCGGTTGTGCCAGTAGATGAACCCGAAAGAAAAATCGCCAATAGGGTCAGTCTTCTGAGCAACAAGGCAACTGGAGTGAAACTAACACACCAGTAGAAAGTTGTTCAAATTAAAGAGCGACTGTCTGCAAAGGGCATTAAGTATGACCCCAATTACAAGAGAAAGAAAAGGAGGATGGCCAAGCAGGAAGGCAAAGGAGTAGAAGCCAAAACGCCAGCCATCCCTTATTCATCTTCTGACCAAGATACCTCTGCCCAGATGAACAAGAGAAATCGCTCGAACGGTTGCTCTGTTTCTGAGGAGGAATTGGTCAGCAAGAAAAGGAAAATAGGGGATTCTCCGGTTGGACCGATTACCCAAACTAAGAGAAATCGACCATCTTATAGGGATTCCCTGAAATATATCAAGATGGCTTTATATCCCTTCAACTATCCGGATGAAAAGTTATCTTGTAAGCAGATAGATCTGGTAAGAGGAGCTCTCATCGAAAGAACTATTAACATTCCCGGCACTGAGTTCCAACTTGACTGTAGGCAACAGTATTTGGAAGCTGGAGCTTTCATTGTGGAATATGTGGATGAGGAGATGGGAAGATTAAAGGTCTAGGGGGATCAAAGGTAAGCTTTATTTTGATTATAATAGAACATGTATTTGGATGAGAAACATATCTATGCCTCTAAGCCAATTCTGTTCTAGGGACATCACGACAATGAAAGTTTACTGGGGGAGGGAGGAACGACAAAAGGGACTCATCTTGTGCTCGCCTATCTCCCACACGACTCACCACATCCCCCCTCCTGGCAGTGATCTTGATAATTCAAGATCTGGCAGATTTTGCCAGAGAGAGGTGAAGCTACCTGCCGGACCGTTTTCCGTTTATCATGGTATATATGTATATATACTTTTGAATGCTTATAGGTCATCATTGTTTGGTTTTTATGTAGCCAGTTTTGTAAAATTGGAACAACAAAAATTATCAAGCATTAAGACTTAATTGTGGTATCCGTAGAGTGTTGAAAAAAGTTTCCTAAAGTCTACTTCATCGAAAATAAAATAATATTTCCAGTAGGTAATGAAATTTAAAATTGACTATAGTGAATGGACTTGAGTAAACAGTAAGAAATTATGGTCATTTTAAGAATTCTGTCATTTAAACAGAAAAAATAAATAAATAACATAACTTAGTAGTACATTATCGACTAAAGGAGTTTCGGGATAGTAGATCTTAACGTGATTAAATTCTGGGAAATAATGATAGAAATAAATTAGTAGATAGGATCTAATAAATAGGAATTGGAATTATTAAGTAATAAATAAGAATCTACTGAACACAGTAGTTCCTGTACATGGAATGATCTGTACATAGAATGTCCTGTTCAAAGTATTTCATATTTAGTTTATAATTGATATATTCGGGTAACTTTTTTCTCAATTTTTTAAAGCCATGTTCCACATATCTAAGGAATGTTATGAGAGTTCGGTTTAATGATGAAGAAATCTTAAAGAACCTTCTTCAGTAGAGACTTGTCTGAGATGCACCATGTCAGCTTTATTTGCGACGAGAGCAAGTGGTAAATCCTGGTTAAGATGGGACTTGACTTGTCGGATGAAGTTGAACGAAGTCCTATTCGTTATGTCGTATACAAGTAGACATCCGTCGGCCCAAGAAATCACATCTTGACTGGGCACATCTTCTTCACTCTGAAACCATAATAGCTCTGTTGAAAAAGTCAAAGAGAAAAATGGCCGAATTTATTTGATTTCAGCTAAGTTCCATAATAACAACATAGGAATTATAATTGTTAAAAGAGACAGCTCGAATTCGACCAATGTGTGTTAAAGAGTGTAGTTGATTAACATTAGAAAGTTATTGTAACGTACAGACTAATGTCAGAAGATTTACTTATTTAAAACTTATGGAGTCTAATTATAGTGTCCATGTGTGTGAAGCAGTTGTCAGCCCCGATCTCATAACCTTGGCATGAGAGGTACTAAATGAAAGCTCACAATCAGGGAAAGTTCCAGATTATATTTCAAAAGGCCAAATTACAACTAAATTTAGTAAATTGAATACAAAAAGTTTGCTGCCTGTAACAACTCTTTTAGTGGTAGTGGTGCTCTTTAACAGAACTAACACACAAATTGGCTACATTCCACCAGCCGGTTCCAAAGTGGAGCTTATGAACTTCAATTTTATTAATATAACCATAACCTAGTCTACTACCAATTTTTTTTACAACTTCTGTTTTATTTGATGTATTTTATTTGTTTTACAACTTTTGTATTGCTGTGATTTGGTGGTATTTGCCATAATAAGTCAAAGGTAGTATTTGAGTCGTATTAAGCCAAAATAAAATAAAAACAACCAATTTAACAAAAAAAAAAAAAAAACGTTTAAGCTAAATCAGGGACGTTAGATCAAGTTTTCCGTCATTGTAGGTTCACTAATACAGCAGTTAATTGATATTTATAGAAAATTAAGAATGCCATTAATATATCACAGATTTGAAAACTCCTGGGTTTATCTGCAGAGAGGACATACATTTCCATATAAAATTTTCATTAACATAAATTACAGTAAATCGAAATTAGTAAATAATTAAAAAATATAATTCATTGCTGCATAAAGGAATTAATATTATAAATCAATTAGAAATGTACTGAAATAAATGAATTGTACTGAAACATCGGAAAGTGTTAATTTGACTGGGCCGTAAAGTTGAACTCCAGAGGCAACATGAATCTCTGCCACCAGAGACAAAAGGCTTAAACAAAATTGGTTCTTATGAAAGAAAAATAGGACTGTCTTATATAAACCTTCACCTTTGAACTTTATCTACTCAGCACTTTAACATAATTTGATTATAAAAGGGTGAAATAAATTAAAAATTAATTTCGATTTAAAAGTTAATATTCTTGAATTTTTTTTTTGGAAATGTTCAAATATACCAAGTACTTTGGGATTTTTGGACTTATTAGGATTTACCCATTGGGGATTAAAGTGTTTTATCTTATCTGTTGACTAGCCTTAATGAACTTCCTATATCTTTTTAGGAAGTATCATTAAAACAAACCTACAAGTAGGTTTGTTGCGATTGAAGATGGACAAAGTCCGAAAGCGCTCCAACTCCAGGATCATCTTACGAGGTATGACGGTTTTAGCTATTTCTAATATAAATCATAATAACCTCAGTGGTATTAACAATATGCATGTATTTAACTTTTATGATGACTATAAGGTTCCAAATTCAGTAAAACTCTATAAATGAAATAAAAAAATGTGAATTTAAAAATGGCTTATTTACGATTTAGATGAAATACCTTTGGACAAGTGTCAAGAATTTCAAAGAGAACAGGTTCGCCATCAAGCAGTACTTCATGTTTGTACTTCATTTCTAAAATAAATTAAAAATACATTTTATAGATAAGTATGTCAGTTTACTTTAAATTAAAACAAACGAATCATTTATTGATTGTAACAATTATGAATAATAGAATATTGCAATTACTCAGTTTTGATCTGGATCAATTTCCTCAATTGTAGATTGAAGAAATTGATGAGATATGATGATACATTCTTCTTTAATTATTAACATCAACCTTTATGAATCAAGCAGTAATATGCTATGACTAATATAGAGTTAAAACCACAGAGGTAGTAACTTTATCGAAAACTTCAACCTTACAACCTTCTTCGCTCAGCTGTTTGCAGAATTTGTTCATTTTCCCAAGTAAACTTTTATCTTCTGTAAAATGAAGATGTTTCAACAATGGTTTAGAAAAGATCAAAATACATGATGAAGTTGTTTGAATTTACCGAAATAGTCATAATAATTACAATGGACGGCAATAATGTACCGTTTTCTAACCTCTATGGTGCTAACAATATGCATGTATTTAACTTATTTTTCTGTTTATTATTGTAAATAATTCATGAGATGTAAAAAGACATAAGTAATTTATTCCAGTTGGTTTACAGGCAAATGGGCTACTTCCCCATTTAAATACCACCCCTGATGATAGTTATCGACCAGTCAGGGTTCTTGATATAAAATAGTCCTGCAGGATTCCTGTCATATCATACTTAATATGCTTTGATTTTAGGAAATTATTTTTCAGGTAACACTTACGGGGGGTTAAGTTAGCAAATTGACAACGTGTTTGCCCCTATACAGATGGATATAGGGTTTAATACCCACTCTGGCCAATAGATTTATTCATGCGGGAGGTGAATGAATTTGAGCACGTCTTCCCTCGGAGAGGACGTTAAGCCATCAGTCCTAAGCCTGTAGGTTAGGTTAGGTTGCAGTGGCAGTTCCACAAGAGAACACACGTAGGCCAAGCATTGGCCCTTTGTGATACAACACAATGAAGATTCTACAGTGGGAGTCCTAAATTTTGCCTAACTCAAATGTATTTAGAGTAGGGATCTTTAACGAGTACCTGACATCGTACAGGCTCGGGACCGACGGTTTAACGTCCTTCTCCGAGGGACGACGCGCTCAGATTTATTCACCTCCCGCGTGAATAAATCGAGGGCCAGGTGAGGATCGAAGCCCGGTCCTGTCAGTTCAGAGGCGAGCACGTAACCACTGAGCTAGCCTGGCCCCCTTAGCCTGTAAAATGTCTTGTACTCATTAAAGATCCCTGCTATAAATACATTTGGGCAAAATGTAGGACTCCCAATGTAGAATCAACAGGCAATGTGTGCCAAATAATGAGCCTCAATTCGGCCCCTAGAACAGCACTAAAAGATGAAAGTTTATCAGTGTGAGTGCTGGAAAACAAACAAACAGGAAATACCTGCGTGCTTTCAGTTGGGGTTAATATAGAGTTGACATATAAAATAAATAATAGTTAAGCAATAATTATGGCTCGAAAACGCCGTAGGGATTCTAAAAACTAACAAACTTTGTAGGCTGATGATCTTACGTACACCTAAAATTCTATAACTCAGTTATTTTAACTAAGCTGAAGAAAGTAAGTTAACAACTCTGTTCTTTATATGAGTTATCATATAATAAGCTTATATGGAAATTTAACTACTTATATGAATAAGTAGTTAGATTCCTTTCTTTTTTTCCCTAATGAAATTTATATGGTTTAGTGGTCTTGGGGTTCTGTTCTATACGGCTCATGAAAAAGGATCGTTCATCTCTAATTCAACAAACAAATTAAATCATTGAAAAACGCGTTTTTAGCACCGTTTAAATCTTTGTTGATATAACAGTAGGGGTATTTTAATGTTATTAACGCAATAGAAGTAATGCTAGTAATTTCATCATTAAGTAATTCAGTGGAGCAAACTCTTAATGCCCTTGAATTAATGTTGTATTATATTTGTCCATTACTATGGTTTGTATAAAAAAAATCAAAATTACCTCCTTGGTGGTCATATTCACCAATATATCTCTTCGTGAGAAATCTCACTGTCAAAGCTGAAACAAAGCATAAAAAAAATAAATACATAATTCTTTCTATTAATAAAACTAAATATATACTCTCTAAGTTTGTTTGTCATGTATTATAGTAAATATAGAAATTAATGCATTATCATTTCAATCATAAAGGACATTTATAATTATAAATATTACGTTAATAGCAATATATGCAGTTAATAAGGAAACAAATTTTTCTTTCATAAGTTAAATAAACAGTCTCAAAAGATCAAAGCCCGCTCACGTTTTCTTGACAGTTTATTGCAAATAAACTCTAGGGATCCACATTACAGGACATTAGTACTATTCAACAATATTTTCTTGGTTTTTTACTTGTAAGATAATAGTTTATTAATATATCGAAAATAATATTCACTATAAATTATATTGTATGCAAAAATGCATATCATATTTAAAATACTAAGATTCAAAGAGACTGTAATAGACCCCTATCTACAGATATATAGCAAATAAATAGCATAAAATTAACTTTGTAACGATTAATTTATTAATAAATCATATACGTTTTATATAAAAACATAAAACGTTTAAGAAAGCATAAACTTAGTAACTTATATAACTATTCTAGATTTATTTCTTTTTTTTCCTTGTGAAGTTGATTGGTTTTAGTAGTCATCGTGGTTCTGCTCTGTATGGCTCTAAAAAAAGGACCGTCAGAACAGTACATCTGGTTGGTAAAGTCACCTCTGCATAAATGGCAATAAATTTGAAGGACTCAGACTCTCAGAAAATCACAGGGTTGATATTTCATATTAGTTCGTTTAGTAGAGATCCGTTTGGTTCATTTTTAGTTGTCATGATATTGTTGTGGTCTGGTTGAACCCATTTAACTGTTGTATTCTCAAAATATACTATGCACAAGTTGTAGTAAATCAACAATTGTAACAACCTCTAACCACATTGAACTTATTTATTAATGCAAAATGTACTTGTGACTTCGATACCATAGCTTAAACATTTTTCACGTTGAGTGCTTAAACGGTGCGTTATCCTCAAGGGAAACACTAGTTACTGTGGAGAAAGAGATGAAGTTGTAGAGAGAGTGCACAGGTTTGTGCACAAAGATGGATAAAGATGAACTGTCACGATTTTAATAGCTACTAACCAAAGTAGAAGAAGATGAGGAGGTTAAAGAGGACGGCAGAAAGGATTATGTTGAAGGTCCAACAAACACACCATAAACTCTGAATAGTAGCTGATTGGTCAAACAATAGAACTGGTAGAAGAATAACAGAAGAAAGGACTGTGTCGGGCAAAAGGTTATGGGAACACGTTTGTAATAAGAAGACATCAGCAGAATCAAGTTTGAGCAAAACAGCAGACTGTTTGCTAAGTGAGAAGAATAGAAGGCTAACTCGATTTGGAGGGAGGCTGAGGGCTTTAAATAACCCCCATTCGGTGATTATCGCTCATCACCTGACTCACTTCAGTAAGGAATTTTATTAGTTGTCAATTACCAAACAACAATAGGCGATCAAAACAAATGCAGTGATCTAACGAATACCAAACACACAAATGATGACTAAACTAATTAAAGAGCGTTGAAAATTAGCACTGACAATAATATTATATCAAACTGCCATCATTGAAAAAGTTGGTATAAAATTGATTACTTTGTGGAAATAGACATCTAAGCAGGGTTAATCTTGTTCAGTATACAATCAAAAAAGTGTACTCTTCTTTTTTTACTGTAATTTTGTACTGATTGATAATTATGAAATGCAAAACCAAATTAATACTTGGACACATATATTACCACATAACTGTCATTATACAGTGGTATATGTATATATATATATACAACAGATTCAAAAATATATCGACCGTTTGATAGAATAGGTGTGTTATATATATATCAATGATCTTAGTCTTGTTTTCCCATTTCTTATTGTGGTTTGATCATTGATTGTTATTTCACGTGTTTATGTGAAAGCTTTATATATATATATATATTATATATATATATATATATATATATACTTAAAATTAACTGTAACACATAGACAGAGACATAACAAAGACTCACTTTTCAATATTTTTCAATATTTCGGAGTTGTCTGTCGTCTCTGTGTCAATTTACTTCTTCTCCTGAGTACAACCGCCATTACGGTCGAAATATTGAAAAGTGAGTCTTTGTTATGTTTCTGTCTATGTGTTACAGTTTATTTTAAGTATTATCTGTTCTGCCTGACCGTTTTTTGTTTATCATGGTATATATAAATAAAAAAGATTTCACATAAACACGTGAAATAGCAATCAATCATCAAACCACAATAATAAATGGGAAAACAAGACTGAGATCTTTCAACCATAAGAAGAGCTCTTCGTTAGAATCAAAAACCCAACTAAGTTGGGTTTTTGACTCTGACTCTGACCGCTTGTTACGGTTGAAAGATCTTAGTCTTGTTTTCCCATTTCATATTGTGGTTTGATCATATATATATATCAGACCAATACATATATATATATATATATATATATATATATCAATACATATAATCAAGCTGTCAGAGTCAGAGTCAAAAACACAACTCAAACCCAACACAAACCTCAAAGTTGTGGTTTGATCATTGATTGTTATTTCACGTGTTTATGTGAAATCTTTTTATCGATTGTATATATATATATATATAATATATATATATACTTCTCTTCTTCTCGGAATTTGGTCAGGGTGAATTATTTGAAATCACCTTTTCGCCAACATTTCTTATTTTAAGACATCCTCAGGGCTAGAACCCATAAACAATGGACATTTATCTTATCTTCATAAGATAAATGTCCATTGTTTATGGGTTCTAGCCCTGAGGATGTCTTAAAATAAGAAATGTTGGCGAAAAGGTGATTTCAAATAATTCACCCTGACCAAATTCCGAGAAGAAGGAAAGTATTTAAGTAATTTTGGTAAAGAAAACAATACCTCTATATACGATTATATATGTAAACTAGCAAACGTACCCGTCTTTGACGGAATCAAAAATTCTATTATACTTGGTATTCCAAAATATCAATTATAGTATTATACTAATACTACAATTAGAAGTTATAGAATAGTAGAAAATACCATTATTAGTACAGTGCTAAAAAAAAGCCTCTGTATACAAAGATTAGATTTTAAGTTAGACATACACAAATCTACAATCAATGTTTCAGCTTTATATGTCTTATGGTAGCAATATTTTGTGGACAAACCTACAGACAGAAATTATTCTAAGGGTACATGTGGCTACTCTGAAGTATGAAACGTAAAGAAAACTTGAAATGAGTTAGTTCTAATTAACGTGCTCCCAGTCAAAAGCTAGCACGCAAGCCACTGGGCTACTCTGGTTCCATACCTTACTTTATTACCAGTGTTTATATTACGCAAATATTAAATTAAAAAAAAATATTTTTGTTGTGTTTATTTATAATACATTTGCACTACTGTCATCGGCGAGCAAGCAAGCTACTGGCAACCCTGGCTAGATCCCTTTACTTTATTACCATCTTTTATATTATCCACATTTTAAATTCAAAAAAATATTTGTTTGTTACATTTATTTATAATACATTTGCACTACTGTCATCGGCGATCACGCAAGCCACTGGGCTACTCTGGTCCCATACCTTACATTGTTACCAGTGTATTTATTAAGCAAATATTAAATTAAAAAAAAGTTGACAGTTATATATAATACATAGCAAACGTACCCGTCTTTGACGGAATCAGAAGTTCCTGTTTTGGTTTATTGCCGTGTGCCTATTGCCTTTCGGCTATACCACGGAGGAATCAGAAGTTCCGTCATTTTTGGTATTTCAAAATGTCATTAGAAATTATAGAATAGTAGAAAATACCATTATTACTACAGTGTTAAACAAATGCCTCCAGCTTATACACTACATTAGCTGTCTGTCCTTCAGGTTCATGGTAGAAGAAAGAGTTGAAACCTCTGACCGTTGAGCATGTAAATTACATTTGACCATGTGAGAAAAACTTGGTTTCGCTACCTTGTATTCCTGCGTTAGATGAAGTCTCCATTTGCGACTTAGTTAACGTCATTGCGAAATAGACTCTGACAGGACTTTGCAATCATTTCAACGGAAACAGACAGTGGCTCGGAATAAATGCTATGTGTGGTATACACACAGACTCCCCAATACACATCCAGTCATTATGTCCGCCTCTATGGCATATCTGTGTAGAGCACGAACTCAGAGTCATGTCCCGTTGCACAGTTTTTGGAGCACTCATGTTTCGTAACATGAAATTTGTTACTGCTATAAATTGCAGCATCATTGGTGCTCCTACTTTAAGTTTTTACTCATGAGCAGGCAGTCCAGGAGAAATAATTTCAGAGTCAAGAAATTCAATTAGATAAAGAACTGCTTCTTCATCACTATCCAATCTCTTTACTGACTTGTAAGTTCTTTCCTCGGTATGATATAGCGTAAGAACTTGTTTGTTGATTTCTCCTGCCTGTTCATATTAAGGGCTCAGAATTGCTCGTTTACAAAACATTTATTCTCAATAGATAGTACATCCTCAACTCTGTGAAACACCATTTGAATGATGTCAAATACGCAATATATTCATATGCTCAATTGAAATTAAAATCAACTAACAATACCTACTTGCCACACCTGTGTATTTTCAAAACAAACTTGTCTGTGAAGTTAGGAAAATACAGCTAAAAGCCCCATAACTTCGCTTCTGTACTGAATTAATAATCTATTTAGAGCCCATATTTTAAGTTAGGCACACACAAATCCAGTGTCAATGTTTCAGCTCGCTATGTCTTATGGTGGCTGAGTTTACTTGTGACAAACATTTTTGCGTTAAACGTCCATAACTTCACTTCTACGTTGAATTTCCAATCAATTCATAGCCTATATTTTAAGTTAGACCTACACAAATCTACTGTAAAAGTTTCAGCTTTATATGTCTTATGGTAGCTGAGTTTACCTGTGACAAAGTTTTGCGGACAAACCGACAAACCGACAAACCGACAAACCGACAAACCGACAAACCGACAAACCGACAAACCGACAAACCGACAAACCGACAAACCGACAAACCGACAAACCGACAAACCGACAGAAATTTTTCTAAGGGTGGATTCGGTTTCTCCAATGTATGAAACGTAAAGAAAACTTGAAATGAGTCAGTTCTAAGCAATGTACAGACAAAATCATTATTTTATTTATAAAGATTAACGTCCAAACCAGAGTAAGAAATCAGAAAAAAGACTAAGTTATTTTCACCAAAACAAGCGCAAGAGAGGTATTTTAAAGGGCGTAAAATGCAGGAATTTCTGAACTCTTTAGTTCGGGAAGAAATAAGTAATAAACTATCTGCAAGCTGTCAACCCTCGTAGATAAAGCTATCAATCACCCTTTACAATGCTGAGTTGAGCTGAAATAAACTATTACTAATATTTATACAATTTGATCCATTCAATTTAATCAAGGAGAATTCCATAATATTTGTAACAGTGATTTTAGCAATCATTTGAGCACCTGTTATTATTTATATGAAAGTATAAGGCCCTACTTTGTTCTACCCTAGTTACGTTGCATTGGTGTTGTTTGACACGTGTTATAGTGGTTTACTATTTTGGCCAATATACATTTTATGACAAATTTTATATGGGACTAGACGACCCGTGACCCCTTGTGTTACTCAGTGTTAAGAAATACTAGCAACAGTTAATAACATAAATTCACTGAATGGATAGACAAGAATTCTTGTTTTTTGTCATTAAGTCATGAAAACAAATATTCCTATATGACCGAAGTTTTGATATAGAATTCTTATCATGATTCAAGATATACACACAAAAACAAAAAAAAAATTTAAAGGTGAAAAAATGCATTTATTTTATGACATGAATTCAAGTCATATACATAATCAATCATATCTAAAACAAACAAAATCTGCAAATTGAGATATTACATTTATTTACCCAACATAAAATAATATGAATGAAAGGAATATTACCTTAGAATATTCGTATTTAAGCTGATATTTTAAGTGTTCAAGTTTGATTTCCTAAAATTATTCATTTTAAACTGATGTATATTCTGATGTAATAGTTTATTATACTCGTATACCATATACTTTCGGAATTTCATACATCTCTTCAATGCTTAAGTTCCAAATACAATTGTTAAATCAAAACATGGCTTTGAAAACTTTTTTGAACCTGGAAAACTGACCATTTCTTGATAAATAAAATTTGTTTTATACATACGTATACCAAGAATTAACAGTAAATACATGAAATAAAAAAAATCATCGTATAAACAACAATACGTTTCCAAAAATGGGACTTAGATATTTCGGAGAAAAACTTGTCAGGTTTATTCTATAATCATCTCGAGTCATTAATTTTACTTATGTTGAGAGAATTTATTTTTCATTCTTCTTTCTTTTTAATGCCATTATTTGTAAAGTAATATATTACTCATTGTTTTCTTTAATATTTATTTTAATAATTCGTCATAAACTGGAATTAACAGGTATTCCAATTTTCACCTGTGTGCAAACATTTAAACAAGAACATCAGAGTTTTATAAGTACGAGGGCTATTCACAAAGTAGATTACGTTTTTGTCTAGCGTTGCAAGGGGTGCAGCTATCGCGGTCATCTTGGTGTGTGAGTGTTCGCCAGCTCAGTCGGCATCTAACCGTGCAAGGGAAAAGGGACAAGTGTCGCTCTTTCCGTTGCTGCAGGCTTTTGTAATGTGCGCCGCCATTGAAAACTCCGCCAGTGGTGCGGTCAGTAATAAGGTTTTTGTGGGCAAAAAAACTTAAACCTATAGAAATTTATCGCCAACTGTGTGAAGTTTACGGGAACAACGTGATCAGTGAAGGTGGTGTTCGCCAATGGTACATACGTTTCAAGAATGGACGAAGTAATGTCCACGATGAAGAGAAGAGTGGGCGGACAAGCATTGTGACCGATGAACTGGTGGAAAAGATCAATGAAAAAATTAGAGAAAACCGTCGTTTCACAATAACCGAACTTTCCTTCAGTTTTCCGCAAATTTCACGCACTTTTTTGTACGAGATTGTTTCTCAAAAGTTAGGTTACCGTAAGTTTTGTGCCAGGTGGGTACCAAAACTTCTGACAGACCATCACAAGGGTCAGCGAATGGCTGTCTCTTTGTCATTTTTGGAGGCCTACGAGTACCACAGTGATTCATTCCTTGATCGAATCGTAACGGGAGACGAGACTTGGGTCGTTGACGACGACTCTCTCCGCGTGGCCGTGACTGACTGGCTCAACACTCAGGCGGCGGATTTCTATGAGGAAGGAATTTCCAAGCTTGTTCATCGCTACGATAAATGTCTTAACTTGTTTGGCGATTATGTAGAAAAATAAGTATTTTAGCTGCTCTTTCAAATGTATATAATAAAAACATTTTCCTGTACATAGTTTTTTTTTAATTCCAAAACGTACGTAATCTACTTTGTGAATAGCCCTCGTATATAGATTTAATAAATACTACTGCACACCAGTACATTGGTGTAAAGTATAATTATAATTAGAAAAAGTTATATTTAATCAAGTTTTCTAACAAGCTAAGGAAGATGGTCAAAACTGATGATACGGTAAAACTATGACAATTGACATTAAACGGGATTCTGTTAAATCATTGAAGAACGTTTTTTTAGCAAATTTGAAGCTTTGTCGAGCAGACTGTTAACTCCCGAAAAAACAATGTCTAAAGACAGATATCTTAACATTTCTTAAAATGGGAAGAATAAAAATGGACATACTTAAGTACACTACTTAAATACGAGTGTATTTGTTTTACGTGTGCGTGTTTTTTACAAACACACACAACACACACACACACACACACACACACACACACACACAAATGGGATATATATCATCGATAATAAACTATAATAAATATGATAATTTGCCTAGTCAATGGTGATCAGTAAATGTTTTTTATTTGTAATGTGGTTTATTTAGCTTTCATGAGTTTATATATTATATATATATATATGTACAAATAAAAAAGGATAGATCGGGATGCAGTCAGTTTCTTCCACTTTCAATTCAAACTCTCATTGCCGACGTTTCGATTTTTCCAAAGGCACAAGTAGGAAAAACCGTTAACCGTTAACAATTAACGGTTTTTCATTAATTTGAATAGTTTAACCTTCAATACTAGTTTATTAATGTAATTGTAATAGTTCCTTCAATTTCCAATATTCCTACTTGTGCCTTTGGAAAAAGATTTGAAATAAAATCGAAACGTCGGCAATGAGAGTTTGAATTGAAAGTGGAAGAAACTGACCGCATCCCGATCTATCCTTTTTTAGTTGTATATCTGTCACACGGTCGAGAATTTATTAGTGTTTATATATATATATATATATATATATATATAGGTGTGTTCTCTAATCGGGGTTCGGTCAATTTTCCAGGATAAGAAATCAAACTCTCGTTGCCAACGTTTCGGTTTTATTTAAAACCTTTTTCATAGGCACTTTCTCATACACTCTTCTTATATCCACATAAAATCCCATATTTCTTCTTATATAAACCCAAATATATATATAACAGATTAAATAATATATCCACCGTTTGATAGAATAAGTGTGTTCTCTAATGTATATATATATATATATATATGTGCGTGTGTGTGTGTGTGTGAGTGCATCTGTTTAATTCTTAATGATGCATTTAAAAGAAAGATCCACTTATTTATTTTTAAATAAATACTTTATTACACATATGAATATATTTATTGGTTGAATATTAATTGAATAGGTTGGTCAGAGGTCCTTTCACTCTATTATTTAATTATGTTTCTGATTGGGTTTTTGAACTTCTATAATGATATAATTTATTTTATGGTCACTTATCACATAGTTCATGGAAGACGATAACTAAGAAGCATTGCTATAATTTATCTTTTGGCATTGAAAGGTATTTCCTGTTCTTGAAATATCTTCCTTAAACGTTTAATTTTGTTCTTCACACCTTGCCATTTAACTAGTTCCAGAAATAGTTGCCAGCAGTGTGGCATGTATTTATATTTTTATCTATCAAGATATTTAGATGTTTATCCTTGTCTACAAAACTAACGAAAACATTACCAGGTGATGGCAGGGTATCTATTTTTAAGACGCTTTTTAAAAATAAACGTTCTTAAAGTGGTAGTGCAACTCTATTTTTGTACTTTTCATTACTGGTATTTAGCACTGTTCTTTTAGGAGTTCTTGTGTTTATTTTCCCACGCACTTCACTTTGTCCAAAGACCAGATGTTTAAATAAAAGACCTTAAAAAGGGGAGAGTCGAAGATCTTTTCATAGAATATTTCTGCATTCCTATTAAGAGAATCATCCGAATGTCAAGGTATAATACCAATAAGAAAATAAAACGAAGCTTTGGAGGCTTCCTGTCAAGTTGTCAGTTGTCACACACGCCCTCTGTCCATAATAACAGAAATATCACACACTCTAAGAAAACTGGTCTTCAGGGGCAAAAGAGTTGGCAAAACAATTTTGTCAAGTATCCGCTTTCAACGCTCCTGAAGGTAGTTTTGTTGCCATTGAAAGCAAGAGAGTAATTGTTTTTTTTCTTTTATGTTAAGGCATCACTATTTTCATAACAATTGTCTTGTTTGTATCAATTTGAAAGTATATATATTTACAATACACCAGAATAATCAACAAAGTAAAGGGGAAAATATATATTGAATTGACCAAATTTGAAGAAATAGAAGGACAAATAATACTATATACAGGTAGATAGAGAAATGAGACTAAGATCTTTCGACCAAGTAAAGATCCTTGAGAATTATGAAGTGAAAAGAACTTTGAAAAAGACTGTTACTCGATTAAAAGATCTTAGTTCCATTTCTGAATTTCACACAGACACACACACACACACACACACACACACACACACACACACACACACACACACACACACACACATAGAAAGGAAAATGGAAAATGCAAAGACTTTCTAATACAAATTGTATCATTTCGCGAAAGCCTACTTTTGCTTTTCATTATAGTATGATATATGAATATATATAAAATTTGTTTTAAAGTTCTTATATACTGAATAGGGATGAGAAAACGTAAACATTGTTGGCATGGGTTAAAAAAAACAGTGAATAAATTAAGTCTTCTAAAAGATTTATTTCGATTACTGTCAAAGTTATTTATGTCATCAAAGGTGTGTCTCGCTAAATACATTACCGAGAAAATTAATTGCTTTTGTAATTTTGAGTTTCTCATGATTTGGCAAAGTCGTTGAAGTTTCTTTTACAACACCGGTGCTATTTCGTCAGATTTCAATCTTCTGACAGTTAAGTAGTTTTCATGAACTGTAAACTCATAAAGCTAATTCACATTACACTGAAATGTTTTTGCTTCAGAAGCAATAAATATGCTAAGTTACTAATTTTATAAGAACATTACTTACAAGTTTTCTAAAATCTTCTATAAATGGAACCCAACATTTATAACTCTTCCCACATGAACTCAACGGCATTTTCCATATTGAGAATACATCAATATATTTAAGAATAATTAATGAAGGTGATATAAAATCAATTAAGGAAAGTAAACCATTATTATTCTATAAACCATTTAAATTCTATTTTTTTATTTTTCTTTCTTTTAAATAATATTGCATAGAAATATTATTAATAATATTAAAACAGTCCCATAATTTATTTGAAATGTTTTGATAATAAGTAGCTGCAGAGTTATTCAAAATGCATCCTGCTAGTTTTTTAAGAAGAGCCAGTGCTGAAGGGTTTCTTTCTTCTGCGTTAAACTCGTCAGCAGCATCGGCAAATATTTCAAAGAAATATCTTTGGTGAGAATGGCTGTTCGGTCAAACTAAATCTAAGGTCATCACCATTGCCATGGAAACTAACTTTTGCAATTTCGCTACTTCCAGTTTTGCCTAGGTAAAAATCTTATATATACATTGTATCTTAGAACACATAAAATATGTAATACTAATTTATGCCACCCAATCCTCGAAAAATTTTCTATAAGAAAAAAAATGATTAACCTGTTTTTCCGACTCCTGGTGCTCCCAGAACAGCTACTTTTATTTCAGTCAGGGATGACTTCTTACGTCTGATTTTTTGTATGGCATTCGATGTCATTTCTCCCACTAATGTTATTAGATTTAAGGGGATTCATTACTCTCCATCAATCTGAAACAACCAATTTTCTGGGAATAGTTTAAAACGGAATATTGTAAGTGTAAGCAATAGAAATTAATAATAAATTATTTGTATGTGATAAAAATCATTATTGAACAAATATATTAAAAAATCATCATTGAAGTGGCTTCACCACTTGTTCAGGCTCCGCTGTAGACACATCAAAATCAAATGGATTGAATATCCAATCTGGGAGACTCATTGTGAGGTTATACTGGAACCGGTGTTTCAGGCCACTGAAACAACAGTCAAATGGGTGGCATATAACTCGATATTTTCGTTCCTCACGCTTTCGGATATATTCCGAAACTGTGTTTTTTGTTGTTCACCCATCAACGTGAGTTACCGAATCACCCACGTTGGCGACCACTGATTGAAACTATAAACAATACAATTAGTTATTTATTTAGGAAATCGTCCGACTTTGTCTGCTTACGTCTTTTTGCAGCAAATTATTTATAACGGACTCGTATTCACAATGAAGTCCAAATTCAGAAGTTCTATTTGGCACTCCAAGTCGTATCACGCTAAAAGCTTTCCACATTTCCTTATTGTCGCTTGGTTTTTCAGTAACAATGTCCTCTATTGTTGCAGCTATAGTGGTACACGAGAAACCTCTTCATGAAACAGTTTTGAATTGTTTTTTTCCGAAACATGCTTCCGAGTCATCTTTCCAGGCATTTGTAACCTGTGTTGACCTTTATACGCACCAAGCCATATTTCAGGCCATATCGTTTTTAAATCAAGTCAGGTTGTCTTTTTACGATTTGCCCTTTAGCCGTCCCATGTTCACATGGCGACGCCCAAGGTGGACCACGCGGAGGCGGAGAACTCGATACTATTCGCGCAACAGTATATTTACATCGCGAAACGGTTACACTGGGTACGAATGATATTTCAGAGCAAAAGGATGATCCAATGTAACATAACTAGGTCAGACTTTGTCTTATACATTATACATTTTACTTTTTTTTTGTTTTTTACATTAAACTATAGAGGCATTTGTAACCACATTTTCAAAGCTAATTCGATTTCATTGTCTTTTCCAGTCCCTCCTCTTTTACACATCAAATTTTGGATATTTTTGATGTCCATCTAGAGTCTTGTGTCACTTTTGAAAATTTTGAATAGAAGCGGTTGGGATATTTACAGTATAAGCAAACTCATGTTGCCCCATCTTAGGCAGCTTATCATAGGCCTCTAAAATTGCAGCTTTTTCATTGATGTTAAATCTCTGCGTTTCTTCATCTTGAGGGGGTAAGACAATCAATGAAAACAAAAAAGTCACTGTCACGGAGCCTTTGATCTATGCGTCAGATAGCTTGTCACAACTGGCAATCTGTTATATTAACTGAAACTGAGTGATTTGGGCGACAGTTAAAAAAACAGAAAACTGAAGGCTTGCTTTTTCAGAGATAAAATCGGGATTCTTAGAACAATAACTTCTCCCTGCGCAATTTCTGCCAGTCAAAAATAACAATTTCTGACTGGGCATTTACGCTGGAACTGAACTCAACGAAAAAACTCCCCAGGTTAGGACAAAAATTGATAACAATAACCAATGTTCTGTAATACTAAATAATATTGTTATCTTGTTGTTATTATTATTATTGTTATATTGTTATCTGTTATACTAAATAATACTGCATATCATATATTTAACTGTATATCATTATTTAACCAATATAAGCAATATATTTGCAATGCATATTGTATGTTGAGGCGGGGATCAGGAATTCCGATAATATTAACCAATTGATAACATTATCCGTCATTACATTAAGCGGCGTCCACTGTACCACAGAGGTTAGCAAAGATAATGTTATTATAACTTCGTCCTACCTCGCATCTTATTCGTAGAACAAGAAACCGGTTGGATGACTCTACAAACAAGATAAGGTTTCTTGTTCGTAGAGTCGTCATTTTACAACACCAAAAGTTTAAGGTGTATAATAAGAAATTGTTAATTAAATAAATAATAAACAAATGTTGCTCAATAGTTGTTCAATCAAATTCTCGATATCTTAAAAATCAAATTCTATTTTCAAGGGTATTTATCATGGTACACAAAGAGAGCGTTGTATTCAGATTGGCTACAACTTGTAGCCTAAGTGAAGTTTTGACTGACAATGTCTATGTTGGTTCAGTCTGCTGAGTAGATCTCATGTGCAGTGTAACCATTGACTTCTGTTTACACTTCACGCTTCACATTTGACGGCTAAGTTCAGTAGTGGTCTATTTTTATTACTCGCTCGCAAACAGTTTTGGAGTACATCCAAAATTAGAGCGTAGAATGGTTGAATTAGTCACAGAGTGAGTAATATGATGTGTATTTAAAATACACTTCAATTATCGTTCAGTATTAAGTGAGTGTAAATGCTTGCTTCTGTTTGTTTAGTCAGAAGTGGCAAACAGGGTCTTATTGGAGTAGTTTTATGTTAATGATAATTATTTAAAAGAAAATTTAAAAGTAAACAATTTTCAAGTTGTCAATTGAATTAGAAAACTAAATTTTAATATATTATTATATGAATTAAGAAATTAACTTTGTCGTACAGATTTTGTTAGAACACATTTTCTCATTACCACCACCAAGTCCTTTACTACATTCTAATTATACCTTATTTGGGACATTCAGACCAAAATAAAATAAAACAAACTACCTTCCACCCTCTAGATCAAAGTTGAATTTCAACTGGTAAGACATACAGCCACTCTATAAATTCGTCACTAGCATATTAGGACCGAAGATGATGAGTTTCACTGGGAAATACGATACGAAATTCTCTGAAGATATAACAGTTTCTTAGACCAAAACCCTTGGGAACTTTTTTTTTCAAAAATTAAACTATTTTTTTATATAACTTAATACTCATAGGGTTACACCTTTTGTGATGTTCAAGTTGCAGAAGTATGGTTTATTTATATCCTATTGGTGCTGATTAATCATGGACAAGACACATTACCAGGAGCTCAGCGGCACGGGATGTCATCCATCCATTCAACCCAGTTTTGCTTAACTTCGGTGATTAGTAGAGGCAGGTGTTTTCAAATTCAACATGGTTATAGTCAATATAAGGAATCAAGCTATTAATTAAAACATGAAGAAATCGAGAGCCTGAAAGGGTATTGAAGCCCAGACCCACCATTCCAGAGGTGAGTTCGTTGCTACTGGGCTAACCTGGTCCCTGTCGTGAGACATAACTGCTAATTGAACTTTTAAAATTTTGAAAATTAAGAAAAATTTTTTTGAAAATATTGAAATTAAAAAAAAATTCAATATAAAGAAATGAAAATTTCAATTTTTTAAAATGGTTTTTGAGTAAATGTGTTGTGGAATGTAATAGCCAACTAATATGTGCATTATATACGAGGTGTGTAAATAAAGTAGTGAGACTGGCAACGTCCCTTTCGATCTGGCAACGCTGGAGACGCGTGGCCTTGAGTAGCGTCAGGTGCACGTGTGATGCGCCTTCAGTATGAATCTGAACTCGCCACAGTCATTTGTTTGTCCGTAGCGTTGGTTTTCGTGAAATGGTTTTTTCTTGAGCGTTTTAAAAATGAGTGACCTCAAAGTTGAGCAGCGGTGTGCAATCAAATTTTGCTTCAGACTTGGACATAATGCAACCGAAACTTTTGAAAAACTTCAGGAGGCCTATGGAGAACGTGTTTTATCAAGGGCACAGGTTTTTCGGTGGTTTAAGGAATTTTCAGAAGGAAGAGAGTCGAATGAAGATGAACCACGAAGCGGAAGGCCTTCAAGTGCAAACACCGATGAAAATGTCAACAGAGTACGGAACCTTGTGCGTTCAGATCGACGCTTGACAGTCAGAATGATCGGGGAACAGTTGAAAGACTTCGAAAAAGAGTCCTTCGTGTGCGGCCAAACATCAAAGACAAGTGGGTGTTGCATCACCACAACGCGCCCTGTCACACTGCCATCTCAATAAACGAGTTTTTGGCCAGTAAAAACATTCCTGTTGCTCCTCAGCCTCCTTATTCACCAGACTTGAGTCCTTGTGACTTTTTCCTCTTCCCGAGATTGAAAAATCACCTCAAGGGAACTCATTTCGGGACACTACAAAACATACAAACTGCTGTAACCGACCAGCTGAAGGCCATTCCAGAATCCGAGTTCCAGCAATGCTACAATGATTGGAAGGACCGTCTCCAGCGCTGTGTGGCTTCCGAAGGGAACTATTTTGAAGGTGACAATATCACATTGTAATTATATTTGAATAGAAAATTTAAAAAAAAATCAGTCTCACTACTTTATTTACACACCTCGTATTCCTATATAAATCGTATATTCAATTCAGAGTCGTAACTTTGTGGTCTTGCAGTAGTCTCAGTCGACTGATAATGTCACCGGTCCATTACTGAGAGCACTTACTCAATAAACCAGAATCTTTAACACCTTGATATATACTTGCATATTGTTAATACCACTGAGGTTAGTATGATTTATATTAGAAATAGGAAAAACCGGCATACCTCGTAAGATGATCCTGGAGTTGGAGCGCTTTCGGACGTTGTCCATCTTCGATCATAACAAACCTACTCTGTACTCTGTATTCTACCTCTGTAGTAGATCCAACTCCAGGATCATCATCTATTTCTAATATAAAACCTTGATATATCCCTTCAAAAACATACGAACCATATTTACAGAACTAAAAAAAAAAATAAATAAAAATAATTGATGGATGGATGAGTGGAAGGCTAAATTATTTTTGGATAATTTATTTGAGATATAATAATATTTTATGTTGAACCATAGTTCTGCTATCAGTTATGTAGTATTTACGTATATTGAGAAAAACAATTGTATTGTAGATAAAAAAACATAGGGAGAATAAAGCATAATATTTTCATGAAACTTCGCTTACGTAAAAACTCCTTTCTTTCCTAACTTGCATAAATATCACACAACCGTAGAGCTATAATTATGAAAATAATAATAGTAAGCATATTCTATTTTCGAACAAAAATATGGATGTTGTATAATCTTTTAAAATTAATATCAAATGGACAAAAAGAAATAGACGAATTTGTGTATAATTCTTACTCGAGGCAAACGCTACTTTCTCGCATACTTCTAGTTATATTATAACATACCTATATAACGCAGAAGTGATACGTTTAAACCTTCAACCATTTTAATGAATTTACAAAAATATCTTTACTGCCATCAAGTGTTTCTCCGATCCTTTGCAATGTTTGTCAAACATTTAAAAAATAAATTGTTTCAGTACTGTTCAGAATTTTTTAAATCTTAATTTTTTTCAAAAACACTTGGTTAAATACATTTTAAGAAACACTACTTTTTGAATAAAATAAATGGAAACAAATTTAACAATGAAACGCAGTAGAAAATTAGTAGTTGCCTTTGTTAGCATTGTACCTTTCTGTCCTATGAATTAAAATTTAACATTTTCACCAGACCATACTGATATTGAAAAGATAATAAATATGGTACTTCACCCAATACTCTCTCCATGATTTGATATGATATTTTCCTAATAATGTATTATTATTGTTATTTAACTGCTAACTTCCGTTTTTATAGTCAAACATTGCTACTTTTAGTGGGTTAGAAACTTTTAAAAACCTGTTTAAACTGACATCAGAGGGACAAGTTTAGCTCAGTAGGCAACGTGCTTGCCTCTGGACTGGAATGTCCGGCGTTCAATACCCATTCTGTCCCTCGATTTACTCACACGGGAGGTGAATAAACAGAGCCCGTCGTTTCTCAGAGAGACCCAAGCCATCGGTCCCAAGCCTCTACGATGTCGGTTACTTGTTAAAGATCCTACTCTAAATACTAAATTGAGTCAGGTAAAATTTACTACTATCAATGTAGTAGAATGTTCATTGTGTGGTATCAGAAAGAGCCAATGTTGATGACGGCTCATGTGTGTTCCCTAGTGGGATTTACCTCACTTAACCCTAGCAAAACCTTCACAGATATCATCAAAAATGCATTCAAGGAACCTTCAAGTATTTATATTAGTCGATATATTCTTGTTTGTTTTGTAATATTACTATACATCTTACAGAACAGTAGGTTCAGGCCTGGTCTAGTTGATTGCCATATATACTGAACATGAGTGTCAAATTTTGGTATTGACCAACAGAAATCTTGGAAAGAAACATGCCCAATGAACCTTGAATAATGTCGGATATTTGTACTTTTAAACATTTCTTTTTAATAAAATTGTGTAAGACAAAATACAATTTAGTACAACTAACATTGGCTCCTATCAAAATAACAAAAGAGCTTTACACTTGGCATTTAAAGCAGCACAGAAAACAAATAGATAATTTTAGATTGTAAATATGAGTGATTCCTTATTAATCTTAGATAGTAAATATGAATGATTTAATAGAAGCAAAATAAATTGTTCGTCATTTGTTAATAACAAACTGGTTGTCGAGACATTATAAAAACTGTCATAACAACGCTTCAAATGCTTTACTTTTCGAAGTGCTGATTTATATTCCAGTTGATGCTTCTATATATAGTTGTTATAGTTAGTTCCCTGCTGAGTGCCTTAAACTTTATGGTGTTGTTTTTAGTCACTGTTTGGAATGTCGGTTTTGCACATGTGCTATATTTAGATGAATGTACCTTAATTTTCTCATCTTACACATAACTGGTAAGATCAACATAAAAAATGTAGAAGGCTCAAACTTTACTTGAATATTAAAGTAATCTAATATAGATATTTATAGTTAGTTCTGTGAGTGTTAACTAGTTTGTTATTATTTTTAATACATATATTTAGTGATGACTTTCAATACCAAACCATGATAAAATTCTATCATTTTAAGTAATGAATAAGATATTTTAAATTCTAATTGTATTTATATATTTAAAATATCATAGATATGATCTCATATTCATGTATTTTATCTTTGCTCCAATAAATCTAAGAATTCAATCTTATTCATATATTTCAAAATATTAAATAGTGATCTAGAGAATTGTATAAGAATATCTTAAAAAATAATACATAGCATAATTTTATTAGTTGTATACTCCGTGTTATACAAAGATCTATTTTATTATAAAGTTTAGGTTTGTGTACGTTTCAAAGCCAAATATATATACATTCATCTGAATTTTATCAGGAATTAATCTTTACATATTTTGTAATAAAGAATAACTAATAACACAGAATCATCAGTTTTATTTCATCAAATTCTAAATTATTTTTATCCCTTTAATGACAGGAATGTAAAATTAAGCATTGTTTTGAGCTAACAAAATGCTCAAAAACATTTGATCTATACGAATCCACCTTCATTGTTGTGTTTCACTTTCAGTGAGATGTATGCTCCTTTAACTGGTTCTTTGTTAAAAGGAAAAGAATTCTTTCCATATCATTTTAACGGAATTTAATATATTTTTTGAAGGTCCTACTTACCGGTATTACAAATATTTCGATCTTTACCGATTATTAATTGAGTCCATCTCCTTGATCTATAAAGCTTCTAGGATGTATCCCAGCTATAATATGATTGCACTGCAGAATGGTCTAACCGCATACCAACATCGTCCTGGTTAGCCTCCTCTTATGATTTTTTTTCCAGAATAGAGATGAAGGGTTGGTGGCATTGACGCTCTCGTAGTCATCAACCCGATATACTCATGATCAGATTCATACAGTTTCCTGTTTAACAAGTACACTGGTACACCAATTCCAGTAAAGTAAAGAGTTATCACTCTGAGGTCTTTCGTATTACACTTCGACATACGAATTTAAATAGTAAATAAGGAGAAACAGATTACGTAATTTGGTTTAAAGTATTGTGGATATTGGTAACATTGACTGTGTTGTATATATATATATATATATATATATATATATAAAATTAAAGTTTATCGGGACTCGGTCAGTTCTTCAGGTTCAAATTAAACTCTCATTGCCAACGTTTCGGTCTTTATTTAAAACCTTTTTCATAGGCAGAAGTATAAAAAAAGTTTTAAATAAAGACCGAAACGTTGGCAATGAGAGTTTAATTTGAAGCTGAAAAACTGACCGAGTCCCGATAAACTTTAGTTTTGTTTCTATTCCGCGGTCGATACTTATATATATATATATATATATATTATATTACTTTAAAAAAAGAAAGAATACGATTAAAAACTAGATACTAGAACTCATTTTTAATATTTCGACCTTGTTAAGGGTCCTCCTCAGGAAAAGAAGTGTTATGGCGATAAGATGAAAACCAAACATACACATACAACACTACAACATTCAACATAAATATCATTATTTATGTCCTATTAAAGGTAATAATATTGTGTTGTAATTTATTTAGACGATGATTCCATGATCTAATTCACTTAGCTGCTGTTGTGACTTAGGTTTATAAGAGTTAAAGCCGCAATCCCCCAGTCTATCAGCTAGCAGACCTAGTCATAAAGTGCAGTGTTCGCAACAGACAGTCCCTGGGGATACTTTTTTTTTAAATTAAGCTATGATTTTGTAGGCTGATCAGAATTGATTATATTGAGACGATTTTGCGAATGAATTTTTTATGAGAAAAAACGTAATGTTAGATTCAATTGTATAATGCCACAGAATGTGCAAAAAGATTTTGGTTTGTAAACAAAATACTATTAGTGAATATAATTTTAAGGTAGAAAAATAAATATAACTTATTTAATAATGTTATAATTAAACAAATATGAAGAATTATATAAAAAAAATTCTTTAATTCAAGCATTTTTTATCGTAACAAGAAATACATAAATGAAAAGTTTTCTAAATTTGTTTTCAGTATTAGTAGCATTATTGTTTAAGAATTAATATTAAAAAGGAGATTACGAGCGAATTTGCAAGAATGCTATATGATTACAAAGAAGAAGTTTATTTATATAATTGACCTCGTGGCGAGCTCCACCTGGCACTCGTCTGTCTGGGACTCCGACAGTTTACGGCTAGTATCAATTCACTTCCTCACTTGTTTGTTTCTAATCATTGTATTCACTTGTTGGCACTCTCAGATTAAGAAATCCTCTTTAACACAACTAAAATACACAATTCCTATCTGTTTTACAGAAAACTAAATTTATTTCTGCTTAGTTTTTGGTTTAAGTACAAAGAATATTTAGCACTTTTTTTGCAATAAAATAACTTCAAATAAAGTTACTAAGCCTTAACGAATTAAAATTACATTTAATGAATAAAATTTGTAAAAAAAAAAAGGTGAGCATATGGTGTGAACTTGGTTAAGGTAATCAGTGTCAAGGTCATAACGAAGAGTGATCGTTTTGTGGAAAAGTGAAAATGGGAACGCGGTTTAAAGTAAAAACATCGTGATTAGTATGTTTCTCACATCCAATGACGACAGTGGCTTAAAATTCTACACACTGTATCAAGTTGTAGAAATACTTTACTTGTTTGTAAACACTGCTTGCAGTGGCAGTCCGCTCTTATTAGTCAGATGTGGCAAACACCTTTTTCAAGACTTCTCTTGGGGGGGTTTGTGGGACAGTTGCGTCCTTGGGTCGAGATCCGCGCGTGGTAGGTCTGCTCAGCGCGCCCTGGTCTATGCGATTATCCGTCCTTTTAGCCTCGTGCGTATATTACCTTTCTTTTTCAAGACTTTTTTCTCATTGTAGTGACACAAGAGAGGTTTTAGCTGCTCCCTTGGGGTTCTCCATCTTGAGCTGGTGTCCGCCAGTAGAAATCACTGAACTCACTACTATATTTCGATGTCCTCGTCATCAGGAATAGATGTGAGTTCAGTGATTTCTTTTCTGTGTGTTCTTTTAAAAATTCTAGTTTATTCAGTTCGAAGAATCGTTCATCAATGAAGTATATATATATATCATATATATAGAAGATTTCACATAAACACGTGAACAACAATCAATGATCAAACCACATAGAAATGGAAAACATAGACTTTCACCGTAACAATTCGGTCTTCGTCAAGAATAATAGTTCAGTTGGTTTTTGACTCTGACGAGACCGCTTGTTCGGTTGAAAGATTCTTAGTCTTGTTTTCCAAAATTTCTTATTGTGGTTTGATCATTATATATATATATATATGAAGATTTCACATAAACACGTGAAATAACAATCAATGATCAAACCACAATATGAAATGGGAAAACAAGACAAACCTGACTCAGTTGGATTTTGACTCTGACGAAGACCGCTTGTTACGGTTGAAAGATTTTAGTCTTGTTTTCCTATTTCATATTGTGGTTTGGTCATTGATATATATATATCAATTAGATGAAACGATTCTTCGAACTGAATAAACTAGAATTTTCAAAAGAATATATATATATATATATACATATCTGTGTGAGTATCTGTGTGTTTCATTGTTTACATTTAAAATAGATGGATTTGAAATTTTTGTCAGTTTAATGTGGTCTTGGATACTGAACTTTTTACATTTTTTTAAAACTTTGTCAATACATAAATAAAACATACCCCTACTGAGTTCAATTAGACCACGTCCATACACATGGGTAATACACCAGTTCCCACTAAATGACTTAAGCACTCTGGGATGAAGCTCCCAGTTAGATCAGAGATGAGTCGCTGGCGCCCTCGGTAATGGACTCATCATTGGTTAATTAGAACCGAATCAAAAATGAGCCTCATTTTTATAACTTAGCTAGTACATAAGGTATGAAACTTATAACTATGGTGCTAGATAAAAAAAATTAAAAATTAATTACATTTAACAATTTTGTTTATCAATATTAAAAAAATTAACTTGTTCTCAAGTAGTTTTAAATGATATGAATTGAAAAAAATTTAAAATTAATCGGTCAAGGTTTGAATTATTTTTAGTTGGTAAATTCAGAGCAAGCATCATTCTTGTGAAATGATTTCAAGATGAAGACATTTTGCTAGAAATCGTATTTCATTCTCGGGAAGTCACGCGATGTAGTAAAATTTAATGATTTAGGTTAATGTTAATTTATTAAAATGATACTATATTTACTATGAAAGATGTCAACGTTCGTTACTGCTATAAATAGCTGTAATGTTTATTGTCAGTGGAAATTCCATTGGTGCTCTGTATCATTGATAAAACTCTGTATTGGTGAGAATTATTTCGAATGCAATAATTCAAATTATTCAAATTTAATTTGAATTTAATTTATTTAACTTGAATTTAATTCAAATATTCAAATTTGAAATTTGTATGAATTTTAATTTGAATTTTTTGAATAATATTCGAAATATTATCACTATTTCCAAATATTATCACTTGGCGGTGACAAGTCTTTCACATGACTACTCTTGCTATCATCTGCATTTTATTTCCAATAGCTGATCATAGCAAACATGAATTGTGCTTGAATTGCTTGAAATTCAAGCATTAACTACATGATGAGGATGCTTAAGTCTTAAACTATATTGTTCTAGATGAACATAGGTTAGGTTAAGTTAGGTTTCTGTGTCCTATGTGTGGAGACAAGACACACATGGGCCAAAACTGGCCCTTTCTGATCCACCTAATGAACATTCTATATTTAGAGTCCAAGTATATTTAGATATCTTTAACGGGTACCTAGGATCGTTCAGGTTCGAGATAGATGGTTTAACACTCGGAATATATCCAAAGCCTGAAGTTTTTAGATATTTTCACTTTCTATTTAAAAAATTCGAAGGTCAGAGGGAGAATTGAACCCATTATCCAGCACTTCAGAGGCGAACACAGAAGCCACTGGGCTTTCTGGGTACTGATCATAACCTAGACCTGATGATAGCTTAGTGTAATGGGATCATTTTTATGCTATATTTAGTATGAATGAATTCCATAGTTCATAATTCAACTTTAAGTTCTATTTTCTATAAATAAACGTGTATTTTTAATAAAAGTATTATTCCTAAAAAAAAATTCAAAATTTGAAATTCCATAATTTAATAACTGCTGTTAATAGACAAAACATATGAACAAGGGTGCTACTTTGAAACTAACTGGTTCAGGGTATATGAATGTGAGAAGACTCACTGACGTCATTTAGAAGGGTAATGAGCATGAATGCATTATGCATCTTATCACTTTCAGTTACCAGCTTAAGCAGTGACCACTTCTGACTACAAGTGACCTCAACTTTCACGGTTGTTTCCAGGATATCGTTAATAGGATTTCTTTTGAAGAGGCTAATAATGCATTTAGTACACTTGAAGAAGAGCTAACAAAAATGTTTTAATTAAAATCTTATTGCTTTAGTAAGTGCGAGTATGGGGTAATGCAATATTATTTCATGATGTAATTTTCTTTTTACTTTTTGATTTTTTTTATTTGTTTTTGCTTTTAATGAAATAATTTATTTAAAGTTGATTTAACTACAAACTTAATGAAGTTGATGCCAAATAATTAATTTGATAACGGATATACTGGTTTATTGAATGGAAGGTCGAAGTTGTCAAATCTTGAACTATAAGTCTCATTCATTCAAAACTCGATGTCAGGTCCAAGCTCACAGTTCCAAACCACATATATCAATTTAATCACTTTATTTAATTTCAATTTTCTGTAACCACAAATTTTGATAAAAAAAAACTTTGTAAAGTTAGTAAAGTAGAATCTAAAAAAATAACGAATTAAAAGTAACTATCAAGTTTGGAACTACTATTTTATAACTCAAAACAAACAGAATATCAGTTACTCTCATGTGCATAAATCTTCTTCAATCATTGCATGAATGGTGGGAAATATAAGAATGATATGCAATCATAACATCTGAACTGAAATTAGCAAAAATATTCAAAGAAACCAAAACAAAACATCAAGAAATTGAGGCATATGTACTTTGTTCAATTTATCAGAAGCTAAAATTCATAGGGTATATAAAGTTGAAAATCTGCCTTACTTTCATGAGATTACATTATTTAATTCAAAAAATGTAATTTTCCAATCAAAATTGCGATATTCATGTAAAAATTAGCAAGTGTTTTTGCTAATGAGATATCCTGTCACAAATGTATGTCAAAGGAAACAATCATACAGTTTATGTTAATTAAATTGTAGAATTACACAATTAAGGCATCTGGGATTTGTCGCGCCCTGATTTAAAAATACATCATTTACATTGAAAACATTTAACAGAGAGAAAATGAACACTATTTGAATATACATCTAAACACAACGAAACTCATGTTTCAAATAAAAATTTGATAAATGTGCATTAAGGTCAAAATTTAAAAATCCACTGCCTTTCGTCTTTAGGTATTTTTTTTTAGGGGCCAGGTTAGCCCAATGGCAACATGCTCGTCTCAGGACGGGTAGATCTGAGGATCAATACCCACCCTGGCTCTCGATTCATTATCGTGAGAGTAGAATAAATCTGAGCACATGGTCCCTCAGAGAGGACGATAAGTCGTCGGTTCCGAGCCTCTACGATGTCAGGTATTTGTCAAAGATCCCTACTCTAAATATACTTGAGTTAGGCACAGTTAAGACTCCCAGTGTAGTAGAATGTTCATAGTGTAGTCAGAAAGGGCCAATGTTTGTCCAGTATTCTCTTGTGTGACTAACGACCGTAACCTAGGTAATTTTTAAGTTCCTTTCAGGTAATATTATTTATTCTGTAATGTAATTGTATTATCCCTTTCACTATTGTTTTCATTTAACGGTACCAATTTGTTTTTTAAATATTCATTTAATTTGAAAAGGCAGTGTCAAATTACTAAGGAGTCTTCTCACCATGTAGTACATACACATAGCGCGCGCCATGCAGTACATACACATAGCGCGCAATGTAGGTCGGCAGTATACGTGGAAGATCAATACCCTTTCACCACATTCACGTAGAGGAAAGTGATATTGATCTCAATGTTGATTTTGTTCAAATTACTAAGGAGTCTTCTCACCATGTAGTACATACACATAGCGGAAAGCTCCATGTAGTACATACACATAGCGCGCCATGTAGGTCGGCAGCATACGTGGAAGATCAATACCCTTTCTCCACGCAGCGGAAAGTGATATTGTTCTCAAATTTGATTTTATTCCAGGTTTACTTCTTATTTAGCTCGTGGGTAGGTAGGACTCATTTCTTTAAAGAGTGCTAATTATGGTATACGGATTTTAAACGAAATTAAAATCAACTAACAATACCCATTTACTACAGTATTAGAAACCTAAAAATATCCGTATATTTTTTATTTTGGCTACATACCTGTATTCCTGTGTAGCTAGCAAAACACAGTTTAAAAGTCCGTAAATTCCATCTACGTTGAATTCCCATTTTATTCAAACCTTAGTCTTTACATTAGTTAGACATACAAAAATCTACTGTCAAAGTTTCAGCTCGCCATGACTCATGTTTGCTGAGTTTGCTTGTGACAAAATTTTTGGACAAACAGACAGAAATTCTCAGATTAGGTTTTTCTGTTGTTAAAAACGTAAAGATAACTTGAAATGAGTAGTCCTAAGCGATGTACAGACAAAACCTTCCTTTTATTTATATAGATTCATTATTCAGATAAAATTGGTTATAATTGTAAGAAATGATTATTTTACTGTCTCCGTATGGACCATTACAGATATTTAATACTTTAATTAACTTTGAATCATTGTTGGTAAAACTAGATTTCAACAAAATAGGTCGGTTTAAAAAAAAACTTAATTTGATTAAAGTGAAATGAATTTGAGTGTGACATGAGCAAAGTTTAAAAATCTGATTGAATTATTCAATAATATAAATCTGTTCCTGAGATAATGGTGTGTTTTAACCTGTTAAGAGTGAATAGAGAAAAAATACAAACATGTGTTTCCATTCATTGCCTTATACAGTGAGGAATAAGAGCAATGATTGACGGGAAGTAATGGAGAATATGGAGGAGCTCTTCTCAAAAAGATCAATCAACCCTCTAATCAAGTTCTGTTCAAAGAGAACTGACCATATTTAACAGCAGCAGACTAAGCCATGAGACATTTCGGTTTTGACTAGATAAAAGGTATATCAAAACTGCAGACATTGTTTGTCCTGGTTCAACCAAGTCAATGATCTATATCTTCAATGAATGTTTTAGAACAGAGTTTTCCGTTGTCTGGAAGAAGGCCAGATTTATTTTGATTCCAAAGCCAGTAAAAGACAATTGCTAAGGATTAGAGTGGTTCAGATTGTAATCATATCTGTTTATTGATGTTTTAACAACTTTTCATAGAGTTGACTTATCTTACATCTCCTAATGCAAAAAGATTGTTAAACAATTAGTTGCAAGGAATTTGCATTCAAGAATAAAACGTAATAGAGTTCAGATTAACTGAATCATTGAAAACTTTAAATCATTGAACAAACTGGCACTCTATTAACAATTTCTCCTAAAAACAATATTCTCCTTTTATTAACAATAAAACTAAATTATACAATATTATCTAACTTTTTGGATACTTCAGCAAAATTTGAATGCCTTTAATACATTTTTACCTTTTCACAAGTAAAGGTAACCATTATCATAAAAAAAAATAGGTTTCCAGTTTATGCCAATTTTTATGTTTTGGCGTTTCCAGAAATCAATTTTAACATTTTCTGATGATGTTTTCGCGAATATATAGCGTGTGTTGGTGTGTGTGTGTTTGTATGTGCCAGTGAGAGATGTCCAGTGTGAGATTTGGTATGTGTGTGTGTGTTAGAGGGTAAATCAGTGTGCTAATGTGCGTTTGAGCGTGTATGTTTTTGTGTGGGTGTACATAAGAGAGATAATGTTTGTAGGCATATAGTTGGTTCTGCATCCTATTGTCTTACATACGTTAGAAATTGTATCACTTTATTGATCATAATTAAATATGATCAGTAAAACACTACGATTTCTACCATATGTAAAAAAGTAGGATGCAGAAGTAATGACAGACCCACACATACACAACACACACACACACACAATCTCTGTTCATAATAATTGAATATGATAATAAAATATATTCCATCAATAATAATATATATACCAAATGCGTGTACAGATTTCGGATGACATCAAAGCATAGGAAAGAGACTCTATAACAACACTGAATCTATAACCCAATATAGTGGAGTGAAATTTTCTGATACACATTGATACATTCCTAGTATTAATAATTTTATGTTGTATTTAGAAATTACAATGCACGACTTCAAAAGTACATTGTAATCTAATAATAAGAAAGGTAGTTGATTCTTTCTCGCGTCCACAGATATCTAATTATCTGTGGATATCATTATCTACTTATAAATTAGGAAGATATAGGCTTAATAAAATAGTTATCCATACTGATGTGATATATCGATAATTAATTACTTGTACATTTGTTTACATTTAAATTGAAATGTTTGTACTAATTTATCAAACCAGGATAAAAAAAAATAAAATTGCATATTAAAGGTTAGGTTTAATTTGTAAAAGTTAGTCATAAAAAAATTAGTTGCTAAAAAGCAAATCCACTGTGAAAATATTAATGCTATAAATATTGGTGTAAGGTTGATAACATTTAAACGACGGGTATTAGAAAATAAAAGGAAATTCTCGAAATTTCAATCTGTTCAAAAGATTTTATCGCAATTAATGTAATTATAATTAACCACATTAAAATTACTAAATTAGATATTTAAATTGATTAGCATCAATTTATTTTTATGCTAATTAGTGATGCTAATGCAAAACTAATTAGCCAGTTTTGCATACTCAAATTAAATTCAAAGTGGGCTTTTTTGTATAATTTAAAACTTTTATAGCTGGAAGCTTCAAATATTTGAAAATATTTAGATATGAACTATTAGACTAGAATAGAAAGAAAACTGGATATTTGTCAACAACACAAGAGGAAAGAGTTTATTCCTCACACTTCAATATTACCGAAAGTTAATATGATCCATAAACACAAAAAAAAATCTAATATTAAGTTTTCTTAAAGGGTGCAACATATAGGTTGATTAGAGCATTTTATGAGACAAATCCATCATAACATGGAAAGCATCAGAAATTATAAGTTGGATTGACGTTGATTTATTACATGTAAGAATTTTATTCGTTTACATCTCATAATGAGTTATTAAATTATTTAAAAATTGTTCATTAAACCCCTAAACATCAATCTTATTTCAGTGGATTCACTTAAAAAATTTGTAAGTTAATGTAAACAATGTAAATAAAAGTAAACAAATACAAAAAGTACCTATAGCAAGTAAACCATTAGTCCAGGATCAATATCAGTTTTTATAGCTTTATTGTTCTTTACCGTAACTAAAATTTGATGATTTTTTTATATATTATTATTTTTTTGTTAAATTTTTTGGCAAAATTTCATGGTTTTATTATGATCCCTTTTGCGTCAAAAAAAAATTTTTCTGAAAACAGAAAATGTACTTTAATGCTCCTTTGGTAAATGTAAATTTGAAAAAAATTATCTCAAATCATCCTCAACAAAAAGTTCTATTTTTAGACATCGTTTCATTTTGATCCATTAAACGGTATGGGTCCCATAAGCTTTCAGATGGAATTATAAGTTAAAATTTTTTAATTTTATTAAAACAAAATATTTCCTGTTGTTTTAAACCTGTTTCCTGTTGTTATTTCTTTTTTTTATAATCTGTCGATATTTTTCGTTTATTGCTTTTGTAGTCTTTTAGGACTCTAGAATTGGTAGTATTAGAGGAAAAAAGGTCTAAAAACAGGTTTTTGGCAAAAAAGTAACTTTCCCATCATGTATAATTGCTCCCAAACAATAGGACACATTTAAACTATAGGCCTATTTTTGTGTATTATATCAATTTGATCTATCAAAGATTCTCGACCGTACCGTGTCCACATATTTTAGATACATACTCACCTACCCACACACACACACATACACACTGATATCATCGAAAAAACTTCATAAAACTACTTCTAAGATCTCAAAATATGTAACTCCGTCAAAATCTCGAAATGTAATGTACAATCGATTCAACAATAAAGTTATACTCTATATTAATTGAAATAAGACAAGACGAACAAATCTTTTATATTACGCTTTTTTAAAAAAAATGTTTCAAGTAAAAAATTCATAATTCATGGTTCAATTACATCATATGTCATTTCAAATTTGACGGGATGATTTAAAGGAGTGACTGGATTAGAGGCAGAGATCGTAGGGTTACCTGGACACGGCGGTCCTCGACCGGCGGCAGACGGCCAGATACTGACTCGCGTCCACTATTTTTAGCCGTTCACTTTAGTGATGAGCCTAACAATAAACTTCTAGTCCTGCTATATATTATATAAACAGAGGCAAACTATCTCAAGGGCGCAGATGTTTGCTATAGTTTCCTTTTATTTCTTTTACATAAGCAAAAAAAAATAAACCAATTTATGTAGTTTTGGATTTTATTTTCTCTGAAATTCACCCATTTATAGTATTGCTTTTCCTATATTATTATGGTATGAACAGGTTTTGTATTCTTAAAGGATAATTTTTTTTAAAACATATTAGTTGTATTTTATAAAGAAATATAAATGGATAATAAATACTTCTCGAAGAGAGAAGGTTTATTTCAAGTCATTATATTTTTTCTAGTTCAAATTAGAATTAGTTGTAATATTAACCGTTATACCTCGTACATTATCTGAGAAGCATAACCGGTTCTTGTAGATGGGTATTTATAACTCTGTTAAAATTATTTGCGTAAATGAAAAGAGTTACATAACGCCACAAGCACCCGTATGTATATTCTATAACTACATTACTCAAGGTACTTTAATAACTACGATTAGAGCAGTCCGTAAGTCGAAAAACTCATACCACGGGTTAACTGTGGGGTTGATATGAGAAGGCTCCATAAAACAGGACTTTCAATGTCGAATCAATGTAGTTACTTAAAACTACAATTTCTAGAACCACACTTTTCGTTTCTAGAGCAGCACTAATAGTAAAATTCTGTAAGTTTGGGCATTGGAAACAATATTGTAGTCATAGTCAAGTGTAAATCGTAGAACTGCTTTCAGTTTTAGTAATTTATTTTTATTTTTGTTTCAGAACTTGCGATGGAAAAGCCAGCTGTGAAACGATCAAAAGGAATAGGATGATGGACGAGGTGGATTGGAACGACGGGAGCTAACTGTATGACGGTTAGGAGGTAGCCTCTGTCATACCTATTATTTTGTCTTAAAGAACACTAGATATGATTGATTACACCTGCCCATCTTCAGCAGGAAAACCTGAATGTTGTTGTGGGCTGGTTAGGATAAGAAAGGAAGCTACTCCATGATTCGAGGGTCGATTCAGAGAAAGGCCCACCTTCCAGATACAAAATAATTTTCTTCTAAAGCCTTTTTCTATAGTGTTCTCCTTTCAGACCGCTAATCTGTATTTCAATCCTGGATTGTTGGAAGTTGAATATTAGAAGCTAAATTAAGATACTTTATGGTGATGTTACTTAGAATATGGTTATGCTACCATACGTTCAATTTCCTTTCCCACTTTCTTTTTAAATAATTTAATCATTGTCGATTAAGTTGAACATAATTATTTAAAGAACTATAATAATTTCAGAACAAAGAATCTACTATCAAATATGATAATTGATAATTGTTTCAATCACGCCTTTGTTTAGGGTCAGATGTGGTCTTGTAAAAGCATGCTTGATTTTAGAATCTTGCATTTGAATTTCGGGTATCACTCTAGATTTTTTACCAAAGAAATGGACAAGTAAGGTTAGGTTTGGTTATATTGGTTATCTCAAGAGAGAACACACATGGGCTAAAGATTGGCCTTTTGTGATACCACATAATAACCGTTCTATATTGAGTATCCTAAAGTTTGCTTAACTCAAGTCTGTTTAGAGTAGGGTACAGGTTTCAGGTTTAAAGTACCTGAGATCGTACCTGACGTCATCTCCGAGGGACGTTGTGCTCACTTTCTTTCACCTCCTGAGTGAATAAATCGAGGGCCAGGAGGAGACAATAGATTATTTATTTCATGAAAAATATCATGTTTCTGACCCTAAATTGATAAACTTGAAAAGCAACCCCGCAACTAAAAAGGGTTCCGATGCCCATTTTGAGCCTATAACCACATTAACAAACCTACAAATATGGGTGGTGGAAACATTCAATTATTTGCTGAGAAATATCCAACAGTAACTTTTGACAGTTTTTTGTTAGATTTTGGTGATTTAGAAGTTAAAACATGTTTTTTTTAAATGCTATTTTTTTAATTGGTCGTATCTTTGTTTTACCAAAACAAAAACTTTTTTTCAGTTTATGGACTTATATCGAAGAGGTTCCCATTATGTAATCGACTATAATCTAGGCATACTTTCAAATAATGGCTAGAAAATTTGTCAACATTGAATCAGTTGAAGAACGCACTACAAGGATTGTGTTGGAAGGTTTATTGGTTATCGAGCTCGGAGGTAGTCGGGAGGACGGGCGGGGCGACCAGCTCTTAGCCGGCTGCTCTCCCTGCGCTGAAGGTCCCAGGCTCGCTGCAACTCCGCAAGTTCAGCCTTGCTCCCCCCTGGGCGTGTGTCTCCTCTCAATGCTCTCCCCTTCACCTCATCGCCCTTTCCTTGAGATGGTACATCCACTAGTGAAAGCCTTTCTACATCTGCTCTTGTCTTTTTTAAAGATTTCGGCTCTTCGGGATTTTCTACCTTCTTCCCCTCTACAATTTTGGTTGCCTCATTTTTCTTTGGATTCAAAAACTCCTCATTAAACTAGAAATATATGACCTACATTAGAAAAACTGATCAACTATGAACAAACAAATACATTAGATATTTTACTAAAACTTGTAAATGAACTCTACTTAGAAGGGGGCCTACCACTTCTTAAAGCAATATCGCAGAAGTTAAATATTACTTGTTAGGATAATAAAAGTCTCC
Source organism: Hermatobates lingyangjiaoensis (assembly GCA_026182355.1). NCBI lineage: Eukaryota > Metazoa > Arthropoda > Insecta > Hemiptera > Hermatobatidae > Hermatobates > Hermatobates lingyangjiaoensis. The sequence goes on along the minus strand of JAPFBL010001931.1, from coordinate 1,894,622 downwards.
TCTTAAACAGACCAGGTTAATACGACTTCAAAGTTTGGTTTTACTTTATTTGTGAATTAACTGAGGAGCTTGAGATGTAATAATGCAATAGATCAAGATCAGTGGATAACTTGATAACTTGATGATAAAATAGATTGAAATGAAATATCTTGAGCATGTCATTTCAAGCAGAAATGTATGATTCATGAAACAGAAATGGAGAAAGAAAATGAAGTTTTGATCCACTCTGATTATCTCAAAGTGAATATTGATTCAGTCTCTCATTGACAGACAGTCAATCAGGAAGGCGTCAAGCAAGAAAAAATGACTGTCATGGGATTGTAAACGAGAAGAACAGGTGAATTATACTGAAGTTGTTACGGTTGTTGAATCATGGCTGTTTCAACATTTTTTTTCTTTTTCCGATCACACCAGTGTCGGCTTGACAGCTTGACAAAACAGACTAGTACACATTCATTTCAAGGCTATAATAACAGTGAAATTACTTTGATCAGGAGTTGTAAGCCTTTTAAAGTATAATGCTAAAATTTCATGTTAGACTAATAATTTTTTCACATGCTATATAACTACTACATAAGTTTACCTCTATGATACCTCTATAATTATATGGAAATACAAAATAAGGTTAACATATTGTTTTAATACTCACCAAATATAGTATATTGTTATATTAAAAAAAATTAACTAATCCCTCCGTCAAACGTTTAATAGGTTATTGTGGGAGTTATAACATTATTACATGGTTATATAATCTATAATTTAAGTAATTACATGAAATTTAACCATTCACTTTCCTAGAAATATCTAATTACTTAACTGCCTTGGCTAGTTTTGTATCACTAGGAGAGTAGGCTGAGACTAAGTGAAACATGTATTATGAGAATAAATTAGGCGATTTCAATACGATTAATCATACAAATTTTCATGAACAAATATTTCTTTGAATCTAGAAGTTAAATAAAATCTAAAATAGCTACTTTAATACTTCAAAGGGACAAATATTTTAGGGAGGAATTCCAAAAGTAAAAAAAAAAGTTGACAATTATTTATCTATAATATCAATTTATTAAAATCATTGCGCTGAATTTCAAACTCTTCATTGCACATTTATTCAAAGAAATAATGATGAATGATATCTAGTTTTATTAAAAAAGAAAGAATTTAGTAAACGGGACAAAAACTCTAGAAGTTTTTATTTATTGTAAAATATTTTTTTAATACATGCTTTTTAAGATATCAAAAGGATTCTAATTAATTTTTAAACTTTTTCAGTAAATTTTTGAAATACATGAAATGGTAGAGAGTTTTAATTATACTCTTTTGTCAATAATAATTAAAGAAGAATGATAAATCTTACTTCCTAAATTTTTGTTTTTCTCTTTAACGGTTTTTGATCTTGTTCGTCTTCCTGAATAAAACTAAAAGTTTTCAGTGGCTTAACCTACATTTACAGCTTTCATTTAATTTTTGTTTACTCCTTAACTTACTGATTAAGATCTTAACTGACCAAAGCTGAAATCGGTCAAGTTAGAAAGAAAACTGCTGAGGCATTTCATTCATCTTTAATTTTTACTAACCCCTTTCTTTAGCACTAAGAATGCCATTATTTTGATTTTATCTATTCTGAATATAAATGAATTCAGACGCTTACAAATCTTGAAAAATTTTGCTTTTGGAGATATACATAATTTTAGATATAAACTGTGAGATCAGGTAATACAATAATTATTTAGTTGTACATAAAAGTAGGTGTTCTGAAAACACCTCAAAAACCCTTGTGCAAATAAAATCACTGGGTATACGTTACCTGCTTTTGTACTATAGCCAGGAGCTGTGTCAAGTTCTTCATAGCCTCTATTTGTTCATTATCAATGCTTGGCCTTTCTGATATCAACTTGTAATTATTCAGTAGAATAGAGATCTGCAAGTGTTCATTTGTTTTATCGATTAATTTAGCCATTATTTAACTTAACTCTTTTTTAAAATGTTAACTCTTTCAAATATAAGTGTTTTAAAATATTAGTTACTTAATAATAGTTTTAATGTATTATGAAATAACAAATTACATTCTGAAAAATTGACTAACACTTTTGTTAGAATAGTTTAATAGAATCATTAAAAGAAGTCTTAGCAATGTTATAAGGTTTAAATAAATATTCAAATTAGGCTTAAGTTAAAATATTCTCTTATGGAAGATGACGCTGTTGTTAACGTCTTGTTTAATTAAAGGGAATTTTTTAAACATTATCTGGATTAATTAAAGCTGGTGAAATAGGTACCTTTCTTTTATGTTTTGCCTTTAAATTTTGTAATCTACAATTTTACTTTGAACACAAACCCTATCATGAAGTTGTTGGCTTTGTTTCTCTTTTTCTTTGTATACTTCTTGGAAAGGCAGTAAATTTCTTTACCATGTTCTAAGGAACGTTGCCGGGTATTTATGTGTTTTGGGTCAACCAAACACAGATGGTATAAAACAGGTGTGCTCAATACGTCGATCGCGACCTACCAGTTGATTGCGAGCCAATAGTGGTAGATCACATACAACTTTGAAAAAAAAAAAGTTGCCTGTTCGTCCTGCGCATGCTAGTTAGTGAAGACAACAGAGTGACAGTCAGCCTGTCATCCACTCCATCACTTGACTACCTTGATGTACCGTCTAGAGATGGGCATAGGAAATACTCTCGCGTGTCCAATACGTATTCCATACTTCGAATACGACTACTTTCCAATAAAATGCTTTGTTAAAATATTGTAGTTGACAAAACTTCCTTAGACTTACTTAGAACGGAGAAAAAGTAACAGTAGAAAAAAAGACACTTGATAAAGTAAATAGATTTATATATTTAATAGTGGTAGAATTTCTCAAATATTGGCTCATGCAGTAATGCAAGGTAAGAATTGTCAATAAATTTTAAAATAACATACGCTTTATGGGTTGGTAGATCATTTTGACTTGGTCATTTTGTAAGTAGGTTGCATACTGAAAAAGCGTGAGCACCACTGTTATAAAACAATCATGTTTCGCAAAATACTAAAAATGTTTATTAAAAGTGGATGTTTCTTTTAAAAAGCTAATAAGATACTATAGGGTTGATGAAATCCGAAGATAACTCACTTGGTGGTGTATGAAGGACAGCTCAGACTCGAGTTGTTCGAGCCGCTTGGCCCAGGCAAAGCCTGTCGTCTCCGCCTTCTCCACGCGCTCCACAGCTGCCTGCACCTTCTCGTCAATGCCGCACTTCCACTCTAAACAAATTCTCATTAGTCCTTGCCACTTTCATTTTCTACCAACTTCATGAAAAATCTGCGACAAATCGCTCATAATAAATATATACTATTCCTGTTTATCAATAAATACTATTATTTCTCTCTTCAAGTAATTGAATTCAAATTTCATTGCAAATTTGTGTCATCATTGTCACTGCTAACGACGTACATATACGTCATACAATTATGCATCACCAGTATATACATGTATATAAGTTGGACGTACATGTATACGTATACCTGATCAAAAAAAGGATGGAGATTTTAAGCTCTTCAAAGAAAAAAATTACCACAGGGTAAAAAAAATCATGTTTTGAAATTCAGACTTCAAGAACATGATGTGTTACTGTTTGGCAGCAGTGAAAGGGTTAAGAAAGTAATATTTTTTTCAATAGGTAATATTGTCTATTGCTAGAAAGATAAATGTGTTTTTCATAGTTAGAGAAATAAGATTTTATAAATCAGACGTATTTTTTGGAATGTAAGTGGTTATTAATATGAATCAATTCGAATTATTGAGATTTGATAATTGATATTCATATCAAGACCAACTGCTCTTATGAAGTGTTTTCCTCTTTTTCTCTATATTTGAGTGTCAAATACAATACTTCTTCTGTTATACTAACAAATAATGGTATAATTATAAGAACTTCTCATGTTGTACATAATAAGTCCATTATTCATTCTGTAATTTGCTACTCGTAATTGAATGGCATTATTTTCGATCTGTTGTTTTCTATGATGGAAGACTGATACCTTCAAGGATTAACTGCAGCTCATCCATAGGCACGAGGCGAGTGACCTCAGAGTTCTGGGGCACGAGGTCGCAGGAGTGCAGGCTGGTAGCGGAGATGGGGCAGGTGAGGAAGGAAGGAGATGGTCTGGCTTGTCGGGTGAGGGCACTGTGGAGGCGGTGCTTCTCGAAAGCGACGCGGCCTAGCACCACGCACAGACACACCACGAGGCCCGCCAGCCACACCACCCGCCCGCCGCCTCCAGGGGGCTCTCGCTGCTCTACCTCCTCCTCCTGGCCCACCATCTTGTCAACTACCCAACAAAGAGTGCCATTCAGTCAAGGCCTACGCTTACTGACCCTAGGTCAAGTAACTCAACTTAGCTTCCCTTACAAATACAGCTTTTACAAATTTTAACAATGAAAACACTGAAACATAAAATAAGTAGTTAATCACAATTTAAAAAATGTGTAGTGGCTTAAATTCAACTTTGCTATAAGTAAACATAACACAAACTTATTGACGATCAATTGAGTTTTGGTTTTATTTTAATGTGGCTATTGTGTAGACGTAATATAAACTCTAACGTGAAATATTATCAAACCATAGATAATTAATTTAATCATTTCATTTATTCTATTGTGGCTACATCCATTTTATCAGTTATAACACAGTTGAAATCACTGACCGAGAAAAATCTGGTATGTTATTATTATTGAACTTAAGACCGTTGCCAACATATCTGTTATACGGCTTTTCCAGGTTACTCTTTCATCTAAAGAAACTCCAAGGTATTCATTTATCTCTAAGAGTTCTAGTTCAATATTATTAATAATGATGTTTTTGAGACATACTTGCTTTTTATAGTGTGGCCTGGAATCGTGTCCAGATTTTAAAATCAATCAAAAATAAAAATTTTTTATTTTATTTCAAAAAAATATCTTTGCAGTTATTTTAAACATCTGAATTTTTGTATGTTATAGTTTGTTTTAGTTTTTTACTAATTCTAAAGTTTCAACACCGTAGAGTTTATAGTTTAGAAGATAAAATGTCATGTGAAAAAATATTTGGCCAAACATTTTCAATGATGAAATATTGCCGAGAAATAATAGGGCACATTTACTCTATAAGTCCCATTTTTTAGTAAAATATAAATTTGATTCATTAACTGTTTGGTGTACCTACAAACGTTTGGATTCAAACCCACAAACTATTCTTACACAAAAATAAAAGGGATAGTAACTTTTGGCATCATAGTTATCTATGAATTACAAAATACCTTCAATGTGTTCAAATGTATAAGTTTTTAAGAAATACGTTCATCATCCATTCCAATAATATGTTTTATTGTAGTATATTCAGATCTTGTAGTATTTCATTTTAAGTCGATGAAACAAAATAACTTCTTTTTTATGCTAATTATATTTGATAGAAATGCAAAGATATTTATTAGTTCTAGAGCTTAGTAAAAATGAATTATCACCTCTCTGTTGGTGATTAAACTGTTCAATTTGAACTCTCTATAGTTGTAATTAATAATAAAAAGCAATGACGCAAAAAAGGAGTAGGATAAATATATGTGATGTAAATGTAATTAAGCAATTCAACATTTATAAAGGGTCTGAAGGAATTACAGGGTTTTTATTATAGTCAAAAGCAGTAACTAAGTAAAGTGAAGTACTCTCTACTCTATCAAAACAGATTCCTACTTACCAATCGGTCTCGTTTTCTCATAATTGTTTCCAGGCCACAAGAAAAGAGTAACAGTGTCATAAGTCAGGAAAAACAAAAATATTGTTACTAAAATTTGCAATATTTTCATTTTGAAAAGTACTTGGTCACATTATGATATAATGGTAACCATGGAGGAGTAAAAGAACCTTAGAATAACAAGTGTTTACCAAGCAGTTCATTTAAAGCATCCCAGCCAATAATTTGAAAAAACCTGGAATTTATTACAATGAATAAAAAAAAAACTTTAGTTACTTGTGATTGATAAAAAAAATATATCTGATTTGGAAATAGATCTCCAGACCAACTTAAATATTTGCAGGTGATAATATATATACATACCAATTTCGATTCTGTTTCTCCCCAAATAGACTGATCATAGCGTAAACCAAAAGTATACATTATTTGCCCTTTCCTGGATCGCATTGCAAGGCACATAAAATATCCCAACATGAAACAGATACGAATAGAGAAAAGTAAAATTTACAATTCAGTATTTACTATTATTTATTCATGTATTTCACGCATTTCAAGCCAAAATAATGATAAAGCATTAACATGAAATGATTTAGTGTCATTTTAATACTTTAAAGTTTATATAAACTTTTGCTCGTAAAGATCTTCAATTATCAGTGAAAACTCAAGGTGTTCTTTAGATATCTAAGTTCTAACTTTATTCTGTTAACACTCTATTTATGGTATATTTAGTATAGTATTATTTGTCACATTCTCAAAAAGAGTTTTGCAATTTAATGATTGTTTAATCCAATGTTAGTTATTTGTGCAACTAAAAGCGTAGCAACTATTTTTGCCACCCGGGGCAGCGGTCATAAGACTTGCCCCCCCCCCCCCCCCCCCCCACCCTTTGCCGTTGACAATCCGATGACATTCAAAACTCCAGAACGTTCTGAAAATGTTTATTTTCATGGAATTACAATCCAGATTCTTAATTTTAGACAGTTGTCACTGGTCCCGACTTACATACTATTACAGTACTCGCATACATATACAGCCGTCATCAAAGAAAACCAAAGAATTTTCAAAACAAAAATGTATAATTCAAATTATAAAAAAAAATGGTTAATTAAAATTAACTGGCTATGCAAAGAAATATAATGAATGTTTAACCACTTAAAAAAAACTAGTTTTCAAAAATTTAAAATAAATTTATTTTTAATTTTCAAATATTACAGTTCAAAGTCCGTTTAAAAACAGTATTTTACAAATAAAACGAAAACAAATACGACCTTAAAAACTCATTTTGGTATAATATGTTAGATTTTTTTTAGCTTTCTATTATATTAATTTTTTCTATTTCCTGTTTTACCCCCTCAAAATGCCACCCCCTGGCTCATGCGGCATGCAGAGGGGCGCACCACCCCTCTCCCTTGCTACGCCACTGGAGTTATTAATAACAATGAAATTATTAAGTAAAATTAATAAAAATTAGAAAATACATTAATTTACCTTTTTTTTTTTGTGAAATTTCAATTAAATTTTTTGCCAGTAGAATTCTCAATTTATTCTAACTTATCAATTTAAAAAATTCTCCGATGTCCAGCATAATAAGTATTGACAAATTATTAAAATGATTTTGCTTTAGGTACATAATGTTTTGTTTATTTTTCTTTCACTATCCTAGATATGAAATATACAGGAATAATTTCTGTTTGGGTAAAAATGGGGTCCAATTAAATAGATTTTGCAAATTGTTTTTTCTCTACATTTGTGTGTGTCTCAAAAACTAAAAGAGTTATATTCACTATATTCAATATTTAAGTCACATGGCGTTATGTTCTGTTATACATGTGGTATAATCTTATACCACTTATAAACAGTTTTTTGCTCAAGTTTCAACACTGTCAACATTTCAAGAGTTTTTGAGCACTTACTACCAATTTTTACAACAAAATTATTACAAACTCTCTCCTTCATTATTTTCAACAGCAAAAAATTACTCAGCACGCAAAACACGCGTCTAACCTCCTTAACCTTGTCCAGCCTCTCTCATAAAGACATCATATGCTGTATAGTCAAAACTGTGAACATACTCGTATGATTGCGACGAGTGTAATACAACACAACAACAAAAAATGGTATTACTCTGAGGTAAAATGGATAAACAAACCAAAAGTCTCCATACAAATGAAGTTTTATTCAACAGTAACAACGCGTTTCGAACACTTTGTGTTCATCATCAGGAAGACACCAAGGGTGTGGTGCTGAAGGGTTACAAACAAAAGTCTCCACACAAATGAAGTTTTATTCAATAGTAACAACGAGTTTCGAACATTTTGTGTTCATCATCAGGAAGACACCAAGGGTGTGGTGCTGAAGGGTTACAAACAAAAGTCTCCACACAAATGAAGTTTTATTCAACAACAACAAAGTGTTGTGTTGTTGTTGAATAAAACTTCATTTGTGTGGAGACTTTGGTTTGTTTATCCATTTTACCTCAGAATGAGTAAATACCACACAATTACGGATTGCACAACTCAAGATTTAAAAATGGTATTACACCTAGAGTTTATAGTTTTAATGCTTTTATCCAAATTAATTTTTTTTTTACAAATTATTTATAAAATTATAACTATATATACTGTTGTTGTTTCAAAAAATGTTTGACTATAGAATTTAGAATTCATGTTACTACTATAATAGAATTATATATTTGATAGAATTTGTATTAATCTACAATAAAATGTTTTCGAATATTATATAAACATAATAAAGCTTTTCTAGTTCAGTGGGGGGGCTGATAAATGAAAAAATACCTCTAAGGGAGTCCACAATCAAACCAAACGCTGATAAACTCTGTTCTAATTGAAGCATTCATAACACATCTTCTTCTTATTCACTGCGTAAAAAGAAAATCCTACTTGAAATTCATTTGCTATTCTCTCTACCTTTGACAAGTTTTGGTCTTTGTTTGTCTTCAAAAAAAAAATAAACTGATTGAAAAATAGATGAAGTCCAAAATATATTGAACAAATAGATCAGTCTATTTAAACTAATGGTGTAACATTTATTGAAATAAACAAGTTATGAATTTTAGTTTCGTGCTAATAATAATATGATTATTGATAACAATATAATATAAAAGGTGGCCCAAAAGTCACTGACAGTTAAAAAAATTTATAACTCTTTTGTTTCTGATTATTTTTCTTATATTTTTTCAGAGCATTTAGAACTACCCTTCCGATATTATTATGAACAAATATAGCACCGAGGAACGAATCCTCATTGTACAGTGGTACTTTGAGTCACATGGTTCAAATTCAGAAACCCAGCGTTGTTACCGTCGAAATAGGAATAAACCTCGGACAATAAACGACTTAAAACGTAATATCGAAGATCAAATAAGAGACATAAGCCCGAAAATGCTTTCAAATGTTATGCAAAGTGTGTTGGATAGGGCTATTCAGTGCGAAACCGAAAATGGTGGACATTTAAAAAACATTATTTTTAAAAATTAGGTAAATTTTACTTCCTTATTTTAATTAGTGATAAATTTAAGTGTAAGTGAATAATTATAACCATATATATTGCCAAAAATATCGGAAGGATCAGTTTACCTACTACTAAAATTTGGTGAGTATAACTTATGAATTACAGGAGCTATTGAACATTTAAAAGTGTCAGTGACTTTTGGGCCACCCAGTATTATAATAATAATATGATTCAAGTAAAGATGAGAATTGTTCGACTCATTATTTATTATCTTTCAGAACAAACTTCCTTGGTTTGTGGATATTTTTCAATTCAAATATTTGCCATGCTATTAAATGAGCGTGTTTCATAACCGGTTTCCAGATTCTATATAAAAAGCATGCAGTTTTTGATATCATAAATTTGATAGCATAAAGTCATTGGATTTTATATGTACTCGTAAGTCATCAATCAGTACAATATTTTTTTTGGTATAGCAATATTATATCTTTTTCTTCATTCCCCTCATTTATTATTGGAATTATACATCTTTTTAGTAGCCAATTAAAGATTATTAATAATTAAAATAAATATAAAACAATTTTCTAAAAAATAAAATATATTTAACAGTAATATATATATCAATATTTGTGATGTAAAATGTGGCTCATCTATCCTGTAACAAAGAACATAAAGGAATAAAAATCTGTTAAACAAATTTTTTTCATGTATTATTAATATTGAAAACATGCTAAAATTATTCAAATATAAAGTGCTTTAGTTAATCAAATTGTAAGTTTTTTTTTCTTTAAAATCCGTACGAGCTACAATTGAAATAATTCGGGTATTAAATTTATATTTAATATAAATTTATATTCACAAGTTATTGTTCTAAATAACAATCATTAGAACATGGGTGTCAACTTGAATGCAAAGCAAATACACCGTTTCGAAATAGTTGATGAAAAAGTTTAAACAGCTTCAAATGGCAACACTGATTACATTATAGCTAACAAATATAAATAGGCTAATAAAGTTTTTATTTCTAAAAACATTAATCGCATTATTTGTAATTAGTTTATGTAATTATAACCTGTTTATTTTCAACATTCACACTTTTAGACTTTTGCCTTCAATGCTATTCTAGGGGTTGAAATTATGGTTCATTATATTTGACACCTCATTTAGTTGTCTGTGACCTTATTACTGGGTTAATTTTACATCAGTAGTCATAAATTCCGCCTTACTGAAGTTTATTAGAGTTGTAATTTTTAACGAGGTCTTTTAAACTTCAAAATGCTCGAAACTAACTACTCCACTTCCTCTCCTTGAGACGGTACACGACACAAGGTATTCTATTTTTCACTTAACAAAATTTGAGGTCAAGAGCAAAATTCTTAACTCTAATTTTCAATATTAGAGGCAAGAAGGTTGATTAATGTCTACAATATATTTGACCTCTTTGATTCATGGTCACAATATTTGGCCCAATATCTTAATTCATGCTCACAATATATTTGTCATTGTTGATTTATTCTCACAATATATTTGGCATGGTTGATTCAAGCTTATTATATATTGGCATGGTTAATTAATACTCTCAATAAATTTGGCATGGCTGATTCATAGACACATACATTTGGACTGTTTAAACAGGTTCTTTGAACCATGGGCAAAAAAGGCCACTGACCTTACATGTAGCTGAGCAGGTTTAGTAGGACCTTTGGTCCGGAGTTCGATCCGAAACTCTTAAAATAAGTCGGTACTACGTGCGGCGGGGACCCTTGGAGGGGCTCTCTCTTCATCCCACTAACTGAGGTTGGCTCGTAGTGGTTATTGGTTCTCACCCAAGTTGGGTAGACCCTTGTGATCGCTGTGTGAGAAGTAGCAACTTCTCAGAAGGACGCCTGCTTAGCATACCGGGGAACTAGAGACCCCAAACCGTTAGCAGTGGGAATGAGCCTTGAACTCAGCTGATTGAACTGGACAACTGGTACTTGGCTTTTAGAGGCTCGGGCTCTTGATAGGAATTCAAAGTGGGGACGACTAGATTCCACCACTTTTTTTTAGCTTAATTATATGTTTCAGTAAAGGTGGCAGTTAGCCAACGGGAGACCTTTGTTGCTCTCATAACTAACCCAGACAGGTGGCGTTTAGCCAACGAGAGGTTTGTAATCTCTCTATGAGTCTTACATTTGAGCTACTAAGACTACTCACAATGATGCCCTGAGGGGTTCGATGAACTACTAGTAGCAAGCCCTGGTCACGGGGCAACGATCATTACCCTCTTCGATCATTACAACCGAGTCCTCAAGAACCCTAAGATACTCCTTAAACTGAAAGGCATATAAGAAAGCCTGTACATTCATTTAGACTGTTTAATTCTGCTTACAATACGTTTGGCATGGTTGATTCATGCTCACAATATTTAGCCTGATTATTCATGGTCACAATATATTTGGCATGGTTGTATATGTGGACATATGGTATGGGAGTGAAGAGAAAGTAGAATTTGATATGAGTTTGAAAGTAGTGAGAGAAGTTCAGTAGAGAGAAGTAGTGAAAGAAAAAAATGGCAAAAGTTCAGGATAGAGTAAACGAAGCTGGAAAGAAACATATGAGAAAAATATTATCAGCCAGTTCCGTATATCATCTATCTCTTCATCTCCAAGCAATCACTTAAGTATCTCAAAAGTTTTAATGAGACCTATATATTAAGTTTCATTGTACTTTCCTTCTTCATATATTGAGTTTAGGTATATAAAATTTAAGATGATGAGAGTATAAAAAAGAGGTAGTTTTATACTTTCTATAAGTTTTGTTACCAAACCGTCATCACATAAAAAAAGAAGAAAATAAATATATTAGCCATTAGAATATTTTATACCTTATACCACAGAGAAGGCAATCTTAGTTTCATACTAAAAAATAAAACCTTTTTTTAATTAATCTAAAGTTAACATAGCAGCAGTAAATATTTACAGTGTTAAAAAAATTGAATTATCTAATAATTATGAATAAATTGAATGTGATTTTCATGTTTGGAAGAATGAAATGTAAAACTGTAAATATTAAGTTTTGAAATATGTCTAATAGCATGTTGTGTTTGGACTGACTTTTGTTAATGAAGTAGTTGTATAGAAGGGAGTATCATGTTTTGGTGAGCCGTATGTCAGCAGGCCAGCGAGCGATGAGTGTGGCTAGTACGCCAATGGTGCTGGCGAAGGCAGCCGTCGAGTCCTTGGACGACCAGCCGGGCACGAGGGCCGAGTACTGCCAACACAGAGTCAAGTCACCGCAACCCTCAAACATCCCGCACTCCTCAGAGCAACGCTATCTTTACTTATAGTAACTACTTACTATAAGTCAAAGAAAATGAAAAGAAAAAAGGTATTTCGACAGATTTACTTATTTTGAGATCTTTGAATCCACTTTTAATGATTTGTAGATGTATGTATGGAAAATTATGTAAGTACTCTATCAAATGGCACTCTCTAAAGTACTAACCAATATATAGTTAAATACTTGCATATAATTAGTAGCAACAGGTTAGTAAACATATTGATTATACAAGTCCATCCTACCTCCGTCCATCGTCGCAGACGTCCGACCGCTTTCGCACGTAGTGAATCTTAAGAAGTACTCTTACTTATTAGCTCCTACTTGAACATGCATTATTGAACAACCTGTCGGGTATCTACAACAACTACTCACAAGGTTTAATGGATTCATATAATAAAAGATATATGGGAAATAACGCATTTCTTTTGGGCATGATATTACATCATTTGAAAGGTACTTTATCGTACTTAATATCAAATCAGGTTCTAATATTTATCTCAGTCTTCTAGTTACTCGTATTCTAGAATATTCTAGAACCTTGTGATTTTGTCTTAATTTGTATGACAAAGTCTTTATGTGAGTCTCGAATCAAAGAAATATCATGCATTTTACATTATCGCATGTTAATTAGATACAAATAATTGTATGACAATTGCATGATAATTAGATCCAATTAATTAATGATAATTGATTGGATGTCTAAATTAGACACATACAAAAGGATTGTCTTAATTTAGAGGTATAAACAAATAATTTATTAGAAGCAAACTTCCTATTAAAATTCTGATAATAATCAGTTCCCAGTTGAAATCATTCATATTTCAAGATAATTATTTACAACAATTGGATAACGATCTCTTCATCAAAACAAAAATACCTTAAAATTATAAAAATTAAGTCAACAAAATTATGTCTTATATCTGCGGTTATTGTATTATATGTTTATAAACTTTAATCAATAAAACTAATAGCATAATAATAAAGTATCTAAATTCTGTTGCACCTAATTAATAAACTAATAAATAAGATGACATCACTAATGAACTCTATCATTGGATTTAATGATATGATTAACGAGATACCTTAATGAGAGCTGTAATTTTATCTTATGGTTTCTCTATGTTTTCTTGCTCACTTTTATTATTGATAATTTAAATTGTTAAACCATAGTACTGTATTTAAATGTTTTCTAATGTTACCTTTAATTATTCAATCACTATCAACGACAGTAAGATAAGGGTGTAAGAATTTTTGAAATGTTCTAAAATTTCAGTTTTATTTTCACTGTAATTAGTAGGATTTAATAATCACATTAAAATGAATTAATTTATTATACTATTTTTTTACGATTTCTGATAGAGGTTTATTTACAGTAAAGTTGAGTGTAAACCACTCCAGATTTGTTAAATGCTTTTATGAAAAAAAAAATGTGGTGTTACTTGATTGTAAATCTCTCCACTAGTTCTGAAAGCTTGATAAGCAGAGTCAATCCACATCTCGGCGAGGAGTAAGGCAGCCTGTGATAAGTCTCTATTGCCCAAGGTATCCAGTCCTTCTAGGAATAGTGCAAGGTATGTAGGATGAACATTGGGGAAGTCCCAGTCCTCTCCGGAGAACTCCAATGAAACTGGTATACCTCCTAGAGAATTAGATTCTACTATTAAGTTAACTAAACATAAAGGGGACCAGGCTAGCTCAGTGGTTACGTGCTCGCCTCTGAACTGATAGGACCGGGGTTCGATCCTCACCTGGCCATCGATTTATTCACGCGTGAATAAATCTGAGCGCGTCGTCCCTCGGAGAAGGACGTTAAACCGTCGGTCTCGAGCCTGTACGATGTCAGGTACTCGTTAAAGATCCCTACTCTAAATACATTTGAGTTAGGCAAAATTTAGTACTCCCACTGTAGAATCAATCTTCATTGTGTGGTATCACAAAGGGCCAATGCTCGGCCTACGTGTGTTCCCTTGTGGAACTGCCACTGCAACCTAACCTAACCTAACTAAACATAAACTCAAAATACAAATAATTTTAATTCAAATTATGTACTTAGTTTTGAAATTTTATTCCAATAAAACTTAGAACTTTGAAATTATATGAAATTAATATTTCTAATTTTCAGTTTTCGTAAAAGTTTTGAAAAAAATTAAATACATTAATATTTTACATGCTTAAAAAAATTATAATAAAAACAAAAATATTGCATTAACTCAATCTGTTTTAATAGCAATAGTGTTATGTTGACAAAAATGAAGATGTAAAGTTTTACATTCCGAAAACTTAAAATATGATTATATACATTCAAAAAGTAAGATATCTTATGTGGAAAGTAAGCTGCTTCCACAATTAGGCTTGATATATTATATTCCTATTATAGTTTAAGTCAATATATTACAATATTTTATAGCAATTTTCAACATTGGAGCAAGGTTATCATTTAACTAGTTACTTATTATTAGATTATCATTTAGTTTAATAACAGTTTAATAAGTAACTAATTAATAAGTGAGTAATTATAAAATAACAGCTCAATAGTGGTTTACATGCTAGCCTCTGGACTGGTATACCCACTCTGGCAGGATTTATTCATGCGGGAGGTGAAAACAATCTAAGCACGTCGTCCCTCGGAGAGGACGTTAAGCCCTCGGTCTCAAGCCTTTAAAATGTCTGGTTCCCGTTAAAGATTTCTACTCTGCATATATTTGATTTAGGCGAAATTTAGTACTCCCAATATAGAATGTTCATTGTGTGGTATTACAAAGAACGCAATCTATGGCCTATGTTGCTTTGCCTAGGTGGAGGTTTGGCCAGAACAGCCTAAGCTAACCTGAACTATTATTATAATGTATAAACGAGTAAGTACTTAATGTTGTAAATGCAATACTGAACCATGGAAGGAGGAGAAGCGCTGGTCACTGATATACCGCAGCATGGCAGTGGCGAGCGCCTGGCGGTCCAACGTGTAGCTCTCCGTCCACAGAGGCGTGAAGTTGGACAGGTAGTGGAAACGTCTGGGCTCGGAGCTGCTGATGCTGTAATCGCACCACATACCCAGCTGGTCTTGCCAAAATACCTTTGCGAAATATCATGGTAACAAGTATTGTCGGACATTTACTGTATGGATTTATAATAATAACTATAACCATATATAAATATTGATAAAAGATCGACCGTGATATAGAAACAAAAATATTTTGTTTCTATAACAATATATTTATAACTATAATAATTTCGTTATAAATGTTTATAACAATAACACTACTGCCTGGAACTATCAGTCATCTTCCACCCACAGTCTTGAAAGAACGTTCAAGGGAAGAGAGTTCTTCTCTTCTACTCTCTTTCTCTGAAGACGAACTTCGTTCCGAAATTATTGATCCCAGTAAGTGTTTTCGTTCTTTTTGTGTTTTTTTTTCAGTTATTTATAACAATAAATGTATTTATAAAATAAAACTTAAGATGTCGGATAAAACCAAATTCGAATATAAATTATACATATATAAGAATCTACGACTGAATAAAAAACTTTATTTATAGTTTAATAATTTGTAATTAATTACAATTGAAATTAATTGATTTTTCACTCGACTTAAGAAATGTAAATTTATTTAACAGTTCATGATAAATAATTTGACTAATTTAAATTTAAAGGATGGACCATCAAACCCATGGGTGGGCAAACTTTTCATTCAGACATCCTTAGATAAAATGTTACACTTTAAAAGGCCTAATAGTGTTTAAGTTAAAATAATTAATATTTAAAAAACTTAATAGCCTGAAACATAAAATCTGATTAAAAAATTAAATTACTTTGTTAAACAATAAAACTATTTCAATAATAGTGTTATTATTTTATTTGAATAATAAATTTCAATAAAACTATTCCAAAACTCATCTGATGGCACTTATTTACTAGTTGTAAACAATAAGTGTCAAATTTATTGTTTTAATCCTTAAAACTGAAGATGCGAATCTGTGATCATTCATTGACCTAATATATTCATTGACCTGTTAACTTCCATTACACAAGAGGAATGACACAATTTGTTTTCTTAAAGGTTAGTTCATTAAGAGTTTAAAATGGACATGTCTTGTCCATCCGGTATTTAAAAAGACGCTCAAATGAAAGCGAATACCTCCACCAAACCCGTCGTTACAGATTGGGTGCGGTTTAAAAGGACACTTAGTCACATGTCCTACCCAACAGAGGTTAACACACGGGCAGAAATAGACAGAGAGGTTCAAAACCTAACTGACTCTATTCACGAGGCCCTTAAAAAATCGCAAGCTGAAAGAAACAACACAGGGTGGGAAAAGCCACAAGATAAACAAATAGTTAATCTTATCTCGTACAGAAATAAGGTCCGTAAACTTTGGAATAAGTATAAACTACCATCACACAAAACTGTAGTGAATAAACTTAATAAACAAATTCGCTACAGATTACAAGTTATGAGGGAAGAGGCCCTCAATAAAAAACTCGAAGAAATAGACAATACCTCAGAAGCTTGGCAGTTTCTGAGGACATTGCGAGGGACTAAACAGCCGACTGTTGCCCTCAAACACAAAAATAGCCTCTGCATTACTCCTCAGGAGATTGCAGAGGCATTCGCGGAGACTTTAGGCGAATTATACAAAGAGGATGGCCCTAAACTCTCTTCTTGTATATCTCCTCCGGAGGAGTCTATCTCTCTCAATATGGGAGAAATTAAAACCATATTGAAAGGGCTCCCGAGGCGCAAAGCACCGGGTGCGGATGACGTAAATAACTACGTTCTGAAGCAGCTCCCTGACCCTACACTCAACTGGCTAACCTCCATATTTAATGCTTGCATTAAAATTGGTTACTTTCCATCAGCCTGGAAACAGGCCAGGATAGTCCTTATCCCCAAACCGGGAAAGGATCCAACTCTAGCCAGTAACTACAGGCCTATAAGCTTGCTTAGTTCTCTAAGCAAGGTATTTGAGAAGGTCTTACTCAAACACGTATCCGAGTTTCTCCAATTCACAGATATCCAGTTTGGATACAAAAAGGGACACGGGTGCGTTCAGTTACTGAGACGCACCCTCAACTTCTTACACTACGCTAAGCAAAGAAAGCTTAGAACTTACACCCTAGCCATCGACCTTAACAAGGCCTTTGATTGCGTTTGGCACGAAGGCATTGTTAAGAAACTAGGAGACGCTGGGCTTCCCCAATGGTTCCAAAGGATCGTTCACTCTTATCTAACTGAACGATCCTTTAGAGTCAAAGCCAAAGACACTTTATCCTCGCCGTACAAGTTTGAGAGGGGGGTTCCCCAAGGCTCTTGTCTGGGGCCTATCCTTTTCAACTTCTACTTGCAGGACTTTCCCCAGTGGAATAAAAATAATAGAAACATACAGACAGTAGAGGGTATCTATGCAGATGACATTTTGGTATCGTGCCGGTCGTACTTCATAGATACCCCCCTAAGACAATTTCAGCAACATGTTGACAGGATGGTGCAATGGACTAAGGTATGGAGGATGAATATTAATCCATCCAAATGCACCTTCACTGTCAACCTGCGCAAGAGACTCGGATACACACCTACACTGCGCATCCACGAACAACACATACCCGTAACAAATTCCTTTAGGTACCTTGGCGTTACCATTGACCAAAAACTGTCCCTAAAAAACCATGTGGGCTGCACACTTGGCAAGGCCTACGGCGCCAGGAGTGGCATTTACTTTTTATTACGGCCTGGCTCTGGTCTCTCCCTTCGGACCAGGGTGAACCTCTACAAGGCACTTTTAAGGCCAATCGTCGCGTACGGGGTCACAGCCTGGGCTAAGCCGGCGGGTAAGTTAATGAAACGCATTTATGCGTTTCAGAATAAAACCCTCCGACTTATCCTGGCGCACCACGCTACGCGACGAACGAGTTCCTGCATAGGGAAGTCAAGCTGGAGCGCCTCTCCAGGTTTGTCCGCAGGTTGGGCAGGAAAGAGGATAAAAGAAATGTCACTTCAACCAACCCTCTGATTGCCGCCATTCAGGGTTTATTACCCACTGAAGTGATGCAGGAGGAAGAGGCTGGGATGGCCAGATCTGCGGCTGCTACAGCCAAGGATCCAGTAGGGGAACCGGCAGTGGGCGTATGTTGATGACATCCTACAAGAGAGCCGGGAGAGAAGGAAAGCAACGCCATCACTAACACCTTAGCACTATTATTGTTATTTATTATTATTATTATTATCTTTGTTATTATTATTATTATTATTATATCATATTGTCCTTAATATTAATTATAATTTATTGAATATTATTATTATTATTATTACTATATATTATTATTATTACTATATTATTATTATTATTACTATATTATTATTATTGTTATATTATTATTATTATTACTATCTTATAATTATTATTATTACTATTACTATTATTATCACTATATCATTACATATTTATATTTATTATTATTATTAAAGTTATTGTTATTATTCTTAGTATTCGTTATTCAAATTATTGTTATTATTATTTTTAATTATTACTGTAAGTATAGTTATTATCACTGATGTTATTACTATGTTATTAATGAACGAAGGGGAAAAAGCCTGGTGGGGAGCACCCAGTGCTCTCAGTACGGCTACCCCAGTCTGTATAGTTTGGACAGAAGGTCCTCAATAAAGATTTATTCATTCATTCATTCGAAAGCGAATATAATATTTTAGCTTCTAATATGTTCGATTAACACCCACATTGAAGCTGGGGTCGTGGGTTCAGCTTCAATGAATGCTTTAAAGGCCAGGTCTTGAAGTAAGTTCCTCTTCACAATAGATAAGTTATTCTAATAGCTTCTGACGAAGCCCACATTTGGCTCTCAACCTGTCTTGAATTTAAAACCAGTAGTTTTTACAGTTTTGTTTTCTTTCTCCTGTCGTAGTAGCACTGTACTGGGAGTGTTCTTTGATTAAACCATCATCCCTTTGTCAATTCTTTTCTTCTCCTGGGGACGACCTCCATTACGGTTGGAGTGAAAAATGTCATTTGTTTAGGGATGCCATGTAGACTAAATATGTATCTACACATTTGGGAGTAAATGCTGTAGTCTAGTAACGAAAGGCAAAACCAAACGGGAAGGACAAACCAAGACACGGTAATGTCACCGCATACTCAGTTGGCTGGTCCAATTCGAGTAGTGTACTTCTACGTTAAGACGATGGATGTCGAAATACTCAATGGTTAAATTTTGTGCAAAATTCTGCACTCCTTAAACAATACATACACACACACTCCACACTATTGTGTACTTTAGTACTATAGAATGGAGTGTGACACTCTAGTCACACATACACACACACACACACTCATGGAAGGCAAAAAACAATATAAATAGAGATTCTGGAGAGTTTAAAATTCTATTATTCATAATAACTAGTAATATTTTTCATTGTTATTTTACCGTGAGGTTAAATTACTCATTATAAAGAAAAATCTGACAGTGGTGATTACGTTTTGAATAGCTATTAGAAGCTCCTGAGACATCTGTTGATACTGGCCTGACATCTTGTCGTTGCCACTGCTTTTATACCACCCTGATATCGTCCTGAAACACTTCTCCATCACAGAGTTCAGATCTACTGGAATGATTTCATGCGATTTAATGTCGTAAATTGTTCCTGTAATCAAAGATAAAGTCAGTAAAACCAAATAGTATTGTTCATATATATTTATATAATATTCAATTGGTTAATGTGGGTGTTTTCTTTCCGTCCTACCCTCTTTGAGCACAATGCGATCAGAAATATTTGAACATCAAACGTCCTAGTCTTTAACGAGTTTCAAAAAGAATTATGCACACAGGCTTACAAATAGAGCAAATAAAAAATCATGCATCAATCACAAATATACACAATATACACAAATATACACAAAAATTAATTATTACAATGTGGAGAGTGATACAAGTAAGAATAATATAATAAGAAGTCATTCAATAAGAAATAATATACTTTTTATAGTGAATTAATCTAATTTATATAGTCAATTGCTAATGACTATAAAATCATGTTGATTAAATTAATTCATTAATATTTATTTTACAACATTTGGGGATTTTGTATTTCATATATAATTATTTTAGCTCAGGGACAACTCAAATTATGTTGAGCTATGTTTATATGCGTAACTATTGCAATCGACTAGTTTTGTTTAGGTACATCGAATTTAATTATTTATCCAGATTTATCAAATTGGTTTTGTGATAGATTTTTTAACTATACAATAATTGTGATAGATTTAACAAAATTGTTAAAATGTATTATTGTTAAAAACGAGAAATTTGATCTATGCTCGCTTGTTAGTGTTGCCAGATTGTATTAGTGTTACCCTTGGTATTTATCGTTATATTAATATCAGTCTGCTTCAAGCTTTTGTATTGTTCACAGTCTTAGTCCGTCCTCCTGTAATGTAAAAGTTAATAATTTTTCAATTTCAATAAATTCTGCATCTATAAAAAATATTTAAATAAAAACCAAAACTTCGTTATTTGAGAGTTTGATTTCAAGATTTCAACCTGGAAAACTGCTCGAGTCAAGACTTATTTTGGTACTGTATATATATATATACGAGTAAACGTACGTATATAGTAAACAAGTAAACAGGAAAACGATCCAAAAGGGTAACAAACGGTTCAAAGTAAACCACTGACATAGAACAAAGAAACGAATACACTTACTGTCTCTAATTTTCGGTTGAACCGTCATCATTATCATGACGGTTCGATTGTTTAATTGATGGTTCAACCAAAAATTAGATACAGTAAGTGTGTTCGTTTCTTTGTTCTGAGTCTGTGGTTTACTGTGATATATATATATATATATAACAATTAAAAGAAACGGTCCAGTGGACTTTTTTAAATAACATAAATTCAAAACGAAGGAAACACACAGAAAGACACAGACATAACTCACATTGATATTTCGACCATCGTCGTCATCAGGAGGTGTGAAGAGCGAAGAGCGAAGAGTCCCGCAGGAAGGTAGGTCGCCGCCCTGCCTTCCTGCGGGACTCTTCGCTCCTCACACCTCCTGATGACGACGATGGTAGAAATATCGATGTGAGTTATGTCTGTGTCTTTCTGTGTGTTTCCTTCGTTTTGAATTTATATGTATATATATATTTATACAATATATAACACAAAGGTAGACAGACATAACTCATTTCTATATTTCAACAATTGTCATCATCAGGAGGTGAAGAGTCCTGTAGGGAGACAGGGTGCTGACTGACGTCAACCTTCCGACCATTATACACTCAGCGATACCACCATCACCACCGTCAGGTGAGAAGAGGGAGGAAAGGAAGCGAATAAAAAATAATAAACAAATGAAAAATGAAAACATGAGAGTAAAAATTAATTTTTATCTTTAAAATAAAAATTAACAGGTGGTATCTTTGAGTTTATAATATTCTTGAACAGTCTCTGCTCTGCCTCCCTGTAGGGATGACGACAATTGTCGAAATACAGAAGTGAGTTATGTCGTTGTCTATCTTTGTGTTACTTTTGTCGTACTTGTTATGTAAAGTCCTATGAAACGTTTAATTATATATATATAAATCTCTGCAGGTTTCAATGCCTAAACTGGACAGAGATTGGCTGTTTTCTTGGCGAATGGCGGTTGCTTGTTTACAGAGACGCCGCAGTGTGTGCGTCAACCCGATGTGCTATCTGTTGGTTACTGAGTCGTCTTTCAGAATTTTCAGGGCTTCGTAGATTTGTAGTATGGCTGGATCGTTGATTTGTTTTAGGATGGCGGTGGTTTGTAACAAGTCCTGGTGGGTGAGTTTCTTTCCATGTTTTTGAGTGGTGTGTCTGGTGATGGGTCCTGCTTGCAAGAGCATCATCAGGCGTCATGAGACTGTGGTCGATGTCACACCGATGTATTTAGCTTTGGCTAAGAGTTCGATGCCTCCCGTGTAACAGTTTCACTCGTATATGACATTGGTCTTTTATAGCTCAGCCATGACTGTAACCGGGCTATTCAGGAACTGAAGTCCTTCAATTACTGAAATATTTTTACTTTCAAAATACCTCTTGAAGTCAATTTTTTTTTTAATACAGGTTTGTATATTATAAGATGAGAGTGTGAGATTGTGTGCATGTGTGTGACAAAAAGAGACAGAAGCGAAAGGTGTAAAAAGAGTGGTGTGAATAAATTTGTTTTAATTTAGATCTTAGCATCCATCTGCAGCCATCAGACGATAGAGATGATTTTTTTATACTTTAGTCTGAAAAACTGTCACATTTCATCTATTTTGTTTCAATATTACAAGAATAAATCAAGTAATAGAGAATTAAATTCGCTTTTCATATATTTAATGAAGATTATTCCGACATTGTTTGTAAAGAAGTCTTGAAATACCTTCATTGTTTCCTTGCAGATCGATCCAACGGGAGGAGAAATCCCAACACGACTGTTCACTGGATCTCAAACTGGCCAATATCCCTGGGGCTTCTGTACTCGTGTGCATGTAATCTTCCCTAGAACAATAGCCAAAAAGTCCATTTCAATACACAATATCAAATAATTATTTTAAAACTTGTTCTAATTTATTTTTAAGCACAATTCAAAGTGATATGAAACCTACATTTATATTATCAGTTATTATATTTACAGCTATATTATCAAGTCCAGCATCTACAATTCATCTCAGTATAAGTAATAATTGAAAATATTTTATTTTCTTGAATTTAAATCCGCGGAATGCCTTTTTTTATATTTAGATCATACTGCATACTGATGAGATAAATAATAATGTTTGCAGTTTACTCATTTGTCTATTCAGTTATAAAACATTAGCATCAGATAAATGTGCACAAGCATACAAACCTATACAGGTATGGCCTCGGACTGTTGATAGATGAATAGTATCTAAACATATTATAGGATTTATTTTTACTTGTAACTAATAAACTTTTTTGAATTCTCCAAAATAATAATTCTCTTTCTAAAACCTGAAATAAAACATATTTACTATTTTTATTACGCACAATATGCTTTGGACTTACAATTTATGTTAATTAAACTTTTTTTAACTTTAAAATGATATTATATTTTAAATGGCTATCTTCACTTTATATTTGTATATTATTAGTAGATTAAAGTTGGAAGCAGTCCTTCATTTAAACATATATTGTTAAATAACGCCCCATATTTGGCTTGTATCTGTTTCTTACACAATTTCTCCAGTTTCCAGAATTCCTTCCTCGTCTCTTCATTAAAACTATAAAGCTTATCACCAATATTGCTAATCGACATGTTTCGAATGTACCACATTCATCATCAGGACAATAATGAGAATAATAGTAGGATTGTTAGTTTATATATTTAGAGGTGGATTACTATTGGAATGTTCACAGGACATCGCCCTGGGTCACGGGGCATTATGGGGGATTAAGGCAGGGTGGTTGGCCTCACTTACTACCTGGCTAATCTGGTTTGGCCTGTTAGAAAATAATTTTAAAATTCGACAAGAATTATTAAGTTGGATATTTACGGCTGGCTGCTTAATAATTCAAGAAAAGCAGCCAGCCATAAATATCCAACTTATAATTCTTGTCGAATTTTAAAATTATTTTCTAACAGGCCAACAGATTAGCCAGGTAGTAAGTGAGGCCAACCACCTGCCTTAATCCCCATAATGCCCCGTGACCCAGGGCGATGTCCTGTGAACATTCCAATAGTAATCCACCTCTAAATATATAAACTAACAATCCTACTATTATTCTCATTATTGTCCTGATGATGAATGTGGTACATTCGAAACATGTCGATTAGCAATATTGGTGATAAGCTTTATAGTTTTAATGAAGAGACGAGGAAGGAATTCTGGAAACTGGAGAAATTGTGTAAGAAACAGATACAAGCCAAATATGGGGCGTAATTTAACAATATATATTAGTAGATAAGTAGATTAGCAGATGTTATTATTCCTAACGATGTTAAGTCCAAACCTCTAAATGTTTTTTTAAGTGGATTTTAAAGATTCATAAAAATAAATGAGATACTATTTTCATCAACTTCATTACACACTCGTACATTTATTCTCTTGATCCATAATATCCTTCTGGCGCTTGAAGATGTTTTGTTGCTACTCGTAAAAAAATTAACTGACTTATTAAAGAAAACTTTATAAAGTTTCATTATAACTTTTATATGAGAATCCTATTCTTTTTTCGTCGATAAAATGTTTTCAATTTTCGAAGGTCATAATACTATCTTTGAGTAATAAGATTAGCTGGATATGAAGGATTCATAAGTCTTATTGAAATTTTACTAGTTTTCATGAATACATTTTGTAAAGTTTTATAGTAAATGATATCCTAGATTAGGAAGGTTGGGGGAATGAAAGAAATACAAAAGTCTTTTTCAACAAACCTTTTTCGATTTTTTCATATTAAGTCAATATGATGGCTATTTCTGGAAAATGACACGAGCATACTCAGAAACAAGAATTTATATACTCTGAAATCGCTCAAATCAGTTCTCATTGTTAAAATAGTCAATTTAACTTAATAGTTAATTAAGTATTGTATAACTTATAAAAACTTATTTATAAATTAACATAATATCTAAAATTTAAATGATATAAGAATCTATTTCTATTTCTTAAGGATAATCACTTAATTTTAATATTATATAGAAAGAAGAAAGGGACTGTTGTTATTCTCTCAAAAATCATTAATGATTTCTATTTATTTTTAAATGTTATGTCAATTTCATTAATACATATATAATGGATATCTTTATAAACTTGTGTTAAATTAACAGTATTATGGTTAAATTAACCATCAAACTCATTTTTGCTATATTTTCTTGCGTAGTCCTATAAAAAGACCGAATCTATTATCATTCTATTTTAGGAAGAAGCCTGGAAAGAAAACAGTCTGGACTCATCAATGAGATTCTTAACAGATGAAATCATCAAATTCAAAGGAACTTGAACAAACTAATTCATCTTGATGGATAATAGAAGTTATCTATATTTACACATACTTCATTCTTTTTCTATAATCTGTATTGCATGTTCAATATTCTAACCTCATTTCTTTTACAAATTAGGTTAGGTTCGCTTATAGTGGAAATCCCCCAGGAGAACACATACAGATCGAACATTGGTCCTTTTTGATACCACACTATAAACATTTTGCATTGGGAGCCCTAAATTTTTCCTAACTCAAGTGTATTTAAATGAAGGATCCTTAACGATTATCTGGCATCGTACAGGTTCGGGACCGACGGCTTGACATCCTCTCTAAGGGTCGACCTGCTCAGATTTAGTCACCTTCCGCATGAATAAAACACTGGCCAGAGTGTGTATTGAACCCTAGATCTACCAGTCTTGAAGTGGGCACGTTGCCACTGAGCTAACCTGGCCCCCTTTTACCAAATTTTACAAAACGTCAAAATCCATCAAAAGCTTGAAACTGATTTCCTTCTGATTAACATATATATCTGTACCCTATATATATATATATATTTATATATATATACCCTATATACCCCCACCCATGTCCTTTCCATTTCCAGTCAGTCTTATTCAGAGGCCCTCACCCTTAGGTTCGTACTTTCTGCCTTATTTTATTTTATATTAATTTTTGTACTTATTTACTTTGTACTATAGATAACTCTCTGGTGTCATTGTATTTTTTAGTTAATGCCTGAAGAAGAACACTACGTGTTCGAAACGCGTTGTTTATATCATTAAAAGTTTTATATGTGGAGACCATTTCATTAGATTTTTACCCTACAATATATATCTACTTTATTTAAAGTGTCTACAGGAGAACACACAGAAGCCGAACATTGTTCCATTGGGTTATCACACAATGAACAATTCTATACTAAGAGTCCTAAAGTTTGCCTAACTTAAGTTTATTTAGAGTAGGGATCTTTAACGAGCTGGCATCGTACAGACTCGGGACTGACGGTTTAACGTCCTCTCCGAGGAACCTTTTACTTATAGTAAGGTAAAAGGAAGTGCATATAGACAATTGAGTTAAACTGTGTTAATAGTAAATGGTAATGGTTACTTAGACATACTCCCTCGAATTAAATTAATAGCCGTTTGACAGGTTAATATATTTATAAGTTATTTTGTGTTGTGTAACTAGTGAAGAATGATTAAGTATTAAGTTTTGTTGTAAGAGTTAGTCCAACTGAAGGAGTTATTGTTTTATCACATTCCTTATGTTTTGGTAAATAAAGAATTTGAGTCGACCTGTTTATATCAGATGGATATGTGATATTCATTTTGCAGGTTTATGTTGTAGAAGATACTGATAAAAATACAAAACAACGATCAACTCTGTGCTATTAACAACTCTTATTATAGAGGTTTGTCAACATTTATTCAATAAAACAAAGCTCGAAACTAGTATTTCTCAAATATATTTTCTTAAACACTAATTTCTTCAAATTAATTTCTTCTACCGCAATGCACAAAATTTACTAAAAATATTATTAGTTAAATACTGTTCATAAAATATCAAGAAATGGAGCAATCTTTAAGTCTTCAGGTTTTTAAAAGACAAAATTTACCTCAATATTATCTTTGATAAATTGAATATCTTTAGTAGCAGTTACATAAGAGTCGACCATTAAAATAAGTGTCGGCATCTGTGTAAGATCCTGATGATATATTCGATTGCTCTTTGGAACATAATGGTACTGATCCAATAGATAAATAAAATTTTGCAAAATTCCTAAAACAGTCAAATTAAATTTCAAATTTCTGGTAAATAATGCTTTTCCAAATTATGAAAATTATTTAAAATATATTTCTACTTTTCAATAATAGTTATAGAAAACAAGTTGTGTGTATATAAATTGCATGAAATACCTTGACGTTAATTTATAAGACACATTTTATATCACTTGTTTATATCACATTTGCGAAGCATCTTTTTCAGTAATGCTATTTTTTCTACTTCAACTACAAAGCATTTGTATTCAGAAGTGATAGCGGGGATTTATAACGGGAATGAGTGATCACCGATTGGTGGCACACTGTAACATGGTTACCCTCACAGCTGGTTTAAAAGAGGAGGTATGGGTGATATTTTATTTTTAAACGCCTACTCGAGTTTGAAGGTATTACAGGTGAGTGAAGGGACTGAGCAAGTGGGTTGGGGTGGGTTAGTAATCTGTTGCGGAATAATTTGTATCTTTCTATCGCAAAGTTCTAAACAGATGGGACTTTGAAGTCTTGGTGTATGATTTTGTTGGGGACATAGAAAGATAAATGTGATAGTTTTCTAATGATTTTTGACTGTAGGGATTTTTTAAACGTTGTTTGTTGAATGGCCCAGAAAGGCTTCAAGGCTGCGTTGTATATATGTAGTCTTTCTGTTTGTATAAGTTTCGATTTTGAGTCTAAAAGTCTTATTAGGAGTTTGTAACGTCTGTTAGTCTCTGTACGTTTAAGTCTTGTGTGTGGGTTCCAAGTCATCCGGGTGTCATAGCCCAAGGTAGTGTACAATGGTCGTGGGAGGGATGATCTTATTAGTCAAAAGTACTGGAGAACAGTTTTTGCGGGAAAGATTTATTTAATTTCCTCGTTGATTTTGATTCTCCAACGTTTGAACCAAGGTTGGAGAATAAGCAAATGTTGTTGAAGTTTATCAGAAACTACAATAGGATCATTATGTGCTGATAGAATGGCTTTGTCATCAGCAAATGCTGTCAAGAGAGCAAAAAATATGATTGGATCAGAAATTCATTCCTTACAATGGCACCTACTGACTTATCACTTAACGAAGAAGAACAGCTAGCTGAAATCAAGAATGATCGATGTCTGCAAATGATTCATGAAGAAGGGGAGCTACAAACATTTTGGATTTATGTTTTAAAAATTCATTGAAATATAGTTAAAAAAGCTGTACAAATAATGTTGCAGTTTTCCACTACATACCTTTTCGAAGCATCTTTTTCAACAATGCTGAATTTAAAAAAAATCAAAATGAGGAAATTTAAAATGCTTGATAGTGAATTGCGAGTGGCATTGTCATCGATAACACCTAACATCAAGAAGCTTTGTTGTTCCCACCCAGCACAAGTATCTCATTGAAAGAGTTAGTTGAGTGAAGAAAAGTATTGGTCATTTTATTTTTAGTGATTTTTCTACATATAAATCGTTACTTTATTTTAAAAATGCAATTTATTTATCATATGAAAAAAACATAGAGGAACAATTTCTGGAAAACATTTTTTAGCAAAATTTACTGATGGGTCATTATGTTTTGGCATAGTTCGCTGAAAATGCTAACGTCAGGTAACAAAAGTAAGTTGGTGTGTCACAAAATTATTATATGCAAATAGTTTGTCGCAAAATGAAAAAAAGGTTGGAAAACACTGTGATCATAGTCATTAAGTATTCATAGGTCAATGACTTATTTGACGTATATTCCGGCCAAGTCAGCCACCAAGAGGCAAAAATATAAATCCAAGAAAAAAGATAAAAATAATATAAAAAAAGTTGAAAAAAATATAGATCAATTATAAAGAAATTAAAGTAATCCTAAATTGTTTAACAATATTTTTATTTCATTAGTACATATTTATCAGCCTTTGCTTCTATAATTTTACCTCAAAGTTATTATTTCTTTGCTCAGCCTGCATCTTTTTTTGACTATAATATCAAAATGAAGAGAGAATTCTGGTTGTATTTATTATTGAGTATACATTGTTCGTATTTATCTGATCAAGAACGTATTCTATGATTTGCGAAAATTTTATTATATATGTCGAAAACAGAAAACAAATGGATTTAGATATTAAAGAAAGAAAACAATAATAGTTGGTAGATACACAAAATGACCTTACAGTTATTAATTTTTTTTTGTTTATTTTGTATTGTAATTATGCAGTATTATATATATTCGCTTTTAACCAGTTTTAAAAACTGATCATTTTCCTATAGCACACTGAATGACGAGGTTTGTTTACAAGATCTATTGCATAAAAAATACAGTGCTAAGTCAAACAACACTTTTAGTTCGTAAAATAAGTCATAATTTAAAGGAAGATTAATAATGTAAATTTGTTTTAAGTATTCTAATACCTCATTCTTATGATTTATCCTAAATTAATATTAGTGTTGGTTGTTAAATCTGAATTGAGGTGATATTTTAACAATACTATTTCAATTTAAATGTGATTCTTGATTACCCTTGGCAGTAGTGGTCATATCGAAGGCTAACAGGCCCCGTATTATCCAATAATTGTCCCAGTAGTACATTTCTCTCAAATTTGGACTGCTAATAATAAAGCTGAAAGTAAAAGACATTTTATATTTATTGTAGACAACCTTAATTTTGAATATGACTTACCGTAAGTAGTTGGTTTATTTCGAAATGGTCTTACGTCAGATTTGTCACCCTAATTACTCGTATGGACATTTTTGCTTTTTTTATTTAAAATCAGAGCTAATAAGTAGTACACAAAAACATTACTCTTTTAAAATGAGTCCGACCTTGTAATTTGTACAGTTATAATAAACAGGTATACATATACTTTAAAATTGGAAACACGAACAAAACTGGACACAAACTAGTTCAAAAACGAAGAAGAGTAACATGGAGAAAGATAGACACTTACTAACTCAAATTTGGGTTATTAAGTGTGTCTCATTCTCTGTATTTAACTCTTCTTTGTTTTTGATCTTGTTTTATACATATATATATATATATATATATATATATATAATTAAAGTTACAGCTAGAGAACACAAGAAAAAGGACGAACACTCACGAATCTCGATTATTTCGGCGTCTTGCCGTCTTCAGGAGAGTAGAAAGAAAGAAAATAAAATAAAAGGAGAAAGAATGAAGGAACGGAGACGTAAATGCGTCCACTGGCCGATGTAAACTGGCGCGATACAATGACACGCAGTGCAGCCATCTTACCAACGTGAACCAGTGTAGGCTGTGAGTTAAAAAAATTATAAAAGTGATATTTAAGTAAAAGGGAGGAGAAAAGTAAAAAAGAGAAAGGAAAGGAAAAAAACATAAAACTAACTAAAATTAAACGAGAAAAAAAATATAAATAAATAAATAAATAAAGATAAAAATAAAATAAAAAATCATCTGATTAAATTTAGACCAGGGGAATTTCTTGCACCCAATAACCAAATGAAGGCTTCCTCAGAAGCCCTTAGAGTGGTCTGGGTGTCATCATTTGAGAGTTTTCTTAATATTTTAACCCTGAAGCAATCGTTGAAGGGAAGGTTATGGAGATTGGCGTGGGTGGCAACAGGCAGCTGCTTGCGTTGACCAACGGATGACCTGTGACCATCCATACGGAGGCTAAGTGACGTGGAAGTCAGGCCCACGTAGAATGAGTCACATTGTGTGCAGTCCAGACGATAAACACAATTGCTGGAAGTGCAAGAACTAGCAAAGGAGAGAGGGTATGAATGGTTGTTCACTGTCGAAATGAAATGGCTGTCAGGATTGATGATGGGACAGGTGAGGCATTTCCTTCTGCCACATTGCTTTGTGCCAAAAGTGTCAGGTGCAGGCCTGGAGCGTTTAAAACTTCTATGGGGGTTTTAATCCGGGGTGATTTGGTGAAAATATTGGAAGTGGTCGGAGAGGATGACAGGAGAGGGAAGAGTTCCTTGATGACTAAGCGTAACTTATTAATTGTGGGAAAGTATGTGGTGGTGAGGAAGGGGCTATTATTATCGGAAATGCAATTATTTCGAGGTGTATGAATGATTCCAGCCGGGATGATACGCTTGTCAAGAAGATGTTGGGGGTAGCCACGTTATATATATATATATATATATATATATATATATATATATAACAAGATTTCACAATAAACCCGAGAAACAACAGTCAACGTCCAAACCACAATAAGAAAAACGACTAAAATCTTTCAACCGTAACAAGCAGTCTCTGTTAGATTTTGTTTAATTCCAAATTAGTTAGGATTTGGCTCTAACAAAGACCCGATTGTTACAGAATTTTTGATTTTTTGACTAAGAAAATGAAATTTACATTATATAAAGGAACAACAATCTTAACCGGACAACCTTAACCAGACTGAAGGTTTAGCAGTCTATAGATTCTAAAAAATTCTTACTTCTGCCTATGAAAAAGGTTTTACAATAAAACCGAAACGTCGGCAATGAGAGTTTGATTTTTGAACCTAGAAAATTTGACCGAAACCCGATTGGATAGCACACAACACACACACACACACAATATATATATATATATATATATATATATATATATATATATATAACCAATTAAATGAAACGATTGCACGAAGTAAATAAACTAGACACAAAAAGAACACACATAAATGAAATCATTGAAACTCATTCCTATATTTCGATTGTCTCTTCATCAGGAAGATAAATGTGAGTCACTCGGAAGGCAGTTAAGAACTGAAGTCGTCTCATTGAAGAGGCCCTCAAACAGTGTAGCCAATATAAGGAGGGAGGGCTACAAGGATAGATAATGTAAATAATAACAAAAATAAATAATAAATGGATGAAAAATTCTAAATAAAAACCTTTGACAAGTTGTTAAAAACAAACTAAAAATAAAAATAAGTAAGCAAACCAAAGATTAATTAAGACACTAAAAGAAATAAAAAGAACAATTAACGATTGAGGTTAAGCTCAAAAGCAGATTTATCTCCCAGAAGAGGTAGGACTGCTTCTGGAGGTAAATATGGCAGAAGGTAATTTATTTATGTTTGTTAATATTTACATTATCTATCCCTGTCTCCTTTCCTCCCTTAGTTGGCTACACTGATTGAGGGCCTCTGCAATGAGACCACTTCAGTCGTTACCTGTCTTCTGAACGACTCATATCTATCTTCCTGATGACAAGGCAATTGAAATATAGTGACGAGTTTCTGTGATTTTTGCTGAGGTTGTCTAGTCCTCTGACTAGTTTGGCGTGGGTCAGATGCAGTGAGTCTAGAACGTATTTCCCAGAGGAGTTCAGGTAAAGACATGAAGGGTCAGATGATAAGGTGAAACACTGAACACTATTTAAAACACTTTAATATTGGTAAAACGAATACTATTAAAGCAAACACTATACTGAGGTTAATCAGTTACTTACTTAAAATGAAATAAACTCCTATTTAGAGAAACCATTGTTGAGAAGCACTTTCACAGATTTATCAAGCTGTTCGTGGAGATGGTTCCACCAACCAGGTTCTCCAGGTAACCAGGAGGTAAGAGAGCCATTAAGATATATCTGGATTATTGGATCATCGCAGCGGTTAACTCTTCAATTGAGGGCATAAGAAGAATGAGAAGGAGCCCAGGAGTGATTGTCACTGGACGTCCGTAATCTGAACAAGAAGAGGATTGATTTTTGTTTTTAATTTCTTATAAAGTGTTTTTCATTTGTGCAAGTACTGAGTTTTATGTTTTATTTTCCTTTTTTGACTTTGTGATGTAGGGTCGTGGAAGCTCGCCTCCGCGTGGTCCACCTCGGGCGTACCTCGGAAGCTGGTTGCCCTATCCTCGGATAGAGCTTGGTGCTCCCGAGATGCGGCGAAAGAGCTTTCACGTTAAAAGGCATCAATCTGCGTTGCTATTACACGTGATATGGCCGAAAGGCTGGGTACACGCTCTAATATCAAAACAGGTTAACTCTTCAGCTTGCAGGAGGAGCTTTCTCGTCTTGTTTGTACTGGGAGTTTATGTACCCTCGGTAGAAAGGACTATGCACTCTTCCGTGGGCTGGGTTGGCGGGTCAGCTGTAAAATACCACTTATCCAGGTTTGTAATAATGGCTCTTTTAGCCTCCTGGTTACCTGGAGAACCTGGTTGGTGGAACCTCCTCCACCAAGAGCTTAGCAAATCTGTTCAAGTGCTTGTCAACGATGGTTTCACTAACCAGTTGTAGTAGTTATTGGTTTGTTTATATTCCAAACCTTAATATATGAAGGTACGTCTTAAAGGATACCTATTTAGGTCATTTACGTTTACTAATAATTCAAGTGCACTTATAAATAATTTAAGATTTCTGATTATTTGCATTTGATAACTTTGAATGTGATTTATACTGTATTAAATTCATTCATTACTCGGAGCGCGTAATTACGAGTAGATTGTTTGGTCTTTTTTAACCAGTGACAATGCATTTCAGGTGAGATCCGATGGTTGTTCAAAATATTACAGGAAAGGTGACAAAGCAACTGGAAGAGAACATTTTTGCCTAACTCAATTAATACGGTAGAAATATAGTCTTTTAATTCTCAGCTTAAAAAAAATAGGTGAAAACTACAAATGAGCCACACTTTCCACACCTAAAAGAGTTTTACAAAAGGCTGTTAATGTAGGCGTTGGAAATATTATTAATAGAGATTTCAAATACCTCTAAGTTTACTCAGAAGGTCAAAGGCAAGTTCTTATTTATGTGATAGAACAGCAGGTCAAGGCTGGCCAACTATATTTGACTTTTCAAATATTAAATTCCCTAGTGTAGGCGGAATGGAATCTCATACATATCACTTTATAGAGTAAAAATAGGGTTAAATAATCTTAATTGGCATATTAAGCATTATTATGGCTTCGTGTGAGATGTACTATTCTATTGGCTCCCAACCTTTATTTCACCCCGTACCACTAGAGAAATTTCACTCGAACACCACACTACCTGATATTTATATATGAGGATAAATATGTATCACAACAAAAAATCAAACCCGTAGAGTACATAAGAAAGAATTTATACTCTTCAAAAAATATTATTTGTCTTTGTAAATGTGCAAAATATAATATCGAGATTTATAATTCCTAAAGATTGCTAATAACTTTTTTTTGGCCCTATAAGTTTTTCAAAACGTGAAACAATAACATACAGCAACGTGCAAGTCTCCTTGGGCATTCAAGTGATTTCAAGATGTTATTTTAATTGATAAGAGATGTTGAATCCTGTCTAGCGTAGGTATGCTGTAGCAGGTATGCTACACCAGGAGTGGCTTGGAGCAGAGTAAGAGATCAGATAAAAGCAACTATAATAACATCTCAAGATGCAAAACATACTCATAAAACGAAGCAAAAGAGAATGTTTTCTAACGAGATAATGAATATCCTAATCATGAGATATAAAAAGATGAAAATATTTTAATAATAATAATAAGGTATTGTTTTCTTGACCACAATACACTAATAAACACTTTTTCTTCTTCTTGGAGTTTGGTCAGGATTAATATACGGAATCACCTTTTCGCCAACGTTTCGTCTTTATTTTAAGACATCCACAGGGCTATAAACTAACAAAAATAACTACTGATAATTTAAGTAGGATTTATAGTTCCATTATAAATAGTTAATGTTGCAATGTTATCTTAGTTTATATTGCCATAGATTAATTGTAATATAAAAAACAGTGTTTTCAATAAATATCGCTGGGTAGCAGCACATGCAATGACAGATAACGGTTTTGTTGGTTCGGAATTAGAAGCTAGCCTTGAGTAAGTAAGTTTTTTGAATTTGTTATGATGATTGTAAAGTAGATATGACAAATGTCCATTGTTTTTTGTTAGTTTATAGCCCTGAGGATGTCTTAAAATAAAGACGAAACGTTGGCGAAAAGGTGATTCCGTATATTAACCCTGACCAAACTCCAAGAAGAAGAAAAAGTGTTTATTAATAATAATAACAATATCTTATTATTTACCAGGACTTTCCTCGCACCCCTGGTTGGGACTCCTGTCATAGACAGATTTGACGACTAACACTAGAAAATATCCCAGACTGAAGATTTATCAAACCCCAACGGTCACATTATGTGAGCGTTGTATAGTTCTTATCAAATACATGAGTTCTAATACAATTCATTTATTTTGTGGGGGCCATGCTAGCATAGTGGCAACATGCTTGCATCTGAATAAATAGATTCAGGGTTCAACACCCACTTAACCCTCAATTTATTCATGCTACAGGCGAATAAATCTGAGCCCGTTATTCCTCGGAGAGGACATTAAGCCGTCGGTCCTGAGCCTGTACGATGTCAAGTGCTCCTTAATGATCCCTTCGCTAAATACATTCGAGCTAGGCGCAATCATTATTAAAATGAGTGTTAATAATAAATGTGTCATAATTTCCGTCCCTAAAATAGAAATAAAAGTTAAAAGCCTTGTAAGTGTGGGTATTAGAAAATAAAAAATCATTTATTTTGTCAAAAAAA
Organism: Hermatobates lingyangjiaoensis; assembly: GCA_026182355.1. Lineage (NCBI taxonomy): Eukaryota > Metazoa > Arthropoda > Insecta > Hemiptera > Hermatobatidae > Hermatobates > Hermatobates lingyangjiaoensis. The sequence goes on along the minus strand of JAPFBL010001931.1, from coordinate 1,858,907 downwards.
CTACTTATTCTTTAATGAACCTAAGGGGTTTTAAATAATACAATAAAATACAAATAACCTTGTTATGTATGACGTATGTAACGATTCTACATAATTTATTTTCGTTTTTGCTCGATTATTCTGGAACGACAAAGTCCATATTTGAAAAAAAAAATTAAGTTCAAGTAAAGGCATTGGCCCTAATACGAAATGTAATTACGGCTTGTCGTAAATAGGCAGTTTGGTCTAAACCCAGGCTTCAGAGTTACTGTAATCCAAGTAGCATTAATCGTTGGTGGTAAACTTACCCATTTTCCAGATAAACCATTGAATAAACGTCTCGTTTCATTTTAACATTCATTCGAATTTTGCGCCCCAAAAACTTCCACATGCTATTTACTTTTGTTGCAAAAGATTTCAGTTCTTCATCTTTAATTGCATCTAAAATTTTTGGTGTTTCTTTCCAATCAGGTGGTGTCCATTCCTAAAAAAAAATATATCAACGATAATCAATGCCCAGTTAAGGCATAACTGCACTTAAAGTAAACTTTTGTAAGGGACTCTATGTTCCTGTAAATTGTTCTAGTATTAAATAATTGTAAACTCTTTACGGATTTTAGTTAAATTTGTAAAGTTTAAGATTATATCTAAAGAGGGGGAAAGCATATAAAAGTGTTTTGATCAGTTTATAAACCAAAAAATATTCTGACCGATGCCATAAGAATGTGATTGGCGTAATGTGGTAGCAAAGCAAATTTATGAAACACAAACATTTGCAAAATAAATGCAAATAGGTCATGCAAACATACATATAACTATCTAACAATATAATTTAAAAAAAACTAATGGTGTATGGTTATAAGAGTCAAATTGATTACTGAAAAACACATGGTTAAGATATAACATATTAGGAGAAAGCAAAATATTTGTATTAATAAAACAAATATTAAATGATATGAAGATTTCTTTGGTATTAATATAAATCAATAATCATTAAATCCTTTTCCTCAAATAACATCTGATGTATAGGAATATATACGAAAATATTAATATAACAATAACGAAGGTGAAAAACATAAATAATACTATATTTCGACAGGCGTCGTCATCAGGTAGAAGTATCCTCCGCAGCAGTAGAAGCTGATAAATATACCACATTTGAACATTGAAAAAATTGTCAGGACGGACGACTAAAACGGTGCAGAAACATACCGGATAATTTACACAAAATAGAGAAATCCACAATGTATAATCTCCTTTCAAACAAAAATGGGATATTATATCTGTTTCTCTGCTGAATTTGAAAGTCCAGTTTATTTCTGAACTTTCTGAGAATATTTAAAAGAAATGAATAAATAACGGTCATTTATCAGTGAAGTTACCCTCCAATACTTGTTTCGAATCTTCCTCCATAGAAAGATTTGAAAATAGTCGTCGTACTGCTTCCATCTACAGGTATTTGTATGTCCTCTGTCAATGAATGCCCTTGCAAACAACACGTTCATCCCAACCTCAGAAACCATTAGCAATAATTCTTCTCAACATATTTCTTGGATTGTTTTAATATAATAATGACACGTCAGCCCAGTCTTACTCAACCAGAAAACATGTAAAAATTACAATTTTTATAGCCAATATGGCCTAATACATGATTTGATTTAAATTAGTTTTGTAAACAAAACTTGATAAAGTAAATACAGTAATAGATGGTTATATCATAATGATAAAGGGTATTACTTTAAACCAGTTTGTGTATAATAACCTAGTGATGTTTTATGTTTATGTTTTACTTATAATTCAAGTAATAAACTTATGTTTTAACAAATTCAAGTAATCGTGATCACATACCTCTAATTCATCTGAATTTTCGAAGTTTTCATTCAAAAATTTGAGTATGATAAATGGTGGTGGAACTTTGCTCGGGCCGAAGGTTAACTTCAAGTTTTTATAATGTTTCATTACCTAATATCAATATCAATGATTTTCAGATAATTTGTAAAAATTAAAATAACATACTGCTTTAATTTAAAAAAAAGAAAAGTAAGAAAAAGTACTTCCTGGAAAGGATATTTCATTTTTTTGTCCAAAAATTCTTTGCAATCATCGTATGCCTTAGACATTTGTACATCATGAATTAATTCAGACATGTCGTAGAGTTTCCTAAAAAAAATTTCCATGATTAGTATTATCTTCTTATTACAGAGTTCCTTGTGCCGAAAACAATTCACATATCTTAATGACTAGTTCAGGAGATTATAACAAATAAGCAAATATTTATCTTACACAAATACGTATAACTCGTTTTTGGGGGATGACCGAATAGTTTTTTGGAATGAACCTTTACCTAATTATCTTCAATAATCTTTAAAAGTAAACTTCAACTAAATTACTTACATCTGCTTTCCTGTTTATTTTACAACCGCTTTCAGAACTTTATTATGTTTTACAGAACTTAGCTATCTTCAATTAGCTATTAAACATGTTCGGAATGATCTAGGTTGATCAGAAATTTGTATTAAGTCTTATACTTTCCTCATATTTTTTGGTCAAGTTGTAAATGATTATTTTATTAAATTATTTTTTATGTGAAATTCGACTTAAGCGTAGGAATATATTTTTCCTCACTTCCTACAGTAGCATTTTTTTTATTTCTTGATGTAATTATACCTCTAACAAAAAATATACAACTTAATGAAATAAAAATCCAGGATATCTTAAAAAATAAATGACAAATAGGAATAAAATGAATCTTATTACCTTTGATTTTCTTTCCAAATCGGAGAAGAGTATTTTGGCATATTCATAATTTCTTCATACTTATTACTGGCTATTTTAATTGGAGGTTGTGTTATTGGAGCTAGAACTTTCGATAGTTTGTAGTAAACGGGAGATAACTTCATAATTATGATTGAAAAATCTGCACGTTTGCTTGTCAACAGCAAGTACTGGTTCTAAGCAGGTAACATAAAACACTAAAGCACTACATTAGAACTAAAGCATTAATTAGAACCTTAAACAGCTACTGATAATTAGAAATATAAATTTAAAGAAATTATTAAAGCATGTTCAAGATATTAAATAATGAATCACCAATTGATTCCGATTGTTTTATTAAAAATTATCATAATAAACAACTAAATTTCTAATGTCAAGATTGGTTTTATATTTTCTAATAAAAAATCATAAAGGTCTAATCTTAGTCCTAATAAGATCCTTTTCACACATAATCTGTCCTTGCGTTTACGGTTTGATTAGCATAACGAATTAAATAATGAAGAACAATAATATATAATGAAATAATAATTATTACCAATTATTACTAATGAATTATGAAATATTACATTAATGAATTATTACTTTAGCTCTGAGTACCCAAAGTGGGTACCTTAACTGTCTGGGGTTCCACTAAAAACATTTAGAAAAACATGTTTCTAATTTTATTTTTTTTTTTTAGTGGGTATGGATTTATTCAGTGTTTTTTGTAAATCATGAAACCGAATCATGTGTATATCTACTTATACTCGTAAGTAGAAGTGGTCAAAATTTGATTCATGTTGTCAGTTTTCAGTTTGGAGCTATCTAATTCCCGAATTCTCTGCTATTGCAAAAATAGCACTTGACACATTATCTGTTCTCAGATTTGAAAAAGCCCTTACAGGGTGTTCGATTTAAAATTGTAACTGGATGTAATACATGCCATAAATAGGTGGATTGAGGAGTCACCGAACAAGTTTTTTGAGGACGGCTTATCGTTAGGATAAATATATTCTGTTAAATGGGGATTATGTTGAATAACTGCATTGTAATATTCACGCAAATTAACAAAATAATAGGAGTTATAGCTAAATTCCCAGAACTTTAGAAACATCCTACCTATTTCAAGAAAAATAAATTTTTCTACCTTGAATTGTAAAAAGCAAATTAAAGTTTTGAGCAAGTTAGACGGCATGATATACTTTTATCTACTCTTTATTTAAGAACCCCAAACTTGGAAAGATCTTAAGCACCAAATAGAAAACAGCAATATACTTTGTAAAAAAACGTTCATATCTTTAAAACTGCGGTTCACAGTATTAATTTCGGTTCCCGAATCTCACTTTCTCTGATGTTTATATTATAATCAAGATAAAAAATAAACAAATGGGAGTATACAAAAAAAAATTTTTTTCTTGAATTATGTGCAAGATGTTAATGTCGAGTTCATACTTCCAAAAGACTGTTAAAAACTTTTAATTTAATAACATTTTTGTTCCTATTTATTAAACAAGTATAAAACAACTTCAATGAATATCCCAATCATGAGAAATAAAAAGATTAAAAATATGTGAATAATGAGAATATCCTATTATTTACCTGGACTTTTCTCACACACTCTGGGAGAGCGAGCACTCCAGGGTGAGATTCCCTGCTTTAACACTCTTAATCACTTGATAGTATGAATGGGTTAATACATTATTTCTAATAAATTTGTGTTTCGTTTAAGTGTCGTTTTTTTTATGTTTTTCTGGATAAACTTTATTGTTTATTATTCTGAACTTACAGCCTATTGTTTTCTCCTGAACTCCTGATTATTATTATTTATTATTATAGTGTAAAAAGCTAATGAAATAGTCTCTACATATAACAATTTAATCGTATAAAAAACTCGTTTCGAACACGTAGTGTTCTTCTTCAGGCATTAACTAAGGGTGAGTGTCTGTGTTACAACTGACTACAATGAGCAAATACCTCATAATAACTGATTGCACTACGTTAGGTTTATTTATTATTTTGTTAAAACGAATATTAACAGTGATTGAAATAAGTTTTATAATTTTTTGATAGAAACAAATATAAAAGTCCAAGCTTTTTCCTTAAGACTGAATTTGGAATATAATAACATAATATTGAACACACCATTTGACAGATAATAGATAAATTAAATAAAAAAAATAACTCCTTAAAGGAGGATAAGTATTTTATCTTAAAAATAAGATGTATATTTTTTTGCTGAAATTATATCAAGAACAACTTGCACTGTGAAACATATTCTGGATTTACTGATTATTTTCTCAATACTACTGGCTAACTAATAAAACAAAATATTTCTATAAAGATTCCAACCATACAATAAAATGTTTCATACGTCTGTGTAAATCTTTCTACCTTGAATCGTAAAAACTAAATTGCAGATTTGAGCAAGTGATATGACAGGATATACCTTTACATCAGTGGTCGGGGGACATGGGTAAATTACCTCAAATGGAGTAAATTAAAAACATCTGGAGGGAATGAAGGAGCTACGGAAGTAAGTGAGCTTAGTGAGGGAAAGTTAAGAGAAAAGAATGCATCAAGGATCCCAAGACCTTTAAAACTATGAAAATGAGAAATATCAGTGTTGACAGTTAAACATTTTTTATTAAATAATTTATAATAATTAAATAATTTATAACAGTTAAATAATTTATTATCCATGAATTCAAAATTAGTTTGTCTACCAGAGTACTTTGCAAGTGTGAGGGTAAATCCATTTTACAATTGGGGTAACAGGCAAAAAACTTACTCGACCCCAGCTTTATATACTCTTTATTGGAGAACTCCAATCAAAGTTAAAGGAGTCAGTAATAATTATATTTACGTATTGATTTTATAAAGTACCATGATCACTAAGGACCATTAATTGTTGTATATTTTCCAGTTTGATTATCTATTTTTATTTATATAGTAGTTTGTGTTTATGTCAAAGACTATTATTTTTTATTTTTGAAAAGGAATTAATATTATTAAATTATTATAACATACTTTTTATTTATTGTAAATATTATTTATAAATAAGAGAGGATACTTTTACAATACTGATAGGAACATATGAATTTAAAAACTATTCGTTACAAACATACATCATTGAAACAATTATGAACATTTGATTTGGTTTTTATTATTCTTTTTGTCACAACATCATGTCTTTTTGCATATTGTATATATTTTCAGCTGATTTGAGAAGTAATTTGTTTTCATCTTCTGTTAATTGAAGTTGTAAAATGCTGGAAACACCTTGTTTTCCCAGAACACAAGGTAAGGAAAGATAAATTTCTTCTTTAATTCCATGGAAACCCTGCCAAACAGTTAAACACATATAGAAAAAAAACAGTATTCAATACATTTTATCTATATTACATAGAAATAAAAGTGAAATAAGCATAAGCAAGTTTTTTTTGGAATAAAGGTTATTATATTTTATATTACACATAAATCATTTGATAAAAACAGAGAAATAACTTTGACTATTACAATTTTGTTTTGTAAAACGGTGAACATCTACCGGATGCTACTGCTGTTCTAATGGCATTTCTTTGTTAGTTTCCACTGAACATTTTAACTGGGTTAAATCATCCTATCAAAGACACCCTTATCTAAGCTATATTTAAAAGAATGCCAGCACAAACGATTCTTTAAAATAATACGTGTATAAAAAAGAGGGCGATAAATAATAAGTTAATCAAACAACTAAGAGAAAATTAATGTAATATTGTTCAAATAAAAATATAATTAAACAATTATCTTAATAAGAGGAAAGCAATAAGTAATTAAGGTAATAATGAAATAAGTAATTAATCAAAATCAAAATTGTAAATTATGTGATGCAGTTACACATGTTATTTGATTAAAATTTTAGATTTGACTGATTATGGAAATCAAATATTACAAATCTCTCTGACATGATTCCATTAATATTCAATAAATAATAGTTAAAAGGAGAATGTTCAATGCATAGCAATTTTTTCAGCATTTAATTAAAGATTAAATTGTAATAACAAGTATCTTCAAAACAAAAGGGAAATATTGCGTTTCATAGATTTGAAAATAAAAGTACAAGAAATACTATAGTAATTAGGTATTAGTAATTAGGTACTAGTACTAGTAATTCACAATTTTTTTAGTTAATGTATTAGTTATTCACTTATAATTAACCTTTAACTATCATAAAACAGTGTGATGGAATTTGGGTATATTAAAACCATATATTTTAAAATATAACACTTTTCACATGTTTTGAAATTATGAATCAGTTAATAAAACTGGATCTAATAATAAATACATAAATAACAATAATCTAGATGAATAATTAGTAAAATAAATGGAAGTCATACCTGAACAAGTGTTGAAACTGGTATGACAGCATGTTTATTTTTCATTATTGCGTCACAAATTTGAGAAACACTTAATCCAATTGCCCAAGAAGTATACCCTTTTAACTTTATTATTTCATAAGCACTAAAAAGAAATCTTTAGCTTATTAATTTGTTCAGCAAATATGAATGGTTTAATTAAAATAATAAAATGTACATGGCTATTCACATATGTTTATAAAATTATACTGACTGGTAATTTTACTTGTACTAAAGTCAAATATATATAGTTTAATATAAGTAAAGATACAAAACACAAATATATTAGCACTTATTTATGTATCTTTAATCACATTGAACAAATGGTGTCCGTTTAGGATCGCTTTATGCTCATTCAAAATATTTAGAATGAAAAATTAAAAAAACAATGTTTTTTTTATTCTGTTCTTTTAAAAGGAGTATAAAAATGTTTTATTTTAGGTTTTTTGACTTAATACTAAATGAAAAAAAAATTGTAACCTTTGAACAGTTTGTTTGTGCAAATCTCCCCAGTTGTTCTCATCATCCTTAGTTCCAAGTTTAGGGTGCAAACTTCTTAATGGTATACCTGCTACATTTACCCCTGACCATACTGGAACTGTGAACAACAAGCTAAAATAGTTCGAGAATTGATTTAAAATCAAATATAATTATATTTCCTTTTTATTAAAGATAAATTTGTGGAATTATGAAAAATCTAGTTAGAAATATCAATATTTGATTATATTAAATGATTGATATAAAACTTTGACGCGTTTATTTAATTTGAATTTAAAACGTCTGTTCTCTTCATATTTCTCTGAATTTATTTTAAATTACATGTTTACTTAATTCTTTTTCGTTCACTTCAATCAATCACTACTTATAAGCATTAACATTTTTGTTAAAATAAATTTCCAGTTTTTGTTAAATTAATATTGAATGATCAAAACAATGGAAATCAAATGTTTACTTTGACTTGAATACTGATTAGATTCTTTCATTCTCACCTCTCACTCATCTATTTCGCATAAATAATATTCATCTCTTTCAAACAATTCAGAACCAATTTCTATATTTTGAGGAATTTGAAGAATGCATAAACGAATCTAACGGTGAATTTATCTTATTTAGCCATTTATTTTATATAGTATGAGTCATATACAATCCAGTCGTTCAAGTGATATGAAAATAAAATGAAAAGTTAATGTTACTAAGAAGAGAAGGAAAATCAACAAAATAATGATAATTCTATGGAGAGTTAACAGATAAGAATACTGTTTGAGTCTATCAAGAGGAAGTAAATGTATCACCAGCACCTGCCTTAATAAAAGTTAAAGATTTTGATTAATTGTTTACAATAAAATTTGTCACTGTAATAATCGTATTAGTAAATATAATTGTATGTATATATAATCTCGAAATAAATGTTATGATTTACTATACAAGTTCTTTTTACACATTTACATTAATACGAATTAAATTAAATCAAATACAGGGTGTTCCAAAAGTAACCGAACCGCAAACTTAAATAAAAATTGTACATCAAAAACAACAAATTTAATAGGTATATTTAGTATTTACAAATGTTCAAGTTTGAAGGAACTGTTAATGGTGAACGTTATCTTGATATGCTGAAGACAAAAGTGTTTCCTATTGTTAATGAGTTCCCCCATTTCGGTGATCTTCATTTTCAACAAGATGGAGCACCTGCACACTACACCAAAAATATTCGACAATGGCTTGATGAAACATTTCCGGGACGTTGGATTGGTCGCCGAGGACCAATCGAATGGCCTGCCAGATCCCCGGATCTGACCCCGCCTGATTTTTTTCTATGGGGAATTCTAAAGAACGCGGTTTATGTTAAAAAGCCCAGAACAATTGATCAACTAAAACAAAGTATTCAGCACGAATGGAACCAAATTTCAGAGGAAACTTGCCAGAAAGTATGTCACAGTGTTGTCAAAAGATGTAGTGATTGTATTGAAGTTCAAGGTAAACATTTTGAACATTTGTAAATACTAAATATACCTATTAAATTTGTTGTTTTTGATGTACAATTTTTATTTAAGTTTGCGGTTCGGTTACTTTTGGAACACCCTGTATACATTAATGATACATAAAAGGAAATATGAAAGACGTACCACTTGAATCTCCATGTTCACCTACAATCCAACCATGAGTATTATTGACCGATATATCCAATTGTTTAGCTACCAAATATCTGAATCTAGACGTGTCTAAATTAGTCCCAGAGCCAATTACTCTATTCTTAGGAAAACCACTTAATTTCCAAACCACATAGGCCAGTACATCACAAGGGTTTGAAACCACAATTAAAATTGTGTTAGGACTATATTTAACCAAATTCGGGATTATACTCTTCATTATTTCAACATTTCGACACAATAATGAAGGACGAGTCTCATTAGGCCTTTGTCTTGCTCCAGCAGTTAAGATGCAAATTGCTGAATTTGCAGTGTCTTCATAATCTACAAAAAAAAAAATTTGTAAAATTACAATGATATGCAATGATTGAGATTACATTAGAATATTTCATTCTTTAAAATAGTATGCATAACTAAATTCATTTTCTAATTTTTGGTTACAAGTTTAACATAAGACATTCATTCACAAAGTCATCAGACTAAAACATTTAATCTTTTTTAAGCGTAATCTATACTGGACAAAACTAATACTCTTAATCATATATGACATCATTAAGGAATAGTATGTACTATATTCTATGCAATTTTTTCTCTGCAAATATAAATAATTTGCAAGATGCCACATACAGAAGAGGTGACATTCACAGATAAAATCAACAGGGAAAATATTTATTTGGATATGAATAGTTGTTATATGTTGATGCTTACTTGTAGATCCATATACATTTGCTCCTTTCATGAAGAGAGAACCATGTTGCAAATCTAGCACCTCGCCTTTTGTTTTATCAGCATTGCTGTCCAAGAGACATATTTCTTCTGTTACACCCTAATAAAAATTATCGAATAACATCTATGAGATTATTAATAAGAAATAAAAGAAACAAAAATAAATTTACTTAATTTTGGTATTTGATTTTTAATAGAATAAATATCGCAGAAATTTAAAAACTGTTTGCGAACATTTCAAATAACACACTTAGAAATCTATACAAATTTGAAATAAACAAATGTATGCATATTAACACATGTTCTATTTAGAACTATTAATAAGTCAACTTTATTCAATACTTTTATCAATAAATCTATTTTGGTTCCTCTTGAACTAGATTAAAAAACTAAAAATAACACTTCATTAGTAGTGTGGTTAAAATTTAATTTCATAATATTTATTCTTCATTCATCAAAATAAAAATAAAAGTTAACTGTCATATATAATTATTGAATTTATTCTTTGATGGTCACCAAAAAATGTAGTATGACACCACACGACTTTCATTATAAATATGTATTAAATAAATTATAATTATTTAAAAATTAAGGTATAGTTCAATCTGTATATAATATATATGAAAGTAAAAGCCTCAAAGAAAAATAAAAAAACACTGAGGCTCCGAGGCCCTTCAAATTTATGCCATCAATCTGAAACTAAAAATTAAGAACAGTAGAGGTTACAGCATTTTTACAGAAACAAAATATGGGAAGGTAATATAAACATATTACCTTCTGTTACAAAGCTTAAGCACTTTGGTTTTCGATTTCTAGTTGCTCACTGATGGTATAAAGAAATATGGTCTCAGAGCATATATTCTGAGTTTTTATTTCTGCTTGTGGCTTTCAATTTCATAAATTTCCATCATGTGTTGATTGTGATTATTTACTATATATATTCATTGTAAACAGGAAAACGAACCAAAAGGACAACAAACGTTTCACGGTAAATCACAAACACAGAACTAAGGAACACACACACTTACTGTCTCTAATTTTCGGTTGAACCGTCATCAGGAGAGTTGAGATAGAGACACCAAGCGCACTTGTGAACGGTTGGGTCTCTAACCGTCGCTTCACAAGTTCGCTTGGTGTCTCTATCTCAACTCTCCTGATGACGGTTCAACCGAAAATTAGAGACAGTAAGTGTGTGTGTTCCTTAGTTCTGTGTTTGTGATTCACCGTGAAACGTATATATATATATATATACATGTATATATATATCGTTCAATAATTGACCATATTTTGCTGAAGTTATTTTTTCTTAAGTTTATCAAGGTTTCTAAATAATTTCGTGTTTTCTTCATCTAAACGTTGAAGAAAAGAAGAAATTATTTACAAATCTTTAAGAACTTTTGAAAAAAATGACTTCAGCAAAATATGGTCAATTATTCTACGAAATATGTTTAAATGAAGGACTGCTCCAATTTTTACAAATATATATATATATATAAACAAAATAAAAGTTTATCAGGACTCGGGCAGTTCTTCAGGTTCAAATTAAACTCTCACTGCCAACGTTTCGATTTTTATTTAAAACCTTTTTTATAGGTCTAAAAAAGAGAGGAAATATAAGAAATAATACAGTCATTCAAAATTCGAACATATATAAAGAGCTCAAATAGTACAAATAAGAAAATACAACAGAAATTTTGTCAATAGGTTAATGAGAGGACTTACATAAGTATAAAATTTTGAAACAGTAAAACTAAGTATTACATTAAGAATTATTATACAAAGAAGACAGTTTGTGAACTTCAGCAACAACTGTCAAGTTTGAATGAACACATGACACTGAACTGAAAACAACCAAGGCAACCAATTTCACCAGACAACTAAAGTCACTGAAACATTGTCGCATCGATCAACAATGTTTAACTTAACACACCCGAATAAATATTATTTAAATTTTAAATATCACTTCCATAATTAACAGCAGTGGCATTAATTTTCTTTTTCTTATAGAATATATTTACTGGTAAGTTCTTTCTTTCAAAAAATCAACTGGTATCTCTATAATAAACTTTGCTACAGTCTTTGCACTTTATTGCATATATAATATTACTCTGTAATTCTTTTGGAATCTCCTCTTTTATATTTGAAAAAAGAGATTTCACTTTTCTTTTGCTATAAAACACTAAATGAACTTGAGGTAAGAAGTGTCTTTTGAAGAGTTTTTTAATTATTTGTTATAATCCATCTTGAACTCCTAAGTCAGTATTTGTGCCATATGATGGCTTTTGTTGTTGTCTTAAATATTTTGACCAAAAACGTTCAATCATATTTCCTAGATAGTTATTTTCCTGTAATAACTCTTTTACTTTTTTTTTATTTTTATGTAGGTAGCTTGATGAACTTACTTCTATGAATTTTTTCACCATATTCTTAACACAAAATAAATAGCGAAGTTGCATGGTTAAGTTAGCCAGACTATTAAGTCGAAGTCTATTAAATGACAGTCCTTTTATTAGAGAAATTGAAAAAGTAGTAAACCGTTTTAAGTAAAATGCATTGAATATTGAAATCAAGGTTACAATTTGGCTACCCAGCCTCTCTACTTTAGATAAATAAAGTGATTGATGTAACTGAGGTTGAAGGACATGCTATGAGTTATAAAACAAATGGAATATTATAGATGTTGGACTACCTGGAGTAGACAGCTGAAAGCACAGGCCATTCCTACCTGACCGACCCCCACGACAGTAATCTTGTAGGGAGAGCTGTGCGTCGTCTCCACACCTTTCAAAGGCTTCGTCAACAGTGATCTCAGGCTTTCACCACTCATCTTCAATGGGCTTCCTGTCTGATAACAAATAAAGAAGACATTAAAAAAAACCACTCTCTTCAAATAACCAACAATTCTTATATACGTTGAGTAATGTTCTAGAACTCATAGCCAGTTAGAACAGTAAACATTGATGTCAACAGGTTTACATTCGTTGAGGCTTATCAACGAATACCGTTATTAACGTCATCTCGCCAGTCATGTGACCAGAGAAAACAAACAATCCGCCCCAGACATTCCAACAGATACCTGATTAAATATTGATCAAAAGTGCTAATATAAATTGTAAATATAGTGCATATAACTAATTTTCAATTAAGCTAAATTTTGAAGACAGTAGTTTGCTAATTTCCTTGGTCTTGACAAATTGGTTGTACTTCATATTGGTTTGATAAAAGTGATGACGATTACAATTAAATGCATATAAATAAATAACTAAATCAATGCTCAACTAGTAAGAGTTTAAACAGAATCAAGAAAGCGAATATTAATCATGTTGACTTTCTCTTTGTATGTCTAATGAGTACCGGTCTGACAAAAAAAAAAGAGTTTGGATTATCTTTTCAATTTAAATTGTGATTAACGATAATATATGTGTACACTATAGGAGATTTTATTTTGCACTCCATCTGATCTCCCGGTTTTGACTGTACTTTTCCTTTTTATTCAAGTCTTACAACTTTCCCAAAACTCTTCAGGTTTCCTGTTTCTTGTTTCTTGAATGTTGTTCCTTTGTTCTAGAGTATAGGAACAACAATCAATTCTCAAACTCTCAAAGCATTGAGAATTTTATTTCAGTCTTGAAGAAAAACCAAATCATGAGTTTTATTATATATATATATATATATATATATATATATTCACTGATAAAACGAAATACGATCCAAACTGGACACAATACGAGTTCGAGAATAACAAAGAGCAACACACAAAGTAGGGAAACACACTTACAGACTCAAATTTTCGGGTAATCCGTCTTCAGGAGAAAAGAGAATGGGAGACCAAGCACGTTGTAGGCGCAACGGCAAGTAACCAACCCGGCAACCGCCAGTGCTGTCAACCGTACCCGGTCTTAAAGTATAAAATTAGGAGAAGATATAAACAGAAGCTCAGATAAGCAGTACAGGTTGGGTAAAACTATAAGTAGGTGAAAAATAATAAACAATATAAGATAAAAACAAACTATAAGAAACAAAAATAATGATAGAGAAAAGAAGAAAAAATAAATAAATAAAAATAAATACAATACAAAAAACTTGCATTGGTTGTTTTAGTAAATAAAAGATAGAGACTGAATAAAAGGGTAAGTATGGGAAACTAGTTAAGAATAAGAATTTAGAAAAATAAAATAGGATAAAACAAACTAGTAGTAAGTGAAGAAGACAAAATAGATATACATATATATATTAGACAATATATTTTATATTTATATTTAGACAATATATTTATAGACAATATACATTATACAAAATATATATTAGACATATATATTATATATCTCGAACTCGTATATATATATATATATATATATATATAATGATTTCACATAAACACGTGAAATAACAATCAATGATCAAACCACAATAAAAAATGGGAAAACAAGACTAAGATCTTTCAACCGTAACAAGCGGTCTTCGTCAGAGTCAAAAACCCAACTGATTTTTTTTTTAAAAAAAAAAATTAAATAAAAACCTGTTTAATTTGAACCTGAACAACTGATCCAGTTCTGGTAAACTTTAGTTAATTTATTTATATATATAACAGCTTGTAAATTTCCTTGTTTCAACTAACGTACTAAACCCCTGTCAGACAGTTTTTACTTTTACATTTAATCCTTAAAATGTAAATGAAAAAACTTTAATATATATACGTCATAATGTACTTACAGGAAAAATGATATTACTGCTATTTTACTTCAAAGAAATTTCATAAATTAAAATTTGCACAATTTTAATTTGCTACAATAATATTAATAAAAATATATATTGTTAATAAAAAAAATATAATGAATGCATTATTAAACTATATGTTTAGAGTTTATACATACATATTACAAACAACATTGATAATTTTAAGAAGTATTTTATAGCTAAAATAGACAATTTGTCTAATTCTTCTACAATTTTTTACATTCTACGGCAATGCATGTATTAATTTTAACATGATATTTAGAAGGATATCTAAGAAGTTAAAATGTTTTATTTTTATTATTGACAGATACTAGAAAATTCAAACAAAAAAATATGGTCATACTGAAGTATAAAATAAAGTCCCATAAATAAAGTAAACCACAATTTATTAAAATATCATAAGGGAAGTATAAAATAATTTTATGATATATATATATATATATATATATATATATATATATATATATATACAATGTTGTTTATTTAGTCAAATAGGTACTTATTCAAATACTCTAAATGAATTATAAAGCATTGTAGAAACCTGTCAATGAAGAAGTTTATTACGATCTTTGATGCAGAAGGAAGAAAAAAACGAGAGTTTGGGGAAGTAAAGAGGGGAAGTATCTGCGATAAACTTGAATAATAGCGGCTGAATTCTACCGATAGCCATTACAGTGACACGTCATGTATAAAATGCAAAACAACTTATAGAGGTAAAGGTCACATGTGCGATATTACAAAGGTTTAAGAAATAAGAAACAAATATATTAAAACTTTAAGAAATAATATATTTCTTAAAGTTTTAAGAAATCAGTGTGTAAACCTAACAAATATTACCTTAACAGTAAATATTGCAAAAAAATTTTTTTTTATTTTGTTAATGAATAAACCAACACTTAGTATTACCTAATGGTAGGTTACTTAAGACAAAACATTGAATCATTTAAAGGAATATATTTTTAAATAGAATATATATTTACCTTAGATTGCTTAATACAGTTTTTCTTTGAAATTGAGGAAAGATATTTAATATAAAAGAGCAATGCGTACAAGGACAGTGATGGAAAACAAACATCAACGAACTGAGTTCTCTTTTGCCGGCAAAATCGATAACAAGAGCACCAGGGGAGGCATTGATTCAAGCTCCCCATTTTCTTTCAAAGAGAGGGTGTGTTTAGACTATCAGAAAATTATTATAAAAATATCATATTCATTAGAATAAATACTGACTCTCTACTTAACAATTGAATACCAATCACCTTCTTTTGAGTAAAATAATATATTACTTATTTTCTATAAAAAAAATCGTTTTTATTAAATGTAGGTGATATTGCATTTATTGTAAACAAAAATTATAAGTTTGATCTTTAGTTAGCTAGGAAACAGCATGCCTCTGATAACCACTGAATCATTTACAACAGCACTTATAAACAACACTTGGCTTTTATCAGGTATTTATATCCATCAATTTAATTCACACGACAGTATTTAATTTATTTTTCAATTGTGAAAATAAATCAAACTTTACAATAATGTCAATTAATTTTATTTTAAATTATATATGCAATGGAGTTTTATGCGCTCGTACATTAAATTATATGATTCTGCATTCACGACTTTTTTAAGTGGCTGTTCTTTTTTCCTAATTACCCTTCTATGTTGCAGAGGCAATGAAAATAGAAAATTTCCCAGGGACTTTAGGTCCTATGGTCCTATGTCCCAACATAGAAGTGAAATTAGGAAAAAAGAACAGCTACTTAAAAAAGTCGTGAATGCAGAATCTGCTTTGCTCTTCAACAATATATGCTTGGATAAAGATCTGCTGCCAACTTATATAAATTATATGAATGTATATAATTTAATTTGATTGAATTGATATATATATATAAAATTATATTTTTTAATGATTGAAAAACTGATTAATTTAGCTATCATGACTATAAAAGTTATTTCTATATATATAAAAAAAAAACTCTCCATATTGAACTTGGAAAGATATGGAGAAGATTAAATATTAAGTAAATGGGTTCAGTTTATTTCAGACATGATATATTTCGCTAGGGAATGAAGCTGAATTGAGTTTAACTGTGAGGTCACGTCTTTCGTTACAGTCGTTTTGATAGATCGATCTGTCAGCAAACGAAAGAAGTAGATTTAAACGGCGGTTGAGTAAATATCTATCTCATATAAATAATGGGTACTTAAATAATTAATGCAGATGATGAAATCATGATGAGGAGAAATTTATCCAAAACAAGTAATTAATATACTTGTTTTGTATATTTTGAATATATATTACATTTATTAATGATATAGATGTAGTATCTTTTTATTTGTATACAATATTCTTCTATATATACTATATTTTATTGTATAATATGGTTTATAGTATACTTTATTTGCTTTACATTTGTATACTATAAACTTTAAAAAACATGCAAAACCTGAATACTCAACTTAACCACAAGTAAATATATATTCCGAAGTTATTTAAAACCAATTTAATTGAATAGATTAATTTAATGTAGGCATATTCATTTTACATATTCGTACGAAAATTAATAATTGTAAAATGAAACAGTTATTACATTTGAAACAAGTAGCGTGATATGATGGCTAATAGTTAGCTCAGAAGCACTCATTGTTTAGTCTTACTAAGCAATTGATTATAGGGAATTATCTGTAAGAAGAGGAGGATCATATGTGTTATCAGTGGATTTAAACACTTCTAAATTTTAGTTATTACTTCTGAATATACAAAAACTTAATAAGTAAAATAGTACAATTAATAATAAATTAAAAGAATACTATTTATTTGGTTTTTTCTTTAGTTTATTTAACTAATTTACTTATTTTATCTAAATGGTATTTAGATTAGTGTATTTTGAAAATTTATTTAACTAATTAATTAGTTTAACATTAGGCAGATATACGCTTTAATATTCGCAAGGGTGAAGATAAATTTATAGTTAGTTTGACAATTTTGTTTTTGTTTAAAATACTGGTATACTTATTTTATCATTTCTGTATTGTAGAGTATCTGTGCTAGAGATTTTGCTAGATTAAGCATAAATAGAAACGAATATAATTCATACTAATACACAAAATGTTGCCTAAAAATGTATGGTTGTGCATACATTTTGAAAGGAATAATTTTAACATTTTCTATTAGTTCAATTAGAGTTTTAACTTCAAGAATATGAACGCACAAACTATTTTCAGATCTTTAGTAACAAAAATTAATAAAAAACTGATTAGCTGCATAACTAACAGGAATGTCGAAATATAAACAATTGGCAAACGTTTTTACCCTTTTGCAGCTTTTTTTTATGGTATATGGTGACAGGGCATGATTATCTACACTCTCATCTCTACCGGATAGACGTATTGGCGTCTCCTGAGAGTACCTGCTCTGAAACTGAAACGTATAGACAATAGGCCATACTGGTAAATCTCCATCTTTTCCTGCTGTTCTAAAGAATGACGGAAGCCCTAAAAAAAATGGCTAGATGCTGGCATCTCAAATACAAATGACCTAAGTGTATTGAGTGGCCGTTGCGTAAAAATAATTCAATGTTGATTTCTTAGATAACCTCACAGAGAAACAAACATCTTCCGAATAAAAGTTATAGAGAATAAAATTTATAACTACTATCTGCCTTCACATTTTCTATAGTTATTTAGTTATTTGTTTTTAAAATATTTTAGTATACATATTTTACCATCAATTTATGTTTCACCGTTATAACTTTTACAAATGTATATTTAGACTCGAAATAAAAGTCATTCACGTAGAATTTTTCAAGACGTAATTAACGATACAGATTTAGCTTATTCGATGCGTAGATTCTCACGTACCAGGCTTATGTAGCCTCAAAATATACATGGTCATAGGATTCTATCTCTTAAACCCGAGAATTTATTAACAAACGGACAGAAAGATGCTTCAACTTTCATATGAGATAATGTTAATAGTTACAACTGTTTACTTGATTAAAATATGAGTAAAATCAATTGATTATTGATTAAGATTGTAATTTTTAGAAGGAATTTAGTTCTGAAAATACTTTTTTAATGACTAGTAATTTTAATAAAATGATCATAAACAAATCCAACAATGAGCAAGTGGAACCATTGTCTGTTACAATGATCTAAAATTTATATAATTTTAATAATTTGTGTTTTCCTATCATTTAAATTTGAAACTGTACAACCTGGAATAACTGAGTTGTTTATGGTTTTCTGATGCTCATAAGATATTTTCTTTAAACATTAGCAATATTTAAAGTGTTAAATTTGATTTATATATAGACAATTCAGAAGTTCAGAAGACGCATGAGTTGCAGAAGTGAATAACTTTGCGAATTTTAATGATAAATAGTAAATGTTGCGAATATTACATCAACTTTTGTGTTTTCTTGAATTTTTAGAATTTATGTAAATTATTTAGATTTGGAAAATAATATCTTAGCATTATCTCTCTGTTGAATAAATATTCAGAGTGTTTATTTATTCTTCAATGGTTCTTAACAACATGACATCCGGAAAAATTCGATTTCTTAAAGTCCAGTTTTTTTTTTAATTTTTATACATCCGGTAAACATGACATTTAAATATGAGAAAAATATAATTTCGACATGACAGTGTCACAACCATGCTGAAGGGATTCCTTCATAGATTTTGTTTGACAAATGTTCCTTAGCGATGTCATTTCCAAATTTGACCATGTCTGTTGCAATTTATGATATATGATTTTTTTTATAAGGTTATTTCAAGTCATGAGTAAAACTATATTTGGGATATTAGGTTTGTGACTTAAGAACGTGAGTCGTCACCGTCACTGGATGAGAGTATGCACTTGACTCAAGACTTACGCAAACTTAAGTTGTTTTTATTTCCGCCAAAGATAAAATGGTTATACTATTTATATAACATTTTCTACTTAGCGTAAAAATATATTTATTTGCTAATATTTTTCTAATAATTTTTTTAATTTGCTAATTGGTTCAGACACAAAAAATAACACGATTTATTTCCAGGAAGTGTATTATTGTATACTAGCAAACGTACCCGTCTTTGACGGAATCAAAAATTCTATTATACTTGGTATTCCAAAATATTAATTATAGTATTATATATACTAATACTATAATTAGAAATTATAGAATAGTAGAAAATACCATTATTAGTACAGTGTTAAACAAATGCCTCTGTATACACCACATTAGCTGTCTGTCCTTCAGGTTCACGGAAGAACAAACAGTTGGAACCTCACTCTTGAGCAAGTAAACTATAGTTGACCATGTGAGAAAAACGTGGTTTCGCTAACTTGAATTCCTGCGTTAGATAAAGTCTCCCTTTGCGACTTAGTTAACGTCATTGCGAAATAGACTCTGACAGGACTTTGCAATCATTTCAACGGAAACAGATAGTGGCTCGGAATCAATGGTATGTATGGTATACACACAGACTCCCCAATACCACATCCAGTCATTATGTCTGCCTTTATGGCATATCTGTGTAGAGCACGAACTCAGAGTCGTGTCCCGTTGCACAGTTTTGAGGTACTCATGTTTCGTAACATGAAATTTGTTACTGCTACTAAATTGCAACATGATTGGTGCTCCTACTTTAAGTTCTTACTCATGAGCAGGCAGTCCAGGAGAAATAAATTCAGAGTCAAGAAATTCAATTAGATAATGAACTGCTTCTTCATCACTAATCCAATCTCTTTACTGACTTGTAAGTTCTTTCCTCGGTAGAACTTGTTTGTTGATTTTTCCTGCCTGTTCATATTAAGAGTTGAGAATTGCTCGTTTACAAAACTATTTATTCGTAATAGATAGTACATCCTCAACTCTGGGAAACACCTTTTCAAAGATGTCAAATACGCAATATATTCATATGCTCCAATGAAATTAAAATCAACTAACAATACCTACTTGCTACACCTGTGTATTTTCAAAACAAACTTGTCTGTGAAGTTAGGAAAATACGCTTAAAGCCCTATAACTTCGTTTCTGTACTGAATTATGAATCTATTTAGAGCCCGTATTTTAAGTTAGGCATACACAAATCCAGTGTCAAAGTTTCAGCTCACCATGTCTTATGGTGGCTGAGTTTACTTGTGACAAACGTTTTTGCATTAAACGTCTATAACTTCACTTCTACGTTGAATTTCCAATCTATTTAGAGCCTATATTTTAAGTTAGACCTACTCAAATCTACTCTAAAAGTTTCAGCTTTATATGTCTTATGGTAGCTGAGTTTACTTGTGACAAAGTTTTGCGGACAAACAGACAAACCGACAGAAATTTTTCTAAGGGTGGATTCGGTTTCTCCAATGTATAAAACGTAAAGAAAACTTGAAATGAGTTAGTTCTAAGCAATGTACAGACAAAATCATTATTTTATTTATATAGATAAATTGTTCAAAATTAAAAAAAAACAACATATTTTTAAAAACCCCATCTGAAGTGCAATTCCTGTTAAAAAGATACTATTTCACCAAATTTTTGGAGATAGTACAATGTGTTAGTGCATATAATACTCGTAAACGACATTATAACCAGAAGTACTTTTGTTGTTTAAACATTGTTAGATTACCATTGCATTTTAAAAACTTGTTAAAGCTTCAAGTGGCCACTAAAGATCATTCACAAGATATGATACTATTTAATTTTAAACCAAGGTTGACATTTAAATGAACAACACAAACCCAACCATGATTAATATGAAATATCCATACAGATTTTCTAAAATATAAATTACAAATTAATTAGTATTTACTGCATCTAATGCTTCTTACAATGTTTATTAGTAATAGTAGTATTATTACATTTAAAATAATGGTAGGAAAATCCAAGATGTTATTTAATACTATACATTAGATTATATAATAGGGTAATAAAGTCATGAAAGATTTTTGTTAATGTAGATACTTATATATATAAATATTAGTTTTCTTTAGTGAGATTTCGTCCAGCGTCAAACACTTCTCTATAAAACACATTTACGCCAAGAATTGTTTGACCTTGGTCCAAACTTCGATAAAGAATACTAGTGTAGAATATATGTGGTCCAAATAAGAAAACGTCTAAACCACAGTAAGAAACTAGAAAAATGACTAAGAACTTTCATCCAAAACATGGCCTTCGTCAGAGTCAAACTGATACTGTCAGATACTAATACTGAAAGTGATTAGTATCAGTTTAACTCTGACCAAGATCACTTGTTTTCGTTGAAAGATCTTGATCATTTTTCTGATTTCTAACTGTCGTTTGGGCTTTAAATTTTATTTCACGTGTTTACTGTGAAATATATATATATAAATTATATATATATATAAAGATTTCACATAAACACGTGAAATAACAATCAATGATCAAACCACAATAAGAAAATGGGAAAACAAGACTAAGATCTTTCAACCGTAACAAGCGGTCTTCGTCAGAGTCAAAAACCCAACTAGCCAAAAATATATATACTCGTATATATATCTCAGAGTCGCCGCTCTGCCTTCCTGCGGGACTCTTCGCCTCCTGATGACGACGATGGTCGAAATATAGAAGTGAGTTATTTCTGTGTTTATCTGTATGCTATCTTCTTTTTAATTGGTTATATATATATATAACAACCAATACAGCCTCATACTTCAATGTATTGAGTTAGTGTCCACAACGCTACAAGGATGCAACTACAAAAGCTCTAATTCATTGAACTTATAAAATAGCTTTAGACTGGAAGATGTTTTATTATAACATAAACAGAACAAAGCAGGCATTCGTAAACAATGGCTACTCTAATGAGAAATTCAACAGTATTCTATAAATGCATATCTACATGACAACAGACGCAACAAATGAATAAAGAAACGCTTGGAACTATTCACAAAATTTATTATAGAAATCAATACTCCGAAGAGTAAAAAATTTATGAAAGGGTGCTGAAGAATATTATAAACAACAATATAAAGTGTACAGACAAAGACGACAGAGTTTCTCTGATTACCTACTATAAAAGCCCCACAATCAGCAGTCTGTTTATGAAAAACAATAACCAAACTAAGAGCACTCCACTCAAAGAAACTAATCTAGAGTACGAATATACTTGTACCTACGGTGACTGTGAAAACAGAAAACATTCGTGCATTGGAGTAACCACTACGACTCTGTCAAGGAGGGTTACAATGCATCTGATGTCTGGAGATCCCAAGAAACACATGGAGTAAATTCATAAGATCAAATTGACAAGGGACATTATTGTGGCAGGTACTAGAATAATAATAAAAAAGAAAGAGATCAACACAGACTTAAAATTATTGAAGCTGTATGTGTACAAAAAATGAAACCCCATATCAATATTTAGTTAGAAAACAGCCATAGAAGCCTAAAACAATTTGGAACACAAGGCCAAATAGACCCGGCCCAGGTAATAACAGTGACCCCTTAGGTCACTCACCCCCCTAGCTTTGAACAAACAGCCTTAATCCCTCTAACTGACTCTACTTGGTGTACATGAAAGGAAAAAGCAATTGAGAATCATTTTCGACCTGATGATGGCTCTATGAAAGAGTTGAAACATATTGACTGTTAACTGTGTAGGAAGTTTGTTATATAGTTTAGATACAACAATGAAATCCTTATTTAGGAAGATAGAGAAACTTATAAAGAAGCAAGTTTCTGCCAACTATGGTTATGTTTTTAATAATATGTGCTTAAAAAAAGGACTGCTACCAAAATTCACAAATATATGCATACAAGGATGCAAGTTTCGGCATTCACAACCATTTGACTGAGATATCCGATCTTACGACTATGCGATCAGAGGATAATCGAAATAGAAATTGATCAAGTGACAAGTTTCATGCGGAAATGTGTTACAGGAAACATGTCTTAACAAAGATTTGCTACGTACCTACATAAATAGATTTATGTATACATACGGTCATAATTTGAGCACGCCCAGAGACATTCCAGTGGCAAATGATACTACAGGCTCTCCTTAACTTAATGCTACGTAGATACATAGGTATAAAAAAACATGCTAAATGTTTATATTTTGATATTCACCTGTCAATGTATGCAAGTGTTAATTATAATTCAAGTTAAGCCAATACAACAAGTTAAATGTTTTCAAAGTGGTGATATATAGATCCTTTTGATAGCGTATTAAGTATTAATGCTTTAATAAATTAAATCTATTAAAGTCATTAAAAATGTACTTTGATAGACATTTTCAAGATAAACTACCTATTTATAATCTTTCTTTTTTATATATTTCTAATTTATCTTAAAAAAAAAGACATTATAAACATTTTTTTAAAAATTAATGCATTCGGAAAAGCGGAAGTATCAATTAATATTAGAAAGAAGAATTCATAAAAAAATAATTAATATAAACATTTTAAACGTAGGTCGATTTTATTGAGAAATCTATTTCCACAGTGATGATATTTTGTTGTCCTTTTTTGTTGCTGATATATGTTTATTATTTTTCATTAACTTAAAACAGAATATTATAATTTTTATGTTACTTCTAGTTAAATTAGGTTCAATTTTTTCTAATAGAGTTCCAATTTCTCAACCTGTAGCAATTGAACAAATATTTATTGTTCCTATTGAATTAATAATTATTATCATATGGTTACGTCAGAAAGTAGATGTTTACTTACAAGAGGAGAGCACCAAAATGACTGGAAGGTATGTGAACAAACGTGAGTGCTTCACTTACCGTGACGAAACAATGTCCCCCCCCTCTCCTACCGAACTAACTCTTCGCCTAGGGACGATAATCCTACTTCGTATCCACCATCTCAATTGTCATTTTTTGATGAAGATATACGAAAAAATAAATCTCTTAAACTTATGTTATTTAATCATTGCCCATTACAAATATATTTGTTATAAAAAATCTTGAAAAAATTTCAATTACAAAAAATTAAATTATAATACATTTTATTTAATCAATTTAAAAAAAGAGAATTAGAATTCAAATGAAAAGATAATATTAACTAATAATATTTATTTTTATTATTCATAACGCATGAATATGAAATTTCCAAATAGTTTTACTATACAAATAAATATTCATATATTTATTTTGCAAATCTCTTTTATATCTCAGCAAACAAAACCACATGTTGCTATTAATCTATAGTTAAAAGGTTTATTAGTTCCATATTAAATAAAAGAGTTGAAATTTAGATGTATCTATCATTACTCAAGTTAATTAATAGTGTAGATAAATAGATTCTACAGTCTTCAAGAACAGGGAGGACAGTTAAATGATGATTTTCTATTTTACGAATCTAATAACACAAAATGGTAAATATACTTATCTTTGAGAAATATATATAAGTAAGTTTTCTTATATATATATATATATATATATATAAAACTTGGATTCATGAGTATATTTGTTATTGCCGATTTATGTAGAATTTAAAAGTTTCTTAATGAAGGACTTTTTTGACAGCTCTTTTGAAAATATGTGTTAAATAGTCCCGAAAAATATTAGAGCATTTCTATAAATTTAAAGAAAATGTGTTTGGCAAGAGACAGTTTGAACAATAGTATAAAAATAATTACTTGGAATTTGTTATTTAAAATTTGATGATGGTCTGGTCGTGGGCAATTAAAATACACTACTTTGGGATTTAATGCACATTTAGGACGTCAAAAAGAAAATTTAAACATTTTTAAAATAAAAATTAACGCTCAAAAAATATGTAAATGGTTTATCATTAGTTTAGTCTATCTTGTGAATACATTTACTATTTGAAAATAAATCTTGGCTTTATAACGATCAGATGGTTTATTTTGAATTTATAAAAAAAGTTGCACATTCAGTAATTTTGGAAACAAGATAGAAAATATTTTTTTTTATATCATAATTTTCACTTTTGAAAAATTAATAAAATGAAATGTGCAACACTGTAGTCTTACTGTGCCTACCCTGCTCACTGACCTTCCTGTCAAATTAAGTGAGAGTGAGGGTCAGGATCTACTGATATGGGGATTAAGTGAATTTGTTGGGGTTGTCTTTGGTTTGGGACGTATGTGGGAATTAAGTCAGATATTTATATTTTTGTAGTGATATTCCATGTCTCTCTAGCTAATCAGGAAAGCCGCTAATCGTATGTAGTGGATATAATTTTTTTTTGTGATATAGTTATGGAAATCTCCTTGATGAATCTCAGTATTGTACCCTACTCCCAGAGTACCAAATACGCTTATTAGATTGATTATGTATTAACAAACTCAATATAATATCATTAGACATGTCAGTATTATTCGGGAGTCTTCCTTTAACCAATTTGTAATCTCACAATTTAAATTAGGATTTTTGAGATAGTTTTTTTTTATAAATATGAGTTATTTCAAAGAATACTTATTTTCTTTCCCTGATCGATGGTTTGAGGGAAAAGTGCAGGACTTAAAAAAGTAAGTACTTTTTATAAAATTATTTTCTTAATAGTAAAAATAGATTTCTGTTTCACATAATTCCTTATGTACTAGTGAATATGGGAAAGTTTGACTTGCTTGAAAAATGATGGTTTTTAAAAATTTTTTAAATTTGAAATAGTGTCCAGTCACTTAGAGTAACATTCACCTTAGTGTTCAAATTTATTGTGAAGAAAACTCTTGGTCCCTTGGTTTTTGTGTTTGGCTAATTGTCAGGATGCACATTTGTAGTCTTTTTTTTTGTTTTGAGGTGATAGTGTAAATATTTTGATTACTTCAAAAGGAATGAGAATGTTAGTTACAAGCTTTAAAATGTCTTAAATGCCAATGTTTATGAGAGAGAGAGAATGTTGCATGCATTTGCAGATCATTTATTATATATCACCAGTACGATAAATGTCTAGTGTATAGAAATTATCCAGTATTTTTTGGGTTTCTTTATTGGAACAGAAATAATTAGATGAGGTTTAAAAATTATTATAAGTTAATACTGTTAAAAGATATGTAGGCATTGACCTTCCAGTAAATATCTAATGAAAACATTTTGTTTTGTAGCATAAAATGGATGAATAAACGGGCTCCTCCTAAGGTAGCTTACGTCCCAACGGAAGTGGAACATATTGCCAATGTAATAACACACATTGTAAGTAAACAGTGATACCATGTTCTGTTTTATTGTCGAGTACTGTTTGTATTGTCAGATAAGGTGTGCCATTTAGAAGTATTTCTTACAATAACTTTCATTGTTTCAGATTTGGATTCCCTGCAGTCTGTATGGTATGTTTGTTTTGTTGACGAAATCACAGAGTCCACTCCATTACTTAGCTGCTTTCATATATGGATTGTCTTTGGTTCTTTGTTTCACTGTGTCTTCATGTTTTCATTGTGTGCATTATTCAGGCCATACAAGGTTATTTAGAAGCTTTATGTTTTGTGTTTTGCACTTTTCGACTGTATAATCACTTCAAAATGCTTCAGGCTAAAAGAAATTCTTCATCGTGGTGATCGGGCTGCAATATACATATTTATTGCTGGTTCTCATTTTCCTTGGCTTGTTTTATCACCATCCTCAGAAATTTCTCATCTCTCTTGGTTTATTTGGGTGAGTTCCATGCTTTTGTAATGTGTTATATAAATCGCAGTACCACTACAACCCACTTCACTTGACTTGTCTCAACCACTTACCCAATGTCATCAGAAAATATCTTCATAGTAGTAAATATTTGTGTGAAGAATGTACATCATACGTTTTGTTAACTGTTTTTGTACCTCTCTTGACCGCATAGTCACCTGGTTCTTGCTATAACAACTTTTATCTGTTTAAAGTTTGTTTGTAGCTGTTGTTTTTGTTTTGTAGTGAGTTGGGAGCATAATTTATACCAAAAGAAACTCAATTGCTTTAAACCTGTGATAGTTTTACTTGGAATTGAATTTCAAGTTGCACAAACATTTTAATGCATCGATATTTTATTAAAAATGTAATAAAATAAACAAAGTTTGATCAAATTATTAATAAATTTTTATAATCTACACTTTTTAAGATGTACTAAGAAATATTAGTTATTATTCCGTAATCAATCTATTTCTTAGGATATTGGACCACGGAGTAAATGTTGAAACAACTAACTGTCATATTTTAATGTTCTCTGTAAGTTTGTTTGAAAAAGAATACAGTATTATTAAATAGTTGTTCGGTTGAAATTTATTTTGATTCCATTATTCCCCTTGATTAATCTTCTAGGGCGTTTATTTTTT
The DNA here is from genome assembly GCA_026182355.1 of Hermatobates lingyangjiaoensis. Taxonomy (NCBI): domain Eukaryota; kingdom Metazoa; phylum Arthropoda; class Insecta; order Hemiptera; family Hermatobatidae; genus Hermatobates; species Hermatobates lingyangjiaoensis. The sequence continues at coordinate 1,830,947 of JAPFBL010001931.1, read as the reverse complement.
CAGGTAATGGCATTCTGTGGAATAGTATACCAACAAATGTTTCACGAAAAGTATCGGACATTGGAGACTTGCATTTATATGGTAGTTGCTCTTGGTCCTTGCCTTATTGTCTTTAGTACAAATGTAAGTAGACAATCTAAAAGATTTAAATATTAATGCCTTTAACTGCATTTTAGATTAAAACATCATTTGGATAATTTCCTTTATAGTTTATTAGAAATTAGCACCCCACTTTGGCTTCACATGGGTCAGCAAAATATAGTAAAATTAATTTTACAGGTTTTTGCTGAAAATGCTGGTATATGTGTTTGTTCCTGCAAATTTTGTAAGCTAAATTTCTAATATTTAGGAATTTATAAGAAGGGATCAAATAAACATGAATTCATCATTAAAATTAAAAGAGGGTTTATGGTTATAGGTATGTAATTTAGAAATAAATAATTATCAATCACTTATGCGATTAACGACTTTATGTATAACTTGCTCAGTAAAAACGCTAGTTTTTTTTATTCTAGAACTACGACCCACGAGATTTTCCGTGCATTGATGCACGTTGGGGTCAGGCAGTTCCAAGCCAGAGGCTTTCACCTGCTTGTCTGTTTGTTCTACTTTAATGGTTTAGGTCTGTCGGGTAGGTCAGTATGTTAGTTTTTATTCAAGAACTAAATGAATGTATATAAATATATATATATAACCAGCTCGGTAAACACACTAGTTCTTTTAGATTTAGAACTAAGGAACTATATATATACCATGATAAACGAAAAACGGTCCGGCAGGACAGATAACAATTACAATAAGCAGTGAGTTGACTGTCGTCCCTCCGTCAATTCACTTCTTCTCCTGAGGACGACCGCCATTACGGTCGAAATATTGAAAAGTGAGTCTTTGTTGTGTTTCAGTTTATGTGTCACTGCTTATTAGATTATTAGCTTATTAGAATAAGAACTTTCAACCGTTACAAGCGGTCTTCGTCAGAGTCAAAAACCCATGTGTTAAGTTGGGTTTTTGACTCTGACGAAGACCGCTTGTTACGGTTGAAAGATCTTGGTCTTGTTTTTCCATTTCTTATTGTGGTTTGATTATTGACATATATTGTTAAAGTATCGGCAGTGAAATAGAAACAATACTAAAATTTATCAGGAGTCGGTCAGTCCTTCAGGTTCGAATTGTCACGTGTAAAGTGTCACGTGTTCATTAAAACTAAACAATTGTTGTTGAAATCCACACACTATTTTTCTTTGTAAAATAATTTGTAATGTAATATTTAGTTTTTCTGTTTCAACATTTTATACTTCTGCCTATGAAAAAGGTTTTAAATAAAACTCGAAACGTTGGCAATGAGAATTTAATTCGAACCTGAAGAACTGACCGAGTCCTGATAAACTTTAGTTTTGTATATATATTTATATATGATTGGCTATTTTTGACCAAATTGTTTTTACTTTTCCTCTTTGGACTCTATTGTTTCCGGCTCTAACAAAAGCCATTACTCAGTGAAGCTCTTCCATGAAGGCACTTCCACCGGCATGACAGATATTGGAGGGCTCACAGTCCCTCGTAAAACCAAACTGTTGTCCTGTGGTGTCAGCTTCCCCACTTGAAGGTCCCCCGGTGCGGCTCCAATTAGATTCGAAGTTCTGTAGTTGTGGTCTCGTGGAGACTAGAAACTAAACAATGGAGCGGCTGCCTTCATGCCAGGATGTGAAAAGGGCGGAAATATAAGCAATAATTAATACAATCATTCAAAAATCAAACATACAATTAAGAAATTACAATGGAGATTTTAACTATAGGTTAGTGAGAAAACTTACAGAAGTATAAATTTTGAAGCAGAAAAACTAATATTGCATTCAAATTATTTTACAAAGAAAAATAGTATGTGGATTTTAACAACAACTGTAGTCTGAATGAACACGTGACACTGAACTGAAATAACCAAGCAAAGTTTCTTGCTTTGTTTCCAGTTTCTTGCTTGGTTTTTTCAGTTCAGTGTCACGTGTTCATTCAGACTACAGTTGTTGTTAAAATCCACATACTATTTTTCATTGTAAAATAATTTGTAATGTAATACTTAGTTTTTCTGCTTCAAAATTTATACTTCTGTAAGTTTTCTCACTAACCTATAGTCAAAATTTCCATTGTAATTTCTTAAGTGTAACTAACTGCACTTGAATGATCGTATTATTGCTTATATTTCCTCTGTTTTTGTAGGTCTATGAAAAAGGTTTTAAATAAAGACCGAAACGTTGGCAATGAGAGTTTAATTTGAACCTGAAGAACTGACCTAGTCCCGATAAACTTTAGTTTTGTTTCTATTCCACGGTCGATACTTTTATCAAGCTCGGTAGAAACAATGGTTCCTTTAGTTCTAGTACTAAAGAAATATATATATATACTATTGAAGTTAGCAGCAGCTTATGCGTTAACTACTTTCATGCTGATGTTTTCTAGTTTCCTGACTAGTTTGTGGTGAGTTACAGTTATTTACCAAGAGATCATAGGCTTATGTCTTAACGGGATTAGTGAATGTCCGTCCAGGTATAAGAAGTGGACAATTAATGCCTACATCCGTAGAGCATTCACGCAGTGAAGGAACTGGAACCTCCTCCATCAAGAGCTTGATAAATCTGTTCAAGTGTTGGTTAACAATGGTTTCTCTAACCAAGAGGTTACGAGAGCAATTAAGACATACCTGGATAAGTTGTATAGAGCTAACCCGCCCACGGCAGAGTGCATGCGTCTTTTCTACCCAGGGTATATGACTCCCAGACAAACAAGATGAGAAAGGAGTTTAACAATTAATACATAACAATCCTCAAACCGTTAACTCTGAAGATCACTTAAAACTAACCATTTTCTATAAAAGTCTAACCTGTTTTGATTTCTTCCCATAAACCATTCAGCCTTTCGACCATTGTATGGAACAAAGCAGAGCAGGCCGATGTTTTTTTACGTGGCGCTCTGTAGCCACACCGTGATACTCAACAATATTCGCAAATCAAATTTGCGATCTTGCCTTCCACGGCGCGCCAAAGGTGGACCTCCCGCAGGCGGGCGTCCACGACTGACATCACACAAAACAAAAACAAAAAAAATAAACACAAAAACAAACAAAAATGTAAAAATAATACATAAAAACAGAGCCTTGAATCAAATGTCACTTCTTTCTATCATAAAACAAAAATACTACCTGCCTTTCTTCGGCATTTTTACCATTTTCACTCCCAGTCATTTGTTGAGCTCCGTTAGTATCTGTCATTTGTTTTTGGATTTCGTTTTTGTTTTTTACCTGATGATGGCTAATGTAAACTGAAAGCTTGTGTCTTTAATTTTAAGTAATTTGTTAACTAAGTGATAGTGTTTGTTTATTAGTATTAGTCTTACTGATATTAAAGTGTTTAGTGTTCCCATTATCTTCCATACCTTAATGTCGTTACCAGAACTCCTTTAGCAAATGCCTGCAGCTGACCACAAAATAGTGAGAAAACGAGAAAGCATTAACAAGAAAGTAGTTAACGCAGAAGCTGCTGCTACCTTCAATAGTACATGTTTGAGATAAGATCAGCTGTCATCACACACCTATTTATAATCGACTGCGTTTTCAGATATCCTCTAAAGTTATTGTTTTTAAAATATTTTAATCTGTTCTCCTTATAGTGCTCGTCAATAAGCAATGAATAATATCAACTTTTTCATTAGTTCAAGTAGCATTCAGACTGAGTACAGTACAACCCAATAAAGTTATCCGAAATAGTGCAAATTGCTAAGCACACGTATAATACACAAATGAGCATACATTTTTAAGTATCCTAGTTCATGTAATTATAATATATATCTCTAGAACTCTAGTAAGAGTTGATAGCAATCAAACAAACGATGTAACGTTATTATTTATATTTACAAAAAACGTATCTATCTAAGTGTCCTTTGACACTATAGAAATGGCTAAATCACATTAGTTTTAAAAGGTCCAGGTTTTCACCTTCTTTCAAAATTTTTCGGTTAACTATTTATTAAATAAGTAAAAAAAATGTGAAAATCTAGTTCGTACATAATGGAAAAGTGTTAATGTATATTAGTACTGGTGACACCGTTTAGTCGATATTATACCTAAAAGAAGCTCTTATAACATATATAAGATCTATAGTTTTTGTACAATATTGCCTCATACGAAGTCCACGTTTTTAGATATTTCTAAATATTCAGATCATTTTAATTTCTCTAAAACTAACTAAGATTGAATATGGAAATAGTGCAGTTACTGTGGAACTGAGAGCGGTATAGCGTATAGAAATTTTAAGAATTTCACAAAATATAGGTCAGTTTGGCGCAAAAGTGAAAATTTTGACTTATGATTGAATCTGAAATCTTGTGATAGTGATACTGGACACATCGTTCGTCAGATGATAATGGAATTCAACACAAAAATAGTTCCTTATGAGAGGATGAGCAGTATACTTTTTTTTTGGAACAATGCATCATAGGAAAGGTTCATATAGTGCATTTTTTAATTCAAAATTTAACAATAGAATATTGAAACTTAGATTTAAAAATGGGTGTAGACCACTCAAGATTATGTAATGTTATTTTATTTATTAAGGATAGGGGTGTAATGGTTATTTGTTATTTGGTACCCTTTTTTAGTTATGGGTGAACACTATTAATGGATTAATAGTAATTGTTAAAAAGTATTTTTTTTAAATTCATACCTGTAACCGTAAATTCATAGATTGCCTTTTATCTTTTAGTATTAATTGTATTCTTTTTTCTTTAATATTATAATTTTAAATAATTTTTCGCTTAGTTTCTCTATAATATAGAAAAAAATCAAACACATATACCAGTGTTTTGTAATACTTTTGTTTGTCATTAAGGCATGTGCACACAAGCTTGATAATAATATTTACACATCATGATAAGTAGATTTATTCATATTAAATAGTTTAAAATGTTAAAAATGTTTATTTTTGCTAGACGGCGGAGAGCTGCGAAAAAATAATTATTGGAGGACTCGTTTACTTCATAGGGGTGTTCTTCTTTAAGTCAGATGGCCAAATTCCTTTTGCTCATGCCATTTGGCACTTATTTGTTGCTGCTGCTGCTTCCATACATTATTTTGCTATACTTCATCACTTGTTTTAGTTATTATATCTTCCTTCCAATTTATTTTTATTAAGAGAACTATTTAGTTTTTTTTTTAAAAAAAAGTAGACTCTTTATTTTAAAATGTTAGAATTTATAAATATCTTTATTATTTCTCTTTAAAAAGGTGCTCTTTAGATATAAATGTGTTTGAATTGTAATTTTCTTTATATTTGTGATTGTTACCATTATGAACCTTAAACTGATTGTTTACTTCCTTCTACTATCGTATAACATGACTATTTCGTTTGTTTCTTTTATAGGTATGTTATGAAGTAATTGGTGATTTTAAAATAAGGGAATGTTATAATTTTGTAGCTTTTTAAGTGTTTAACTGTTATGGTTTAAATAACCATATGAGTTTTCCTTATTTATAAGGAACTTCATCTGAATGTTTTATTGCCTTAATTTTAATGAAACTTTTGTTCATTTAAAGATTTCACTTTTCTTGAATAAATTGAGAAAAAGTGCTAAAGTAATTATAATTTTTATAACTTTATATAATGGAGGATGAAATAAAATAAGGGTTTAATTCTTATTATAAGATAAAACAGAAATCAAGTTTTTTTTTACTAAACAAACAGAATTCTGGATTATTATATTATACATTACTAGTTGTTTAAGCTGAAAAGCATGGGTTCTAAGATCCCTATATAAATAGATGTAAGTCTAAAATAAAAATGAAACCGAAATTTATAAAATAAAATTTGAAAGAAAGAGTAACATGTCGATATTTCCCAAAAGGTAGGAAATAACTAATGATAGTAACATTTTTAAGGGAATCAAAGTAAGCTGGAATATCGTGGTTGGTACTTCCAGTACGTAACGTGTGTGGCAAACAGTACCAGCATACTTTAGATATCATAAAATAAACATTTTATTTGATAAACATGACTATCAAGTAGTGAAGTAAGTTTATATATACAGTCTTTCACAAAGAATGATCGAAAAGTTTTAAGAGTAAATACGTTAAGTGACTTTTTTTGTTTTTGGTCTTCCCGTATCTATGAATGATACTATTTTTTAAATTACTTGCTAAAAGTTTTAAGCAAATACTTTCTCGTATAGAAAAGTTTTTTCAATTTTGTTTTGCCTTGCTTTAAAATTCAAAAGGAATTTATTTTGTCAGTTTGTTTGTCATGAATGTTTGTGTGTGTGTGTTCATTAATATAAAAATTTTTAACAATAAATACGTGAAATTAAAATCACTTAGAAGTTTTAATTTTTTATAATCTTAGTCTCTTTACTGAGATTTTAAGTTGGTTCATCAATATGTCCCAGTTTTAACAAAAGAATAATTTTAAGTAGAAATCTCAATTTCTGAATGCTCGGTACAAATACACCTAAACAATAAAATGTGTATTTTCGAAAACAATGGATATTAATCTAATTATGTTAAATGCAAATAATATTTTTAAAAAAACTTTTTTAATTTTTTTTTTAAAAACTCGGAACTGATAAATTCTATGAACAAGATTTGATAAATTCTTAATACCTGACAGGGGATATGTACATTTTAACTGGTTGCAGTAATCAGTTTGACTGAAACAAGAATTTATGTTTATAGTAATTCTTGAAGATTGTTATTTTGAATTCATTGATGTTTTATTTTTCGTTATTTCATATAAAAAACACGTTTTATTTTAGCGATTTTATGCATGGAAGTAATATAAATAATTTACTTTTCAATTATTTATGATATCATCTAATTTTATACTTTATTTAAAATTAATGAAAGTGTTTAAATATGTAGTGTGTTCATATTTGTGTCAATGTAGGTATTATTATTCTTTTGGCGCCTGAACAGTACCTATTGACTCCCTGTCGACAAGTAAGTGAAATGCACTAATAACAATCAATCATACCTACTACTTACGTACTTTATCCGATTTATGTACCTTGTAACAACAGACGCACTAATTTATGTATCTTGTTACACCATACTTACTTTATCTGATTTTTGTACCCAGTTACACTATAAGTACTTTATTCGATGTATGTATCTCGTTACCCGTAAATAATAACCAATGTCAGACACTGTTTATTTATTTACAAGGAAATAATGAAGATGTAAGAAAATAATCACTCTCATTGCTGAATCGTGTGTACGTCCTTTACCAATAAATAACATTTTCTAAATAATTTCAAAGAGGAAACTCTTCATAATCAAATTCCTTACTATTAATTTTTTTCCCGCATGTGCAGATTATAATAAAATCTATAATAATCTGTATTATAATATAATAATCTGTAATATAAATCTATTGTGTACTTATAATAGTAATAGTAGTCTATCAATTATAATAATCGAATTTTAATTGACCTATTTTCTTATATTCTTTTAAAATTAGAATTAAATTTTGAAATTTCATTCAATAAAATTATTTTTTGTTTCATAAATTATCCAATTTATATGTGATTTTTTATGCGCTTTGATATTTAATTTTATGATATTAAAACATTATTTTATAAAGAAAGTTTTTAATGTTATTAAAAAGGAAAAATGAACTTTTATATAAATGCAAATTTTAAGTAAAAAATTCTGAGTCTAATTTATTTCTTTGTTATATTGAATTGATTTTGTTTACCAAGTGTTTTATTATTATGAGATATTTAGAAAATATGATTAATATATACAATTGCATTTTGTTGAATGCAGGATATTATAAAGTACTATCCATTTCCTATATAAGAGGGAAATGACGGTAACAGCGTTTATTATCTTCAAAAAAGTATTGAAGGAAGTATTTAAAGTAGTACTTCATTACTTGATTTTTCAAAGAATATTATGAATTTTATACTATTTTGAGAAATTCTTATTTGTAAAGGCATCCTTAGTTTCAGAAAATTATTTATCAACTCTATGAATGGTTATATAAATTTAAGAAATAATAAGATTATAATTATTAAATACTCAAGAAGCCAAATACATTGATCTAAGTGCCAGCAAGATGCCAACAACAAAAACTTGTACTATAATTCTTTGTATTTTAATATATCTAGTTTAGAAATGCCTTCAATAGGTATAACATAAAGTATAATACATTTTTGTGAAAGACATTACAATAATGTCAACTAACTTGATCTGTGATAATTATATTTCGAATTAAGTATGATTGATTATACTTAAAAAGATATAGAAATTGAAAGTTTTCAAATCTCTTTAAAAATATATCAATTCTTGAAATATATTTAAAGGTAATTAAATAGTTAAAATTAATCAATATTAATAAAGTTTTATTTGAATTTAAAGATAAAATCACTTCACAATTAAATGTGGAAGAAGTTTTAATGAGGTGTTTATTTTTTTGAGAATATTTTAGTACGACTTTGTTTTCTTTTTATATTATTTGTATATTACTGTAAAATGTGTAATTTTGCATAATGCGTTACATCAACTACAACTAGTCTTAGAGTAACAAAAATAAGAGAAAAAAATGAACTTATTTAATTGTATCTAAAGTATCCATGTGTGATTTTGTTAAAATTAACTTTTTTTCATATATATAATATATATTAAAGAAATATGTTTTTTTTGTCATCAAAATAAAATCATATCACCCTAATCAAGTGAAACTAATGTTTTTTTCCTTCCAATTCCCCTTGTTAAAATCGTAAATTTCATATTGCTATATAATTATTACACGACGAAATGCCATTTCGTCGTGTTTTAAGAAAAAATTTAAAAAGGTCTAATATCTATAATATGCAAGAAGTTGAAAATAGCAATTATGAAAGTAGTCAGTCTTTGTTTAGTCCAGTGTTAGAGGTTACATATGTGTTTATGTATAACGTAATTGTATATACACATATACTAGACCAGAGGTCCCCAACCTTTTAAGGTATCCGAGCAAAATCTAGGATATGCGATACATGTGAGGGCAAACACAAAAAAAATACCTAAGTAAATTCAATTACAGACATTAATATTTACAATATATAAAATGAATTAAAAAATATCTAATTTAATGGAAAACAAGATTAATGGGATACTTGACATTATGTCTTTTCTACCAGTTGTTTATAGCTTTGAATATAGGCAGAATTAGCGCACTGAATCAGGTGCGAGTCGGTAATGCGATTGGGATCTTCTGATTTTACATTCTCATATTTGAAAAATACAGATAAGTGGACACAAAATATGTTGACACTTTCAAAGATGCACTTCTTAATAAAAGATACTTGTTTTCATCTACAAACTTCCAAAAATTGTGATCCTTAACGTGGGCTTTCAAGGTAAGATCATTTCGAATTTTAATAATCTCTCGATTCTATGTCATTTTGTGCAGTTGCAATCAATTTTGTAAAACAAATAGCAATATCTCAAGTTGACTACTCGTTCTCTCATGGAAAGACTGTTGGAACTTACCATAAATTCATTTTGTAGCGATCCAATTTGATTACAATGTACTCTGGAAAGCACCATTGCATATTCAACCATTTTTTTTTCAAATCTCATAAGAGCATTTTCTACAAATTTTGTAGCTTGCAATAGTTGAGTCTCCTGACATATCAAAAGTTTTTCTAAAAAATTATTACTGTCTAATTTTTTTTGTATAATTCATTCAGCTTAGACTTTCTTAAAATCGCATTGGGCGGATTTGTTTAAAAAATCCTCGTGGTTTGTTTTATAATGTGTCTCAACATTGAATTTTCCAGCTACAGCCACAAAACTGTGACACAATAAACATAAGTATTTTCCATTTAACTCAATGAAACAATCAATACTTATCTCTCCATTCCTATTGGTAACTGTACGTAAAACCTTGTTCTTTTTTATTTTTTGAGTATTCATAATGGATTGGGATATTGTTATTTAAATACAAACAAAAAAAAAAGCTTAAAAATCAATAAACTACCCACACAATATTGTACTAAACTACATACCGCGTAATTTAAAAAATCTAGCAGAGCCGGCAACTGGTAACATCAAGGTTGCCGAAATATTTTATATAAAATTTATAGTTAGAAGATAAAAGTTTAATTTACTTACCTTAATTTAGTTGAAATTAAATACCTTCGCCGTTTTACAATATTTTAAAACTTTTTTAAAAAGTTATTTTCACCGTACACTTGTATATTTACATTTTTTTAAACTACCTTAATTGAACAGCATTACGAGTAACGCATAGCACGCTCGTGACCCCTGTACTAGATTAAACATATCCAGAAGTCCCTATAACGTCAAATGCACAGTTCGTTTTTTGCGTGGCATCAATACAGTTTTGATTTAATGTCGATGAAGTAAAATTTTCTTGCTAAAGAACTAGAGTACATTTAGTAATATAAACAAAACCGCGTATATGGTATATCATAGAATATATAAAACCATCCTGGGAAGTTATTAAAATTGTATGTTAAACAGCCTAAATATTCAGTACCGCGAGAGGATCAATCCAAGGTCTTAATTTTATATATACACACAGAATCAGTCAGATTCTCATAATTTCCATAAATTGGGCAGAAGCCAAAATAAATACACATGAAGAATTGATATTGTTACGAAAATACTATAGAGTCTTCACTAATTAAATTTAACAAATCAAACATTATAAACATCCGTAATGGTTTCTTTTTAACCTGTGACTCAGACGAGAACCATTATTTACCAAAAGATCTGAAGTCTCACTTCAGAATTTCTTATTTTTGAAATACATTAATTTTAAAATCGGAAAAAAAAAGTTTCAAACTGGACACAATACGAGTTCAAAATCAAAGAAGAGTAATACAAAACAGCGAAAAGAAAGAACTTACAAACTTAAATGAATGAATCTGAGTACGTTGTCCCTTGTGGAGAGCGTTAAGTCGTCGCTCCCGAGCCTGTACTATATCAGGTATTCGTTAAAGATCCCAACTCTATAAATATTTTGAGTTATGGAATATTTGGACTCCTTAAGGTAAATGTAGAATCAACAGGTATAATATGGCTAAAATTACTTACTAAATTACTAAAATTACAGATAATTACTAAAATTGGTATCAACAAAGAAATGAGTCAGTATATCTGTTCCTGAAACAGCACTGAAAGGTGAAAGCCTTATAAGTGTGGGCGTCGGAAAACAAAAAAAAAACAAATCAGAGTTGAATGATTCATGTACACATGCCATAATAAAATATATATATTTATCTCAATTACATCATAATAAAAAAACAAGAATAAAGAAACAATTATATTAATCATCAATTCTATATACACATAAAATGTATGTAAAATAATATTCCACACCAATTATACGAAGAAAAAATGAACACATTATATATCTTAGTGAAATATGTAACACTGTTTACATCTGTAAGTACTAAGAATGGTACAAATGCAAGCATATATAAAAATTAGGTTAATTTGAAAAATATATCAATGATGCGGATCAAACTTAATTAAGGTCATGAAAAACTATAGAAATCTATAAATCTTTTATAATAATTTCAAAGGAAACAAGTCAGGCGTACTGCATTCATTTAGATCAGGCTATGATTGAAATAATTCAGTAGAATATTTTAATTATTACTTAAATGTAAAAGAAGTTTACACTACTTTCCTATTTTTTGATATTAATTCGATTTTCAGCAATGTACATGATAGGGGGGGATATACATAACTATACTTGTTCAGTGTAGTTCATGTATATTTAGGTAAAATGTAATTCGAATAGGTACTACCTATATTATGAATTGTAAGAACTATATCTGCAATGTCACACAACTGATACACTTAAAATATTATTATATTAGATTTATTCATAAGATGTTCCATATTTCCATACCAAATTGGGGACAAATAATCAAAAATAATAATTTTTGAGTTTTATAATTGTACATATAGCTTTACTGGTCAACAACTTTCGAGACTACATTGTAATTTTTTTTTTTTTTTGGATGGAATGAGATTCATGGTCAAGTTTGATTCTCATAGATAGAATATATATGGTAAGGGCAACATACAAGAAGATTTTAGGTATTACAAACTAACACAGACCATATTATTTTTCAAAAAAATATAATTTATATATATATATCTATTAAATATTTTCGTTCATAATTTATAAATTATTTACATGATTATATTGTGTGGCTAATTTAAATTATAAATAAATAAAATAGATATTTGAAGAACCAAAAAGGCACTATAAACTTTATATTTTCCAGATTATGACTTTATGAGGTTGTGAATTGAAGGTGTAGATGTCCCACGATTTAATTTCTTTGACCTGAACAGATACAAACAAGTCATTTGTATAATAATGCACTTCAGCAATAAGGGAACAAAATCATAACTTCTATATTAATTATTAGTGTTACTATAATTATCAAAACATGGCAAAAACTCAAAAAAATAAACCGTGAAACTCCCTATATGTATTTTTGAAAAAAAAAATAACTAGAAACGTTGACAATATTTAATCTAAAACTTAATAAAACTCTCAGAAATACGACTGATTTCGTTTTTTTTTTTTTAAAAAACAGCAAAAATAGTCTAAGGCTGCTTATTTTACAATCCCTCCACATAATGAAAAAGAATAAGGAATCAACAAGAGAAGTTTCATTGCTTTTAATAATCACAAATAGAGGAAAACCTATTGTTACAAGCTCTCATTTGTGGATGTTTAAAAGAAAGAATATGAACTTAGTGATTAAATGCTTGGTGAAACATATAACACCAATTTATATTTTAATCAAAACTGTATTCACTGGTAAAATGTGATTTAATGTTAAGCACTTAATGAACGGTTATAAGGGAAGCAGATGATGAATACAATAGATATTATTCATTAATATTTCAAAATTATTTAGGTAAACCATATTTTTAATCTTACCTGAAGTGGTTTTCACTCGGTGACTGACTCCTACAAGAAGCCAACTTGGACTCCAAAGTCTAGAAAGAAAACAGAACCAATGAATAGGGAACTTCAGTTAAGTTCACAATTGATATTCATACACAAGTTTAGCGTTCCTCTGACTAACACTTCCCCTATAAAAAACACTGCTTTATGATATCATCACTCAGGAAGGCATTAAATAATAATAAAAAAAAAACAGTATTAAATATCAGAAATCTCATTTCTTTATTTTCTCCAAGAATTTAATGGAACTTGGTGATATCTAGTTTATTGTGTTTGAAAGTATCCAGTGAAAACGTAAGAGTCTGGAGTTTTTTCTTTATTCTAAAATGTATTTCTGAGATAAAATTAAGCGAAAATTTCAATCAATTCCAGCAGAAAAGACTGAAACTACCATCAAAATTGGAAACAGTTTTTTTTTCTGTCACTACCTTTTAGCACTAACGATAATATCATTTTATAAATCTTCCTTAAAAATAAATTTATCTAACCATTATAATATAATAAACAAAAATATTTTTAATTATTAACTTAAATACAGTACAATCCAAAATATTAATTAACTCAATATTTTCAATTTACAACTTCCAAAATAATTAATTAAAGATGAATGAAACCATCCTAGAAACATTATAAAAAAATAATTCAACTTAATGTTCTTAAAAAATAATTCAGTTAAAGATTATAACAAACTGAAATACTAAGATTCAGGAATATTTAATTCAGGAAACTTATATAAACGAAAAAAAAACAATGAGGTTAATTTAAAAAATGTTCAATACACGTTTGAACATAGAAATTACTTTTTTAATGAAGAATTTTTAATTTATTAGAGGAATACTGTTTGATGCTCCAGCAAATAATTAAAGGATTAAAGTTGAATGATTTATAATGGTTTACAATTTCTTTCAAACAGCCTAAAAGAATTCGTGATATATGATCAAACCACAATAAGAAATGGGAAAACAAGACTAAGATCTTTCAACCTTAACAAGCAGTCTTCATCAGAGTCAAAAACTCAACTGTTTCCAGTTCTTCTGACGAAGACCGATTGTTACGGTTGAAAGATCTTAGTCTTGTTTTCCCATTTCTTATTGTGGTTTGATCATAGATTGTTATTTCACGTGTTTATGTGAAATCTTTTTATCGTGATATATATTCATATTATTTGCAGTTATGAACCTTACCCTCATACACCTGTTATAACAATGAAACAGTTTTAAACGAAAAAACATAAATTACCATATCCAAGAAAAAAAAATGTATTAAAATAGTCCAGATTCATAAGAAATAAATAAATCATATCAATGAATATGGCATTAGTATTGAATAACCACTTCCAATAATTTCATTTGTTGAGAAACAAATGTATACCATTATATTAGGGCATTATTTGAAGAAAAAAACTGAACAATGGACCCATAGCATAACATTTTGAATAATACAACATACAAATCTTAAATACAATCATATGTTACAAACTGAAATTATAAAGTTACACCTTATATCTAAATCAAAATTTTGGTATGTTTTGCTATAATAAAGCAATATGAATGTAATGTTTAAATATTAGAAATTAATTTTTTTTTCGGACACTTTTTTTTAGCAAAGTGGATAAATGAAATATATTATATTATGACAAACTCATAGACCATAAATATAATGAATAGGTAAACAAATAGTTACTTTCTTATTAGAAGTGAGTTAATTTCTTAATAATTATGTTTTTTTTTATAAAGGATTAGTCTTTAAAATTATTTAAAAGATTTCAAATTATAATGGTGCTCTTAATATTTTATTTTTTATTTTATAAGGACGATATATGTAAAAGTATGAAGCTATTGAATATTTTGAATTCGTCCACTACTCAATCAAGTTGGGAAGTTAACTGACGTGTTTGGGGGGGTGGAGGTGGGGGTAAATTTTATTGAAATAAAAAAAAAATAGATGGAGAGGTAACTGTTCAAAAGTACAAAATTTAACAAGAGAAGAGAATCTGGAACGGCTTATTGAATAAAGGAATTTTTTTTATAAAGTAAACATTAAATTGACTAACAAAGAAAAAAAAACTAACTCAGACAAAAAGTTAGAAAAGTATTTTATCATTCATTAAAAGGAAATTCTAGGACTAGAGCTACTCTTAAAAATGACTAGGACTATAGCAAGCTGTTGGCTATAAAGATTAGCAGTTGTTATAAATGCAGAATAAATGATGGTTAGTATGATTTCTACTCTAGGTTAGTTAATTTAGTCAAGGTTGAGTGTAATTGAAAACTGACCGACCTGTAGATAAGGTCTCCAAGGCTGACGTCAAGGGATAAGGGAGGGATATTAGGGGATTAGGGATTAGGGTATATGATCATATATTTAATAACATTCATTAATAAGCCCTCAATAAGTCAGAAATTAAACCATATTTTCAATTTATTTTTACTATAAAATAACTACATAGTAAAGAAATTTATCGCCTAAAGAAAAATTATACATAATTTTCTACGAAGCATACATTTGACCTTTAATCATTACGTTGCCAAAAATATAAGATTCCGGGAAAAAAAAGGATAGAATTGCACACCTTAAAGAAAAAAGATTGCTCACTTTATTAAGAAATGTTTAACATAGATTACGTTAAAGTAAAATAGTAAGTATGTACTATTTCAATTCACGACTAACAAATTCAACTGAGTTTTAATATCCTTACAAAAACAAAAATCCTATTGTGCGATATCAATATCAAACTCACATTTTATACACTTCAAATGCAATAACAATTGATATGACTTCTAAATAAATGTAAAACAGCTATTATCAATTATATCGCATCACAGTTTTAATTTACTATAAGTAAAGTATAGTGATCGTGAAAAAATTCGATTTCGAGATTTTGACGGAATTACATGTTTTGAGGTCCCAGAAGTAGTTTTATGAAGTTTTTTCGATGGTGTGTGTGTGTGTGTGTATGTGTATGGGTGGGTGAATATGAATCCAAAGTTTGTGGTCACACTACGGTCCAAAATCTTTTATGCATCAAATTGACATTTTAAACAAAAAAAGGGACTCACAGTGTAGATGTGCCCTATTGTTTGGGAGCAATCATGCATGATGGAAAAGTCACTTTTTTTTCCAAAAACCTGTTTTTAGACCACATTTTTTCCTCCTAAACTACTAATTATAGAGTCTTCAAATTTAGGTATTATCTTGGAGGCTACAAAAGCAATAAACGAAAAATATCCTCAGCTTTTTAAAACAAGAGGAATATGTTTTTTTTCAATAAAGTTAAAAATTTTGACTTATCAAAATTTTGACAATCTAAAAGCTTGTGAGAGTGATGCAAGTCATACCGTTTAACGGATTAAAATGAAACTATACTTAAAAAAGAACTTTTCATGAAAGTTGAGTTGAGATAACTTTTTTCAAAATTACATTAACCAAACGGTCGTTAGTGTACATTTTCTGTTTTTCAGAAAAACGGTTCATCGTTTTTTGACGATAAACGACTCATTAAAAAACTATGAAATTTTGCCAAAAATGTTTAACAGAAAATTAAAATTTATACAAAAAAAATTCATGAAGTTTCAATTACGGCAATAAAATTGACTATGAAATTTTTTAATTGAATCCACTGAAATAAAATTGACGTTTAGAGGTTCAATGGAAATTTTTGAAATAATTTAACAACTTAATATGTGATGTAAAAGATTAAAATTCTCACATGTAAAAAATCAATGGCAATCAAACTATAATTTCTGATACTTTCCTTGGTATGATAGATTTGTCTCACAAAATGCTCTAATTATTCCACGTAAGAGATTATTGCGTAACATGAAATCTACACGTTCCTTTTCAAAAATGCTATTACTACTGTAGTTATATTAAGGATATTATATGCATCATTGGTGTGATATACAAAATTAGCGTATATATTCATAAGTGGATCAATCACTATTTGTAGTATCTCCAGGAATGAAATACTAATAAACCTCTCCCATTTAGACATTTATATTATGCCTAAATGGGACATTTTATATTATATAACCCAGAAGTTTGACATTAAGTTTACTTATAGCAATGTTGAATGTTGGCCACTTCAGATTTTTTTGAAATAATGACCCTATATTTGTTAAATTATTACTATTATTTTTATTTGTACGAGGCAGAAATGAATTATACCTTATACCTATTGTTAGCTTAACAATCCATAGGTAAATATAATTTTAACCAACCGAAGAATATAAATAAAAATATAATAAATCAGGTTATTATCAAGTATAATAACCTTATAGGTTATTAAGCAATATGTTTTTAAAATTCTTATGAAGTATATTTAAACTTCTTATTCAAAAAGTTTATTTTTCTTATTTAAAAAGGTAAATTTTTAAACTTCGAATTTTCAAAATTATGGAGACAATTAAAGATGTAAAAAACAATCAAATACACGTTTATGATCACTAAATAAGCCATTTATCCGGACTGACATTAAAAATTAAGAGCTTACAATAGTTTATATTAATCTAACTACTAAACACCCTAAAAAACATAGTGATTATCAAAGATATAAAAACAATAAATACCTAATAATATATGAACAGTATATAAATATATCACCAGGCGCTATCACCCTTTCTTAAACAATAATTTCTTCTCAAAAGCTACCTTTTTGGGCAATCATAACTTTACAAATTCATAAGATTAGAATAAATATTGAGCTGATTACATTGGCATTTTTTAGATGTTAGCTCAAAAATTTTTCAACGATAACTATGATTTAAGTGACCCGAGTGTTTATAACTTATCAAGTAAGAAAGCTAACTATAAGGCAATCAAAAGACTTCTATTCTATCTAAATGGCATGATATAGGTATTTTATTGCAGAGTTTATAGATGCTTACCAGGAGTTCCCAACCGGGAGGTCGAGAAAGGTCCAGAAAATAACAGGATATTATTTATTATTCAAATATTTTTTGTATCATCATTTCACAAGATTAAGATATTCTTTGAGATTGTTAGAAAATATTTCATTTGTTTTCGTTTTATGAGTATATTATGTAGCTCGGGTTGTATTATGCTTGTTTTGACATGAACAAAGCATAATGTAAATTTCAGTAAGGTTTGAGTGAAATTTCTTCTGGGGTATGGGGTGAAAAAGAGGTTGGGAACCACTCTGTGTAGACTATAAACCCTTACCTAATAAAGTACCAAACAAAGAAACTATCAACACAAGCAAAGAAATCTATAGAGTGGCACTTGGACATAGTCAATCTACGCACGTCATTTTGAGACGAAATACAGGTAATTTCTATTAACTGCATCCGAGTGAAAATTCACGTTTTAAACGCAAACATTCAATAAATTGTGCTTTATACAATCTATAAAATATTTGTTAAAATAATATATCTTTAAAGTTATTTTGAATAACTTTTGGAGAATAGAAGAGAAACATTGGTTGAATTTTAGTACACAGAAAAATTGGTAATAAAACATCATTCTCAATTGTACATTATGATTAATTATGTACATTTATGTTTATTAATGATATATGTATTAATTAATATACATTAAATTAGTTAATATTAACGCATATTAATTAATAACATATTTTTATAGATATTTAGAGTTATTTTAGGTTCTTTAGGGGGAGGGGGGATCTAATTGGTTTTTTGTTGATTTAAATGAAAAAAATTGATTTCAATACGATCTCGGATTTAGAACGAATTTCCCTCTTATGTCGAGCACCACTGTATTGCATGACTATATTGAGCATTATTAGAAAAATAAATAATTATATATACCTACATCTATAAATTAAATAACTTATTAGTTTTATGGCAAAATTAGCAAAAAAAAATATTACATTTGAACATAGTTCCGTCTATCTGTGAAAAGAAAACGAGGAACTGTTATTTGAAAGTTATGTCATGTTTGTCCTTTACTTCTCTAAATTTAATAGTTTGCAAAAAATGTTGCAGCATAGATTGAGAAATTGTACTCAATGTAGGCTGATGGAAGGATTTTCAAATGGTCAGAAGATCACCCTCAGGGTACTATCCTATTGTAATATAGATTCCTATCTTTAAATCAATATAGAGTAGTAAGTTACTTCTACATGTATATCAGACGGAAGATTGAATATCCAGAAAAGGACCTGTATTCATGCTGTAAGTTTCTTAAAAAAAGGATTCATTTAGAAGTAATAAATTAGTTTTTACTTTTAAGACTTCTGGTAACAGTTATGTATTAATTGTCAATAAATAAACGATTTCTAGTACTAGAAAAAATAAATACAATTTTTAATAAATATAGTTCTTTATGAAAAAGTAGTAGTTATATAATAATTAAAGCTATAAATATTTATTATTATTAGTTGTAATAATTATTTGTATGAGGGTTATCAGACTGTTTCTCTTAGTTTTTGACTATGATTAAGATGAAAGGTAGGAGGAAGAGAGAAAAAAAGGAAAGGGTCACGTGAGGGAGGTAAGGAGCGGAGTGGAGCAGATGCAGCTGATCTTCTCACACCTCGAGCATAGCAACCTCTCCAGCTAGACAACAAACCTACCACTCACAACTCCAATCAAACCTTAAGTCAAAAACTATTAACTTACAAAAAAAAAATCAAAACCAGTTAAAACTTTACATTCCAGATTCTCCTCAGTCTATGTTTATCAAGTAAAAATAACATTTATGGACAATATCAATTAGATTGTTATTTAAACAATAAAACATGGTATATATATATATATATATATATATATATGCAGAAAAAAATTAAAAAAAAAAGCTAAATTTATCAGACGATTTAAGATAGTAAAAAAATCATTGCATACATTTCATTTTTCATGTAACTTCTATTAAAACTGAATGCTCGTTAAAATTACTTTTCTAATATATAGGAAATAGAAATCAATGTAGTATTATTTTAAAGTTAGGGCGAAGAAGAAACATGTCATTATATACAAAAAATTATATGAATTAATTACTAATTTAATAAGAGTAAACGCAACACAAATACATTGCATATGGTCATCAATGTTCACTTCGCCAGGTATTGGTTTGTTAGTTCTCCACCAGGTCAAACAATTATCGAACCAGGTGTTATGATTGATATATTAATACATATACATAAAAGTCAATATATCAACATATAAAATATATCAGGTTGGAGGGAGAACTATTGGCATTATAAGATAAACCACACTTGGATATTTATAGACGTTGATAGTAGTTCATCCGTAATACATTGCATAATATGCAAGTAATACAGAGGCTAGGGGGCTCAGAGAAATAACGGAACGAATAAAAGGGGAAACAATTTTCTTATTTAGACATGTGAATGTCTTCCCTCATGAGGACAAACCATTTGTGAAAATACTACTGTATTTACTATTACTATAGTAGCGATATACGAATATTTTTATATACGATGTAAATTTCGAACCAAAATTCGTCTCGATATGCGAAGATACGGTGTACGATGAAGAGTCACATAATGATCATAATGAGCCAAGGGGAAGTGAAGCAGACCAAAAAAAAAAAGCCTTTAGTACGTGAAAGTAAAGAAGGTCACAAGGTGAAAATAGAAGGACAAGTAAAAAAAAGAACGAAACAAAAAATAAAATTAAAAAATAAAACAAATACTCTTTCTGTATAAATGTAGTAAGATAGGTTTTGTTATATCTGTTTTTCCGTGTACATTCAGCCTTTCAACCCATCACATGGAACAAAGCAGAGCAGACCGATGTGTTTTTACGTAGCGCAATTTAGCCACGCCATGGAAGCACCAGAGATTCGCAATTTAAATCGCGACCCCAACAATCCACGGTGTGCCCAAAGTAGACTACGTTAAGTGAAGCTCCCACTTTGTACCAAATATACACAGCTGACATCCCAACCTGTTTTGATCGCTGTGCTCCCTAGCCTTCCGGCCATAACACCTAAAGATCAAATCAGGCATACGATTTAACATGTTGCCCTTTTGTCACATCCAAGTTTAGCCACCCAAAGTTGGGGTGTCCGAGGTGGATCTCGCGGAGGCGGGCACCACGATTCTACGTCGCGCATTCGACCAATATGACATCCCAACCTACACTCAAACAACTATTTTCACCTTTGCTGATGACACAGCAATTCTATCAAGTGATTCAGATCTTTTACGTTCCACTCACTTCCTCCAACAACATCTACTGGATCTGGAATCTTGGTGTCAAAAGAAAAGAATCAAATTTAACACGGAGAAATCAATCCATATTACCTTTACACTAAGAAGACAAGCTTGCCCTCCAGTCTACATTAACAACTTTCCCTCCCAATTGCTAATGTAGTGCGATATCTGGGGATGTACATTGACAAACGATTAGCGTGGAATCCACATACAAGACTGAAATAACAAGACTTAATGAGACGATGTAAGATACTATCTAGACTTCTCGATAAAAGATCAACCTTGATTCTACAGAACAAAAGACTAATATATACTACAATACCAACCGATTTGGACTTACGGACTCGAAATCTGGGTATCAGCCAAGCGTACAAATATCCAAAGAATACAAACAGCCCAATCCATAATCCTTCAAAAAATTGTAGAAACTCCCTTTTATGTTTCCAATGATACAATTCATAACGATTTAAAAATTCCTTTTATCCACCAGGAAATCCGATCATGATACCGCAAATTTCATGAATCTTACCCTCAAACCAAAATCCTTTAATTCAGCAATTATCATCCCGCCAAATTCCTACCAACCCTACCAGAATGCTAAAAAGATGTTGGCCCCGAGATTTACTGGGCAATACTAACTAATTTCCAGTGATCAGAATAACGTATCTGGAGTACCACTAATGGGTGGTTTCTCCACTCTTTATTTCATATTGTTATGTATCACTTATCAATATTACTTTTTACCTGTTGGGTAGTTGTAATAAAAAAGAAAAGAAAAAGTTAAGTGAAGCATAACATTTAAAACAAGAAAATTAAAGTGTAGGTTAAGGTACACTCCATGTCTCATTGTATCCTCTTCTACCCCCACACTCTCAGTCTCCTCTGACCTTTATCACAGGCAATGTTCTGTGCTTTATTTTTTCTTATTTATAATCTATTTGTTTTAAATACGTCTTAATTTAATTGATTTCTATTGAAATGTATGTATAATTGTTATTTATACCCGCATTTATGCAGCATTTATTAGGGATTTATGGTACGTTTTTGGGCTGTGAAACTGATTAATTAACCGTTTTTCTCAGTCTCGACATACGACCATTTCGATATATGGAGTCGGTCCCAAAACGAATTAAAATCGTTAAGTCGATGAACAACTGTTCTTAGAGAAATCAAGATTTCCTACATATCTATTTATGATTAATCCATATAATTACTATAACTGTAGTTGTAATAGAAAATAAAGAGCAATTATTATTATACAGTCAAATTGTTGTCTTCGTAATTGAAATCACCATAATTTCAAGTATAGCATTTATATAGACTATGGGTTATTAATATTGACTAGGTTTAATTCAGGCTCGGTGGGAACTAACAGACCTGCCTATCCTTCTTCATCATTAACTACAATAATTCACCACTCAAAGAAATTCCATAGGCATGGTGACTATTTATTTTATCCAACCCATAAATTTAGACATCACAATGTAAGAGAAAACCTGAATACTAATAACCAAATAATCGGTTTGAATAAAAAAATAAATGATAAGCACAAATGTATATTTTTTATTTGATTGATGCAAATGTGTTTCCCTTTCGATTCTTCGAATGATTAATTGAGATACTGCTATTCTCGGAAGGAATTAACATTTTTTTTATTAAAACAGTATATTAATTGAAAAGAATCAACTTCTAAAAGAAAAAAAAAATATATACATAGAAGTAGCATACTTACGCCTACTTTCCTGAGAAGATCACCCACGATGTTCATGGCAGATATTCGTCCTGGTGGAGTTATCGTAAGATTTGTTTTCCCACCTAATGTAAGCAAAAAAACAATAAATTAATCATATTAAAAAATATTATTCTATATGTACAATTTTTGATAATAACAATAATAATAATAATGATACACATAAAACTAAAAATCAGAGTAGATAATACAGGAGAGATATCGTTAGTGTGGAATTAGGGTTTGTCGGTTTTTAAAAACAGGTTTTTTGGAGAAAATTATGAAATTCGAAAACCAGTTTTTTAGTAGAAAATATCGGTTTTCAATGTATGAATAACACTTAAAAATTTTTTGAAAATGACAAATGTACCAGATTGATGAAAACACTGTTGCAAGCGGTTTGGTTCTTGGAATCATATCGGTCCATTTTAATAATATGTTTATTATAAATATAATATGGTTAAAAAATAATATGGTTAATTTAACAATATGAAAATATATTGTTTTTATTCATTCGAACCTTTTATATATTATAGTTATACAACTGAATTTATCGACTCCGTAACTGATCCTGGACTACCAGCTCATGAGTTAAAACGCTGCACCTACCTTAAAGTAGGGACACCAATCATGCTATTACGAAACGTGATAGGACTCCGAATTCATAGATATTTCATAGAGGCGGACATCATGACTGGGTGTACTGGTACTGGAGAGTTTATGTGTATACTACGCATACCATTGATTCCGAGAAACAATCCGTTTCTATTCAATCGGTTGCAATTTGCGGTCAGCATTTATTTCACAATGACGATAACTAAGTCGCAAGAGAAACTCTATCTACGGCAGGAATTAAAGTAAGTGAGACCAAGTGTTTCTCACATGGTCAACAATATGTTGCTTGTTCAATACTCAGAAGTTTCCACTCTGTTCTTCCAGCACCTGAAGGACAACCACCAAAACTGGTGTATATAGAGGCACTTACTTAACACTGTACTAATAATGATAAATTAGACTATTCTATGATTTCTACTATATTTTGGAATACCATGTATAAAAAAAATGGAAAAATTTGCTAAATCTTTTAAACAACTTCATCTCTTTAAGTTCAGTCCTGGTGTACTACGCCTGTTCAGAAACAAATATGCGCTTCCTCGGAAGCTCATAGAATGACGTTTTTATTTTCAGCGAGAACTCTGTAACCTATAGCAATTATTAAAGGAAAGCCCATAGTTGTTAGCATGGATGGCGATGGGTTGATCAAAGTGGTTATTGACGGAAGCTCTATGACTGTTCATACGGGGGCTAAGCTTGGTAGATGCCAGGCCTACGTAGAACGCATCATACTTGATACACTCCAAATGATAAACACAATTTTTGGAGGTTCAAGAGCATCCAACACAAACGAGTAATGACTATTGTGGGGATTAAAGGAGAAAAGGGATTGTGGGTTAAGGTTGGGACGGGTGAGACAACCTCGGCCTTCATATAATTGAGCTCCCTTAGACAAGTCAGTATCACTCGAGTGGCCAAGTTTATATACGAGAATAAATTACCAGGTTAGAAGGACTTCTATGAGATAGGCGAGGGGGTTTCAGGAAAATGCTAGAGGTAGAAGGGGAAGAGTTCTTTAATAGCAGTGCCAACTTTGTGATGCCCGGGAATTGGTTGTAAAAAGATAGGGAGATTCACCGGATGAGGAAGAGGAAACAGAAGTGGAGGGGGATAGACATTTTTGGTGGCACCAATCTTCTTTTCAGTAAAGTAGGACGATAGACTCGCTCTAGAAATCTATTCTTAAGTTTCTGATGGTGAAGATTTTTATCAATTAACCTATTGCAGATACGATGGACTCTATGTGAGAGGGATCTGGGAATGGATTTTATATGGGGAGGGTGGCAGTTATTAAAATGTAGGTATAAATGAGGATTAGAGGGTTTGATATGGAGCGAAGTAATGAGAGTACTATTATGGAGTGTGACATTTACATCAAGGAAGGTGACAGTTTCACTGGAGATATTATGGGTGAAGGAAAGTGAAGAACAGAATGTTTGGAAGCTGTCAATGAAGACTTCTAGTTCAGAACTACTGTGGGGACAGACAAAGAAAATATCGTCAATGAACCGTGTGTGTAGTAACGGAAGAAGCAGGCAGGTGGAGATGTTTTCAAGATGGGCCTTTCGTTATAAATAAATATATATAAACAAATGAAACGCTGGTCCATAGAACTTCACATAAAACTATAACGAACGTAAACAAAGATTAACACATAGATGACTCACTTCTGGATTTCAACAATTGTCTTCGTGAGGAGGCGAAGCTCCCACAGTGATGCAGGGCGATGACTCAAGTCAAACCTCATGACCCACTTAGCGGTACCAGCGATTTATTATTATTGATTGATAGGTTAGTCAATTAATAAATTAATTAATTTTTGTTCAAGTTGTAATAATATTTGTACTTTTATTATTATTATTTTTATCAACATTATTTTATGCTTTTCATTCGTTTATTATTTATTTCATTTCCCCTCCCTCCAGGCTTGGTATAGAGAATTAAGTTATGTCGATGTCTATCTTTGTGTTACTTTTGTAACAATTTATATACATGGTTTATTAGGTTGTCTCAGTGGTTAACGTACACGCCTCCGAACTGATAAGGTTCGATACCCACCTGACCCTCAATTAATTCACATGAGAGTTGAATAAATCTGAGCACATCGGTCCACGGAGAGGATGTTAAGCCGTCAAGTCTGTACCATATCAGGTATTCGTTAAAGATCCCTAGTCTAAGTACACTTGAGTTAGGCAAAATATAGGATTCCCAATGTAGAATCACGGATCAAACAAAAAGACCGTAAAGGGCTCATCTTTTAACCCGTTAGGGGATAGGTTTAAACAATAAAAATATTCAAACATATTTTTAAACTTTTAATATTCAAAAGTTTTAACTTTTAATTTTAAACTTAAAAGTTAAAAGTTAATTTAAACTTAATTTTTAAAATTTAAGTTTAATTTTAAGTTTTAATATTCAAAAACAGAAAAATATTCAGCCTGGACTAATGGATCACCTGCTATACTTGTCAAATTTGTTTACATTTATTCACATTGACTTACAAAATTTTTTAATAGAATAGGCTGAAATAAAATTTATGTTAAAATGTTTAATGAAATAATTTCAAATGATTTAATAACTTAATATGAGACGTAAAAAGAATAAAATTCTTACATTAAAAAAAATCTGCGCAATCAAACCTGTAATTTCTATGCTTTCCATGGTATGATGGATTTGTCTAACAAAATACTCTAATCAATCTATATATTGCACCCTTGTACAAAACTTAATATCGGATGTATATTTTTTTGTGCTTTCGAATAGTATTATCTTTGGGTAATATTGTAGTATAAGGAATGGACTTCGTTCTATATTACAAAACGCATATTAATTTTAAGCTAATTTCTCGGTGATATTTTTACTTTACTTTAAGTAAAGTACAGCGATCATGAAAAATTCGATCTCGAGATTTTGACGGAATTACATGTTTTGAGGTCCCAGAAGTAGTTTTATGAAGTTTTTTCGATGGTGTGTGTGTGTGTGTGTGTGTGTATGGGTGGGTGAATATGAATCCAAAGTTTGTGGTCACACTACGGTCCAAAATCTTTTATGCATCAAATTGACATTTTAAACAAAAAAAGGGACTCATAGTGTAGATGTGCCCTATTGTTTGGGAGCAATCATGCATGATGGAAAAGTCACTTTTTTGCCAAAAACCTGTTTTTAGACCACATTTTTTCCTCCTAAACTACTAATTATAGTCTTCAAATTTAGGCATTATCTTGGAGGGTACAAAAGCAATAAACGAAAAATATCCTCAGATTTTTAAAACAACAGGAATATGTTTTTTTTTTAAATAAAATGTAAAAATTTTGACTTATAATTCAATATAAAACCTTGTGAGAGCGATACAAGCCTTACCGTTTAAAGGATTAAAATGAAACTATACCTAAAATAGAACTTTTCATGGAGGATAATAAACCATGGAGTTGAGATAACTTTGTTCAAAATTACATTAACCAAAGGGCCGTTAGAGTACATTTTCTGTTTTCAGAAATTTTTTTTTTTTTGAAGCTAACCGACTCATTAAAACCATGAAATTTTGAGACAAAAATTGAACGAAAATTAGTTTTTGAAAAAAAATTCATGAAATTTTAATTACGGCAAAGAGCAATAAAGCTATAAAACAGAATATTTATCCTGGACTAATGGTTACTTGCTGTACTTATCGTATTTGTTTACATTTATTTACATTGAATGAATCCAATTATGGTAAATAAAATTGATTTCTAGAGGTTTCATGAGCAATTTTTCAATAATTTAATAACTTAAAATGAGGTGTAAAAGATCAAAATTCTTACATGTAAAAAATCAACCCCAATCAAACATAATTTCTGATGTTTTCCATGGTAAGATGAATTTGTCTTACAAAATGCTTTAATCAATCTACATGTTGCACCATTGAACAAAACCTAATATCAAATGTAGATTTTCTTATGTTTATGAATCATATTATTTTTGAACAATATTGAAGTATGAGTAATGGACTCCCTCGTTCTGATTGTTGATGAAAAATATCAAGTTTTTTCATTATTCTAATCTAATGATTCATATTTATTCTTTTTTAAAAATTTCATGCTTCCAGCTATAATAGTTTTAAATAGAACTGAAAACCGGCTTTGAATTTGATTTGAGTATGCAAAACTGATTAATTACTGATATATTTTTTTCTCAATATATATTTACAGGACCTTTTTAAAAGAGTACGTCACGCAGGAAATGCCAACACTCGTCGAGGAAATTGAATTTTTATGATTTAAGACAAAGGGAAAGCAAAGTGACTTTTACAAAAAACTACCATGAAATACAATTCCGAGTCTATTAACTTTATAAAAGATCAAAATGTAAAACACAAAAATTGGAAACGTTCGTTGAAAAATAATACAATTATCCTACGTATAATCCAGAGATCGTAAATTGATGAAACCATTGTCAGAGACTCCTATATGAAAAAAATAAAAAATTGTTGAATTTATGTCAAAGTAATATTAAATTGTTTTATCGGCGGTCTTGATATTACAACAATATTACAAAATATTCCGTAGATACAAGATATATATAAATAAAGAAACATAGAGAAATTAAAAGCACACACTTACAGTCTCTAATTTTCGGTTGAACCATCTCCAGGAGAGATAAGAGCCTCCAACCGTCTCTGCACCAGTGCGCTTGGTTTCCCTCTCTTATCTCTCCTGAAGACGGTTCCACCGAAAATTAGAGACTGTAAGTGTGTGCTTTTAATTTCTCTATGTTTCTTTATGTACATTGAACTGTATTTGTCCATTTCGGATCATATTTACATCAAAAAAGGATATATATAAAAATATATTTGATTTCGAAGCTTTATTTTATTTTCATTAATTTATAAACATATATTATTAATGAAAATTTCATTAAATTTTATGCAAACTTTTATTGTTACTTGCTTTATTATTATATCTAGCATGCAAAATATGAATAAAAATATATTAAGCAGTTTGATTTTTTTCAATTATTTATTAGCTTAAATAATCACATTCTTCCGCATTGAAATTTTTAAATAGTGATAATAATAAATTATAATGAGTTTTAAAGAATAAAATGCAATGATTTTGGGCAGCTCTTTATGGATAAACAGGTTGGACTTTAAAACAGATTGGTTTAAAACAGCGATATAAAGTACACATTTACGATTTAATTAGACAAGGAATAATGAAAAAAATGTTCAAATTTTTGGAAGAAAAAAACAGATATTTTTTTTCAATAAGATGTAAAAATTCTGACTTATGATTGAATGCGATAGTTTTTGAGCAGACAAAAATCATTATATTGTAAACCAGTTTGAAATTTTTTTACTTACACTAAAGTTAAGGGTAGACCACTCCAAATTTTTCGTTAAATATTTCTGACATTTTTAAAACAAAATAGGAAAATTTTGAAGCCTTCAAACGAAAACTTTGGCTTAATTATTCAATGTAGAAGTCTGACAAACAACATTAAATGTAACAGATCCACTGGCCATGTAATGTTACAGATGGCCATTATGAGATCCACTGGTTTTGGAAATACAAGCCATGTTCTCCTGTAAGAGATTGTTTAGTAACACTTTTTTTCTTTGTCTTTACAAAAGTGTTATTACTGCTGTGATAATACCAAGGATATTATATGTTTCAGTGGTTCAATCACTATCTGTAATACCGACAGGAATGAAAGACTAATAAACATCTGCTAATCTCCTATTCAGGCATTTATATTATGTCTAAATAGGACATTATATAACCAAGAAGTCTGATATTATATTTACTTATAGTAAAGTTGAGTGCAGCCACTCCAGATTTTTAATTATTAATCTTCTAAAACACTGAACAGGCAAGGCCAGATATTTTGTATTAAACTAAACAATTTGTGCTGTACCATCAAATGTTCAATGTCCTTCTCCGAAGGGAAAAATCCTACTTGGACTAATTAATCATGTTTTATCATCTTATGCCTTTTTCATGTATATAAGCAATTTAAATAGGTGAGGAGTCGGCTGATTCTTCACGACTCCGACTCCTAAATGTCGAAAATATGCCGACTCCGACTCCACAGTGCTTCTAATTACACTTGAGTTAAGCAAAATATAGGGGCTCCTAAAGTAGAATCAATCTTCGTTGTGTGATATCAGAAAGAGCCCAATGTTCGGCCTATGTGTGCTCCCACTGAAACCTAAAGGGTTGGATAAACCATTCATATACAAAGGGTAAAATAATTTATATATTAAATGTAGCAGTACTACTACTACATTCATGCAGACTGTCTGATACATTTTTTAAAGAAATAAATAATCACAGCAGTAATGATATAACTGTTTTGCTAGCTAAAAACCGACTAAAACATACTATATAGCTAACAATATACAATACTTTACAAGAATGTTCAGCAACACAATAATGCAGAGTCGACTATAACATTATAATTTATAAATAGCTGAGTTTATAATTTTTATATTTATAAACTGATCAATATCATTCAGACAATTACAAACCGAAAAATTCTCTATGAACCTGTTTGTAGCTTCATATCGATAGCAATAATATACAGCAAAGAAAATAAAGCGATGAGGTTGCCATTAGATGAACTTTAAATATGATGGAAGTTAAAAAGGCATTTTTATATTTCTACAGCTCAGACAATATCTGAATATTACTGTTAGAGAAATGACTGAACCTATCAGTGCACTCTGATATTATTATTTAATGTGCCCCCATCACGCAATTCTGATTTCTCACTTCATACAACCAGTTCTTACTATTATTTTATTATACGGACAATAAATGCAGAAAATTCTCGTATGCATTACAACTATGACTGTCCTACTGCATTCTCCTTGAACTGTATTGAGTGTTAGAAAACAACCAAGATAAAATTTCACTAGTAATCCAATCATAACTCGTGTGATCTTTTAATCATGTGATATTTACTCATGATTAAAATAATGAAAAGAAACACTAAGTCTCCACAGACAAAATTTCATACAATGTCGATGTGTTTCGAACACTTGGTATTCAGCTTCAGAAGGTTACATCACCTTGCAAAGGCAGATGTAACCTGAGGATGAATACTTAAGTGTTTGAAACGCATCGCCATACCATCCCTATACAATCTTTTATGTTTCTTTCTCTTATTCTAATGAAGATAAAATTTATGTTATGAACATAATGATATTTCTTAATGATTACTTTACAAAAGTTTTTTTTTATCTCATACAGAGGATTGCTTCTCTATTTCAAATTAAATATTTAGCAGTTTCCGAATATTGAAGACGGAGTTTACATTCTACTGCAGCCACTTGTTATGTCAATGCTGTCTCAGAAATGTCAATATCTCCCCGAAAACAATTACATTTGCAGTTATGACTACTTTCTTCAGTTTTCGTTCCATTTAGATATTTACTTTAGGGAATAATGAATCTTTTTTTGACTGTTTAAAAATTGAAATAAATTGTAATGAATGTCTAGTAAAGTGAAGCGAGGTTATGACAGGTGAGGCATGACTCAAGCGAGGTTAGATTTTATCATTTGCATCCTTTCTAGAAGGCAAGAATTCTGGCTGCCTCGCTGGATATCTCTTTTTTATTTATCACTTTTACTGATTTAACGTTACTAAGCTTATTTGATGTTATGCGAACATTTTTTCGTCAACCAAACGAAAAATACAAAGTCTATAATATTGTTTCAGTAATTAGTAATATTGTTTGAAAATATTTTCTGGTAATAGGAAGATAAACATGCATAACCTTCTAAGTGTAAATAAATGACATGAAAATTAGGGAGGGATGCAAAATCAATAGTGAAGTCTAGTTATCCATTTCAAATCCAGACTTATCAGTATTAGAACAAGATAGCAAAATTAATAATTTTGAATGATAACTTTGATTCTGATAACTAGAAATATTCTTCGTATCTGAAATTCATATATTGCCCAATATACTTCAAGTGTAATGAGACACAAAATAGTTATTATCAAATCAAAGCCAAGAACCTATAAATCAAATTTCATATCATAAAAGAAACAACAAAAAATTAAAGAATCTATGATTAATGATATTATCAGCTGGGAAATACTGCATACATTCTAAAATTCATGTCTCTGTTCAACCTATGTTTAGTAACATTTTCCTAACAGAATACAATTGCTTCATGACTAATTTACTTCTTTATAAAAATAATATTTTTCGCAAAGTGATAGCCAAATTCTTTTTTCTAAAAAAATTTAAGTTTCTTTATTTAAAAGAAATATATTACAGAAAATTCATATAAACAAGGTTCATACTTTGGCCTTTGTATAGAATATTTGACGGATAACCCGTGAAATAAAAATCACCGTCTAAACGACAGTGAGAAATTTATAAATGGGATTAAGATCTTTAAACCAAAACGTCTTCTTCAGGACCATACTTACATTTCTCACTGTGGTTTATAGATGGTTTTTTATATATACTTTTTTAAAGTACAGTATAGTGTTTGTAAAAATATTGATTTCCAGATTTTGACGCATTTACAAATTTTACTCAGAAGTCTCCCAAGATGATTTTTGAAGTTTTTTTTATAATAACTGTATGTGTGTGTGGGTGTCTGTGTCTCTAAAAGTTTGTTGACACACTGCAGGTTACACCGTTTGATAAATCGAAAAGATATAGCCAAAAAATCGTTTATAGGGTAGATATTCCCAGCAGTTTTCAGATAATATTGACTCACAACAAATCCACTTCATTTCCAATTATTTGTTTTTAGACATTTTTTTCCCTCCTCAACAGAAAATTTTTAGTTGTAATTTTGCAATTAATATTAAACTGATATCATAATTAACTAAAAAAATAAAACATTTTTCCGATTACAGGAAGGTCAATTATGCATAGAAATGTTCACTAATGGATGAATCTCAAAGATTGTGAACATGATCTGGTTGGCTACACTGTTTAAATGATAATCATAAAAATAGCTCGTTATTGGCAATGATTAATATTAATGCATTTCATCATTACCACAGAGGTTAGTATTATTAATATTAAACATATAATCTACCGTTTCACCGGCAGTAATGTACGAGGTGAGACGGTAGATTATATGTTTAATATTAATAATGATCAATATATTTTACTGCCGAAATTGTTTTAACGGAAAGGGTATTATGGTAGATTTTACAATCTTATTATATGTATCTGATTATTTAGTTAATGGCGAAATTAAATTTTTGCTGTATGCAATGGCGTGGTCCAGGTGATGTTGGATGGAGTCAGTGGTAATTGAAATGCTATACTAAAAAGGGACCATTACATCTCAGCTGTAGTCACCTTTGAAATCAGGCCAAAATATTTGGAGAGTTCATACTCCCTCAGAAAGTCAAACATCAACTTCTCTCTCCATGAAGACTTTCATGAATGTCGACGTCCTGCTCTGTAGTCTGGCTGAGACCAGAGTCCAAGCAAGGAAATCGTCTCGTCGAGAAAAATTAATGGAATAATTAGGCTAGTTTATGGAACTTTTCAGAGCCAGAAGGACAGCACCCACTAACCATTGACTCCATTCAACTTCACCTGGACCTCATTGTTATTTTTTTTATTATTAAACTGATTCCCTAGCGGGTGAAAACGTCAGCCGTTTACCGGCTTTTTGTTTGATCGGTGATTATACAGATTTCACATAGCGAATTCTAAATTTTTCATAAGTCAAGTTCATTTCGAGTAGGGATTTCTAATGAGTACCTAACATCGTACAGGCTCGGGACCGATGGCTTAACTAACGTCCTCTCCAAGGGACGATTCACTCAGATTTACTCACCTCGAATAAATCGAGGGTCAGGTGGGGATCGAACTCCAGACTACCAGCCCAGAGGCAAGTAGCTAATCACTGAGTTAACCTGCCCCCCCCCCCCCCACCCTCTTGTCATCACTATTAACTAATGTAGAATATACCATATGACTCAAATGATTCAGTGTTCGGTCAGTCTTCCAAGTTTAAAACAAACTATCAATGACGATGTTTTGTTACCATTTAAAAATATTTTTCATAGACCTACAAAACAAAGGAAAATAAGAAATTATTAACAGACCAATAAAAAAAATCATGAACAAAGGCACAGAGAAAAAACCTACGAACTTACAGAAGTGAGAATATTTGAAAATGAAAACTATTGTTTTAAATAAATATGATTAAGGAACAACGGTGTTTACACTACGGAATTTTACAGTGTACTATGACAAGTTTCATAGGCAATACATAAATAACTAGAAACCGATTTTTACTGAACGCCTAAATATTTTTCGTGAAATTAAGAAAAAAATCCATTTTAATATAAACCTTTTATGATATCAACTTAATATATCCGAATAGACTATTAAAATTGTAGGGTAAATACCACATAGTGATTGCACTACGTCAGTATTAAAATTGTGTCACATCCACAATTACTGGAGGTCTGATCACTTTTAGTATAAAAAAATTTCTAGTATTTTTCTCCTTAAACTATCCTGTTTTTACGTTAAAGAGTAATTTTTAATTATTGAAAAAGGAGAGGAACAAATTTGAAAAATTTTTAATTCATGGCACAATATTTTACAAAGATGCAATCATTATAGATAGTGAACAGGATGATAAAGAAGAAAACTTTTAGAAATACTTCATATTAAAAAAAATCAAGAGATTTTTTGCAATAATAATGTAACTTTTCAATTATCATTTTAAAAAACACGAACTACGTGTTTCAATTTCTTTTTTGACTGAATTCTGTACACCATTCAACATGAGATGAATAATAATTTAGAATTCTTCCAGCCCTAGAACTTTTCTGTCTAAATGCTTTCCTGTTTTTTTGAGGGACTTCATGTTCTTTCAGAAACCTACACGTCTGGTCCATGAAAGGAAAATATTGTGTATTCCTAACGATTCTACATTTAACGTCCTAAATTTAGGCTAGCTCAAATACATTGAGAGTCCGAATATTTACAGAGTACCTGACGCCGTACAGACTCAGGACCGATGACTAAACGTTAGACAAACTTTTGTACAAGTCAGTTTTCCCGCTAATTATGCATGAAAACTTGTCAAGAGTTCAGTGTAAGATTCCGATGTGTAAACACTGTTATTTTCTATTAAAATATATTTTTCTTTAGAATATTAATTTAAAACAATAGTTTATAACTTTCAAGTATTATTTCTGTAAGTTCCTATACTTCATTATTATTTTGTTATGCTTGTATCTCTAAAGATGATATCATTATCTACTCTTGTTTATGATTACTTATTGATTTGTAAATAATTTCTTATTTTCCTGTCTATGTAGGCCTATAGCAACACTTTTAAATAAAAACAAAACATTGCTATTGAGAGTTTTACGTTAAACCAGGAAAACTGACCAACACTTCATTTTTTTCCATTAACACTTAATTTTCATCTTCTACTGAAATAACTTCAATATTTCAACACCCATCGTCATCAGGAGATGTGGTTGGCTGGGTGGTTAGGTACGTTCAGAGCAAACTGATACTCCGTGGGCCAAACGAGGAGGGAAAAAGGAAAAACAAGGCAAAATGGCCAATAAGAGATTCGAAAAAACAAGAA
The DNA here is from genome assembly GCA_026182355.1 of Hermatobates lingyangjiaoensis. Lineage (NCBI taxonomy): Eukaryota > Metazoa > Arthropoda > Insecta > Hemiptera > Hermatobatidae > Hermatobates > Hermatobates lingyangjiaoensis. The sequence continues at coordinate 1,795,883 of JAPFBL010001931.1, read as the reverse complement.
AAAAAATTTGAGAAGATATGAAGAGAAATAAATAAAGAAGAATAAACGAAAGTAATATGAATATATAACGAAAGAATAATGTATATAAAGAATTTACACAAACATTATAACAAATAAATTAAGTAATAAGAGAAAAATAATAAAAACATTGTTTAATGCCTAAATAATTATTAAAATTATTTATAATTTTTAAATCTGTTACGTTTTATTTTATTAATTTGTCTTCATGACTAGCCTTCTACTATTTTATACCTCTTTTTTCGCTTTCTTCATTGACCACGATATAGATGTCAAAATATTGTTTCTTCCTAAGTGTATTTATTTGTAATTCAATTTTCGGTTCTGGTAGAGAGTATAATTTTTGTTTATATACATATATATCAAAACATTAAACAGTCCAACAGGACTACTAGTTCACAAACGAAAGAGAAAAACAGATAAAAACACACTACAATATTTCAACATTCACCGTCATCAAAATATCGTAGTGGGTCTTTAGTGTGTGTTTTTATCTTTCCTTTGTAAACTATATATATATATATATATATATATATATATATAAACTATTAATCCGTGCACCGATTAAGTGATTCAAAATAAAAAAAATCTGGAAACGTAAAAAAATATAAATAAAATTACATGCTCAAGAATGCTTATGTAAAAATAAAAATGCAGACTTCGATAAACCACATTTAGTGAAAATAAGCAATCATAACAACTCATGCTGGTTACTTACTTATCAAAACCTGGTTTCAAAGCAGAATGAATTATTGCTTATATGATTTACAATTAAATGATTATGTTAGAAATAAATTCAGCAGGTGCCTGTTATATTGAGTGAAGCAAAACAATTATTGTGGTTTTAAAATAGTTATAAAGTATATGTGTTTTAGAAGTACTATTAAATATGGGTAAGGCTTAAACGACTCTATGCTATGATACTAAAGTGTTTTTATCAATAATTTAATAAAAGGATGATAGGAAAACATAATTTAAATAAAAATAGGGGAAAAACAGAAATGGTTATTAAGGTAATCTCAAATATATATAAAATGTTTAATTAATTTACAGCTTTAAGAACATAACAACAAAAGGAAATAATGAAACGTGCAGATTTATTACAGTGAGAAGCAAACAAAAATAATAAACTAATTATTTACAGGATTATAAAGCCAATCATTATGTTTTTAGTTTTCTTAATTTATAAAAAAAAAAAACTATACCACAGCAACATGTACAAATGTTACCGACAATGAAATTATAGTGTTAAGATACAATTGAAACATGTATGAAATGTAATTCTACATTAGGTTGTAAATGAATTAAAAATACATTAAAGTAGTATATTATGGAATATAGTGTAAAAATATAATAAAATTAATATATATATCCATACAATAGCACAACTAGGATTTTCACAGGTTTAGAAGCGCTGTCTTTAACAACTATACCAGATAAAGCAAATAAAGTGCATGCAAATTAAAAATCCATTTAACCAATATATTTAAAAGGCATGCAGTGCATAACAATAACATTTTTGAGCTTTAGATCAAGTCTAGTATGACATAATCTATTTGACTATTTAAAGAAGTTTGAAATAAATTATAATACACTTTAGAACACGAATTAAAAATGTATATCACATTGTCATATTAAACAGAAGACTTACTAAATGTTATTTATTAATGTCACAACTGTGTTTGAAATGTTTTTCCTTACTGTCAAGTGACTAGGATGATACTGTGAGCTATATAAATCATGCTTCATCACACTTATTTTTCTTTTTCTTAAATCGACTGTTGAGACAAAAAAATATATTCTTGCAAGGCTTTTGAGCAACATTATCTTTAGCAATATGAGGTAACTGGTTACAACCTGGAGATTGATTGTTTTCAGTGCTCCTCTTTGGTTCATATGGTGTTCCATTCTTCGTGTTAACATCTTTGTTTTTATCTCGAATGCTTATCTCTTGTTTCAAATCTAAAACAGAAGTCGTATTTTAAATTATTAAATATAAGAAACGGTCCACAAGGTACTAAAACTTTAAATTACACAAAGCACGACACAGAAAAAAGAACAAAAAGACACTTACAGAATTCAATATTTCGAACTGTTGTTCATCCTCTCTTCTAGTCTACTCCTGATGACGAGGAGTCATCTCTAGTCATCAGGAGTGGACTAGAAGAGAGGATGAACAACAGTCGAAATATTGAATTCTGTAAGTGTTCTTTTTTCTGTGTTGTGCTTTGTGTAATTTAAAGTCATATTTGAAATATAAGAACTTTGAAAGTATTAGAAAAGATACCTCTGGTTTCATCTTTCAAACGCTGTATCATGGCAATCAAGTCTTCTTTCTCATCCAGTTCAGATTCAAGAAGTACATTCCTTTCTAGGGCAGAATTCAGTTTAACGTCAAACTCGCCCAGGGAGACGTACATTGCCCTTGAAAAAACAATACACGTCTATTATATCCCTATGTAAATACAAGCTTACAAAATAAAGCTAAAGTCTAATCTCTAACTTAGAAATTAGAATTCTCGTATAATTTTTTTCTAGGCTTCTCTAGAAATTTATAATTTTTACTGCATAATAAATATTTCACGATATTTAGTTATGATCATGATCAATTATTAAGTATAATAAAATATTAAAAATTGCTATTAAGTTCCAACTGTAGTCAGTTATCGGATTTGCCTTGTCTAAAGTAAGTTTTACTAAAATTTTGTCAAAACCAATAAAGTTTCAAATAAGTAATTTATTAAAAGAAAATTTATTTTAAAAATATATGTATATATTTAATTAGAAAGTATTAAATAACCGTTAGCACTTTTAGAATAAAATGTACCTAACAAATTTGAAATAAAATAAGTATTTATAGCATTCTGCAATTAGCCTATCAAGGATAGATCATTCATAGATATTTGTTAGATTTAATCTTAGAGCGAAAATTATGATTTTCTCGGTTTTTATTGATATTAAACGAATACGGCATTTCCAACTTGATATCATCAAACAAGACTAATTGAAAATAATTCCAAGAAATGATTAGAGAGCTTCGCTGTTTTCTTATATTGTTTTTATATATTCAAGGGTAGTGGAAGACTGCTTTTTTAAAATGTATTCAGCGTTTGCCATTTTGGTTTATTAGATCCTGCGCTTATCAGTAATCAAATACATTACGAGTTTTATAAACTTAAGTACATAAAATACATATATAAAATGCAATTTTAATGTTTTTAATATTTATACATATATTGATGTTAATTTATGTTCATAAATTTTGGTAGAAGTCTTTCCTTAAAACAAACATTGAAAATAACAAACACCAAACTTGGCTGATACCTGTTCTCTTAACAAGCTTCTAAAATTTCCTAAAAAAAAACACTCGTTATTTCATCAGTACAGTATATTTCCTACCTTACCTATGCATATACTTTTTCCTACGCATTTTCAATCATTGCATTAAAAATGACTAATGTAGCATGTTGTAAAGCGACATTATATTACATACAGTTTACAAGAGTATGTGATGTATTTTGATGCCTAATTGATAAGGCTTCAACAGAATGAATCACTACTCCCTTCATTCTTTCATTATATTTTCTGAGTTAAACTATATAGCTATAATGAATATAACTAATCCTACCAGTTAATTATTGTTACTTATCTGATTTTTTTGTAAGAACAATAACAAGAAGCCAACTGCATTACAATAAATACTTAAACTGCACTGACTGTCAGAGATTGATAATCCTTTACTTATATTAAAGTTAGCGTGACCAATTCATCAAGCAAAATATAAATCCAATCCAGAAATGAGTTAAGCATACTTATAAATTGTTTATATTAAGAATGCTTAGAATAAATACTTATCAGAATTACCATTGTTTTTTTTTCATAACAACTACCTTTTAAAAGGGAATTTAACTAAATTTAGCAATACATCATTGTTTATACTTATTGATGGTAACTAACTATACTAATAAAATAGTTAACTACATCAAACTTATTATTCTGAAAAAAGTTTTGGTTTATTTAAAAGTATATTTATTTATAACCACTGACTATTCTCTGAATGCATGGATTACATTTAATATAAATGGCTAATACTATGTTAAAAAATAGAACCAGTTCATAAAAATGTTAGTAAACCTGTTTACTTTTAAGCTTGACTCACTTGTGTAATGCTCTTTACTCTAGTTATGCTACATTTCTGGTAAAAAATGTTGATCAAAAGTACATTAGGATAAATTCGTTGAACAAAATGTTTTATCTATAACTGTAACTGCATAATTAAAACTGTATTCTAAATGATTTTAATATAGATTATCTGTAGAAAACTCTCGCGTATTATTATTATTAAATCATCTTTAAAGGCTTTAACTGTATGCGTAATATACTAATACATAGTATATGGCATACATACCTCTATACTGACTTCAAACTAAATATGACTTAATATCTTTGTTATGGTCAACATAATTAACTTCAGGAAACCCATATTAGTGAAATAAGATTTCTTATTTTCCTCAAATTGTAAATAACTAACCGTTGCTCACTTTTGGACGTACTTGTTGAAACGAAAGGGGACAGTACATATTTTCGAAAAAATATATTACTGTACTGGTCTATTAGGAGTATTACAATACCAAAAAAAAAAAGGTAAATATAATAATCGTAAATCAAAGCGTTTAGCAGTGAAGTTAAATTAAACTTACCTGTGGGACCTTTCTAGATCATCATTCTTCTGTTCAAGTTCTCTAATGTATTTAACGTAGTCTTCTTCTCTTTTATGACACTGCACTCTTTCTTCTTCTAGTTCACTCACCCTTGCCTCTGTTCCTTCTTGTAATTCACTATATTTTTCCTTGGAACAAAAAGAAGATTCGATGTATGGACTCTAGTTTCTACATTATAACTATTTTTATTTTTTTTTTCAATTATAAACACTTTTTCAAATTACCTTTAATAAATCATTATCTAACTGCAGATTGTTATTACGTTTTCTTAATTCCTTTATTGTTTTATCTGATTGTTCCAAGGCACTTTCCAATTCTCTTTCTAACATTTGTGAACTAACTCGATATTCTTCAAGTTCCTTTTCAATTTCCTCATACTTAGTTTTCCAGTAATTCTCGTTACTTTCATTAACCATATTTGTAGAAAGATGAGCCTAATTAAATAAAAAGAATGTAAATTAAAAAAATAACCATTTAAAACAGTTCAAAGAATTTTTTATTCCAATATCTAACACCTACGTTCCCAACGTGTTATTTATAAACCCCTATTTGAAATTATTTAAAGGTTGCCTATATTACATTTTTGTTAGTATTAAGAAGTAACCTTTAGAATCTGTTTGCACTTTAGGGTAAGTTAGCCCATGGAAGTTAATTCCCTTGTGGGTTCATGGTCAATTATTTGTTCGGAAAAGAAGTTTTACATTTACTAGTTGGGAACCTAGATTTAACTAATTAAATTATGAACATTCCAAATTCAAAGATATACATTCAATATAGATAAAGGAACATTAAAATTGTACCACATAAAATAAAGAGTACATAAACAAATTTAAATAAAATGATCCTATCCAGTAATATAAGTAATAATAATACATATAGTTTATACTTCGATATAGTTTTATTTTTAACTTCGATAAACTGCCTATCATTCTATATATTTAATCTGACAGTTGAATAAATACCAAATATGTAAAACGATAAAATTAAATAAGAAAAATGTTTATTCTACATGTAATGACAATGAACCATCATTTTAAAAAAAATAATATGGGAGTCATTCCAATAAGGAAACTAGAAGTGAAATTAAATAATTTTCACTTCGTCATATGCTTCAAAATTTATTCTAAATCACGCTTTTACTAATTATATAATTACTTGTAAAAAGATTATAAATATTCAAACAAATTAACTAATAATTGGTATTAATAAATAAGAAGGAATTTGTACTTAACTAATAAATAAGGAAACCACAAAAAATGGAATAACTTACTTTTAAGCGCTGAAACTTACGATACAGTTATCAATAGAGAATTATTTTCCAAGCAAAGGTTAATAGAAAGATAAACTACCAACGACTAAAAAGAACTTCGAACTCCATGACGAATAAAATAACTGGTTAATAACAAAATGTCGGAACTGTACTGAACTGCATCAGTGCTAACCAAAGTCACCCTTGAGAAATTAAAGTTACTGACAATAGATTGAATTCACTAAGAATTATGATTGTAACAAAACTGTAGGTTCAATTTATTTTCATGTTTTTGAATTTACCTCCAGTTTGTGTCATGCATTTTATAAATTTTTAAAGTTTTAATGGATAATCTGAGTAATAGAGTTCGCAAGGAAATTCAAAAATTGAAAACTCACCCGCCTGAAGGTATATCATGTCATTTGCGTGAAAATTCATTAAATGTTCTGGATGCCTGTATTGTGGGTACTAAAGGTACTCCCTACGAAGGTGGTACCTTTCATTTAGAAGTGTCAATCCCACAGAAGTACCCATTCATAGCTCCTCGTGTAATTTTTTTAACTCCTATTTACCATCCCAACATAGATGAAGGTGGAAGAATATGCTTAAACATACTTAAGATGCCTCCGAATGGTTCTTGGCGTTGTGCTCTTACAATTGAAATAATGCTTACATCAATACAAGCTTTGATGAGTGAACCCAACCCTGATGATCCTTTGATGCCTGAAATAGCAGAAGTTTTTCGGAATAACAGACAGCTCTTTGAAAAGACTGCAAGAGAGTGGACAAACAAGTATTGTAAAAGTGAAATAACTAATTTGGAAAAGAATTCACATGAAATTGATCAAATTGGTACGTGTTCCCAGGCTGTAGAATCTGGAAGTAATGGTGTTAAGAGACCTTTAGGGGATGATGAGTTTCCATCTAAGAAACCTAAATCATAAGTTTGTTCATTTAATGAATGTGAATCATTTTGGGTAGCCTCTTTTTGTTCCAATGTCTTATTAACATCTGGTTTGAACTATTTTAGTTCAAGATAATGCATAAAAAAAATTTTTATTTTAATTTATTTTTAAAAAATCTACGTCTTGTTATAAAAATGTTTATTACCTGTGACATCATTGTAGTGTATATGTGAAATGAATATGTATAAGTAATTCAGATTGTTTTCGTTCTTAATTAGCTTTTGAGTTATTTGTTATCATTTTTGTTTTATTATGTTCTCTTTTTTATTTAGGAGAAAAATACTCAGTATCAATGACTCTAGTGTAATGTTTAAGTATTTAACTTTTGAGTAATGGTATTAATAAATATTTATTCAACTGTCATCCCTCAGTAACGAAAATTGTTAATTTTTGTAATAATAATTGTTAATAACTGCAATATACAAATTGCTAATAACTGTTGATGTTTATATTAAAAGAAAATTGATGTGGCCATGGATTAGTACAATCAAATTAAACACCATAAGATCGATTCGTTTTATAACACTTGACAGTAAAAAGTGTTATTAATAATGAATTTAGGAGGCAAGGTTAGCTCAGTGGCAACGTACTCACCTCTGTATTGGTGAATCTGGAGTTTAATACCGACTCTGGCCCTCAATATATTCACGCGGAAGATGAAATGAATTGAGCACGTCGACGATCGGAGAGAATATCCCTATCCTGTACGATGTCAGGTACTCCTTAAAGATCCCTATTCTAAATACTCTTGAGGAGATAGGCAAAATTTAGGACTCCCAATGTAGAATGTTCATTGTGTGGTATAACAGAAGGTGAATGTTCGGCCTATGTATGTCCTCTCGTGAGACCAACACCTAAACCTAACCGAATAATGAATCTGTAAGCTTTCCACATTAAGCAAGTAGATATTCAATTATTTTAATTGTCGATATTATTTTTAAACTTTTTTTGGACGTTCAATTTTGTTCAAACGAGTCATTTTCTAATATTAATGATTTAAGCATTCATTTATCCTGTATAATAATAAATCATGACTAACTGTATATTTGCTCAGTCAAAATTCATTGGACTTAAAAGACCCAGGTGAGCCAATCCAACGTTCTTTAGCTGTACACAATCTACTTCATCCCAGAACTGTTTAGAGTGAGGGCCTAAATTTATATCTGAAGATATATGTATATTGTACATATATACAGGTTTATACAGATATAAACAATTTTAAAGATATGTTTATATCTGTATGCTCATCAGTTACTATTTTTGACATCTTGTACATGGAACGCTGTGCAGGTTTACACGTCAAGACCCACTCCTATTGGCCATTGCATTATAGTTATAACTTCTGTAACTAACTAACGTGTATTAATTTTTAGTATTGAAGTTTAGAAATCTAGGATAAAAACTTATCCAAAATTATGAGCCATTATAAAATAGCTTATGTTAGTTAGCTAATTTACCACTTTATTAGCAGTATTTTAAAAAGTGTTGCAATCACTGAAGTCGAACCATAGAGCAATAATAATGTAAATGAAGCAGCTCTGATTCTAAGCATAAAAGTCCCTTTCCCTTGTAACTCTAATTTTAAGTAATGTACATGGATGTTAAAAAGGTTTTAAACAATTTTATAGAAACTTTTACTGCAGGTATAGTGTAAATGAAATCGAAGAGTTTTGAGTACTCTGATATTTCTTGGATGAAGTCCCTTTTAAGGAAATGCGTCCTTTGTTATTTTTTTTTTTGCATTTTGATTTGCCCATCAGTTATACAGATGTTTTTACTAAGCACATTCCATAATTTTGTTTACTTTACAATAAGTAAAGAATAGTAATCCCTTAAAAACGTTATTCTGACAGATTTATTTATTTTATCCCCAGAGTCAATTTTTGAAGTTTTTTTTATGGTGTTAGGGTGGGTTGGTATATTCAGAAGTTTGTAGACCCGTTGCAGGTTACACCGGTCGTTTTTGCAGAGCATGTCAAAGCAAGGAGTAGGCAGCTAGCTCACTTTCTTTGTCAATGCCCTGGTCTGGCTCAAAGAGGGAAGGCAATATTAGGAGAGTACTTCTTTGTCAATCTTGAGAACTTAGCATCCACTGATATGATTCACTGATTAATTGTTCTTTCGAGAAGTTTCGAGTGATCAACATTGGGAGAGAATAGTAGCCCTTCTTCTTTTGAGGTATCACAAGGGGTCAACTTGTTGCCTATGTGCGTTCTTTCTTGGAACGGCTACTGCTATCTTACCTAGCCTATAACGTCTGTTGGATCAAATTGATGTTATACCAAAAAATAGATAGCTTCTATAATGTAGATGAGCTGTATAGTTTTTAGGTAGTCTACTTACTACATTGCTCAAAATCTGTTTTTGGAATCTTTTTTTTCTCCAGAAATAAATTCCAAGAGTTGTAATTTTGCAGTCATTATTAAACTTATATTGCCAATCAAGCGGAAAATTTATATTTCAAATTTTTCCAATAACTGAAAAGGTCATGATTGAATCTGAAAGATTGTGAACACTAGGCAAAGTTAGTGAAATTACCACAAAAATAGCGCCTTATTGGTGGAGGATGAGCTGTATATTTTTCTGGCTCGAGTATTAAATATACTCGTTTTAATTTTAACGAATTCCGGATTTACTTATAATGTAGTTTACCGCTATTTTGCAATAATTTCAGTTAATATACTACGTTTTTAAAATCATTTTCAAATTAAAAGAAATCAAATTGACAAAATAAGTAACTACTTAAAGTCTATTTCACCAGTTGTGATCCATTAGATTACCATTTAAATAAAAATATCATAAAAGTAATGAATCATGGCAGGAATATTTGAAATATCACGTGTAGGTCTCTACTGTGATCCTGTACGTATTATATATTTTACACAATACCGTAAGAGAAAAGGCCTGTCAATTGCAATCTTTGTTTATGTTAAAATAGTACAATTCATACTCTTTTCTTAATCATTCTACTTTATGTCCAAAAAGAAAACAATGCTTGGGACTATCTTAAAGTACGAGTTCATGGGATTTTTATATCCAAAACTCAATGATTGCTTTTTTAGCTGATAAAATATCAATGATTAAATAATTAAATTCTGTTAACCCGATCTTACCTCTTTTGATTATAGAAAGCATGGTAAACATAGAGAACTGAGAACTTCCTTTTTTATTACATGCTAAGGAAGACATACAATTTTAAAAGTACAATAATATATGTTTAAGAAGAAATGAAATGAATATACACCTTAATTGAATCGTAATATGTATTGTAAATAAATGTTGCATTAGGTAATGTAATAAATAAGGTCAATTCTAAATAATAGTATTTTATATTTAAGTATTTACAAAAATATATTGACATTTAAATACCATTCTTAAATAAAGTTAATGTTCATTGTTTCATATGAAATTCAAATATACACGAGTATATGTAACAGCCATTAAAGGAATAAATTAAACAAATCAGAAACATAACTCCGAAAGGTATAGATGGAAATACTTGTTTGCTGATAGAGTAAATGTTTCTTTCTACACATTACTACATAAAAATACTACCCTTATTCGTATGGGTTCAACTTTTTTTTTTTAAATAAATTACTATCAGTATCTAAATAATTTATTACATAATAAAAAATAAATACCATTGCCATTCACTCGTTACTTAGATGAAGTCAATCATGGCATACGCTATCCATGTTTTAAAAATTCATAAAGTTAATTGTTCTGACTAAAACAAGCCATGACCATGTAAAACCAAACATGATTTTAAACCATGAAACCAAAATAAATGATTCCATCTTTACAAGCATTAAACTTAGATTTCAATTAACAATGATCTAAAGGTCACATTCTTTATTTGTCTTACAAACCTCAGGGGTATCAAACTAGACATATTTCAATGAAAACATGCAGACCCAAGTGAGATAGTTGTTAAAAACAATCATATAACCTAGACATTAAGAAATATCAAAATATAACTTTTTTTATAAAGAAAAAAAAAAGAACCGTATTAAGTAAATAATAACAATTTTTTTTCCAACATAATTTCCATTTACTAAACATCCTTTGAATACAAGGATGATAAACAAAATAATTTTTTTTTTTTATTTTGAAAAGTAACTGCCACGCCATATCTATTACGGTTTACCATTCACTCAATTTTGTCGCTTACTACAGCATCGAACTACTCAAAATTGAGTCTTTGAATCTTTATATATAAGTATGTTTCTCAATTATTTTTATTCTATATTACTCTGTTTCTATTCTTATTGTAGATGACACTGAGGAAAAAGACGTGTTTGAAACACTTCTTATCAGTATTGATAAGACAGTGTGAAGGGCTTTCCTTTAATTTTATATTGATTTAAACAAAAAAAGGGAGCATTGTACTCCAGTGAGGAAGGGAAAAAAAGAACATTTGTCATGAACCCTCTTCAGAATTACACGTTTTATTTTCCAATGATCTAAAATTTGTATTCTCATTCATTTTATCTGTTTTTTTTTTGTTTTGATAGTGTTTATAGCAATAATAGCCTTCCCTTGGTATTTATAGGAGTTAAATGCAACGTATTCTCCGGTCTGATGCTTTTGCCGTATTTCAAAGTTACAATATCATAATATCGAAGATGTTACGGATTTCATTTTTTACGAATATATACTACATAGGAACCTGTGTTGGTCAAGGTTCGATCGATGGTAAAGGAATTGTTGATAGAGAATACTTTTAAACGTATTCTTTTAAAAGTTGACTTCTATAAAGCTGTGAGTTTAATATTTGTCTTATGAGTCAACTATATTTAGATTCTTGACAACGAGCGAGATCTTGACACTCATAACATAAAAGTCTATACTGCGATTACTGTAGGATTCAACGAACTTGCACAAAGTAGTCATAGTACATGCTTTCTTCCTTTTAACAATACATGAGTATTAGTTTTAAATATTGTCCACTGTCACTGACTGTTTTACCATAACAGATTAATAAAAGAAATGAGAGCTGAGCTACACAAAACGAAATCAAACAGAAAACAAACAATTAAATAAACTTATTTCGAGATCTGCATAACAATCCCCAATTACAGACACATCAGAAAAACCGATATTGAGATCACTAAGAAAAGAAATCATATCTACTTCTAAAACATGAAGGAAACCATATTTACTGCCATGAAACTCATTATTACCTACACAATATGCCTACTAACTAAATCGTCTATCATTATTGACTCATCTCTTCCCAACAAATGGCTTTTATTAACCCCTGAAGTCCACTATATTCCTTATTGTCTCACCAACTTTAAAATCATTTATACCTTATTTTCTTTTAATACTTTCTTAAACATAAATAATTAGTTGTACACGTTTATAATTTTAAATGTTTCAATTCATAATATTTATTTTTTTTTTAATTTTTCCCTCAACCTTACAAAATTATTACTACATGGCAGTTATTATATGATAAATTTCTGAACTATAATATATATATATATTTATAAAAAAATAAAATACAAAATAGGAACAGTAAAAAAATTAGTACTTATACTACTAAAATTCTAACATACTAAAATTAAACAAGGTGGTATATTACAGGTAAACGAAGAAAAAATCTACAAAGTAAATTTTTAGATACAAAGATATGAATTGACATTTGATTACTTCATCGTATTGTCAAATACTGGAAATAAACTGAATTCAAGAGATTCTGTATTGTATTGTACTTGTACTATACTTCTATATCCCTGTTTATATCAAGAATATAAAATATTTCACATATACTTTATGAATATGGACGGTCAGCAGCGCATTTATTAATTGTCCAATAATTGCAAAAAGAAAACACTACTGTAACCAACAATTACAAGACATTTATAAAATATAACTTAATTTATTGAGTTTTCAGTCACCAGTTCATTAATTGAGTTTTAATAACTCGGTAAATGTTTCAAATTAATTAATACAAACAAAAATTGGTTTCTTACAACAATAGTAACATTGCAATTTTATATATATATATATATATATATATATATAACAGATTCACACCTCTCTCTCTCTCTCTCTCTCTCCTCTCTCTCTCTCTCTCTCTCTCTCATCTTCTTATATATATATATATATATATATATATATATATATAATATATATATATAACAGATTCACCTCTCTCTCTCTCTATATATATATATATATATATATATATACCATGATAAACGAAAAACGGTCCGGCAGGACAAATAACAATTAAAATAAGCAGTGACACATAAACAGAAACACAACAAAGACTCACTTTTCAATATTTCGACCGTAATGGCGGTCGAAATATTGAAAAGTGAGTCTTTGTTGTGTTTCTGTTTATGTGTCACTGGTTATTTTAATTGTTATATATATATATATATATATATATACATGATCTGACACATTTGTAGATTTAATAAAAGGCAAATAAAGTAAAGATACAAAAAGGTGTTGTTATTTACTTTATTTGCCTTTTATTAAATCTACAAATGTGTCAGATCATTTTGCATGACCGTATATATATAATATATATATATATATACGAGTATATAATCTGGAAGCTAACCAAAAGATAGATCATAATGGGATCTAAAATAATATACCATTACGATAACTGCAAGTGTCATTATTAAGGTGGTATTAAAAAAAATTAAATATCTACTTAACTATTTAATTAAATAATAAGTATTGAACTTTTGGCAACTACGCAGAATTTATATCCATATTAACTAACAAAACACCCACTTTTTATGGTTTATGTTTAACATAAAATTGTATATCAAAAATATACATGGAAATTAACTTAAACATAAAGCATTCATACAGTAATTTAATTATAACTCCGGCACTTGATTTTGAAAAGTGCCTTAATTAAATTTACCAATCTATCACAGAATATGATGCATATCTTTACAACAGAGTAATAATGATTTATGGCACTATGGCTAACACTGTTTTCGTAAAGTGCATATACTATTGGGAGCTTTAATACAATTAGAAAACAAAGAAGTATATAAAAATATAAAAAAAATTTATATTTAAAAAGATATTAATAATTATGTGATGTAGATACTGATTTGGTAATGGGCTAAGATAAAAATCGCCCACTGAAGGGAATAAAAATGAAAGCATACAATAAAACTTATTTTATAAATCTGAACATTAATTTGAATATATTTAATGATAGAATAATTAATTAAATGAATCATTTGGGTCTTACGAACTAATTAAAACAAAATTATTCAGGTGCTTGCTTTGTGAAATAAACCAAGAATTAATTACATAATGATTAAATTTTTGAGGTTTAACTCATGAAAATAATATTTCATTGAAGCTCCAATGACTAACCTGACAATATGACTTGCAAATTATTTCCCTTACACTTTATTAAGACTTTATTTATAATTGGCCTTTCACAAGCTAAAACTTCAAATAAATTGAAATTTAACTAAATTAATTTCATAATATTATCAATGTTTGGAAATAACAAGGTGTAATTGCCATTGCGTGAACACATCTTATTCATTAGTTTTAATTAAGTTAACCACAGTTTTTCATATACGTTCACAGTGTGCCATTTTTTCCACATCAGTGCAAATTTATATATAGATGTTGAAATATATTCACGATACAGGTAATAATATAGCCTAGTTAATGGTTTTTTTTTACATACAAAAAAACATTGTACGTAATAATCTACGAGATAAACTTAATAAAGTTTCAACGATTTAAAAATCTGTAGTTAAAACTTCAAAACTGTTGGTTTGGCCAATTAAATGATTTAACTGAGAGAGTATATGACCTCTCAAAGCTGAGAATAAGAACAACAAATTAGATTAAAAATCCTTTCTTTTATTTTATTTTTAAATTCTTAGGGGATTCATAAAAAAAAAGACTGGAAGGTTAGAAAGTAGGGTTGTCATATGGAAAGGATGAAGACAGTTCAGAATAAGATGCAAAGCTGGATAGTCAACCATGGAATTGATAGACAAAAGAATCTGGAGTGCTACTTGGGGGTTTAACAACTTGAAGAGGTGGGTTCAGAATAGAGAGAAGTTCAGGAAACTGGAAGATACAGTCCACATAAACGCCTGGCGTTAGAAGTAGACTAGTAGCCCATATAAGCCATTGTAAAGCTAACACATTCTATTTATCAAATTTTTTTTGTTGCAATTCTATTGAGCTATCAATAATAAAATAATTGACAGCAAAATTTAATTCATGCTAGGAAGTTCTAAGTTACCAATTTCAAAGTGCCAGAAGAAATCAGCTGTAACGGACATATTAACACATTGAATTCATGTTTAACATATAAATCCAAACGAATTATCTACGAGAGATACAAGCTATTTAAATCTTAATTAATTACAATTAAACAATTGTGACAAACCCCTTGAAACATTCAAAATTTAATATGATAAACCATACCCATTAACATCTAGGGATTCTGAGAACTAAATACTAAAAATTAAACAACCTTATTATAATAAATAGATCTCATTCAAATTAATCATCACAAATTAAAAGTCAAAACAGTTCAAATAAAAAATATAAGTATTTATTTAAGTACATTTAATGTTTACCTGTCATAAATCGAATGAATTCTCATAATACTGATTTATTAACAAAGCTTCAAAATGAAATCAATCAATACTCAAAAGATTACTTACATTTCTCAATAATGATATCAATTCTCTTTAGATATGTTTATAAGTACAAAACAAAATAGGAAAAATTCAACTTCTTCCAAAGTGGTTGCACTTGTTTGAACTGCTTTGACATTTTTTTTTAATACAAAAGCTCTGGTAGGGAGTTTATTTATACTTGTTTTCAACATAGGTGAAAAGAAATGTTCCTACTGAACTTAATATAAGTCTAATACAAAGTCAACAAAGAAGAATAAAGGAATCAAACATAAAAGTAACTTGTACCATTCATCTTTGAGATGATAACAAAACTCAAGTCAAACTTCATACTTGCGGGATAACCAATTTCTGGAGAAATAGTAACAATCAATTATAAGAATTGAGAATCCGACAGATCTTTGGTTACATTCCTCTCAATGCAATAGGCATTCAAGTAGCACTTACGTAATGAACATAATGTTTATTTTAAATTATTAAATTTTATGTTTTATTTAATTTAATCCATATAAACTAATTTAAAAAACAAAGGAACAATTGAAATTTAATTTCTTTTGTTGTTGTTGTTTAGAAGGTATGAAAGATTTTAGAGGGTGTATGGATACTTTTGGAGGTAGGATTTGATAGGAACTGGAAGGGGACACGGCTGGATTGAGAAGTTATTCAAAGCTAATCTGGCCAAATGTTGCAAAGTAGGGAATTTACGATAGAGAGGTTTACCAAGGAGGACACCTGAGAAGACAGATCCTGTCCAATCTAACCAGGTCTGGGAGTTAAGAGCGTAGTGCTGAATGAGGGCGACGACTGAGGTGAAGAGAGGAAGAGTATGGGAGATGCGGGACTCGGAGTCGAGGCGAACATAGCCGCCAGGAAGGCACTGAAGCCTGACAGACATGGGACCTCGTGCAGTCTGTACTGACAGCGCGAACAGGAATTGAGGATCAGAGGAATCTCGCAGAAGGAAAGTGCCTGGCTGAGTCTTCGTCAACAACTCCACAGACTCCGACTTGGAAATCTTTCCAAAATACCAACACGATTCTTCTAGTTCTTCCCTTTTCCACCAAACAACCTGAAAATAAATACAAAAATTACTAATTCTATTTTATAAAAAAGTAAAACAACATATACTTCTTTTAACACAGGTTCAATCAAATCTATTCTATACTAGTATTCTATACTGGTTTATGGAAATTGTTGTATGTTTTGTACACATATAAGTGTGAGTGTCTGTTTGTGCATGTCTGTTATTCCAATATTGATAACAACAGAGAATCAAGTGTCATAATGAAAACCAAAGCAACTCTAGGCACGAGAGGAATAAAAACGGAAGGCCTAGAAGTCCAGCTACGTTTTTCATTTAATCAAATCATAATTGCAAACAAATATTTGTAAATGCTATAAAGTTATTTCGATAGAGACTGAAGTAGATTTCTATTAACTTGCATTTCCACATTGTTTGCTTGGAAAAGTCGCAGCGTTTAATTGACTGTATAGTAATGGATAATTTTTTGTAAAGAGGTAAAAAATAGGATTTATTGCAGAAATTCCCATTGTCGATAAACTCAAGATTTGGTTCTCAACGAGGTCCATACGGACTCCGAGGGATCCATAGAAGGTTAAATTGAGTATCATGAATAATAGAAATAGTAATATCTGGGTCAGGGGTCACGGTAACCTGGGACTTGCGTCCTCGCCTCTGGACTGGTAGATTGGAATTCGAAAACAATCTGGTCCTCAATTTATTCAGGCGAGAGTTGAAAAAAAACTCTGAGTACATGGTTAAATTGTCAGTCCCCGAGTCTGTACAATGTCGGGGTTGTTAAACATCCTTCACGACCATTAGAATATTCAAACATTATAATAAAACACCGCATATAACGTTCGTTTGTCTAAATGTGTCAATGTTTTAAAATGTTATATTAGGTTTTTTATGTTCCAATTAGTATTATTTACAAATTTAAGTGTTTCTACAAACTCTTTATACAATTTAATTGTATAAATATATAACAGATTCAATAATATATCGACCGTTTGATAGAATAGGTGTGTTCTCTAATCGGGGTTCGGTCAATTTTCCAGGATAAAAAAATTAAACTCTTGTTTGATATAAAAAATATATCAAACGGTCGATATATTATTGAATCTGTTATGTATATATTTGGGTTTATATAAGAAGAAATATGGGTTTTTATGAGGATATAAGAAGAGTGTATGGAGAAGATGCCTATGAAAAAGGTTTTAAATAAAACCAAAACGTTGGCAACGAGAGTTTAATTTTTTATCCTGGAAAATTGACCGAACCCCGATTAGAGAACACACCTAATGTATAAATATATATATGGTCGTTATCAGCCTTTAGAGCGATTCACATCTATTCCTGACGACGAGGACATCGAAATATATAGTGAGTTCAGTGATTTCCTTTCTGTGTGTTCTTTTGAAAATTCTAGTTTTTATATATATGAGCAAGATTTCACAATAAATATGAGAAATAAAAATTAAGATCTAAACCACAGTACGAAATCAGAAAACAACTAATATCTTTCAACCAAAACAAGCGGTCTTCATCAGAGTCCAACTGATGCTGACAGTATCTTAGTCACTTTTCTGGTTTCTTACTGTGGTTCAGATCATCATCCTGTCTTCTTTAGTCATAAAAAAGCAAAGTAAAACTGAAAAGAACGCTTATTGACTAAGCTCTGCAAACTGAAGTGGTAAGAATGGAGAGATATGCCTTGTTGAGGGCAGTACCTGAGAGGGAGGGCAGGCAGGTGTAGCAGGGTGAACAGCAGTGAGTATCATGTTCTCATCCTGTCTTCCAGAAAGACTGCAACAAAAAACACACTTCATAGTACAACAGCAACCAAATAGTCAATCAATTATCTTAGCATCCTAAACTGAACTTTCTTTCATATTATAATTTACGTAAAAATATGTAATCTTACTTCCACCTTTTTAAATATTTTTAATCGAATGTTTTCCTTATCTCGACCACATATATTTAACACTATTTTTATTTTTTATCGTGGTTTGGTCTAGCTTCAATAATACAACACTTTTAAGCAGACGTTTCATCTATATTTGTAGACATCTTCAGGGCTACATCAAATTCTGTATTGATTCCACAGAATAAATAAAATAATCAAGTTTATATAAATATATCAGAATATAATAAAATAATCAAGTTAAGGGAAAAAATTGCTTATTTTAAGCAAAAAATCAATGAGACCAAAGATAACGTTAGCAAATTCTTTCTCATTAGTCAATGAAGTCCTCTGTGTTGAGATACTGATAATCTTAAAAGACAGAAACAGGAATTATGTGAGAGGAAATAGTATTCTACTGAGATTTTGCTCATTAGAAATTTAATTAGTTCGTCTACTGACATCAAAGAGCAATGTTGGAAACCAAATAATGGAGAGACACATACGCTATTCAATCAACTATTCAATGTTGAAACAAATGCATGCCTTAGGAAACTAAGCATGTTTTAGGAAACGAGGTCAAGTTAAAATGTATAATTAAATATTATCAGCATGCCCTGACCTACTTGTTCATTTTGTTGATTAAAATTGTGTATTATACTTATTTTTAGTCACTTTGTCAAAGTATTATTAAATTTATTTAGTGAAAATTTATTATTAATTTTGATTATCAGAAATTGCAATAGAACTATAAAAACTGAAAACTGAACATGGAATCATGAGCAAATAACCTACTGTACTTGTGGATTTGTTTACATACATTTACAAATACGTCTTTTTGTTTAGAATCAAGTCAAGTATAATTGCCATTTAAATGTTATTAAAATAAATTTTAAGATATTTTTGTGATTAAATTTAATTGTAAAAAGATTTAATTATAAAACTATAAAAGCAAACGGAAATTTAACGTATATTTTTTAAGCATAAGTAAATTTATAACAATGATGAAAAAATATGAACCCAAAATTATGACGGATTTAAATCTTTTTTGATGTTTTTTACTTTTCTATAAGTATATAATTACTTTACATGAAAAAATCGATCTCGAGGTTTTATCGGATTAACATGTTTTGAGGCCCCCAAAGTCAGTTAAAAAAACTTAGGTTAATAAAACAGAAACATTTTTAAGTGTTAAAAATAATTCACTCAGAGGTTGCTTCTTGGAGTTGAAGGAACTTTTGTTAGTATGCCTTGGAATCTAGATAATGAGAACTAATGTGTAAAGGCTTTAATTTAATAACTATAGAATGGATCACAACAATCTAACGCAAGAATAATTACTTGTAGTTTAAGTATAGCAGATGACATTTAGAAGCTGCCCTCAGGGAATTGTGATATCCTAATGTGGTGATTACTTGTGGATAACTATCTCGACACTGCAAAAAATCAATGTCACGATACGCATATGACCTTGTCATTTTAAGAGGATGTATGATTGATGACACTCTGCCTTTGAGCACATGCTGCATTTCGTGGAAATTGCTAAAAGATGGATAAAGCAGAAAGGTCTGCATATAAATCCGGTTAAAACAGTAAGAGAGTAGAACGCAAATGCCTTATTATTACAAACGGAATAACCAAAACTCTCAGACGAACACGAATACAGTGGAGTTTCCTTATATGTAAGACTAAAATGAAAAAAAACATTTACCGGATACATTGGCTAAGGCCCTCATTGTAATAATAACATGTTCTAGATCAATGATGTCAAGTTTGTTATAACTGATACAATGAATATATTCCCAATAAAAGAAAGAAATATCCCAAATATTAAATATATCCCCAAAGAAAATCATTAAATTTATTATCTATGAGTTGATAACACTTTACCAGAGAGTTTGATATTACGGTTTAGCCTTAAAGGGGTGCCCAACCTCTTTCGTCATAAGGGCCATAATTGTCAATTCAGTAGCACCGAGGGCCGCAAGATACATAACTCGTATATATAATTTTTATTGTCCAAAAACAATATGAATATGGACATGAATTCACAGAAAGAGTAATAAAGTAAAGCTAACTAAACACAATGCAAAAAAACAGTATGTAATATATATATTTATTGCTATTTAGCTACCAGTAAATTTAATGTAATGCTTGATGTTGTTTTTCGTTACATAACTTATTTATATTCGGCTGGAAGCTAGTTGTCGCTAATCGGAGAATAGAACAGAGATTTTCTGTTTTCTGTTTTATACTTGTTTGATTTTCACTTTTTGCACAAAAATTTACAGTTAAACTACAATCTAAGATCTGCAGAATACAAGTTTTAGTAACGGATTATATTTAATGTAATCGGCTATCAAGGGCCTCATTTAACTCTTTTGAGGGCCGCATGCGGCCACAACCCGTGGGTTGTGCACCCCTGGTCTAAACGATAGGCACATTAAAACAAAACCAAAACTCAATTGATTGTAGACTAGTATGTTATTATTTTTATTTATAGTGAAGCTGACTGTAGATTATCCAAATTTTTTTTATCTTTTACTGTTAAATCATATTTATATATAGCTGACAGTCTCTAATTTTCTGTTTTAACCATCTTCAGAAGAGCAAAGGAAGGGAGACCAAATGCACGACGCAGCGTGATTTGGCCTCCCTACAAAGTTTGTTCTCCTAAATATGGTTGAAATAAAAAATTAGAGATTGTAATTTTCCCTTCCGTTTGTGTACTTTATTATTTTAACACCAAATTATTTTTGAAAAACATTTGTTTTAAGTAACAGATGAGAACATCTAGAGTTGTAAACCTACCTAGATGGCTTACTTCCAGCCAAGGTAAGTGCATAGCTGATTCCAGGTAAGCTCAACAGGCCGCGTGTGTCAACGAAATCCACAGTAGTACAAAGCAACTGACTCCTAGCGGGATTTCAGATATCCTTCACCACCAACAAATATACAATATCAAATATTTTCGAATATAATCAAGACTATATCTGGCCATTTATTTTTAATAATATATTTATTTTTAATAATATATGCAGTTATTTACCAACATTAGTCCTTTGACATTGGTATGAGTTCCCCGTAAATTAATTTATTTTTAACACCACCCCTTCAATTCTCGTTGAGACTTCATTCAGAGTCGAACTGTTGTATTTTAAATCATAATTAGTACTTCTTTTACAGAGTTTGTAGAAATAAACTCTTAACTGTTTTTTCAGACGTATTTTAAAGATTTCACTGTTAGAAATAAAGGAAAAAATCGTTAACGGAAAGCAATTACCTGGGAAATTGCAATTTTATAATGTATAGGAAAAAATTATATTATATAATTATTAGTAAGACTTTAGAATAGGCTAATCTAATGCATAAGAACTTTGAAAAATGACGGAATTACAGTAAGAAAATATGTTATGCCTTATTTGAAGATATGGTAAGACAAATTAACTTCTAAATCAGTGGCAAACTGGATAGATGTCTATTAGATTGAAAAACAGTAAATATCGTAATTTGTAATTCCTATATGTAGTAATTCATGTTTATAAATGCATTTCGACTTTACGAACAAAATAACTGGAACCATCTATGAGACGTCCACGGTTTGATGAAGAAAGTGCGATAAGAAAGGGCGACTAATCGGATTAGTTAAAGGAATTCCTTTTACGATTTGAAGATTAGATAGAGGCGGCACTGGATTAGCAAAGGAAAACCCAGTCAAATCATTTCCAGTGAAATTGGTTAAAATCATTAACTCCACTGTGGATAGATTTATTTAAATCGAACTGAAAAATTAAAGTACAAGTACAGAAGGCAGCTTTGTTGTTTTGCAGTAATGTATCAGCAAATCGGATATGAATACCCTTAACTAATACATGGACGCTCATATTCATTAAAATACTATGATTCGAAAATACTTTCTCTGCATTGGATGAAAAGGTTTAGAAAACCAGGTCTGTGGAGTTGGAATCGAGACTAATTTATGAACTAGAGGATTCCTTGTCGGTAAATACTCACCGACTTCGACTCCTCAACATAAATAAGAAACAAGAGTAATCTAAAATGCTCCTCTAACTCAGATAGTTTAGGGTGAAATTGCAGAAAAAACTTGACGCAGCATACCTATACTATGTATTTGTATCTACATGGATACCACATTCGCACATTATGGTTGCTTTGGTTACAGAGATATAATGCAAACAAGCACTTTACAAAAGAGAGGGGCGAGGGGGTGTATGAATCAAAATTAGAAAAACCGTGATGTCACTGACCTACGCCATTGTATCTAGTGAATGGCAAATTAGGACAATGCGCCCTACACATATATGACGCAAAAATGATTGTTAATACCTGACAGACGGATTGATTCTTCAGATGTCAGAGGTGACAACACAATTCCTAGCCAAAATTTGATGAAGGATAAAACTAAAGAGCAAAATAGAAATTCATATTGAAATTAAACTTTAGATTAGACAACTAGGAATTACAACAACCTTGCTTATCCTGTTTCTGTGCATAGCTGCTAATTGCATCACAACTACCAAGGTTCGCAACACAAATGTTATTTGGGTTGATAGGTAGCACAAAATAGGGAAATGGCATATGCATAAATATGCCGATATGATTAACGAGTCGGAGTCGAATGCTCAATCCCGATTCATCAACCCTGCGGCGAGCAACTGACGTATTTACTGAATGGCCCACTAATTGCTTTGAACTGGTATTGGAATACTTGAAACACAAAGCTCTTGCTGAAGCCATATACATTGCTAACAAACTTCAAGCCAGTCAGCCAGCCCCCATTTAGAATACCTCAATGCACTCCAATTTACCATCTAATCCCATCCTTTCATTAGATCAAATCAGAATTTCTACTTTATTAATTTCAATTTACATTACTTACAACATCACCTCTAATGGAATTGACATTTCAGCAAAACGTCTATTTTGGACGGCTTCAATAATTAAATACTTACTATATCTTAAATAAAACTGGAAACTAGTGATGGAAAGATACAAATTTCCCCTCCCCAAATAGTTTTCTATCAATTTTTCATCTTTTATCGCTTATAAGTTTTACAGATTTAGACGTAGAAATGCTCTAAAGGCATTGCTAATTATACCAGTTTGGTTTATTCATTGAGTACATACAGGCAGAACAGCCTGTCTCTCTTGAGATAATTCCATCTTGAAAAATGTTTTCAACCATTTGAATGGTCGTCTCTCTTGCAGTATGAGCGGTGGAATTTCATTTGTTTTTGTTGCACCTGTAACCAAAGTTACAAAAATTTTTGAGCGATATCAAGCTTCCGTCACGGTTATCTGATTTCCATTCTTATTTTCAAAGAAATATGGGCCGTTGATTTCATTTGCTGTTACTCGACACCGTGCAGAACATTTAACAGGGTGCGTTAAACCGAGGGCAAAGTGAGCTGGGACTCCGACAAATTTGAAAGGATAATTGGGACTCCGGCTCGTTAATAATAATTGGTTATTTATGTATACAAAATTTTCGTGTTTTATGTTACCTATCAACCAAAATGGTATATTATCATTGCCAAGTGAATCACCAGGACTATTTTAAAGTCACAAATAACTTAAGGCTATAGCTATGCCTTTTCGGCTTTTTTTTATCAACTTTAGTGAAAAAAATATGTAATAAAATTACAATAATATCATTTTCATGAATATTATAGTAATGCAGCCTCATAATCATAACAAATTAATAGTTGAAATAAAAAAGAAAATTCGTACATTCCCTCACCTCTCTATTTTTGAAAGTGTTTGTTGGCATCATGGTAACTAAAGCAACCATAATGTTCAAATATGATGTGCGGATACATACAAATACAATGGCATAGGTATTTATCGTCAAGTTTTTACTTTTTTTGTAAATTTGATCCCAAACTATTTGAGTCAGAGAGGTATCGATCGCACTTTAGATGCCTATGTTTCTTATTATTGTTTTGAGGAGTCGGACTCGGTGGGAATTACAGACTCTGACTCCATGGCCTTGATTTAACCACCTTAACAGGGTGCATTTGGTGCGGTTGACAAAACCATTAAGATAAAGTGTAGGTTAGAAAGGGAGGATATTCCTTCAGTTCTAAATGCTCTGAAAAATAAAAGAAAAATATTCAGAAACAAAAAAGTATGAATTTGTTTGGGCCAGTACTTTTGGGCCACCATGTATATACTCGTAGGTGCTTTCATTGTGAGGAACTCATATAAATAATAAAATTAAAAGATATTTTAACTTAAACGCATTATCCTTAAAATAATAAAATTTTAAGGATAGTTGAATCAGTTTTGTTGATTACAGATTTAAATATTCCAATCAGACCAAAGTTCCTAAATAGGGAACACAATAATAAAGTCTTAGCTGCAGTTTATATTAATTCTTTCTGTACATTGTCACCCTCAGTTGTAGTAAAAAATAAAGTCGTTCAAATTTTGTGTATTAGTCCTATTATCAATCACTCAAGCATAAAAGAAGTAAGTTTTTTCGCTCTATTCACAGGTGTCAGTAATATGTAGGTAATCAAATGTAAGAGACCAGTAAACAATAAAAAAATGTCCTGTGGCGAAAAATTCTAGGAAATCAATTAAACCGGAAACATTTAGTTTGTCATTAACTCAAAATTGTAGAGTCATTGGTAGTTAGTTCACCTCATTAAATATTCACTGTTTTTTTTTTCCTGACCAATTAATAACTCATTTATGAAACTTGAAACCATGACTAGTGAAATAGAAACAGACGTGAAACCTCAGATGTATGTTGAAGGATAATGAATCGAATGAACAAAACGAGCATTGAATTGAGGGCCCGTTCTGGGAATGCTGCCCCTCAGCCGTTGTCTGTGAGTTCTTCCTACTTCCGAGAATGCTTTCAAAGCAATTACTACCACTCAACCCACACGAACTTTTTTTTTTTTCTTAATAGCTGAAGCATTTCCTTTTATCCTTTTGTCTATTTAACTTACTCAGAAATAAAATTAATTACATGCCACTATTAAAACATCCGTTCTATTAAATTGAACATTTACCAAATTAAAAAAAAAAATCTTTACAGTCCACCATGTATATGAATTTATACTTAAACTCTTCTAAGGAAATTTCTAATATACAAACAAAACCAAATAAGTTATTTATAAATACGTTCTTTAAATTTGTTTAAAAGTAAGAATAAATATAAATTAATCACTCATTAGTTGTGCAATCCGTAATTGTGTGATATTTACTCATACTGGGGTAAATGGATAAATCAAATTCGTGGAATGAAAAAAAGCTTCTTTTTGATGCGTGGAGACTGATTTACCCCATTATAAATTAATCAGCACAAAACCAAATACATATATCTTTAAATGAATTAAAACTAATGCCAGATAACATAGAAAGAAAAGCATGAACTCATTCTGACAGAATATTATGTGGTGATTACAAGATCAACGATCAAACAACTATAGTACAGACATAGTTCGACTGCGTTGAGTTAAACTCAGAGAGGAGTAGGATGGAGAGAAAAGTGGTGACTGCCGGAGGTGCGTGGCCCCCGCAGCTTGCAGCTTTGTTGGAGGAGGGCCTAGTCGGTGCCTTCGGGGAAGTGGTTAACAAATATTTTAATTTACTGAGTTGATTATGATAGCCTGTATTATCTGTGTGCTCTGATGGCAATTGCTCTGTTGTCATTGTGGTTATTTTGTTGTTGTTAGTCATTATATATTTAAGCTGTATTTGCATAGCATGATGGAGATTGTTGTGTAGCATTGAAGATTTTGATGCGTGTGGTGCCTTCGGGTGGAGCATGCTGTTCTCTGACAATTAAAAAAAAAAAAAAAAAAAAAAAGTACAGACAAATTATTTACAGCTGTGACTCAGTATTGATAAGAGGAAAAGACAAAATGACTAAAGAAACTGTCGGGAAAAAAGACAAGAAGAGGAAGTGAACATTCTTTATTACAATAAAATATACTCACTAAGACAAATGGATCCTCAAGGGTACCAGGCGACACCCTTGAGTAAATAGCTTTACTCCGGTATGCGGTGCTCTGCCGAAGCGGACAAAATACCAGCGATAGAGCTTCAGGGATTTCTCCCTGTATGATACTAAAGAGAAGGAAGTCCGGATACCATCCTCCGATAGCGCAGAGGGTCCAAAAGCGCTAACTAGTGAGAGCCAACCTCTCACAAGTGCACCTAAGGACCCGAAGAAGACCGTTCCGAAGAAGGAGAAAGGAGGGAGCCTGAATGGGCATTATCAATGATGGTTTATGCAGATTCTGCAAACAAGAGGAAGAAACACCGTTGCACCTGCTGGTTGACTGTCAAGCAACTTTGCTGCACAGAGGTAGGTGCTTCGGGACACTCAACAAAACCATAGAAAAACTTTTATCACTGGATCCAGTAAAAGTGCTGAGCTTCTTGGAGGCGTTGAAGTTAACTGCTGGTGTATTTTAGTACAGAAAGGGGGAAAGTACAATAGTTTTTTTAAGACGCAGTGCTATAGTTACCCTCAAATAATAATAATAATAACAAAGAATAAGACAAATGGATTAAAATGAAGGTACACACCCAATAATATTCATTTTGGACTCTATGATGGACAAGGTCTGGAACCGGTCCAGTTATGAAGACAGAGTACAGTGCATTCTTTTAATAATAAAACAATATAATTGTTGATGTTAACTGATTCATTTAGTAATCATTAGTATATCTTAGTTATAAGGGATATTTGTAAACATATTGCACATCATAAAGCTTTTAGGATCATAGAGGTTGATGCTACTTTATTAAAGGTCGGTAATCCAGACAATCAGTTATCCGTCACTATTTCCGCTACTGGAAGCTAGCCTTTGGCGTCGGCACGAACAAATCAGATGCAGTTTATTGAAACACTGGCAGTCTTTTCCTATTGTTTTTTAAGCTTTATTTTTGTAGAAAAGAGTATTCTATCCCCAGCTATGACTCCAGTGAATAAAATGTGACAAGTGTAAACATAAACCTTGGTCAATATCAGAAAAAATTAAATTTTTGAAAAAAAAAACAATAAAAATGTATCTGTGTGAAACGTGTGTGAGTTCTATGGCATTGGGTCTTAGGTCATCAATGGATTATGATATCAGGAAACAGAAGACAAATTACTCACCTTTTTTGCTAAGAGTAAATCAAAGAGATATATGTTTACAAAGAAATCAAAGAAATAGTGCACAACTAGATAATGTAGGATGAGGTGGTTTAAGTACAGTAAAAGTGAAGGTGTTGAACTCTTAGATGATATTGTAAAGTAGCAAGCAAAAACATTTATCGAAGAACTGAAAGAAGTGTATTTTAAATTTGAAATGAGATGGTTACGTACTTGGTTTTCCGTGTAATACGTTAATGAATCACTAATCCAGAAAAATGGATAATCCGATACCCTCTTGATCCCAAAGTTGTTTTTAATAAGTAATAAGAAGCAACATAATTTAACATAATTAATTACCTTGGATGACAATGCTATTTGGCTAAAATGATAATTTGATATATCTTAATAGTTTGATCGAAAAGAGAACGGTAAATAATCCAGTAAATTAATTAAGGATTTCGTTTTAATAAAATTCAAAATAGATGTAAACAAAAAGTGTTGACAGATTTATTTACGTCAAGAAGAAATAATGACTCAACTACAAACTAATTTTGCATTCACTCTTATATAACAAAGACATAGTTTTTTTAATTAAAAAAGTGTTTTAATAATAAATAGTGAAAAGAATAACAAGAACGTATTTAAATCATTTTTATAAATAGCCAAGAAATTCGAGGCAAATTTGTTTCGATATAAAAGAAAATAAGTTTGGCATAATAGAACTATACTGCATCAGCAATATTCATCTTACATCTCAAGGACAGAAGATGGCAGAATTGCCGATATCTAATACTCCTATTTACTCAAACTTTGACAAGAAACTCTTAACTGTTATCAAATAAGTTTTTTCTATCTATTATTAATTTCGTTTAACTGTAGTATAAAAAATACAGATTGTACAATTTTTGTTTGTTTTTGTTACAAAAAAATTAATTTATAAATCTGAAATTTTCAAAAACACATCCTAAGTATATAATCAATTACTTGTAATTAATCTTTGATACAAATTATAGTTTTTTCGAACGTATTAGTATTACTACTCGTATCCTTTGAATTTCTTTGCTACTTTGAAAAAAAAATAGGATTTGTATGTATACATTTTAATTATTTTTCATTATTAATGAAAAAAAAATATTTTAGTTTCATTTTGATATATATATATATATATATATCAGTAGACAAAAAAGATGATTCCAAAAACCAGCGCACACATATTTAGCATCTTCTTTCCTCTTTTACTTTATTTTCTTCTAATGCAATGGATTTATCATATGGTGGAAAAACATAACATGCTTATTGACGGTGTAATTGCTTTGCTGCACAATATTACTGTATGGCATTCCTGGAGCTGTAATTGATAAAAGTTTCAGTGGAAATAGCGTTGATCACCTTTGAAGAGATTAAATATTTGATTGTATGAATACAATTATGAATAATAACAATACCGCAAAGATAGGGTAAACTGATTAAGTAAAGAAGAGTAATTTTTATAATAATTAATAAGATAAGGAATTTAAGTGGTACACTGTAAATTAGACTACTTATAAATTAAAACAGTAAGGAAGGATCTGATAGTTTTTTTATGTATTCAGTGCTGAATCGCGTATTCACACTTGTTTGGAATAACAAAGTCGATTATATTGGAAGTTTTTCTATCGGACAAATTCAAAGAAATTAAACAAAAAAATCTGGAGTTTTTTTTTACTATAAGCAAACTTAATATCAAACTTCTTAAGTTCTTCTTCTTCCCTTCTTCTCCCTGACAACGAACTTCAGTTCGAAATATCGATCCAGTAAGTTTTCTCGCTTCTTCTATTTGTTGTCTTTTTTCATTTATATATCTGTCCGGTTTGGACCGTTTTAATATTTTGATTATATTGGAGATAGGCAGCACACAAAGTAAAGAAACACACTTACAAACTCGAATTTTCGGGCAATCCGTCTTCAGGAGAAAAGAGAAAGGGAGACCAAGCACGTTGTAGACGCAACGGCTCTTTTCTCCTGAAGATGGATTGCCCGATAATTTGAGTTTGTAAGTGTGTTTCTTTGCTTTGTGTGATACCTATCTTCAGTTTCATTTCTTTCCCTTTTTCAAAAATCACAAAAATCCAGTTTACACTGAGCGAGTGTTATGTTTTTCCTGCTTGCTGTACTCTGTTATAAGGTTGCTGTAACAGTATATATTGAGAAAAAATATATCAGTAATTTGCCAGTTTTGCATACTTAAATCAAATTCAAAGCCGGCTTTTCAGGATAATTTAAAACTTTTGCACCTAGAAGCTAGAAATTTTTGAAAATTATAAACATGAACTATTAGACTGGAATAATAGAACAACTGGATCAACAACATAATAGGAAAGAGTCCATTCCTCACACTTCAATATATTCCCCAAAGGCAATATAATTCATAAACACAAAAAAATTTACATCTGATATTAAGATTTATTCAAGGGTGCAACATACAGATTGATTAGAGCATTCTGTGAGAATAATCCATCACACCATGGAAAGCATCAGAAATGCTATGTTTGATTACCGTTGATTTTTTACATGTAAGAATTTTATTCTTTTACATCTCATATTAATTTCTTAAATATTTAAAAATTGTTCATTAAACCTCTATATTTCAGTGGATTTACTCAAAATAATTCTGTAAACTGAAAAAGTCAATGTAAACAAGTATGACAAGTATAGCAAGTAAACCATTAGTCCAGAATCAATATTCAGTTTTTATAGCTTTACTAGCAAATGTACCCGTCTTTGACGGAATCAAAAATTCTATTATACTTGGTATTCCAAAATATCTATTATAGTATTATACTAATACTATAATTAGAAATGATAGAATAGTAGAAAACACCATTATTAGTACAGTGTTAAACAAATGCCTCTGTATACACTACATTAGCTGTCTGTCCTTCAGGTTCATGGAAGAACAATCAGTTGAAACCTCTGACTATCGAGCAAGTAAACTACAGTTGACCATGTGAGAAAAACTTGGTTTCGCTAACTTGAATTCCTGCGTTAGATAAAGTCTCCCTTTGCGACTTAGTTAACGTCATTGCGAAATAGACTCTGAGGGGACCTTGCAATCATTTGAATGGAAACAGACAGTGGCTCAGAATCAATGGTATGCGTGGTTTACACACAGACTCCCCAATACCACATCCAGTCATTATGTCCGCCTCTATGGCATATCTGTGTAGAGCACGAACTCAGAGTCGTGTCCCGTTGCACAGTTTTTGGGTCACTCATGTTTCGTAACATGAAATTTGTTACTGCTATAAATTGCAGCATCATTGGTGCTCCTACTTTAACTTTTTACTCATGAGCAGGCAGTCCAGGAGAAATAAATTCAGAGTCAAGAAATTCAATTAGATAATGAACTGCTTCTTCATCACTAATTCAATCTCTTTACTGACTTGTAAGTTCTTTCCTCGGCTTCATATAGCGTAAGAACTTGTTTGTTGATTTCTCATGCCTGTTCATATTAAGGGCTGAGAATTGCTCGTTTACAAAACATTTATTCTCAATAGATAGTGCATCCTTAACTCTGTGAAACACCATTTCAATGATGTCAAATACGCAATATATTCATGTGCTCAATTGAAATTAAAATCAACTAACAATACCTACTTGCCACACCTGTGTATTTTCAAAACAAACTTGTCTGTGAAGTTAGGAAAATACAGCTAAAAGCCCCATAACTTCGCTTCTGTACTGAATTAATAATCTATTTAGAGCCCATATTTTAAGTTAGGCACACACAAATCCAGTGTCAATGTTTCAGCTCACTATGTCTTATGGTGGCTGAGTTTACTTGTGACAAACATTTTTGCGTTAAACGTCCATAACTTCACTTCTACGTTGAATTTCCAATCAATTCATAGCCTATATTTTAAGTTAGACCTACACAAATCTACTGTAAAAGTTTCAGCTTTATATGTCTTATGGTAGCTGAGTTTACCTGTGACAAAGTTTTGCGGACAAACCGACAAACCGACAGAAATTTTTCTAAGGGTGGATTCGGTTTCTCCAATGTATGAAACGTAAAGAAAACTTGAAATGAGTCAGTTCTAAGCAATGTACAGACAAAATCATTATTTTATTTATAAAGATTGTTCTTTACCGTAATTAAAATTTCATGAGTTTTTGTGAAAAATGTTATGTTTTAATTGGCCATTTAGCGTAAAAAAAAACCATTACTTTAAAACAGAAATTGTACTCCATCGCCCTTTTGGTTAATGTAATTTGAAAAAGAAATATTTCAACTTATCCTCCACATAAAGTTCTATTTTAGGTATAATTTCATTTTGATCCGTTAAACAGTATGGTTTGTATCGCTCTCACAAGCTTTCAGATTGAATTCTTCATAAGTTAAAATTTGTACATTTTATTGAAATAAATATTTCCTTTTGTTTTAAAAATCTGAGAATATTTTTCGTTTACTGCTTTTATAGCCTCAAAGATAATGCCTAAATTTCAAGACTCTAGAAATTATAAATGTGGACGGAAAAATGTGGTCTAAAAACAGGTTTTTGGCAAAAGAAGTGACTTTTCCATCATGCATGATTGCTCCCAAACAATAAGGCACATCTATACTATGAGGCCCTTTTTGGACCGTAGCGTGGCCACAAACTTTGGATACGTACTCACCGACCCACCCACCTACAGAACATGTAGTTCCGTCAAGAACTCGAGATTGAATTTTTATCACGATTACTATACTTCACTTATAGTAAAGTATGCAAAACTGAAATAGTTCTTCATTAATATTCAGAAGTATTTTTCCAACCAGCTGAGAGGTTTGTGAACGAATGGTTGGTTTAAAAAACATACTGTCCTTGTACACGAAACAGAAATCTTATTCGCTATTAAAGAGTCCACTAGTGTCACCCTTTAATATTATACGAAAAAGATAAACAAAACCTTTCTATCAATATGTCAAAGAGTCATACCTAGAATATCTATGATAATGGTAGTTAGTAATTATAATAATTAGTACTTGCTTATTTAAAGTAATTAAATGGCCTGTTACATACATATAAGGAGATATAAAAAAAATTCCAAGTATTTTAAAAGTGACATCCTAATTAATTCCAGAGTTAGAATAAATAATGACATTTTTCAACGTTCAGGTTTTTTGGAATGTGATTTATTTTTAGGCTTTTAAAAGAAATAATGGAATAAGTTTAATTAGTTTAATAAGTCTAAATGGAAAAAATTTGATGGACACAGTTTCATGTTAGACCGATAAAATTATTTCTTATTTTGTAACAGTCACTGATAGGACTTAATTAAAGTGAATCAGACAAAGTGAAAGGTAGTTAGTATCCGAAATAATACAAACAACAGTTAAACGAACTTATAAAAACACCTGTTTTGGGGGAGGGGGAGGGACTAAAATGGAACAGACACAATTACGATATAATTTAATTTAGGAGTAATTCAAAGAAAACTCAATAAAGTGAAGGTAAGACAAACGTCAGTGAACGACGTCAACGGACATGACTCACGGATGAAGTGGCACATAACCAGTTTGTTTCTCACCAGGTAGAAATAACTCTACTTCAGCTTGCCCCTGAGCTAACACGTCTACACTCCCCGTCTAGAATAAGCCGCCGTCTAAAACAAACTTCCACTGTACCAAATATACTTTAATTAAGATAACCATTCGCTTAACCTTTACTGATCGTATACTTCAACCATGTATAATTCACATTGATTACTTGATGAACGAAGACCATTTCGTAAATGCATTAAATAACATTAAACATTCCTCTAATATATATAAATATATATAAAGATTTCACATAAACACGTGAAATAACAATCAATGATCAAACCACAATAAGAAATAGGAAAACAAGACTAAGATCTTTCAACCGTAACGAGCGGTCTTCGTCAGAGTCAAAAACCCAACTGAGTTGAACCCAACTGAGTTGGGTTTTTGACTCTGACGAAGACCGCTTGTTACGGTTGAAAGATCTTAGTCTTGTTTTCCCATTTATTATTGTGGTTTGATCATTGATATATATACATATATATATATATATACGGTACTGTTTTCTTGACCACAAAATATTCACAAAACACTTTTTCTTTTTCTCGGAGTTTGGTCAGGGTAAATATATGGAATCACCTTTTTGCCAACGTTTCGTCTTGAATGTAAACGAAATGCCAACGATGTCTTGAAATAAAGACGAAACGTTGGCAAAAAGGTGATTCCATATATTTACCCTGACCAAACTCCGAGAAAAAGAAAAAGTGTTTTGTATATATATATATATATACATATATGTGAGTGTGTGTGTATGATCAAAACACAATATGAAAAGGGAAAACAAGACTAAGATCTTTCAACCATAAGAAGCAGTCTTCGTCGAAACCGCTTCGACTTCGATGAAGACCGTTTGTTGTGGTTGAAAGATCTTAGTAATTTTTTCTCTTTTCATATAGTGGTTTAATCATTGACTGTTATTTCACGTGTTTATGTGAAATCTTTTTATATATATATATATATATATATATACACTTTAACACATAGAAAAGAACACAGAAAGACACTACAGAACTCACTTCGATATTTCGACATCCGTCGTCATCGGGAAGAAGTGCGAAGTACTCGCGTTGAGAAGCAAACTACTACTGGCCTCCAGAGTAACTCGTGGAACCACCGCAATGCTGCTCCCCAGCGGAGGAGAGGAAAAATAGAAATCCTTCCAATATTTATTTAGAAAACAAGATAAAAAATATATAAAATACGAAATAATAATAATAAAAAATAAAAAATAAATAATAATAATAAAATAGTAATAATAATAATAATAAAATAATAATAATAATAATAAAATAAAAAATAATTAACGGTACAGGTTGAGACCAGGAGGAGAACGAGCCCCAAGGAGGCATATGAATGCCTCTTCGGAAGCTCTAAGGGTGACATGGGAATTAGACTCGGGGATTTGTTTGAGGATTTGTACCCTGAAACAATCATTGAAAGGGAGGTCATGGGAATTAGCATGGATAGCTATGGGTAGGTCTCTGCGCTGACCAACGGACGCCCTGTGATTGTTCATACACAGGCTCAGCTTGGTTGAAGCCAAGCCAACGTAAAAAGCATCACATCGAGTACACTCCAAACGGTAAACGCAGTTACAGGAAGTGCAAGATGTATCAGAAGGAACAGGATAGGAGTCGTTACTGAGAGGGGAAGTAAAGTAAGGACTGGAGTTAATTAGGGGACAGGTTTGGCAGTTACGGCGTTCACATCGCTTCATCCCTCTGCTAGCACAGGGGCTGTTGGAAATATGGGTAAAAATGGATTTAAGGTTGGAAGGTCTACGGTAGGAGAAAGTAGGGGACTGACTGAAAATAGGAGAAGTAGACGAAGAAGAAGAAAGTATAGGAAAGAACTCCCTAATAACAGCGCCGAGCCTGTGGGAGCCTGGGAAATATATATATATATATATATATATATATATATATATATATTATATTTTATATAATATATAATATATAATAATATAATAATATAATAATATATAATATATATATAAAACAACAAGCCACTAGGAAAATCAAGACTAAGAAATATATGCTCTGAGGCCTTTTAAATCATCAGGGAGCTACAACAAAATTAATATAAATGAATTTACACTAGATTAAAAAATATAAGGTAATGAAAACAGTTAAATAAATACAAATATTAGTACAATATACTAATATATGTTCAAACCACAATAAGAAATGGGAAAGAAAAAAACTAAGATCTTTCAACCGTAACAAGCGGTCTTCATCAGAGTCAAAAACAACTAAAATAATAATGTAGAAAAATCATGGAAATGGGTTGAGAGGAGTGGGAGGGAAGAGAGGCATTTTAAAGGGTGTAAAGTGGAAGAAAGGATAATAGCCCAGGGAGAGATGTTTGGGTAAACAAAGGAGTACAGTAAGAAAGAGTAAAAAACTATCGACTAGCTGCGAACCCTCTTAGAAGAAAGAGGCTATTGCCCTCGTCAAGACTGAAAAGCCTGTTACTAATGTTTAGAATATTTGATCTATTAAATTTAATCAAAGAAGATTCGATAATATTTCTTAACAACACCGTTTTTCATAGGTAATAAATTTAGCTCCGGCCCAAATCAATATTATGATTTTCATTATTTATATGCAAAAATAAGGTGTTTTTTCTTCCTGTCTACTTACATTGTATTGGTGTTGTTTTACAAGTGTCTTTAAAGATTTTCGAGTTTGACCAATATAAATTTTATGGCAATTTTTGCACGGGATCATATAAATACCACCGGACTCCAGTTTCCTGGGAGAGTTTTTTTATTAACATATTGCCTTCATTATTACAATTAGAAAACACTATATTAAAATCAAGTTAACATGCAAGTCTAGGGAGGGATCTAATGACTCATGATATGGTAAAACTATATAGTTACCAGTTACTAGGAGACGTGCTAGGTCTCACTTTCTCTTTTCTCCTGAAGACGGATTGCCCGAAAATTTGAGTTTGTAAGTGTGTTTCTTTACTTTGTGTGCTACCTATCGTCAATTTTGAACTGTTATATATACAGGTAAAGGTAAGAATACATTCATATTTTTTAGGTCAATAATTGAACTCCAGGTCTGCGACCCAGACGAGGAAGTCTACTCTTATAACCGCTGTACAAAAGATCCAGTAGAGAACAGTGCGGAGATTTACTTTCAATACTCGTATATCCTTTACATGCTAAATTAATAATCAAACCGCAATAAGAAATGGGAAAACAAGACTAAGATCTTTCAACCGTAACAAGCGGTCTTCGTCAGAGTCAAAAACCCAACTGACAACCAAAACCCAACAGTTGGATTTTTGACTCTGATGAAGACCGCTTGTTACGGTTGAAAGATCTTAGTCTTGTTTTCCCATTTCTTATTGTGGTTTGATCATTGATTGTTATTTCACGTGTTTATGTGAAATCTTTTTATTAATGCTAAATTAAATTGAATACATTTGCTTCTTTATTGTTCACGAGCAAAATCAATTTCTAACATGAGGAAGGGAGGGAACACAGGGTTATACACCCACTTATCAATTATGTGGGTGGAAAATTAGCAGATTTGTTTACTTTAATTAACTCTGCTTAATTAGAGTTGAGATTACATTGGATTTCCAAATTGGTTGGAGGGTATTCCTGGAATCCAATAAAGTTTTTAATGAGGGTTCACAACTCTAGAGAGAGTTGATACTTATTTCGAGAATGCTTTAAGTCTGTCAAATTTACGATTCTCAATTCCATACTGATGAAATCGATAAGAATATTTCTATTTGTCAGTCATTAAAATTACCTCCTCTTTTACTGACGAAGTTTTAAAGGATTATAGAATCACACGTTCTGGATTATTTGAGATCACGCTTTAGATATTTTTAGATTATAATGTAAAACATAATCATAATATTGAATTTAATACAATATTATATCAGAATCAATGACGTTCGGTACACGTTTCGTTCTTGTACAGTTCTGGTCTAGTTTTACACCTGGGCAAGTGTGTGCCAAACCGCCATAGGACAGCAGTCATAAGCTTTCAGTCTGATTTTTCCTCACAACAGTACCATGTTATGGTGGAGTTATTTCTAACTTCACGTACAACACTAGGTGAATACAACTATATATTACATACAACTATATGCAAGATATGAAAATAACTAAAATATGCGAAGCAAATATTCCACATTCTAGGAGTAAATATAATAGTATAGCATGGACTTAATATAATAACAATAAAATACGCATATATCCCTAAAATATTTACATTCATTACTACCTAAGACACGTATTACGTATCTAAGGCAGTTTAATTTCACTCAAAACACTTCCGATGGAATATCAGATAACAATTTTGTTGAAGTGATGCACAAATTGACCTGTTATTAATCTATTTTGTTTGATTGGCCAATCGTGCCCTGCAATATTTATTGTTTGTATTACTTTTACTGGTAAGGATCTAATTTTGGACAATCATAGATTAAATGGTTCCATATCTGGTCAGTCAGTCCATCACATATCAATTTGAATTCCGATTAGTATTAAACCTCTTCAAGTAATGTCCAGTTCAAACATAAAGGGCCAGTTCCTGGGTCAGTCTGTGATCTATTTGTAAGTAGTCAAGCTCCTTCCTTGTCTTTATAGTCGGTAGGTATTTACTTGTTTCTAGAACTTTGGTGCAGGTGCTCCATTTTCTTTCTTCAGCCACAGATTCTAGTTTCTTCTTCAGGAAGGATATTGTTGCCACTGTATAAATGAGAACCATGTCCTCCTCCGTAGCAGCTTCTTTTACCATCTCGTTGCCTGCTACCCCTAAGTGCGCTTTGGCCCACTCAATACCTATTTTTCTCCTCGATATTGATAGCTGTTTTCTTATTCGTTCAGCAATAGGCCAGTGAATGTATCTGTCGTTTATTGTTTCAATGGGTGTTTTACTATCAGTTTCAATTAGTGCCTTACTGAGGCACTTACTGTTCCCGTAATCCTAAGAGTGGAAAAGGGTTGCTCAACATATGATCTGCGTGTAAAAGATATTGACACGCTTGCAGTATATCAATCAATAACGCTGATCAAGGAACATCATAAGCACCTTCAAGCAATAAAGGCTATGATGAGTGTTTACAAGAACTCTTCAATTATTAACGCAAATTTATCTAATATGTATTATCCCATTTAATAATACGATTATTTTTCAGATTAGTACAACTTTTTTTAAATTATTCTAGATTTTTTTTATAAGTTAGATTATTTGCTAAAAAAAAGTTCGCAATCCTACTTTCTAGGGTTCCTCGTAATCTTAAATATAGTTTTTTCTAATGGCAAAACATGGAAAATTGGTTAACTGAATGCAGCAGTACAGTGGTTCTTATGAAAATTCTGTGTAAATCATACAACTTAGGTCAGATGAAGAACAGTTTATTTGGTTCAAAGATCTTAATACCAACCCTGAATTTATTCATGAGGGAGGGTTGAGAGGTCCGATAGAAAGCTGCACCTGTTGCTTATTCCTCAAGGGAATATTGCATCACCTAATGATTCTGTATTAAATTTTGCCTAACTCAAGAATATTTAGAATAGGGATCTTTAACGAGTACCTAACATGGTACGGGCTGGGGACCGACGGCTTAGTACCCTCTCCGATAGTTTTTTTAGTACCCTCCCATGTGATTTTAGATTTTTAGATTTTTCACCTCCCATGTGAAAAAATTGAGGACCTAAATGGAAATTGAACCAGGATCAACCAACCCAGATTTAAACGCGCTAGCCACTGGGTTACTTTAGACCTGACTGTGCTTTATAAGTTAAATTTTATTTCAACTGTTTATTGTGAAATATTGTTATGTATCATTAGTTGTGCAATCCGTAATTGTGTGGTATTTACTCATTCTGAGGTAAAATGTATAAACCAACAAAAGTTGTTTTCACTTGATCAACCCGTCAGTACCACTTCCTTGGTGTTTTCCTGATGATAAACACAAAGTGTTCGAAACGCGTTGAATAAAACTTCATTTGTGTGGAGACTTTTGTTGGTTTATCCATTTTACCTCAGAACTTGTTATGTATGTCTACATGTATAAATCAAATGATACGACAGGGCTACAAACACAATAACATGAAGATCAAGTAAGATTCACTATATATGTGATATTTCGATATCCACAGTTTCGATGTAGAAGTATTCTCCCAAGAGATACCAGTCAACGCAAGCTTGAGTTGGTTTGTGACTCCCTGTGGTGTATATTTATATTTTTTACATATAACAAATATAAATGTAATGTTTCGTCCACTCTCTTAACATAGGTGCAATTGTAATGGGATCAACATTTTAAGGACTCTTTCTAAGACTCACTCCCTTTATTCTGCATAGGATAATTATCTTTGTTACTTTTGGATTTATTGTAAATTTTTTGGTTTAGATCCATGAATTAAGGTTATTTTCATCATTTAGAACCGTGGCTCAAAAAAACTGAAATTTGCATTTCCCCATCAAGTCTTAACTGGAATTTTCCCACCCACTTGAGCGAGGGCTGAAGGTGAGATTCTACAATTTCTTATTGAACTCACGACGTTTCAACATTTTAAGTGATAAATTGGAACACAATATTTAAACAAATATAAAACTAGTATTTCCACCCATTTCCTCAAAACAATTTCTTGAGTGTTTGTGTATTTTATTTAAGCAGTGATAACATTCATAGATGTTGACTTGAATACCACTGAAGGGTTAAATGCAAACATCAAACCACTTTAAACCAACGAATATTTATCAATTTGTACTTTTCCAGCTTAGTTTTCTACTCTGTAAGTAACTCCTACACTTAAGTTAAGTTAGGTTGCAGTGGCCGTCCCACGAGAGAACGCATGTATACCAAAGATTGACCTTTTGTAATACCACACAATGAACATCCTACATTGGGAGTCCTAAATTTTACCCAACTCAAGTGCATTTAGGTATGTTTAATGATTGGCTGACATTATACAAGCTAGGGCCGATGGCTTAACGTCCTCTCTGAGAGATAATGTGCTCAAGTTTTTTTTTCACATCCCAAGTGAGTAAATTGAGGGCAAGAGTGGGTATAAAACCCGGATCTTTACCAGTCTAGCCGAGAGAACGTAAGTCACTGGGTTACCTAAACCCTACAACTATAATAAATATGACAGATACGAACTTTCCAGTTTTTGCAGGACGATTTAAAAAAAATATATAGCTATAAATTTAAAAGGGTAAACTATCTTCGTTAAAACGCGAGGGTCAGGGTAGTCCAAAAGCTTGCATTCTATCCAGGGATCGCCTTTTGACTGGTAGATTCCGGGTTCGAATCTCTCTCTGGCTTCAATTTCTTAATCGAGAGGACGAAAGCCGTAGATCCCAAACCTTCACATGTAAGGAACTAGTTAAAGAACCCTACACTAAAGACAGTTGACTTAGGCAAAATGTAAGACTCCCAATGTAGAATCACCCAGTAATGTGGCTCACTCCCAAATAAATAAATATAATAATAAACAAATGAGCCAAACACCATGCCCGTAGAACAGTACTAAAATGTTGTCTGTAAGTTTGGGCATTGGAGAAGTAATAACCTTTGGAAAACAACAACTTACAGTGTCTAAATTTGTATCCATTATCTACAATTATGTTATTCAACATCGAAATTTCAAATAAAATAGATATGAATTATCAAATTATAGCAACCCCAGAAAAAGGACCATAATGAAACTATTTTATTTTTAACTACAAAAGGTTCTAACTGAACAACCTTTCACCAAGAAGGGACCAACCGGAAGAGAGGGTTGATAATATTCATGAGTCTGTCGCAATGACACTGCACAAGGTTAACCTTAGAGATAACGAAGCCCTGCAATAGCATTCGGTCGACAAACTTTTTCTGTTTCTACAGAACCTTAAGATTTAAGACAACTTTCCTATAAAATTTAAGATCAGACTAAACAAAACTTCTAATGGCAGCTATACAAAAAGTAACTATTCTGCTGAAACCTGCTCGTATTAGGTAAAATACGTAACTTACAAGCATACTACACTACAATCTTAATGAACTTTAAAATAAACTATTTTTCTTTATAATTAAAAAAAACTACCTTTTTATGGCATATTAAAAGGGAACAAATAAATATCAAACACGTTGAAGAAATATTTTTTTTCAAATAAAATTAAAAAGTGTTAAATATGATACTAAATATAATATATGCATACTTTTCTTGTATAAATAACTAAGGTCAACAGCCATACGTCAGTTAAAAAAATCCAGCACAACGAATGTTATGGGACATGAACCAATTTGACCTTTGTGAAAGAAAATGACCTATAGTTTAAACAATGAACTGATTATTGAGTTATTGATAATTATTTAGCATAGGCCAAGTCCAATTATAGGTTTAAGAATTACTTAAAATTAACAAGTAGTTTTGGTTATAATAATAATTAACTAATAGATCAAAAGAAAGACCTAATTAGTAAATTTAAAGAAAAAGAGAAATATAAAAATATGAATAAGATCTGAACCATAGCCATACCACCCATACCACACGGGAAACATTAAAAAGAAATGGCCAAAGAAAAGGGTAATATCCTCAATTCTTCTTTTATAAAAACCCCATTGAATAATTTAATTATTTCCCGACTATTGTTTGCTATTAAATTTTATACAATGCCATGATAAATAAAAAAGTATTCGGGTTTAAGCTGG
Organism: Hermatobates lingyangjiaoensis; assembly: GCA_026182355.1. NCBI lineage: Eukaryota > Metazoa > Arthropoda > Insecta > Hemiptera > Hermatobatidae > Hermatobates > Hermatobates lingyangjiaoensis. The sequence continues at coordinate 1,753,989 of JAPFBL010001931.1, read as the reverse complement.
TATTATGGATTATGTTTTATTATACATATTTGTTTAACGAAGATTCTGAAAGGATTTCGGAAATAATCGAAATCACTGCTCTCTTTGATTTCTACTATTTACTAAAGGAGAAACTTTTACTGGATCTTTTTTTACAAAGAAATTTATTTTTTTCTTTAAACGATCAGAGACGTCTTTTCCAAGAAGGGTCCTATTGTTAGGTTATTTCAAAGGACAGTGGAATGTCCGAAGAATCAACATGAGTTTATATAACATATTGAAAGCAAATACCTAAAAAGGGTGGGTGAATTTGGTTGATTATTTACAGTTTTGAAAGGAACTATTCCTTAACCAAAAATGAGTTTCTTATTGAATATAGTGCCCATTATATTTAATAATTGATAGAAGACTGACCCACAACAGTGGAATGTCTGGAATATCAATGTTTAACCTACTACAGTCTGCCGTCTACTATAGTCTGTGATTCAACAACAGTTTAAGTTTTGGGACTACCCTATAAGTAGTGCTTTGGTCGTCTGGAAGAATCAGTGTTTAACCTACTACAGTCTGCCGTCTACTCTAGTCTGTAATTCATCAACAACAGTCTGAGTTTCCGGACTACCCTATAAGTAGTGCTTTGGTCGTCTGGAAGAATCAGTGTTTAAGCTACTACAGTCTGCCGTCTACTATAGTCTGTAATTCATCAACAACAGTCTGAGTTTCCGGACTACCCTATAAGTAGTGCTTTGGTCGTCTGGAAGAATCAGTGTTTAACCTACTACAGTCTGCCGTCTACTATAATCTGTAATTAATCAACAACAGTCTGAGTTTCCGGACTACCCTATAAGTAGTGCTTTGGTCGTCTGGAAGAATCAGTGTTTAACCTACTACAGTCTGCCGTCTACTATAGTCTGTAATTCATCAACAACAGTCTGAGTTTCCGGACTACCCTATAAGTAGTGCTTTGGTCGTCTGGAAGAATCAGTGTTTAACCTACTACAGTCTGCCGTCTACTATAGTCTGTAATTCATCAACAACAGTCTGAGTTTCCGGACTACCCTATAAGTAGTAGGTATTCGAAAGAGTTTGTGATTCATCAAAAATAATCTGCCACCCCGCACTAGTCTACGTTCATCATGAACAGCCTATAGTTTTTTGACTACCCGGTAAAATCGTAGGTGGGATAAGTGTTAGAAGGCAGACAAGTTCACATGTAGTACTCAACAAGTTTTGAGATATCGACCTACTGGCATTTCACTGGCATCGACTTACACAGTTCCATCATAAACCCTGCTTGGGAAAGGAGAGCGAGGGCTGAAGGTGAGATTATCGAATTTCTTATTGAACACAAAGACGTCTCAACATTCTAACCGTTTTTATTTAATTCTAACACAATATTAGAACAAATAAAAACTAGTATTTCCACCCGTGTCCTGAAAGCAGTTTCTTGAGTGTTAGTGCATTTTATTTACGCAATGATTATCAAATATTTTTATTTAAATGCTTAGAAATATAATTTAATAAATAAAATACAGAAATAATATTTGATGAATAAATAAATTATGATTTTTCTGATGCAAATCGAATATTCATGTAAGCACTTACACACAATGATGCCCATAACAAGGAAAGATAGTCAAAGTGAAGTCCAGTAGTTTATGGAATGAACTAATGGTCAAAAGATTTTTGTTATAAACTTTGTTTTGGCCGATTAAACATTAAATGAGCCAAATGATAAAATGCCATTTTGCTTGATAGGAAACATACAACACTAAAATCGTTCGCTGATATAGCTTCTTGACTACTGATTCTGAAAATTCAAAATGGGTTTCTTGAGGATTTTGGTCCAAAAAATCAACTACTACTGATTGTGCGGAATTTTCAATGCTTTTATTTTTAAGGAAAATTATTTGTGTTAAATGCATTTATTTTCAATTCAATTTAGTTTTAAATAAATCTTCTCTTATAGTAAAAGCTGATCTACCATTATACACCAAATTCTTTCTTTTAATCCTACTAATTAAATTATCAATTGGATATAACCTTCTTTGTTATAATGTTCTTTGTATTTGTTTTAAATTTTAGTTTTTTTTTTTAGGGGATTTGATCATTGTGTTTTTATTGAATAATAGATTCTCGAAAGCTTGTTTGTTTTTTTTTGTTATGTTATTTGTATTTGTTGTAAATTTAAATAAATTTCTTTTTTTTATTAACGATATATTCTTTGGTTAGTTATAGTGTATTATGTAGAAATTCAGGCTCGAAAGCTTGTTTGTTTTTTTTTGTTTTCTTTGTTGTAAATTTAAATAAGCAGATTATTTTCTTTTTTATAAACGACTTATTCTTTATTTATTGTGTTTTCATTGTAAATGCAGGCTCGTAGGCTTGTTGCTCATAAAACAAACGTGCTAGTAACTGTACAGGTTGACTCACCACAAAAGAAGGTATTTATTTATACCGCGGCGTTGATGAATTCAATTTCACAATAGCAGCAGGTTTGCTATATTTCTATGTGTTTACAAGAAACAGCAAACGACCATTAATTACAAATATTGATTTTCAACTTAAGGTTTTAAATTACGTTAAAAAAGCCATTAAATCAAAAACGTTGATATAATTTAGAGTGAATATTATGCATAAATATAATTAAAAGAAGTTTGGTTAAATAAAGTAATTTAAAAAAAAAATCAGTTTATAAGAAAATGTTAAAAGAAAAAAAAAAGATCTTGTAATATGTCTACAATAAAATACATGAAAAGCTAATAATTTTCTTAGGAGGAAAAAGAGTAAATGCATCACTTCTCTGCTAGAATTTGATGTTAAATTTAATGAATAAACCAATCTGGTTAATGGTTTTATGACTCAATAGCGAAGGAACTTTCCAATGAGACTCATGCAGGATACTTATTGAAGGTTACAGGAATTCCCAACCTACGGTCAACTCACATTGTATTACTTGATCCCATAAAACTCAACTCTTCCATTTCAAAATTATCTTTTTGTAAACATTATATAAATTATTATTGAGTTGCTTTAGTTAAAAGAATTTGATGTTTATAAAATTAAGTAATTTGTGTTTTAGAATTACAGAAAGAAAATATTATTTATTAAGTTATTACCTGCTTTACTAAAACAACGTATTTTTTTTAAAAAAGAAAACTTTATTTTAGGATTTACAAATCAGAATTAAAAAAAAAATGCAAAAAAAACTCATGAAAATTATCTTTAGATAAGGCATTGTTTAATATACTCTTATCTTTTTTTTTTGTAACCTTGTGATAAGAAATAAAACACGGAAAACTGAGAACTGTTTTGTTTTGGCATGGTTTAGACTTCGTAAGAATAGTAGGAATTAGTTGGCAATACTATGGTTGACTTTTGTCGTCACGGAAAGCCTTAAAACGAATTCTCAGAACTTGTGAGGTCAACCTAATGACACCACTTCCACTGCTCCGAGCCCACTTTCTTTACGCAATTAAAGCGCAGATTACTCCATTCTGATAAAAACCCATTGTAGACAACTATCCATTAAAGCCAGACTAATTTGAATTAATATCTACCTCGGAACAGACTCTACGTTACAATCATATGATTGCGTAAATGTTCTACCTAATAGCCAAGCACAGACACAGGTATTTAACCGACTTCTCTATCACATTATCTTGTTAGTACAGTAAGTAAACTCGACTTAATCAGATAGCATCCAAACTTCAATGAGTCTTTTCTAACAATGCAAAATAAGAGAAAACAAATTAGACCGTAAGTATTTACAACTGCTTAAAACTGCACACGTAGTAGTCACAAATTCTTACATACCGATAAATTAAATTACTATTTATAATACAATAAAAAACACCTAGAATGATAATATACTAAATTAATATGGTTTAACAAATTTATTTTAAAAAACTTATAGTGAATATGATTTTCAATTAGACGACATTATATTCTCAAATTGTTAACAAGAGCATTTAAAGACAGTTTTTAAATCAAAACAAAAATATAATATCACGTTTGTTATTTACATTATATATATATTTTTTTTTCAATTATAGATTATAATAATATATAATTATACATATAATTTTTATTTATATTTTGCTCTTTTGTTTGTTAAAGCCTCTCGTTCACCAAGAAGTGCCTAGTTAACTTTCATAAAGTTAAAATTCAATTTTTGAAACATGAATGCATTAAAACTTTTTTGCTTGCTTTTTTCAATTAAAAGATTTAAGTACAAAACTAGGTACAGTTCAAGAACTGTTAAAAGGTATAGTGTTTAGGCGATCAAAATCACAATAACAAGAAAATATTAAGAGTAAAAATGTTTGATAATCTTTCCCGAGTGGTGTGTTGATAAGGATATTGCCATTATTAATAAAAAAATAAAAAAAAAATACTGAGAGTATTAAATCGTAGAATATTTAATTGATTCGCTAATCCACGATTAAATATGTACTGAAATTATAAAAATTAGAATAACGATATGCAAATTTAAAACACAATACCAGCATTACTGAGAATCATACGAAAAAAAGTGGGCCTTTATAAACAAAACTTTTCTAGACATGAAATATTAAACAGGGCTTAACAATCATTCGGAATAATTAGTTGAATTCCCGATGTTTTTTTCCAATTACTACTTTTTCTATTCATGGATTATGATAATTTCAATAAATTATTCATTGAAATTGATTTCTACATTTTCAATTAAACAATGACACTAAATAGTAAATTTAACCAGTATAACATTTTCAAGAATATAAGAGTCTGAGATAGTATAAACAGAATATTTACAAGTACGAACATAATATTAAAATTTAGTTAAAAATAATTACTACTTTGATAATTTGATAATGGATTACAATTTGAAGCATAATACCCAAAGGCAAGAAAAAAAAAACTAAAAGTCTGACATTAACCATTAGGTTAATTAATATATAATTAATGTAATGTACGTCAATAATGTAGTATAATTATGCCAAATTATACTTCAAATTTGGCATAACTTAAGGTATTTGGATAAATATGAGATGGTTTCTTATAGCCATGAAATAGTTACCTCATGAGATGGGTGTTATCTAATCTCTAATATTACCTTAAAATATTAAGGCTATATTATTGAATGGATAATTATCAGGAAGATGGAGAATCCTATTTAAAACTTGATAATGATTTTCTTTATACTTATAAATATAAAAAAATATAAGTATAACTTACTGTATCTATATAACTTGGAACAAACTTCTTCAAAGAAATAACAAGATGTTTAAAAAAAAAGTAGGCCTTTATAAGTAGCTCGGAAGCAGTTCGAAATATTTAGTTAAGTCTCAATTTACTGAAGTAACGAGCAGTAAGAAAGCCTCCTTCAACTATTACAACTTGGAGTTAAACTCTTAGCAACTTTTGATTTTAAACTTATATTGATATAAAGTACATTAATAAAACTAACTCTTTTAATTCAAGAAAATGAGTAAGGGAAAAGGGAAGTAAATCTTAATATGAAATCAAAAATAATCCTGTTTACTTCATTTCTTCAATATTAGTAATTACTAAATTGAATATTATTTACATGAGTATAAGAACCGAAATATAGCTAGTTAGAAAAAATAAACTAAACTTGATCATTCTTAAATATTTCATTGCAATAGTCTTATAATTTAAGTAAATACAATGTTAAGCAATGGACATACAGGAGGCTTAATTAAGGGAATAAATTCAAGGAGAGACAAAGGAATTTCCACAACAATTACTCCCTAGGTTGACTAGCCTACTAAATTAGGACTTTCCCTAAATTGTCATAGTTCACAGAGCGAAACATCAATTATCATATACAAGTACTTTATAACAAAAGACAATTTAAAGAGCAACAAACAACAGGTATTTGTAAATACACGAACAACATATGAAACTAGATAGCTCAAATTCGGTGAGCATACAGTAACACAGAAGACAAATAAGTGAACTTCACAGTCCATTGTTATAGCGTTCAGATGGAAATCATATGTTCTTTTTCCTTCCATATGTGTTTATATTTAACAAAAACTTATTTTGGTTACTTATTTTTTAGTTATAGTAAAAAATAATACAGACTAAAATAAATAGCATTTTATAACGAATTTAGTACCTTGGTTTATTGTTGATGAGAGATTTGGAGAATTGTCCGCTAACCCTGGGTAGAGTTTCAACAGCCATATTAAAAGGTCTGCGTTGAATTCATCACATGCGGGTAAAACAAAAATGACACGATGACAAAATAAAAGGGGGAAAAAAAGTCTAGGGTAAGAAGCGACGACGAGAGAAGGGCAGGAGGAGCGCTGCAGAACGGTAAGAGAGGGCAAGCTAAACTGAAAGACTCAATTATTGGTTGGAAATAGAGCGGGAGTCGGGGGGGAGGCAGATGGTTGAGCTTCGTGGAAGGGGCCACGCGCACGAGCGCGCCCGCCTTCTCAGAACCGGCTCGAGCGCTTCCCAGAAAGCCCAGACAGCACGGCTGCTCTTGATTTACTACCTCACTTTTATTTCTCAACCCTCAACCTTTACATATTCCATTCAATCTTAAAAAACTGATTTCCATTCCGATAATAATCACCAAGAAATCTCAAATAAGATTCAATCAATACTGCTCTCCCTGATTATTATGTGAAATTAAACTACAAAATATCATTACCAAACAAATACTTTACATAACTATGGTACTACATAATATAATTAGTAAATAATTTTAACTCATACAGGTCAATGGCAACAAAACAAGATTTCATCTTCCCTTTTACAAGAAAATTAAATAATGAAAGATCAAAATCATATTTTCTTTTTCCTTCCATAAGTGATTTTATTTAACAAAAACTTATTTTGGTTACTTATTTTTTAGCTATAGTAAAAAATAATGCAGACTAAAAGAGATAGCATTTCATAAAGAATTTAGTACCTTAGTTGATAACTTGGTTAATATAAATATTATATCAATATGTATACTTTGGCCATAATCAAAGTTTAAAATTGAAAAACCTTTAATCCCAAATTTCCCAAAACTAAGAAGTTTTTGATCAATTTTCTGGGACAGAATTAAAGAATAAAGAGTAATACAGGACCTGGTTAAGGTTTAAAAATATCTATTTCTATGTGTAGGTGAAAAAAAATAAATACTGCCTGAAAATTTTAAGAATACAATATCAAGTTTAAGAGTAATCATAATGTACCAGCTTGTCTCTAACTGAATAATTCTGAAAGTTCAAACAGCGAAATCCCACTGCTCACGTCATTAACATTTTCAATATTCCTTGCAATATGCATTTAGGTTTAACTTTTAAATAAAATCAATAATTTAATAAATGTGAAATAAATAATATATATTAAAATCAATCATTTAATATCTGTAAAATAAATAACAGATTAAAATAGTTATTGATACTCGTATGTACAGATAATTCACATATAAAAATTTTTTTTTTTGTTAAAGGGGCTGATGGTCTGACAAAGTCTGCCCTTCGATGGTGATTCCTCGAGGGAATATAGCACCTTCTATTAAGAAAAAAAAAATTTAATACAAAAAGTGCCAAGGCATTTTGTGGAGTCGCATTGGAAGTTCTTGACATTAAGCTGCTAGGAAGAGACCTCGGAGGTTTTTTGCTATCCAGTTACTATACTATATTTTTTATTGTGATTAAAACGTTGATTTTTATTTCATAGTAAACACGTTAAATAAAAATGAACATCTAAACAACAAGTAGAAATACAAAAATACGATTAAATCTTAAATTAAAACAAGTGGTCCACGTCACTCATAAAGTATCAGACTCTGATGGAAACCACGTGTTTTAGTTGAATATTTTAGTCATTTTCTGTATTCTTATTGTGATCAGGACGTTCATATGTATATATAGTATACTCGGGACCCAGTCCTTTCATGGAAGTTTTGTTATATACATATTAACACACATCTTTTTCTTTCTACTTTTTGGTTAATTTCTCGATCATTCTCACTATTCTCTTTAGATCCTCTGGAAGGTTAAGCTAGGTTAGGATATAATACCAAGTCCATATAATAACATCTGAAGTCCATAAAAGACTCTTAATAAACAATCTCTTGATAGACTTCCGAGGGTACTAAGTTTTCAAACATGAAATTATTTAAGTATTTGGAAAGGAAAGTGTGACTTTAGCTCACAGTAGTCAAGTTAAGTTTGCAGTGGTCGTCCCACCAGAGAACATGCATAGACCCAAATTTGGCTCTTGGTGATGGCCAACAATAAATATTCTACATTGGGAGTCCAAAATTTTGCCTAACTGAAGTATATTTAGAGTAGAAATCTTTAACAATCATCATACAGGCTCGGGAAGAACGACTTAACTTCCTCTCCGAGGGACAATGTGGCATTTTTATTTTCTTCTCACACTTGAATTAATCGAGCAGAGTGGTATCGAACCCCGGATGTACCAATCCAGAGACGAACACGTAACCACTGGGCTACCCTGACGTCGAGAAATCGAGAAATTAACCAAAAAAATAGTAAAAACAAGTAATGGGATGTATTTAACGAAACTAATATATACATACACTTTTTCGATGAAAATACGATCCAAAATGAACAAATATAATTCAATGTACATAAAAAAAAGCATAGAGAAATAAAAAACACACACTTACAGTCGCTGAACCAGTTCGCTTGGTTTCCCTCTCTTATCTCTCATGAAGGCGGTTCAAACCGTCAATATATTTTATTTTTGATTGAACCGTATTCGATTATCACATATTTCAATTTGATTATAGATAACATTCAGAATATCAAAAAAAAAATCAAAGAAAATTAAGCATGAGTACGGTCGATTTTCGAACAATAGTTCGTCATCAGGAAAAGATAAAAAAAAAAATGGATGGGAACAATGTTTTAGCTGACATATCGAAGCGAAGGAATATCTATTGCAGTAAGTGATTTGTTCTATTTTTTTTTTTTTTTGTAACTTGTAGTTTTATAAGTGAGGTTGAAATATCATTAAAGTATTTTTAAATATATATATATATTAGTTCACAAACGAAGAAAAGCAACACACAGAGAAAGAGACACACTTACAAACTCAAATTTTCGGATGAACCGTCTTCAGGAGAAAAGAGAGAATGGGTGACCAAGCACGCCGGAAACACAACGGCAGGAAAAACCATATATATATATATATATATATATATATGGTATATAAAAGTCTATATATATATATATATATATAAACAAGATTTCACAATAAACATGTAAAATAAAAATCAACGTCTAAATCACAGTAAAAAATCAGAAAAAAGACAGATCTTTCATCTAAAAAAGCCAAAACCAACAAAAAGTCTGTCTTGGTCAGAGTCAAACTGATACTGACTCAGTAAAAGAAATGCAGCTCAAAAGGAGTGAATAAGACAAAAACAAACGTAACTCACATAACATCAAAGCTTAAACTGACTTTTCACATAAATGTAATTTGGTCCACAAATACTGGAAAAAAAAATTCAAAAGTAACACTTGTGTTACAATAAAAAGTGAAAGTAAACAGCGACGTTTGTATGTATACATTTGATTTTTTTTTTTGTTAACTCGTAAGACGATAGAAACGACCATTCTCTCAATCCTGCCCAGCCAGAGCAGGAGGCCACTTGGTTCTAGTCAGGCCAAAGCACTGGTTATTAATGTTTGTTTCAGCCATGAGAGTCACTTGAACCCTTATTTATGCTTGGGTCAGCTAAACCTTTTTTTTCTGTATACGAGAGTTTTTCTCTGACATAAGTGCTAGCCTTGCACTGCAGCCCCAATTCTCGTGAGGACAGTGAGCTCTCTATATATCTTTATGTCTTTGGTAGAGACATATACTACCCGAGCAGCTCTTAACCCTAACCTCTAATAGGACACGGACTCATTTCGTCTACAAAATCAGTCATCCAAGTCTTCTTCAGAAATTGATATTGAGCCAAAAACTTTAATTTCAGATTTCTGTTACTTTATGCAACTAATATAAATATTGTAAACTTTTCTAAACTGAAATGTTTGTCTTTTAAAAAGTCATCATTTCCAGTCACAAAGTTCAGTTATATTATTATATACGAGTATAATTACAATTCAGTATGGAAAATACAAAATATTATATTATATGCAACATTAAAAGGGAAAATGAAACAAAAAATAAGCAATACAGAACAGTTCACCACTTCCACTATAATGACTGGCCTCCTTAGACATTATAAGAGAAATTATGTATATACAGACATCAACGTATAAACCAAAGTAAAAAATTCAGAAACGCGGCACATTTCTTAGTGACATTTCTGAATTTTGTACTGTGGTTTGGGATTAGATTATTATTTCAGGTAAGCACAGACGAATATATGTCCAGACGAAAGATGATTGTCGGTCAACATAATTTTCCTGATGATAATATAAATATACATACTTTGAAAACTTAAACACGAATGGTATAAAGATACTACGACTCACATTTAATATTTGGACTCTTTTGACTGTCGAATACTTCACATTTTGTCTCTCAACGCCATGAGAAATGAATGTGGAGTGAACAGCTTTTAGGTAAAAGGTCTTTTCGACTGTTTGAGTCTTTACCTAACGGCCGAGTGAGAATGGAACTTCAGAATGGAATTCCATTAATTTAATCTTCACTCTTCCACTCCTGATGACAAGGAGAGTTATATATACTTCCTCTCCTGAAGTTGATCTTTAACAGCATCAAGAGATTGAAACTATTTAGTATTTTGTTTTCATTTATTTTCTGTTTTTTTTTAAAATATACATATACAATATATGTCTGTATAAAATGGCAACAAATCTTCCAAACATACAGTATTGAAGATCAAAGAAGTTTCAGCTTTAAAAACTGCTTTAAAACGAAAAGTAATGTAGACTGAAGAAAATTAAGTTGAACATATTAAATATGAAGATATTCGTTGTGGCTTAACTTCATTCTTCTCCTTATTCTTTAGCTGCAGATGTTCTCATGAAATATGTATGAAGTGTATAAGTACAAGGAATCGTCCGCCTTAGATGGTTTACCGTATTTTCTTAATGGCTATTCATCACGGCTCTGCGGGTGGTCACGTAAGAACTGTATAAGAAACATAATTGTACATCAAACAGGGATTTGATTGATGCCCATATTCCATTGATCTATTTTCCCAAATAATACATTCATCAATCACATAATTGTATGAGTAGTCACAATCACATAATTGTCACACTTTACCTTGTAGAGTCATTTGTACAAATTTTCTAATAACTACTTCGAGCAGATGTTAGGGTTGCCCAGTGGTAACGTGTTCATCTCTGGACTGGTAGATCCGGGGTTCGATACCACTCTCCTCGATTAATTCAAATGTGAGAAGAAAAAAAAATTACCACATTGTCCCTCGGAGAGGAAGTTAACCCATCCGTCCCGAGCCTGGATGAAATCTTTAATGTCGTTAAAGATTACTTCTCTAAATACACTTAAGTTAGGCAAAATTTAATACTCCCAATGTAGAATATTTGTGTGCCATCACAAAGGGCCTATCTTGGCCCTATGGGTGTTCTCTGGTGGGACGACCACTGCAACCTAACCTAATTACTGTGAGTTAAAGATATTTTTCGATTCCATATACTTAAATAATTTCAAGTTTTACAACTTAGTACCCTCTCAAGTCTACTAAGAGATTATACAAAACACGAAGGGTCATTATGGACTTCAGACGTGAATTCTTCATAACTACATCCTTCGTAATTACCTTCAATCCAAGAGTAAGTCCTATACCCTCCAAGATGTTGGAGGATCCATTCAATTCTATTACGTTAATTTCAAATAGAAAAATCTCTTATCTACATTATGCATTTATTTCAGAGTTCGGTATCTCTGGAAATTCTTCTTACGCTACTATTCGTAAATAAATATTACAAATGCAACTTCTTAGGGGCGAGCTCAGTGTTACCCCACTATCTATCTTTAGTCGAAACACACATATATCAGGTGTATATTAAAAAAAGATATTTGCGTGCATCTTTTGGAATGTCGTTCATAGTTTTACTGGATCAATTCCAGCTAATCACAATAAATCCCACTTAATGCTTATGTTAAGAAGCGGGAGAATAATAAACTTTCTCCATCTTATCCCTAGAGTATACCCCAAGAAGGAACTCATACATAACTATATTTATATGTACTTTACATTCTGTTATACGGCCATCATCTTAGGCGAATCATTCCACAATCTGTACACCGCATTCAACTCACTACATCGTAAATTGTTAAAAAAAATGACTTATCAATTTCAAAAGTTATTAGAAAGTCGATTGAAAAGCAAATAAGTTTCAATTTAAATAACATAAAAAAACTAAACTGCGTTTATTTCATGTAAACTTATATTCAAATTAAATAATCGTGCTATTACTAAGTTATGATGAGTATACAATTTTATGAAATCAAAAATAAATAAATAACTTTTTTGCAGATTATTTTCAAGTTACATTAGATGAGTGATGAGACAGAGAAATAGATGAATCAGCAGAGTATGATGACAGGGGTATGATGTAATCATAAGAAGCATATCTACACTGCTTCAAAGGAAGGGGAAAAATCGCCTACTTGGTGCATTTGTAATGATAACCCAGGCTTTAATTTCTCAGTAACTGATGTTCAGGTAATAAATGATTCATAGTTTTTGAAAAGTCATCATATCTATGTACTATTCATTATAAGAAGAAGGCTGAAATTCAAAGAATATCTATCTATACTTGTATTTGAAATGTAGGTCCACTTATTTATGACTACTAGGATTCATAAAGAGTGTAAGTGAAACTGAAAGTTTTATTCTAGTAGGTCATTCAGTTGAATCGTTTTTATACCTTTATTTGCACAATACATGTCAATAAATACTTACGAAGTATTGGCCTCGTCATAAGAGTTGACATTTGATTCAAAATAAAAAAACCTTTATTCAAACCATTATACATAGCCATCGATTGTCGCATCCACCGTTTGAATTTTTAAAAGCTTTGTTAGAAAAACCTTGTTTTTTCTCATCAAATCATTTCATTCTCAAGTAGTCATTGCAAATGTTCATCAAATGCCACAGAACACTGTAAACAGTTAGTGCTAAATACAGGAAAAGCATAAAAATAAAATTAAAGTAAACTTCAAAAAGTTAATGCTAATTCTACGGTATTGCAATAATTTATTATGTGGTATTTCTCACTGTAGAGTAAAAAATTAATAAAATAGTCTCCACATGTACAAGTTTAATTATCAAAAACAACGTGTTTCGAACACGTAGTGTTCTTCTTCAGGCATAAAACCAAGCTTCAGAATCTGTGTTACAACTACAGTTGTACAACTATTGGAAATTTACCTGATGATGAACACGAAGTTTTGAAACGCGTAGTTAGAATAAAAAAACTTCTTTTGTGTGGAGGCTTTGTGTTATCTTTTTACTCCAGTATGAGTAAAACACGCAATGACTGCACAATTAATGGGTTTGACGTTAATGCTATTTAAGAATTATTAGTTAGGAAACTGGTTATGTAGGATATACTACACATGTAGTCAGGAATGAATGATAACTCAGATACAAAACGGCTATACAACTCAAAATTTCTTTTTCACAAATTAATTTCTCAAATAATACTGCTTGGAATAATCAGAGGAAACGTCAGGGCAGAAGGTATACTATCTAACCCAGGGTTCCTTAACGTGGTCTACATGGTCCCCCAGGGGTTCACAAAAGATTAAAAAGTGTTTTACTGTGGAAAATAGTATTTGCGGGTCCATATCAAGATGTTAGGTTTACTTGTTAAGTTTACATAAATACATCAGTATTGCATAACCAAGAATATTTTAAGATATAGAGAGCTGACCGTTAGAATATTCAAACGTAGCATTAAACATCAAGAACAATATTCTCATCTGTTTGCTATAATGCTTCAATACTTCAGAATGTATTTAACTTTCTTATATTTATATTTGTTTAAATCAGGGGTGCCCAACCTTTTTCGTCATAAGGGCCATAATTGTCAATTCAGTAGCACCGAGGGCCGCAAGATACATAACACGTATATATAATTGTTATTGTCCAAAAACAATATGAATATGGACATGCATTCACAGAAAGAGTAATAAAGTAAAGCTAACTAAACACAATGCAAAAAAACAGTATGTAATATATATATTTATTGCTACTTAGCTACCAGTAAATTTAATGTGATGCTCGATGTTGTTTTTCGTTACATAACTTATTTATATTCGGCTGGAAGCTAGTTGTCGCTAATCGGAGAATAGAACAGAGATTTTCTGTTTTCTGTTTTATACTTGTTTGATTTTGACTTTTTGCACAAAAATTTACAGTTAAACTACAATCTAAGATCTGCAGAATACAAGTTTTAGTAACGGATTATATTTAATGTAATCGGCTATCAAGGGCCGCATTTAACTCTTTTGAGGGCCGCGGGTTGTGCACCCCTGGTTTAAATTTACAAATTATTTGCGTAACATTGGTAAAATATTAATAGGTAATGATAATGTTTATTTTTATTTTTTTAATTAATTTATTTATTTTATTAATTAATAATTATTTTTTAAAATAATTTTAATAATTAATTAATTTTATTAATTTTTTTAATTTTTTGTTTATTTTAAACAGAGTTTTGTATTCCGACTTCATGTTGTAAATGTAATCGAATTATTTATAACAACATTTTTTATTTACCTAAAAGCAAGAATTTGTTATGAAAATTCACGCGTCCGTAATTATGGATTTTTTAAGCTATAAGTGGGAGGGGGAGCACATATGATCAAATATCTTCAGGAGGTCCACATTCAAACAATGGTTGAGACTTCTGATTTAACCTAAAGTGCCCAAAAATTGAAAATATTTTCAAAGAAAGGGCAAAAAACGAAGAAAATGTTCTATTGTAAAGAGTGAAACATCAATAAGTTTATAATTAAAATATAAGGCATCTTATTCAACAAAACATGTATTAAAGGAGTTTCATTGAAAAGTAAATATTTACTTCTTTGTCTCAATGAGTATATATCCAAACGTTTATAGGATCACCACAGATCACTCAACGATGGATCTAATGGATGTATGGATAAAATAGCTGTTATAGCGTTGATGGGTTTATAGTTTTACGGAAATATTTTCCAATAGGAATTCCACATTATTTCCTAAAATGTGTCACACCTTCTATTCCTCCTGTACTAAAATTTGTAGAGAGTTCTAATTTCGATATAATTATTAAACTATATATGATAAAATACTGTAAAATTGATAGAACTGATATAAATTTGTGTATAAATTTTGTTTAAACACTTATTCTACTTCTCGGAATTTTGGTCAGTGTTAATATATGGAATCACCTTTTCGCCAACGTTCCGTCTTTATTTTAAGACATCCTCAGGGCTATAAACTAACAAAAAACAATGGACATTTGTCATATTACTTAACATTCATCATAAAAAATTAAAAAAACTTACTTACTCAAGGCTAGCTTCTAATACTTAACCAACAAAACCGTTATATGTCATTGCATGTGCTGCTACCCAGCGACATTTATTGAAAACACTGTTTTCTATATTACAATTAATCCAAGCTAACCTTGAGTAAGTAAATTTCTTTGCATTTTTTATGATGAATGTAAAGTAGATATGATAAATGTCCATTGTTTTTGTAGTTTATAGCCCTGAGGATGTCTTAAAATAAAGACGAAACGTTGGCGAAAAGGTGATTCCATATGTTAAACCTGACCAAATTCTGAAAAGAAAAAAAAGTGTTTATTAGTTATTGTGGTCAAGAAAAATTTTGTTTCTATACAATATATTTCAATAATTTTTCTTTAAACTATTGAAATACAGAACACAAAGTAGTTGCAGAATTAGCTGTAACCTTCAAGCACTCTAATGTTGGTTACCGATATATAAACGTGGGAGAATTCACACAATATTATCAAACACGCAAAATCGGTTCTGTTTTCAAATCAGTTCTGAGAACAGATAAAGAACATTTCTAGGTACTAATAATACTGGTTTGAAAAACAATAGTATATGGCTCTTGAACATTTCAAACCCACCAAAAAGTTATAATTAAATACAATTATTACAAAGCACAGAATTTGTTAACAAAATGGATGATTCTGTTAATTTATTTCACTTTCTATATTTGACAAAAACAGCAGTACTTTTTTAAAGAGACTGTAATATGAATGCGTAATTACTTATTTCTCAGTATTTAATACAATCGTTTATAATTATTTTTTATTAAACTTTTTTTTTCCTCAGTTTTTTCTTTTTAAGCTGTTTCTAGTGCTTTTTTCGTTTTCATTAAGGCCAACCTGTACATATTCTGTTAAGCTGTCCAGTTGGTTTAACTTACAGTAAATGCGAATGTAGGCTCCCCAGGTTTTTTCATGTAGTAACACCAAATCTTAGAATTAGTAATAATACATTCCGTCATACCTCGTAAAGTCTCTGAAAAAAAACCGGTCGAGCTTTTCAGAGACTTTACGAGGTATGACGGAATGTATTATTACTAATTCTAATATTACTAACCTCAGTGGAATTAACCCATTAACTATACCAAATCTTAGGTTGAGAAAAGAAATGACCGACAGTACCCGAACACTAACGCGATGAATTTAAAAATACAAAATCCAGAAAAAATCTGAAGAGTGTCCAGGTTTAAAACCTTTTTCATAGGCTGAAGTATACATTTTGAAACAGAATAACTAAGTATTACATTATAAATTATTTTACAAAGAAAATTATTTTACGAAAACAGTTGTTGTTGAAATTCACAGACTATTTTTGTTTGTAAAATAATTTGTAATGTAATACTTAGTTTTTCTGTTTCAAAATTTATACTCCTCCTATGAAAAAAGTTTTAAATAAAAACCGAAACGTTGACATTGAGAGTTTAATTTGAACCTGAAGAACTGACAGAGTTCCGATAAACTATAGTTTGTTTCTATTCCACGATCGATACTTTTATCAATATATATATATATATATATATATATATATATATATATATATATATATATATATCAATATATATATATATATATAATTCCACGATCGATACTTTTATCAATATATATATATATATATGTCAATGATCAAACCACAATATGAAATGGGAAAACAAGACTAAGATCTTTCAACTGTAACAAGCGGTCTTTATCAGAGTCAAAAACCCAATTGAAACACTAGATGCAGAAAACATCTGGTGAGGGGTTGAGAAGAGTGGGAGGGAGGAGTGGTATTTTCACGTGTTTATGAGAAATCTTTTTATCTTCTTAGTCTTGTATTCCCCTTTCATATTATTTATATATATATATATATATATATATATTAGTATATTTAGGAAGCAGTCCTTCATTTATACAGGTTTGATTAAATAATACGCCATATTTACGGTTGATTAGTTTCCTTGTGTATTTCTCAGGGGATCTGAATAATCTTCTTGTACAAACATCTAAATTGAATAGAACATTTCCAATGGTTCCATTGTCTTTACATCTTGCATTTCCACTAATTTACTATTGTCACAACAGTCACAACTAGTAATAGTAGTAGTAGTAATGGTAATAGTACTAGTTGTGACTGTTGTGACAATAGTAAAATTAGTGGAAATGCAAGATGTAAAGACAATGGAACCATTGGAAATGTTCTATTCAATTTAGATGTTTGTACAAGAAGATTATTCAGATCCCTTGAGAAATACACAAGGAAACTAATCAACCGTAAATATGGCGTATTATTTAATCAAACCTGTATATATATATATATATATATATATATATATAAAGATTTCACATAAACACGTGAAACAACAATCAATGATCAAACCACAATAAGAAATGGGAAAACAAGACTAAGATCTTTCAACCGTAACAAGCGGTCTTCGTCAGAGTCAAAAACCCAGTTACGGTTACGCTTGTTACGGTTGAAAGATCTTAGTCTTGTTTTCCCATTTCTTATTGTGGTTTGATCATATATATATATACGAGTTCAAAATTCAAGAAGAGTAACACACAGAGTAAGGAAACACACTTACAGACTCAAATTTTCGAGTAATCCGTCTTCAGGAGAAAAGAGAAAGGGAGACCAAGCACGTTGTAGACGCAACGGCAAGTAACCTACAATGTGCTTGGTCTCCCTTTCTCTTTTCTCCTGAAGACGAATTACCCGAAAATTTGAGTTTGTAAGTGTGTTTCTTTACTTTGTGTGCTACCTATCTTCAATTTTGAACTGTTAAGATTTATGGAATAAAAGTTTATTTTATACTGTCCCTTGTGGACATACATAAGTGACGGTTGTCATAACGTGTGGAAGTTATGCGAGCTGTCAATGGGGGGTGTTTCTGGGAAACTAACAAGTCCAATACAATTCTTTCGATACTTTTGAAGTAATGCCAACACGACATTCCTACAATATTCCAGTCAAACGCACTAGGGCGATGTCTGAGGTGACTAATACTATTTTACCAGTTATTTCTGACTAATCATCAACTTTTAGTGACGACCATTCAATGATATAGATACCTTTCTATGAAATTCAAGATTATAAAATACAGTTATAGGATAATTACAGTTTAAAATTATCAGAGCTATATCTGACTTGTTCAAAAACTATTTAGACTCCGGCTAGCAGTCCTGAAGACTATTTCATCATTTCTATTAATGTTGGTGAATCAACTTCGAACCATTGATCTTTCTTTTCCAGACAGATGCGATTAAAATTATTTTACTGAATAATAAACTTCGGTTAAAAATTAAAAACATTGAGAACAATAATCTGTATAAAAAGTAAAAACATGTTAACGAAAAAGCGTCATGGGTATACCGTAGCACAGTAGGATTTGTCCATTCTTATTACTGAATAATTATTCGCTCAAAAACCACATTAAATATATTATATTTTAAATATATGATATTATATTAAAAATGATACGATATTTAAACGAAAAACAAAAGCGCAAACAAAATTTGTCAATAATTACATGAACTATTGCAGAAAAGTTAATATTTTAAAATTAGAAACGGTCTGATAGGACAACATATCAAACGATTACAAAAAAAGAACACGTAGAAACAATATAAAACTCACTTCAATATTTCGACCTCATTGTTATCAGGAGAAGGCGAAGAAAAAGATGAGTTCTGCTCGGCTGACAAACACCAACTGCTTGCTGCGTCCTTTTCTTGTAATCGTTTGATAAAAATTGATACTATCTTACAGGTAATAGAATCACTTAATAACATCTTTAGATATTTTCATTTTATTGTTTTAAACGATTAATCAGCCATGACCCTTGCCTTTTTAAGTGAAATGTGAGTTGTTTGCAGCATACTAACAATATTTAGTTAAAAAAAAAATTGATAAATTTTCATACACATTAGACCTGTGTTATGTAATAGGTAGATTTGGACAGGGTTTCTAAGTTCCTATTTAATCAATCACACCGACTGTCACCTTTGTTTTGTTTACTTTCCTTACTGACGTCAACCCCACCATAAATGTGTTTTCCATCATTGTCGTTTTCAAATAGTTTTTTTACTACCACTTTCTTTACTCGTATAAACATATCAAAAATAAATGTTTTTATTTTTGATAGTTTATATTTCTATAAGTTCACTTTTTATCTGTAATATTTGAATTTATGATATTTTATATGCTAAAGTTTTAAATCTTATTACTGCTTAATTGTTCAATTATTTTACATTTTCTGTTTTGATGACTTACGAAAAAGGTTTTGAATAAAATCGAACATTTGCATTGAAACTTTCAATATATTACACTCACTCCTACCTTAAAATAAATTTTGATATATATAAAAACCAATTAAAAAGAAGATAGCACACAGATAGACACAGGAATAACTCACTTCTATATTTCGACCATCGTCGTCATCAGGAAAGCGACAGCTCTGCCTTCCTGCGGGACTCTTCGCCTCCTGATGACAACGATGGTCGAAATATAGAAGTAAGTTATTCCTGTGTCTATCTGTGGGCTATCTTCTTTTTAATTGGTTTTTATTTAAAAGTCCGCTGGACCGTTTCATTTAATTATTATATACATAAGAAGAAATAGTCTGTTAGAGAAAACAACACAGAGAAATAACAACAAAATTCACTTCAATATTATTTTAACCTCGTCGTTATCAGAAGAAGAATTTTGCACTTCTTCTTCTTTTCCTTCTCCTGAAGACGATGAAGTCGAAATATTGAAGTGAGTTTTGCTGTTGTTTCTCTGTGCCTTTTTTTTCTTTCAGTCATTTGATATATATATATATATATACATATATATACATATATACATATATATATATATATATATATACATATATACATATATATACATATATACATATATGTATATAATATATATACATATATAACAAGATTTCACAATAAAAATGTGAAACAAAAATCAACATCTAAACCACAATAATAAAATGAGAAAATAGACTAAAATCAATTGAAAAGTTGAAATATCTTATTGTGGTTTGGATGGTGATATACATGAAGAAAATTCAAATAAAAAATAATGAAATATAATCATAAAGGTTTACGCAATTAAAAATATGGAATTGGTAAAATACTAAGAGATATAAAGCAGCGTTAACATTAATTAAAAGACTAATCATGCTACTTACTCTTCTGAATAAACCTCAGTTTGATGTTAATTAATTAGAATTTTCGTCAAATCTTCAACCTCTTCATTGTCTTTCCTTTTTCTTCGAAACTTGAATTTAATACGTATATTTACTTGTTCCACACCAACAGTCCATTTTGAAGTACTGCTTGAAGTCCTAGCACTGATGTTAGCTGAAACACAAATAAATCATATTAAAATGAAAATTAATTGACATTTTTGTTCAGATCTACTGATGAGCGCTTAGAATATATTGGTAAATGTGATTTAGAAACAGCTTCCATCTTTTCATATATTATATGCATCAATAATTGGGATAAGTATCAAAAATATATAATATGACTTTAAACAATTATTTCAAGGATATTATAATTACTATTCAACCATAAGAGGTATACTTATAAGTACCAAATTTAAATTATTCATTATATACTATTTACTTTATGTACATGTACATTTGTCCTTATTCAAATCAGAATTACTGTTTTATGTCATTAAAGGATTGTATTGGTTTGTGAACTAATCATAGCTATTCATCTTCAAGTAATATATGTTTTATTGCTTGAAAGCCCCACAATCAACAGATTATTTATGAAAAACAACAACCAAATAGAGCACATAAATCAAGGAAACTAATCTAGTGTACGAATACTCCTGTAGATACAATAACAGTGAAAACTGCAAACATTCGTACATTGGAGTACCCACTATCATCCTATCAAGGAAATTCACAATGATGTCTGGAGCTCCCAAGAAACATATGGAGCAAATTTATATGAGAAAATTAACTAGAAAAATCATCGCAGCATGTATGAAAATAATAAAAAAGGAAAGAGATTATCACAGACTAACAATTATTGCAACCGTGTGCATACAAAAAAAAAATAAAACTACAAATCAATGGAAAATTAGAAAATAGTGATAACATTTTAAAGTTCTTTGTATCAATACAAAACCAAGGGAATCGGCCCAGGTAGTAACAGCGACCTACCAGCCCAGGTAGTGACAGGTACACAGTACTTTACAATTCAGAGGCAGACGTTGAAAGCCTAGGGTCAATAGCTGACATACCATTACAAGTAGAAAGAGAGGAAAGGAAAAGGAGTGATAGAGGCTTGTCTAATAATTTATTTTGATCTCATTTTCAGAAAATCATTAAACATTCAGATCCTGAGGATATTGAAAAGTAAATAAATAATACATGAAGATGAAAACACAGTCATAATACAGTAGTGAGTTTTTGTTGCCTCTGTATGTATTCTTTTCTAATATTTAGATTATATATAAAAGCAATTACATAAATTATTCCACGAACTAAATAAACTAAATTGACACAAAGAACACACATAACTATAAAGAACACACAAAGAAACCTGACTACTATATTTCGACTACCTCGTATTGAAGTAGAAAAAGTGAGTTGCTCCAAGACAAGCGAGGACTGAAGTGAAGTCTCATGAAGAGCCACTTAATCAGTGTAACTAATTTTCGGAGAGAAGAAAAAATAAAATAAATAACATTTTACAGGAAAATAAAACTATTTTAAAATAAATTGGGTGATTACGTAACTTTTTTTAATTATTATATCAAAATATGAATTATTCCAAAGGACAATTGGTTATTATTTATTTACTGTTTAAACCGACCCTCTAGTGGGTGATAACGTCAGCCGTTTACCGGCTTTTTTTTGATCGGTGATTCTACTGATTCTCATTGGGAGTCCTACATTTTACCTAATTCAATTGCCTTTTGAGTAGGGATCTTTAACGAGTACCTGACATCGTACAGACACAGGACCGACAGCTTAACGTCCTCTCCGGGGGGCGACGTACTCAGATTTATTCACCTCCCAGGTGAATAAATCGAGGGCCAGGTGGGGATCAAACCCCAGACTACCAGCCCAAAGGCGAGTACGTTAACCCTGAGCTAACCTGGTCCTTAACTGGTTACTAATAATTAATCTGATTTTAAAAATCATAATATAAATAGCTAAAATAGACTCACGAGAAAAATTTGGAATTATTATTTAATTGAATACAATAATGGGTGAAAATGCAATATTTATACGAATGTAGATTGTTTCAGTGCTAGAATGGAATTTGTTATATATCTGTTGAGTATGGCGTCTGAAAGCGCCGCAAGTATTCTGAATTCACGTAAGGATGCAATACTTCTAAATTCAGAAGTATGGATACAATATTATCCCATGGATTATATCTTTCCGTTTCTGAGAACGCGGCCGCCCGACAAGGCGTTTTGCAGCCTCAATCCAGATAACCACTATTTGAAAGTCGTGAGCTCCTCATTAACACGGTGAATTGAAACATATTTATTCCTTCATTGAATTCTTGTTTTACTACCTTTCAAATACAGCACTAATAGATCTCATATTGGGTACATATAAGAGATAATCCTCACATAAGAACCTTTATCAAATTCATTAACGTCAGCAAATATATATCATTTCTAAATTATAAGTTAAAAAAATGTGGAGTTCTCTACACTTATATTCCTATAAAGAAGTAAGTAAGCATAATATCTTATGAGCGGCACTTTGATGGTGTAAAAATAGAAAAAAAATCATAAAATCCTACCAAAAATTGAAATTTTATACCAAAATGAATTTTTGAGGTCGTAACAATTTTTTTAAAATAGTTGAAAGTTCATTACATTTGTTTGCGTAGTCAGTTGATTTAATTTCACAATTTTTTTACGATTTGAACTATACGCTTTTGTTTTGAAAAATCTTGGTTTTCTTTGATGATGACTATATATATGTATAGGAGTACTGTAATAAGATGGAAAATCTGGGACTAATAATAGCAGGCTAATATTAGGTCATTGATTATAATTTCATGGAAATAAATATTTTGACGACAGTCAGGAACTTTGAAGGTTAACGAATTATCAACGGTCAGCGGGGGGGGGGGGGGGGGAATCCCGGGTAGCAAAAATGGTTGCTACGCCACTGATTATAATCAAACATAATCAATAAATTTGTTTTATGCAATGATTGATTGTGGTTATATCCATTCCTTTAGTCATAAATACTTGAAATGACTGATCTGGTACAATCTGACACTTCATTATTATTAAACTGATGGCCTGGGTTTCATTGGATTCGAGTACGCGCATCCACGATGTCTTTATCTATCCTATTGTACTTCTCTTTGTAGTCTACTATCCATATTAAGACATCACCTAATACATGATTTGATGTGTCTCTAATCACCAGTGATATGTGTTATAAGAAGTGTTGTCGTATTGTAGTAAAGAACGGAAAAGTAATGTTCCATACTACAACTTTACCTAAAAACAATCGAGTTCTTAAACACAGCAAGAACTATATCTTTCATAATTCGATATGTTAAAAGGTTATAACATTACATTTATTAAAAATATTTCTCTAGAAAACCTTCCTTCATCCTAGAGGAGAGCATAGATACATTGGCCTTTATAGTTTTAAGAATTTTATTTTTCTTACATATTAATTCATAAAAATATTATCTAATTTCTTGATTTAAACCTTGAAACATGTATTATTCGCTATTTGAAGTATTCACCAATCGTATTTTTTTTTTTTTTTTGTGGCATACTATTTACGAGTATGTACAGTTTTCACACAAAATTTCTTTTTTCTACAAATAGCCGTTTAGCTATAGAATAACATTCTCTGAAATCATGTGTAACATAATAGTTCCAACAGAAAGGTATTCAGCAAATCCTCCTATAAAGTTCTACTTTTGGGTATAATATTATTATAAACCATTAAATGGTATGACATCCTGTATAACTTCCAAAAACTTTGAAAATCAAATAATTAATTTTTTTACATTTTATTACAGATCTGACCTTTCCAGTTGTTAAAAAGGAATTGGATTTTTTTTTCAGGAGATGCTGAAGACTGTTATATGATAATCTGAACAATTCAACACTCTACAGTTTGTAATTAAGATGGGAAAAATGTTTTTTAAAAACAAATTTTGGCATAAAAAGTGACTTTATCATTATGCATATTGTCCAAAAACAATAGGGCATATCTACACAATTGGGCCCATTTTTGTTACACAATGGATTTGTTACATCAATTGATGTAATGCCTGTAGCGTGTCTACAAACTTGTTAATATAAACACTATAGAATACACCATATACAGACACACAACACACATGCCCATATACACAAACCGAAAAAACATCAAAAATGAACTTTGGGGACCTGAAATCATGTAAATCCGTTAAAGTATGGAGATAGAATTTTTTCATGATCTCTACACTATGCTTATAGTAATGTAAAAATAAGAAATCATCAAAAAGAGGTTGGGGGTGATGTGACATAGGGGCGAGTGAATTGAACTTAAAACTGGGAGGCTAACTGCGTGATATAGTAACGTGGTAAGTGGTAATAACATTACAGTAACTGCATGATAAGAAAGTTATCTGTGCATCTCGTTTTGGGTTAATTTGTTGAATGCATTGAATGCATGAACTACGGATGCATTTTGGTGCTCATCATTCTATTTTGCTCTTTGTAATTGACCATCACCGGGGAGTAACACGTTAGTAATTTATTTAGCTCTCCTGACATGGCATTAAGCCTCTTTATTGTATATATAAATGGAACATGCTGGTACCAGTTGGTATAGCATGCTTCCGGAATAATACTTTTTTCTGTACGTTTTTTTTACTATTACATGAATAAATAACAACCAATTAATTTTCTCAAAAAGTTGTTTGGGACAGTTTTAGTATAAATTTTAAATATTGTTGCGAAAAAGTCACAATTACTTTTTTCAATAACATTAAATATTTTATTTCTTAGATTAGTATCAATATACATATCTGAAAAGCTATAAAAAATAGATAGCGTACTATTCAGATTAAAATATTTTAAAAAGAAACAATTTTAGGAAAAATCTAAAAACATACTGTCCATTAATAATGTAATTTCCTAGGACTAAGATTTAATAAATTTCAATTTGAAATTTTTACTCTGTGACATATCTAAGGTCTTAAAATCTGGAAACAAATGTGCCATTTGTTTACATTTACAGATTCACCTGTCAGCGGTGAAAGAGTCCTTAGTCTATTCATTTATTTCTGTCAGTTTTAGATTTGATATTTACATTTGCACTTTATTCTATTGGTGAAATTAACAACGGTAAGTTACTTAATAGTTTTGTTTTTAACACCCAAACTTATAGTTTTTGACCTACAAAAAAAGTTTTTAGTTCAAAAGGGAGGAGGGGGGAGGGAGAGTTTGGATGATTTGTTATTTGACAAAACATTGTATTTCTGGACCATCCATACGGCCAGATTAATTCTAAATATCCAAAATTATTCTGTTTCAGATACAGGCATACAAATATTAATTCATGTCCCTTTAACTATTCGTTTTTTTTTAATAACTTATGATAATCAATACCGATTCACTTGAAATTTTGCTTAATATTTTGTTTTCAACCAGAAAGGAATGTTAGTCCTCTGCAAATAGTAAACTATCAAATATTAATGGTTAAGTATTGTTTCAGTACATGCATGAACGGGAGGACTCGTGCATTAAAAAATGGATGAAATGTTCCCATCTCTGTGTAAGTTATAAAAGAGTTTTTAAAACTTATGTTTAAAGGTATATTCTTTGTGCTGATGGACTTATATCAAAGGCACTCTTAATCGTGACTGTTCAGCTCTCTATTTCTATAAAAAGGGAAGTGGTAACCATAACAGTAATCAGAGGTTATTTGTTAAAACAAAAAGGTTACTTACTTTATAGTGTTAATACATCATTTTTAGTACAATATAATATGACAAAACGCTAAAGATTTACACAACACAAAGTTTATTACTAATAAATGTTTAATATATAAAATATATTTTTGTCAAAAGGGTAATATTATTTGAATAAAAAGGACGTGTCTGCAGAATGGCTACAAGAAAGAGACAGCTGGTTCGAAGGACAGCTGCTGCCAAGACTAAACAAGGACCCTGGGCTGAGTTCTCGGAAGTAGTCTTTTGCAGGACTCCCCTTACCAAGATATGCACAAAGGTGGCCTCATTCACAGGGCCTCACCAGGCCGTTAATAATAAACCTATTTTGTGTCAAGTCACTGCCTTCTGCTCTATACATAAACTATTGTTTATGAAATTAATTAAAGCCATTTTTACTTTACTAGAAGCGACTTCCAAAAAAATTGCATATCAATAGTTTGATAGATTTACAATTTTTTACAACTGAGTCTATTTTTGAAGTTTTTTAAAGGTGTCTGTGTGCATTTTGATGGTTCTGTTTCCAAATGTTTGTTTACTATTTTTTGAGGTCTCCTCAGTCTATTTTTTAAATCTTTATGTTGGAATTTTTTTGAGGTTTCCTGAGACTATTTGTTGGTTTCACACGAAAGTGAATAGGCTTGTTTACAAAAGTTCGTGGACCCTATTTTTTAAGGTCCCCTAAATCTAGTTTTAGAATTTTTAAAATTTTATTTTTTTTTAAACAATGTAAAGATATATACAATGAATAAAATTTTGTACTCATTATTGCTTCAAACTTCTAAACACAACTGGTTTTATGATTAACTAGCAAACATACACAAGTCTTTGATGGAATCAAAAATTCGATGATACATGGTATTCTAAAATATCATTAGAAATTATAGAATAGTAGAAAATATTATTATTAGTATAGTGTTAAGCAAATGCCTCTGAATACACCATATTAGCTGTCTGTTCTTCAGGTTCATGGATGAACAAAGAGTTGGAACCTCTTCCTCCTAGCCAAGAAAACTAAAAATTGACCATGAGAGAAAAACTTGGTCTCACTCACTTAAATTCCTGCAGTAGATAGATTTCCCCTTGCGACTTAGTTACCGTCATTGCGAAACATACACTGACGGGACATTGCAATCGCTTGAATGGAAACGGATAGTAGCTCGGAATCAATGGTGTGCGTGGTATACACACAGACTCCCCAGTACCACACCCAGTCTTGATGTCCCCCTCTATGGTGTATCTGTGCAGAGCACAAACTCAGAGTCGTGTCCCGTTGCACATTTTTGGGGCACTCACGTTTCGTAATATTAAATTTGTTATTACATACTACTAAATCGCAGCTGATTGGTTTAAGTTTTTACTAATGAGCAGGCTGGCAGGTCCAGGAGCAGTCACAGAATCAAGAAATTCAGTTGGATAATGAACGGCTTCCTCATCACTAATCACTCTGTTTACTGACTTGGAAGTTCTTTCCTCGCCTTGATATAGCGTAAGAACTTATTTGTTGATTTTTACTACCTGTTCATTAGTAGGGGTTGAGAATTGCTCGTTCACAAAGCCATTAATTCTGAATGGACAATACATCTTGAACTCTGGGAAGCACCTTGACAATAAGCTCAAATATGCAATATATTCATATACGCAAATGAAATTAAAATCACCTAACAATACCTATTTGCTACACCTACTTGCTATTTTCAAAATAAACATGTCTGTGAAGTTACCAAAAGGCAGCTTAAAAGTTCATTACTTCTCTTCTACCTGAATTTTCAGTCCATTCAGAGCCTATATTTTAAGTTAGCACTACACAAATCTACTGTCAAAGTTTCAGCTTGATATGTCTTTTGGTGCTGAGTTTACTTGTGACAGAAATTTTGCGGACAAACCGACAAACCAATAGACAGACATTTTTCTAAGGGTGGATTCGGTTTCTCCAATGTATGAAACGTAAAAAAAACTTAAAATGATTTAGTTCTAAGCAATGTACAGACAAAACCTTTGTTTATTTATATATGATTCTATATATAATATAGTTTTATTATTAATTTTATTTGAATATTTTTTTTCATTAATAATTCCTTCTGAAAAACATTCTATCCAACAATTAAGCTACATAAATGTTCATTTTTAATCATTAGAAACGGTTTTTGAATAACACTTGATTCAAATATTTCCCTATAAGAATGCTTCATTACTTTTTTTAACAGTAACTGTTCCTATTAGGCTATCGATTCTCTTACAACGCTAGGTTAGTTTCCATTTCTGTCAATATTACCTCTTTTTGGGAGAAATCAATAATCATCAATATCCCTAGGATGAATGCACCTCGTTACTTACAATCTATAAAGTATAGGAATGAAGAATAAATTGTAAGTAATGCTTCAGCAGATTTATATGTCTAGAATATGGCTGAATCTATCTGGTCAAACTTCAAAACGTTTGTTAATAAGTCTATTATAAATACAAAAAAACAGTTATTGAACACTTTTTACTCTTCCTAGAAAAATGATTACTTATAGTAAAGTTGAGTACCCACCACTTGAATTTTTTCATATAATAAATATGTAGGAACCAGAAAGACACCAAAATAAAGCTGAAATAACGAATTGGGTTTTATTGGTGGGCTTAGTGGGTTGTTTTCTTTATATTACATCGTCCATTCTGTTATCTTACCATTAGCTGTTTATTCACATCAAATACCCTTCAATTTCTATAATATCCAGAATAAAACTAATCATCGTTTTCTTATACTATTATATAATATTTTAGTCAAAATGGATGAAAAACTACAGCAATACTCTTTAGAGTAACCAACCCAAGGAAAAGGAAACATTTAAGTTTGGACGTATAAAATAAGAGGCTAAAACCAAAGCGATGTAAATTCAAACCGCGGGGAGAAATTTTCAATAAATCGAAAAAAAAATCATTTTTTCTTATACACAGTACCGCTTAAAAAGAGCAATCTAGGTGGCGAGCTAGGTGTTAGTCTTAAGACTAAGAGTAACTGAAATGTGAAATTCGGTGATTATAGCACAAGACGTCAATACCATGTAGTACTAACTGTGAAATATACTGGTATAAATAAACTCCGTCATGGCATCACTGCCCATGAGAGGGTGGGGGGGAGACACACTTAGACACAAACACACAAGCAGAGGCCCATTGGCATAATCCATTTTATTGGATCTCAAAACATCTTTTCAAGATCCCTTGAAGTTTTAGAAAACTTCCATCAGTTCTTAGGAAGCCTAATATTTTTAGAGAACAGAGACGGTTCACACTGGAGAATACCCCACCACCATCACGGATAGCATATATATATATTTCACTTCATTAAACGAAACACGATCCAAACTGGACACAATACCAGTTCAAAATTCAAGAAGAGTAACGCACAGAATAAGGAAATACACTTACAGACTAAAATTTTTGGGTAATCCGTCTTCATGAGAAAAGAGAAAGGGAGACCAAGCACGTTGTAGACGCAACGGCAAGTAACCCACTACTTGAGTCTGTAAGTGTGTTTCCTTACTCTGTGTGTTACTCTTCTTGAATTTTGAACTCGTATATATATATATAAATAAACCTCATTAAAATTAAGAACACAAAGAAAAGAAACAGAAACTCACTACTGTATTTCGATGGCCTCGTAAAAGGAGGATAGAAACGAGTCACTCCGCAGGCAGACAATGACTGACCGGTGGTCTTGAAAAAACACTCAAACAGTGTAGCCAACTTACGGAGGGATAAGAGGTAAGGATAGATAAGAAATAAAAACAAAATAAATTATAACAAATGAAAACAAAAACTATTAGCACGAGTAAAAAACCCAAACAAAAATAAAAATAAGTAAGTAAACAAACGATAAATTAAAATAAATAAAAGGAATAATCAACGATTGAGGTTAAGCCCAGGAGTAGATCCCCCCCCCGCCCAAAGACTAATCAGAGCTTCTTCTGAAGCTCTCAGAGTGACTTTTGGATTGTTATCAGTTATATATGTATATATACAGGGAGTACCGCCCTGTCTTCCTGCGGGACTCTTCGCTCTTCGCTCTTCACACCTCCTGATGACGACGATGGTCGAAATATCGATGTGAGTTATGTCTGTGTCTTTCTGTGTGTTTCCTTCGTTTTGAATTTATTTTATTATATATATATATATATATATATATATATATATATATACTTTCTTTGATGAAAATACGATCCGAAATGGACAAATACAGTTCAGTGTACATAAAGAAACGTAGAGAAATTAAAAACACACACTTACAGTCTCTAATTTTTGGTTGAACCGTCTTCAGGAGAGATAAGAAAGGGAAACCAAGCGCACTTGGGTCTCCAACCGTCTCTGTACCAGTGCGCTTGGTTTCCCTTTCTTATCTCTCCTGAAGACGGTTCAACCAAAAATTAGAGACTGTAAGTGTGTGTTTTTAATTTCTCTACGTTTCTTTATGTACATTGAACTATATATTATATATATATATATATATATATATGAAAACTCCTGATTCATTGTATGTTAGCTTAGTCATAGGCTAGACATAGTTTTCAATTCAGTTGAAAACTCCATATCAAAATCAGTATTTAACATTTTTTTCATAAAATCATAAATCATAAATTCAATAAAGACAAATTAATATAAGAAATACAAATAACAAAATATAATATCTTGTGATAACATATTGCTCTGATAACAAAACAACTTTAATTTAAATCTATGAATTAATATTTAATTTGCTCGAATAACTGTTCACAGTAAACATTATTTTATTACTTTTTTTCTGTTTAAGCAATCAGAATTTTTACATTAAAATTCTTTTTGTAAAATTAAATTTCCGCCTAAAAAAATATGTAGTAATATTGAGCTTGTTATTTCATTTATTATTTATCTTTGGAACAGACTAATTTCTTTTTTCAATTTTATGAAAAAAATGTTGACTTAATTTGGTTTATAACAATATATATTTATAACAATATACAATAGGTCTTAGTATTAAATCAAATAAAAAAAACGTAATTAGTTTTTATTTGAATTTATTTATTTAAGAAATTAAATAAAAATAGTTTTTTTGTGTGGTAATAGTACATGGAAAGATATACGGTAGTAGTTTTTTGTACCTAGTAGAGTTGTACGAAACTTCCATCCGCCCTTAGGAAACCTCCTATTTCAGGGAACAAAACAATTCATCTTTTCAAGAACCCTTAGGTTATAAAAAACTTCCATCTTACCCCTTTTCTCTTGTTCAGAGCACAGGAACAATTCATCTGGTTTGAATTTTCCTGTAAGTTGGCTCTTTTTCGGCTATTTTTTTGCAGGGAAATATTCTGCGAGTCATGGAAGTGAAAAAAACATACTCAAATAATGGACGTTTTATCAAGTAACAAAAAAAATGCTCCGTTTGATTAATTTACTTGCAATCCTTCCCAATCGTCAGATTAAGGCGACAGCCTTTGATATCTATCTCGGCCCTCTGTGGCTTAACCCTAACATCTTAGCAAAAGATTTACTTTTGTTAATTTTATCTTCTTCATGTCTTTAGCTTAATCCAACTGGAACCATTTACATCTACGAAAATTCTGATTAAAAAGGCTCTTGCTAAACGGGCAAATATCGACAATAGTCGCGGACCAGCAGTAAAAGTACCCAAGAGTCGTTGCAGCAAACAACGACGCAGGAGTCGTTGTCTGCTTGCAGAGCGACTCGTTTCTATCATCCTGATGATGACGACATCGAAATATAGTAGTGAGTTTCTGTTTCATTTCTGGGTGTTCTTTGTGTCAATATATATATATATATATAAAGATTTCACATAAACACATGAAATAACAATCAATGATCAAACCGCAATAAGAAATGGGAAAACAAAACTAAGATCTTTCAACCGTAACAAGCGGTCTTCGTCAGACTTGTCCCCTTCTTTGCCATATATGTACGGGTTGATCAAGACACATAAAAAAGGTTGGGTTTTTGACTCTGACGAAGACCGCTTGTTATATATATAATGAATTATAAACTGGACAAAGAATATATAAATATAAAATTGGAAAAGGGGGCCCAGAAAAGGCCCTGCACCAGCACATTTTTTTCCTCTCAAGGGCCCTGGTACTGACCCTTGTCTTGATGTAAAATAAAACTTTTTTCTTTCTTAGAAAAGTTGAATTCACATGGACATATCTATCTGTAGTAGACCAAAACTGACGGTAGAATAGTTAAACATTCTATCAACAGTTTCGACCGATAACCAACAAATTTGATGAAATTATTCAAGAAACATGAATAAATTAATTAAAAAATATACTTTTGTAAAATTTATAATGAAGCATTAAAAAAAATGTATAATCTCGTTTGTTTATTAATTGAAATAATTTACTCTTCATTTTTCTGAGGAATCTACATTTTTTATAACAGGGTTAATACGAAAGTAGAGAGGAAAACAAGTATTTATAGAAGCATAACTTGGAAACAGGGGAAGTAAGTAGTTCTTAGTCTTTACAGTTATAGGACACTTCACCTGTTCTTAGAAAGTCTCCTATTTCAGAGAGCAAATCCTTTCAGGTCAAGTCTTTTCAAGACCCCTTGAGTTATAAAATATAAAAAACTTTCAGCCGTTCCTGAGAAACCTCTTATTGCCAGTTTCACTTCACTTATTCAGAAAACAGAAACAATTCACCTTTTCAAGATCCCTTGAGTTATAGAAAACTTTCATCAGTTATTTGCAAAACTCCTATTTCAGAGAAGAGAGAAGGTTTACACTGGGAAATATCCCCCCACCATCACTTATATGTTAGCTTAGTCGTAGACTGGTTCTGACCCTTGTATTTATGTCTCGATGCAAAATAAAACTTTTTTTCTTTCTTTGACTATTAATTCACATCAACATACCTAACTCTAAAACCTATCTTAGCACCACTTGTAAAAGTAATAGATGCGGGTACAGCTGTCTTGCCTAAACCAGCTGCAGTCTCACAAACGTCAAACTGCTTTTGTATAGACTACTCTTGTACGATAAGTATCTACAGAATACCTAAACTAAGACGTACAAGAGTACCTGTTGATTTCAGTACTTGTTCTGTTCTTTCTTCAGTATACTTAAGTTTTGTAAAGTGCAGTCGGACCAATTTTAATGTTTTTTAAGTACATATAGAAACCCTTATAAACATTTTATTTGTTAGTACAAAAAAAAATTACTTCTAGCAACAATTAAATAGTATCTAGCAAAAGAATTTAATTAAGGAAACTGAAAATATTAAATAATTTAGTTTCGCTATTTCATAATTTGTTTTTCGGACAATGCTTTTTCAGATATTAAAATCTACCGTGATGGCTATCCACGTATGCATAAAGCAATTACCTTTGCAAAGACAAAATTTCATTAGTTCCTTATTTTTCTGACAAAAACTGATAACACCATCAAAACCGATGATGAACTACTTCATCTTCATTCTATCAACAGTTTTAATCAATGGCGAAGACCAAAGAGATGGAACCAATAAATTTGTCGACTGACTCTTTAGTAACCAAAATAATTAGGAATAACACTTCAAAGAAGGAAACTTGAATAAATTAATTGAAAAATATACGTTTATAACATTTCTTCTATATTTCTTGATGTTTTTTATAACATTGACGATATTTCTTCAGTCAAAATATTGAATTTTATAGCTAGGAAAGCTTGCGTGCATGGGTTAACTTAGCATAATTATATTTGCCTACCGCGTATTTTGTTCTTCATGTTTGGTCAAAGCTCATTCATTATTATGGTAAAAAAAAATTAAATGAAGAAATCAGTAAAAATCAACTACAGTGACCATTAAAAAAATCATTGCTACAAAGACTATTAAGTAAAGCAACTAGGCATAACTGGAAGTGAATAGAACAGACTTGTTATTAATGAGAAGCGAGGTGCAGATTAGAAAATAACCCTTCTTTCTGATAAGTAGAGAGCATTACGAATAATTGATTATCAATTTTCTGTGAAACCATTCAAGGTTCCCAGAAATCTCATGTTCACTTTCCACGAAGCAGAAACGAAGTTATAATGGGAGGAGGGCATTACTGTTTGATGCGTATTCTTCACTTACTCTCTGATTCCAGTTACTGGTAATTAAGTACTTTCTTTAAAATCAGTATTCATAAAGGGCTGTGCTATTATCATAAACACAGTTATAGCTGTGTGCATCAAACGCTTTTTCCTTTTTAACGAAACAGAAAGTAAATAAGTTGAAAATGAACTATAACTCTTTTATAAACACTTACTAAGAATTATTTTCATTACTGCTCCAACAAAACTTTAAACAAACTATTTCAATTATTTGTCAAGTTAATTGAAAATTCTTTCATTTTGTTTTATCTATACATAAACTCAAACATTGATTCAAAATAATTTCTACAATACTCAGAAAACAGTTATGCCTGAGGAAAATTATTTCTTAGAGAGCTTAATAAATATTTTATAACTTTCAATATCCCAGATGACATTAAGTCAAGAAAATTTGAAAAGAAAATCAATATAATTAATTTCTTCGAATATTCGTACAATTGTATTCACAGAATGTAGCAAACTTTCTGCACCGTCAACAGTACTTTCTCATAACTCACATTCAATCGGTAAATTAATTCAGATATAAAGTTTTTACATTTCCAGGAATTTTAAATGACGCAGGGCTTTCAAAAGTAATCAATATATAAGAATGATAGCAGCACCTTCAAAGTCAGAATACTTTCAATAGCAGCAGTTTAAATAAAATACACAACAGAAAACATAACTTTCTTTCATATCATTTTATACTAAAAGAAAATAATATTAATTTTGTTATCTCAATAACTAATTTAATAAAAGTTTAAATTAAAAGTAATTTTTCAAAATGACCCATCATCATGTGACTGATTTTTCTTTTAAATATTAATGGTTCTTCATTCAATACATAATTATTTTAACTAAAGGTAGCATCTTGAATGAAGCACTAAACCAGGGGTTCCCCCACCAGGAGTGCTGGCATCCGAGAAAAATGCAAGATATAATTAATTCAATTATTTTTTGATACTAACATTGATTAATACATAATTATCTCACATAATATTGATTGAGTTTGTTGTATCTCATTTGTTTTGTTCTATGAGCATATTTCACATCTTGATTCATTATACTTGCATTGATGTGAGCAGGTCACATGCTATGTATTAATTAGAATAACCTATGATATAATTACCTCTCTGTTAGCCTTTACAAACAGAAGTTTTTAGTTCGTTATCTGTAATCACATGTTTGACTTGAATTTATTGTTGAGTTGAATATTAATTTTAATTTATTGACTGTCACATAATTTTTGCAACTTTGAGGCATAATTATGATTCTAAAAAAGAAAAAGTAACATTGCTTCACATTTTAAAAAAACTTGTTCACAATAAACAGGAATAGAAAAATCATTTAATTAAAAGTTACTAGCAATCTTTTGGAAAAATGCATCTCGAAATTGTTATCATGAACATATTTCTTTGATTGATTTTTTGTTATATTTATCCTTGAGTATAATATAAATATCAGGGGATGTGAGGTTCTAGTAAAATTTCTAAAGGGATACGGGCGAAAAAACGTTGACAACATTGCTCCAAACCACTATAATTCATCTTTATCTTTGTCATACACTTTTATATTATTATTAGTGGTTATATTCTTTACGAGAGAAAGTTTCACCATTATTATACTGTTTTATAATTAATTTTTAAATTTTGTGAAAAATACGTAACTTTTGCAATAAATTTGAAATTCTATGAGAGGGCGTTAAGCTATGTTTGTCATTGCATGTTGTTTTCTAGTTGATGCAAGGATAGTTTTGAAATGTTTTGTGTTTCCTGATAATATGCAATAGCCTAGCAACTACCATATGGATCCTTTGCAGAAAGATGTTTTCGCAATTCATTTACCTTCTTTTTACTTTTACTTTTTTTGGCACAGTAAGCACATAATAAGTTGTTTATTTAAATCAGATTCGATAAAAGCTATCTTTAGATAGACAAAAGACAATCATCGAAATTATTTTTTGTTTCATTTTTCCAGAAATGCCCTAGCTCCCTTCATGACAGATTGCATGATCAATTCAGAGTGAATAATCGGAATACCAGAGACAGGATGAAACAAAATCCATCATGCATTATAAGGTGAGGTACATACACATGGAGCTGTATTAATGCTCCAAAAATTGGTTAGGTTAGGTTGCAGCGGCAATCCCTCGAGAGAACACACATAGACCAAAAATTAACCCTTTGTGACCAAACAATTTAAATTTAAATTTAGGACTTCTACATAGGGAGTCCAAAAATTAACCCTTTGTGACCAAACAATTTAAATTTAAATTTAGGACTTCTACATAGGGAGTCCTAAATTTGCCTAACTCAAATGTATTTACGAGTTAGAGTAGAGATCTACGCGAAAAAGTAGAGATCTTTAACGAGTAACTGACATCGTATAGGCTCGTAAACTGACGGTCTAGTGCCCTCTTAGAGGGGCAAAGTACTCGGATTTATTCACCTCCTACGTAAATAAATCGAAGACCTTAGTGAGTATTGAACTCTGGATCTACCCTTCCACAGGCCAATACGTTGGTACTGGGCTAACATAGCCCTGCTACAAAAATAACTCATTTTAAATTTTGCAAGTTCAATATTATTTAGTTTCTTAAAAACAGTGTAAGGAAAATTATTATCTTTTTCATAAGTATTATTATTTTTAATGGGAAGCATG
Organism: Hermatobates lingyangjiaoensis; assembly: GCA_026182355.1. Lineage (NCBI taxonomy): Eukaryota > Metazoa > Arthropoda > Insecta > Hemiptera > Hermatobatidae > Hermatobates > Hermatobates lingyangjiaoensis. The sequence goes on along the minus strand of JAPFBL010001931.1, from coordinate 1,716,834 downwards.
TATTACAAATTTATTTCATAAGAAAAATAAAGAATGCTAAAATATTTAACTTTTAATAATAATTAATTCTTTAGTTTTATATAAGAAAAGTACAGTGATCATAAAAAATAAATTAATTTTCCAGATTGGACATATATAGAAGATTCAAACTTCAATGAATTCATCTTGGATATTACATGTCCGGGCGTGCGAGTCATAGGGTTGTACCCATATTTATAGTCGTATCTTTTGACAGTTCTTAATCAAAGTTGACATATATTAAGTATGTAGGTAAATCAGATCTCTGGGCAAAGAAGTTTACATTTATTCTTGCAATATTACACCTTACTGGTACATTACTTTACATCAAAGAAGATTCAGATTTATGAATTTAGAAAAATTGAAATATATTAAGTAACGAATTAATAATGGTAATAAATATCAGAAAATACCTTTATTTTTGATTATTATTAGAGCCAAGATAACACTTTCTATAATTATGGACTTATTGTAGTCAAGTAAGAACATATAACCCTACTTCTTGATTTTTTTCATAATTCAGTTCAAAACACGTTTGAAAATAGAAGCCAACGGTTGCAGATATGTTGAATACACGGGTTCACATTAGAATACCGAAGTTAAGCGTCATGTGGTGCTACAACGTGATGTTGCATCCTCACTAATGTGGACATACAGCGGGTATGACCCATTATGAGTGTGCTTTTGGCGATACGTCACCCATGAATTAAATGGATGCTGAACACAATGGATTAGCCGCACCTTCGCCCCTTGTAACACACAAAAGCAATACTGAAGTTAAACAAGATAGGGTGCGCGTGGTGGCATAGTGTCACCAGCACGTTGTATCAATGGGCTTCATCTCATCCATTGTTAAAATTGATGCTCAATCATGATAAATTAGACACAAGACACATAAACTAATAAGTCTTTATATAGTCTTCATGAATTAATTAGGTTAGGTTAGGCTACTGCTTTAACGTCCTCTCCGAAGGACGATGTGCTCAGATTTATCAACCTCCCACATGAATAGAGGGCCAGAGTGGGTATCAAACCTCAGATCTACCAGCCAGAGGAGAGCGCGTAATCACCCTGGCCACTTAATAGCTTAATAACCATCAATATTATTTTCAAGGAGTTAATTAACAATGTGTACACTGCATTCGGAGAAGTTACTCCAAGTTTACTATACCTACAAACATCATACCAATGACACCAAAAATAAAAAAAAACACAATAGTAAACCCAAAGGAATATACAAGACGTATATGTTCAGAAAGGACTAAATCCTCGGATATTAAGTAAACCGTTACAGCATTAGTTGAATTTTAAATGTTAACATCTTTATTATTACAAATAATAATAAAGTACATGTAATTTATGATTCATTAAATTATGAAACTAAATCATGTTTAGACCACTTAACTAAATTACATTCCTGTCACATATTCAATAAATTAATAGAGTGAAAGAATCTGTTACCCAAACAGGAAAATGTATAACTAGTCACTGTGAACAACGCTAGGTATATTGCACAAGTTTTTATAGACAAAAAAAGGGCAGAAGGTCCTTATCAGAACTGTCATCCCCACTCTACTTCGGAGTCCTTTGTTTCCATTCAAAAGGATACTTAGTGAAGAGGGCACCAAGGTCATTGGTGAGAAACGGCGTCCTACGACCTGACGCCTCCACCAGATTAGAAAAGGCCATTCTCTGGTATGTGGCAACACCTACTGGCAGCAAATTACAGTGCATCGAAAGTCAACCAAGCTGAAAGCAACTTCCTCTAATAATAAAATATTTCAGTTTTAATTTGACTTAACGATATGAAGAAATCCTAGATCGGATCAAGCTAGGAATTCAGGCTTACCAACGGGCGGCAAGCAAGTGTGTCTTTACAACTCTGACCCTAAAAAATATTGGAAAACACCACTTCTCCAAATTGTTGTTGATCTGATAGGATTTCAATCTCAAAATTGGCATTCATTAAACGACCACAATAACATTAGTGCATATAATGAGTTAAACTTGAATTTTATTTGATTTCAATACTCAAAAAAATGTAAACTTCAGACGGTTTTGTTTTGTTATTTCTTGCAAACAGCAATATATTTCAGTAAATTCTATTTTCTCAATATACATTTACAGCAACCTTATAACAAAATAGCACGCAGGAAAAAGATAACACTCGCTCAGGGTAAATTGGATTTTTATGATTTTTGATAAAGGGAAAGAAAAGTCATTTTTTAAAAAAACTCCCAGCATGCGATAAAATTTCCAATATAATAATTTTATAAAAGAACAAAAACGTAAAACATAACTCAAAATTGAAAACATTCTTTGAAAAATAATAAATGAAATTATCCTATATCTTCAATTAAAAATTATCTTAAAACGACATTTTTTTTACATATTTCTGACATTTGTCAGTCAAAATAGATATATTTTAAAGTTTTAAATAGGAAACTTTGTCTTAAATCTTCAATATAGAAGGAGGTCAGGTAAAGTATGTAAGAGATTCACTGGCTCTTGAAACAAAAGCCATGTTCTTCTGTAGGAGAGTATTTCGTAACATGAAATCTCCACTCTGGCTTTTCAAAAATGTTATTACTGCTGTAGTTATACTAATGATATAATATGCATCAGTGGTGTGATATACAAAAATAAATGTGTATATTCATAAGTGTATCAATCACTATCTCTACTACCTGCAAGAATGAAAGACTAATAAACATCTCCCATTTAGATATTTATATTATGCCTTAATGGGACATTATATATTATATGCCCAAGAAGTATGATATGTTTGCTTATAGTAAAGTTGAGTGTACGCGACTCAAGTTTTTTTTTTAATTTCTTCTACATTTCTCTTACTTTACTATGTAAAGATAAGTATCAATATAAGTAATTAAAGCAAGTTTTGTCATAAGTACTACTATTATTATAACGAGTAATCAGAAAATTATATAATTCTAAGCAACAGACAAAAGAAATGTAACAAAGAAAAGAGTTAGGTTGCAATAAAACTTTATATACTCACAGATATAAGTTATTCCTAAAGTTATAATCATCATTATTACATTTTCATTTTTTAGACAAAAATATGGCTTTAAGAAGAAGTGGAAGTAGATAACTTTACTTAATATTTCTAAACAAAGACTTCCACTTTGCTTAAAAGACATGGTTTTTTGTTCATTCCATATATCCAGAAATATGGTGTAAATATATTGATATCAGATACTTTTGGTTGCACAACATTGCTCTAATATTAATTATACTTATTTCATTATACAAAATAAAATCAATGTTTTTAATATAAATAAACTGAAAACAAATTAATAATTGAAAATCTGAAACCAATGAAAGAGGGAAAAATAAATGTAATTACTGTTTTTAATATAGGAAAAAAGGTAGGTCCAAATATAGATATTTAAAATAAATAAATTACAGTATTTTATAAAAGAGCTGAGAGAGCCACTACAATAAATATGTTTTCAGAAAAGAGACTAAAAATAAATAAAACTAAATTGGATTCTTCTGAAATAACAAGTCTAAATAAAAAGCCTTGGACAAAATTGCATGAAAATAATGATGAAATTGGCATGGCCTTGGGGCGTGGAAAGCGTCTCAATCAGTGTATACACAATGGTGTATTCTAGGCATTAGCTCATGACGCTTTGGAAACTAATCACCATTTCAAATTAAATATGAATTGACAGCGTCTATCATCATTTTACAGTCAAACCAGTTATTAAAGAAAGAAAATGTAATAATAATATTTCAATTTAGCCGTCATAACGACGTCCATTTATATGTAGGTATATATATATTCGTATATTTTTGTATGTAAACAGAGAAATATTGTATCAAGAAAGAGACCACGGCAGATTGAGTAGTATTGAGGCCCTCAGTATATTGGAAATGAGGCCCAGTATAAACAATCAAACATTAAGTTTTGCAAACGTATTGAAGCTGCACATGAGACAGTTCTAACCACAACATATAGGGAATTTAACAAGAACGGAAGAAACTGAAGACTCACCTGCGGACATATAACAGGAATTGCAACCTGCCAGTTTTGATGTTTACTTTAAATTTCTATCATGTTATTTGAGTGTTAAAATTAAGTTTTAGGTAAAATTGTTAAATAGTTTTCAAGATATGGATGTGTGTTAAAAAAAATTCACCCTGTAGATGGTCAAACAAGACCGAAACGTCAGAAATAATATGTACGTTTAAAAAATGGACAGCAAATCATATGGTGCATTAATATACCTAGTATCTAGAGAATTTAAAGGGCTAATAAGAGATTTGGAAAAGAAATCCAAAAACTGATCAAGACAAAAGTAGGCAGAAAATTTAATCTCTCTCTCTCTCTCTCTCTCACACACACACACACACACGCACATATATATATATATTTCGTTGAACAGCTGACCGTATTTCGCTGATGTCATTTCTTCACCAGTTTTTCAAGGTTTCTGAATACCTTCTTCTTTCCTTCATCCAAACGTTGGAGAATGTTAATTAAGTTATAACCGACATGTTTCGACTGGCTTCCAGTCATCTTCAGGGTGATTAATTAAACAAAGAGGAAAATTATTAGTCTTTGGAGTTGGTATTAAAACACATTATATAGTAGAAGTTTGAAGTAGCTGCTCTTGGGCCTGATTCGCAAGGGCTACTGACTGAGGTGGGGTGGATGGTGGGGTGGGGGTACTGACAGTTAACGGTTTTTTCATCCAATCAGGCGCGTATAGTTTAAGCACTCTCTCGCTACTACCCGTCTGAATATTTATTGTAGGTTTATTCTGTTTAATTATTATTGCTTCTGCGATTTGCAGCCGATTGAAGTTGTTTTCTTTTCTAATTATTTTAGTTCCACTCACGAGTAGGTCTCTAGTTATTTTGGTATTATGCTTGTCCTCTGAATGTTTCTTGGGACCGCCTATAGAAAGGTGCATGGTAAGTCTTCTCGACAGTGATGTAGTTGTCATCCCAATGTATGAATCGTTGCAGGGCTCACGGTCCCCGATTTGACAGGTGTATTCATACACGAGATTAGACTCCTTCAGTTGAGAATCTTTAACCTTATTGCTATTTCTCATCACTAGGCTGCTTATGGTGGGGCTCCGATAATAGGTTATTAAGGCGACCTTATCCTCGGGTGAGGTGCATTTTATGTTCTTCTTAATTATATCCTTGAGTACGCGTTCGTCTATTTTGTGGTCTTCCGAATACTGATTTTCGTAATAAAGGTTATGTGTTATGCCTGTTATTTGGTTATCGGTTTGACTGATGTGTTTCGAATTGAGATATTGTTTTAAAATATTGTCAAAGAGAGAGTTGGAGTAGCCGTTGTTAATGAGGGATTGTTTTGTAAACTCGATGTCCTTCTGAAATAGTTTCCAATTTGCTGTTGTTTTATAGACTCTATGTATCAAGGCTTTTATTGTTGAGTTCTTGTATTGTTGTGGGCATTCACTGTTAGCATTAAGATAAGGTGCAGAGTTTGTGGACTTCTTGTGAATTGATGTAGTAAGTTTTCGGTTATGGTAATCTATCTTTACGTCGAGGAAGTTGAGTTTATTATTGACAGCAATCTCTGAGGTGAATTTGAGACCGGACTCGTCTTCAAAAATCTCTTTAAGCCTGTTGAGTTCATTCTGATCTTTTACTACAACGAAGCAGTCATCAACGTATCGGCAGTAGATAGTGGGTCTTGTCCCGAGTTTATTCATAATCTGGTTCTCCATGTGACACATATAGAAGTTGGCAAAGGTTACCCCCAGTGGTGAGCCCATGGCAACACCGTCAGTCTGAAGATATAAACTTCCGTCCACATGGGTAAAAGGATTTTGCGTCGTGCATGCATGTAGAAGCTTTTCAAGGATGGTTCGGCTGAGAGGTGGAGGTGGTAGTTGGTTGTTGTAGGCGTAATCACAGATTATTTTTTATATTATATATTTATTATATATATATATATATATATATATACATAAATATAAACTTTAACACATAGGAAAGAACACAGAAAGACACTACAGAACTCACTTCGATATTTCGACATACGTCGTCATCGGGAAGTGCGGAAGTGCGAAGTATTCGCGTTGAAAAGTAAACTGCTACTCATATATATATATATATAAGGGCCAGAACAAGTAGAAAAGTTAACAGGGTTGTCTAAATTTTATTTCCCATCACATGAAGGTCTGATCTGTTTCACAACTCTTTCGACTAAATTTTGATCTAATTTTAAGTACCTATTAAACAATTTTGCAGGTTGATTTTTTTAAATGTTGGTTGAGGAATGCTGTGTAAACACCATAATTCCTTTGCTCCTTATCATCTTCTAATAAGATTCCCGGAGTTACTAGACCAAGGTTCTCAATGTTTTGAGAACATGAGAACCCGGGGTCCACGAGGAGGAAATAATTTCTGGTTCCTTGATAAGTATGAATGCTTCATGACAAATTTGCATACCTACATCTAACAGTATACGAGAAGGAAGATTATGTTGATAACGTAGGGAGCTGTCCGTTAGAATATTAAAACATTAGGCACAACGTTGTCATTAGTTTGTGTTATTGTTGTAATTTTACTGTTTTTGTTTGTTATACCCAGTCATTTTTTTATAAAAATTTCTTTGCATACGATTTTTAAAATATTAATAAAGTAATTTGTTTGTTGTTATGAAAAATTTTTCCATTTTAAATTCACTTTATGAATATAATGGAATTATTTTTTGTTAGACTTTTATAGCTATCTTTAAACAATTTCTTCCCAACTTTTCCTAGCGCTTAATTAGTTTTTTTTTTTAAGTCTTAGGGGTTTCACAAGCACACTAAGGTTGAAGCTCTTTGTACTAGGCTTAACACTTGGTTTCTCTCTCATGTTTTGATAAAGGTCTGCTCATCTTTTGATTTGGTTCTCATGACAATTATTAACCTATTTGTTGATTAAATTACCACCACAACTGAAAACAACTCATAGACCAATTTCTTTCGTAGATATGTCGAACGTCACTAATTACAGCAGAAAATACTGTAGTTATATAAATTAGGCTTTCGTCAAAAGGCTGACAGGGACTTTCTATATTTTATAAACTAAACAATACGAATGCAAAATACTCTCCTGAGCATGCCACAAAACATCATTTTTAACACAGATAAACGATGGAGGAAAGGATAGAAGAAGTGTTACTTTTCTATTAATTTTCGTTTATATCCAGGCTGGAGTAAAAAATATCATAAATGTAAAGTTTATTGTTCCTTTCAAATCCTATTGTAAAACTAAATAGAAAAAACATAATTTTTACAGTATCCAAGGAGAGACATCTTGACATGTTGTGTTCACACACAACACATGTCAATATAACGAATCCTTACTCAGTTACTCTTACTCAGTTTTCTCATTAGAAAGACACGTCAATGAAGACAGATGTACTTTAGAATCTACATATTTCTCCTGGCTAATTTCACAATTTAATAAAAAAATAGCATTTACACTGTATTATTTTATTGGGTTTTAAAATCTTTTTGCATATAAACTTTTTCAAGTTTAAACTATTCAAAAAGTGAGTTGAAATGAAATCCCTAATTATGAAGACCTGCAATTAAACCTGAAATGAAAACAATATACAAATTTCACATACTTAAAAAATAACAATAAACTTGAAAGCTCAATATACATAAGAATGTGTCTATCTAAAATAACAGCTTGATTTTATTTATTTATTGAGGGTGATTATAGTACTGCCTCCTAAGAGCTATTGTACTCCCCCCCCCCCCCTTCTGTACTATAATACCCCAGTTAGCTTCAACGCCTCCAGGAAGTTCAGCACTTTTACTAGGTTCAAAGGTAAGAGCTCTTCTATGGTTTTGTTGAGTGTCCCAAAGCACCTGCCTCTGTGTAGCACAGTGGCTTGGCAATCAGCCAGCAGGTGCAACGGTGTTTCTTCCTTCACCTTGCAGAATCTGCACAAACCATAATTGATAATGCCTATTCTTCACAGGTGGCCATTAAGTTGCAGTGACCCGTTAGAAATCCGGTTAAATTCCTTAGATTATTCCTACTCTTTTCCATATAATACAAGATTTGCCTATTCTCAAACTTTCTGAGAAGTATCTTTGACTGTCTGGGTACTTAAAGAGAATCCCAGTATTGTTTCCTGTTTTCCCTATCCTCTTTCCTAAGGAGTTATTCTATAGTGTGTTGCCCAAGGCACAATATGGTTCTGGATCAATATTCGGTTTCCGAGCACCTTCCCTTGTAAGTTCGTCTGCTCGTTTATTTTCCTCTACTTTGCATGTCCTAGCTAGCACCCAGTAGAGAGAGATCCTGTCCCTCATACCCAGGAGATTGAGTTTATTTTTACAGTTCAGGACCATCTTTAAGCTGATAAGAATTAAGCTCAATGCTTTAAGTGCTGCTTGACTATCAGACATAATTGCTATATGTATTTTGTTATATCCTTTATCCATATTAAATTATGCACATCTTTCGATGGCATGGATTTCAACTTGGAAGATACTGGTGTGTATGGCCATAGATTCGGAATATTTGGTCTAAGACTCAAATACTCCAGCCCCTGTACCTTTCACTGTCCTTGGTCCATCTGTATACCATCGGATCATATTTCCTCCAATGTTCTCATTTGTTTCCTTTCCTCATTCCTTCTTTGGTACCCAGGTATTCTTGGAAATTCTTTTGGAGTTCAAATGCTTTACCCATATCATCCCTGGGTGACATGAGCCCCGTTTGTTCTTTCTCAATAGTGTTTATCCTCTCATTGTACAACTATTCCCCCTTCAGTTTCACTTTTTAATAGGTTAAGAAACAGTTTGATTAAATGAATCTAGTTCCATATGGATAACTTCTTTTTAAATGCATGTAGCTTTTCATAGCTATTGGTTATATTCAGATTCTTAGCTTGAAGCGATAAACTTACCTCAATCATACGAGTGAATATGTCGTCACCCAAATTTGATAAGATTTGAGTGGATTCGCGCTATTGCAATTCTTCAAGAAGATCAAAGTGGCTTTCTTTCAGAAATACTTTCATTTCTTTTCTATGATCGAAGAAGTGAGTTAAAACGAAGGCCGGTGAGTTACACTATGAACACCCGACTCTGAGATATTTCAAAGGACCGACTATAATTCGTTAATAACAACTATATATTTACAATAAACCATTTTAATGTTATATTATCTATCAATCAAAATGGTATTTTACAATTACCAAGTGAATCATTGGGCTAATTTTAAAGTTAAAATAACTTTATGGCTATAGTTATGATTTTTCGGGCTCTTTTTACCACTTTATTGGAAAATATATTAAGTAGCTCAAGGCTTACTATTTATAATATAATATTATAATTTACATATACATTTTTGTAGCTAGTAATAATAACAAATTCATAATTGAAAAAAAAAAGAAAACTTGTACACTCCTCGCTTCTCTCATTTTTGAAAGTGCTTGTTTGCATCATATCTTATAGCAACCACAATGCTCAAATATAGTGTGCAGATAGATACAAATACAATGGCATAGGTATTCCTATACGTCGTTAAGTCAGAGGGGCACAGCACCGAGGATCCCCATGTTTCTTATTAATTTTTTTGAGTAGTCCAAGTCGGTGGGAATTTACCGATTCCGACTGCTCAAGTCCATAAATGAGTCTCGACTTTGACACCGACTCTGACTCCACAGCCCTGGTTACAAGCTGTCCCACATCACAGCAAGAGGAATTGAGTATGGAAGAGTCAAACTGAATGTTTACTTCCAAAATCCTCACAAAGTGACTGAAAAAGACGGTGATTAAGAGCATGATCTCTAAATCAATTGATAGTCTGCACAGAAATCTCAAGAATTTACTTCTACTGATGCCAAAGCATGAAGATTAAGGAAACAGTGAGTGGCTAGTAAATACGGAATTTCCTGCGTCAACAGTGTAAAAAAACCTGTTTATTTCCCAGCATAAAAGGAGCACCATCAGTGCATACAGAACCAATAATCTGAATATCTAATTTATGTTTTGTAAAGAAGTTTTTCACAAGCTGACATTTATCTTTTCCTTTGTTGTTGTTTTTAGCTCTTTACACAAAAGGAAGTGCTCTTTATTTTACAACTATGAACACACCTAACCGAACATTCAAATCAAGAATATATTCAAGTCAAAAATGTGACTACAGATAACTAACCAAAGACATCTAACTGTAAAAGTAAACAGAGAGGTTACGCTACCTATATCACAGGTTATCCTAATTAACACGAGTATATATTCTGCTCACTTCAAAAAAAAAAAATTGTGATTTGAAGATCTGAAATATGCTCATAAAACGAAAACGAATGAGATGATTTCTCACTTAAATATCCAATCAATATCTTAATCATGAGATATAAAAATATAAAACATATTTGATTAATAAATAATATTAAAATTCTTATAATAATAGTATCTTATTATTTACCTGAATTTTTCAGGCACTCCTCGGAATATCGGCTCGAACTTCTAAGGGGTGCACCCAATGCTGGGAACCCCTGCCGTAAACTAAATAATAAGTACATACTTACAATTTATTTTACAGCAATACAAATTTATTATGTAGTTTAACATTTAATTATTTTTTATTTTGTATTTTTGATTATCCTGAAAATGAACGCGAACTGTTCTAAACGAGGAGTTTATTAATAACTTCTTTTGTTTGGAGACTTAATTTTGCCGTAGTTTTCCAATTAACAGTAACTCTTGTTTCAAAATGAAACTGCCAAATAATCTCTCAACCATTCATTTATTATGAAAATACAGATATTCTGCAATATTTTTAATATTTCTTCAAATATTTACACTTATTGGATATACTTAAATCTAATTATTAAGCATCATAAAATTATTAATGTAATTTAATCATTATATTTTTTCTCTTTTGGATAACGTAGTTATTATTTCAAAAACGTTTCCACTTTTTTTTTAAATCCTAGTTTAGTTAAAAATTCTCAGTTTAGAATATATTTTCCAGTTCAAAGAAAGCGTTCTGAATACAGTGGTACCAAAGTGTTCGAAAGACTTAGAACTCGAACAAATCGGAGTTCGGACAGAGCTGTCCAGAAAATTACGAGTATTTGAACAGAAATCGTACACCCGTCCAAGTCCAACTGGTTTACTTTAGATTTAAGAATGTACTTTAGAGAGAAGCATACAATATTCAAAACACCTGTATGTGATCTGACAGAACGGATTATTCTATTTCCCATTATTTATTTCTATTGAGAATATTAGTTTTGATTTTCGACCTAATCGGTCGTCCACCAAAATTCTGAACGAATTATAGTCGAGAACCAAGGTATCACAAGTACTTGAAAATTAGAACCGGCTTGTGAATGTGTTTATTATCACAAATCATTTAAAAATGAAGGTAGTAAATATGATAAGTGAATGCAGTTGGAAAGTAAAAATTAACTTGTTTAGTCCTATATTTCCAACTTAATAATTCAAAATTTATGAAATTTTTTTCATGAAATATTCATTCTAAAACAATTTTATGTATATAATTTCAAGTTTCCAAAATGACCTGAAAAGAGCAAATAATTCATATTAATTATGAGATAAAGTACCTTTCCCATGGTGGAATGAAAAAAAAAACAAAAAACCAGTAACACATCTTATCCTAATTAAAGGGCTAGAGTAACCCAGTGGCTTGTGTGTTGCTACCTGAACTGTAGATCTCGGGTTCGATTATCATGGTGTCTTCCATTTCTTCACACGAGAGGTGAATAAATCTGATCACATCGTCATTCGGAGAGGACGTTAAGCCGTTGGTCCCAAGTCTGTTCGGTGCCAGGTACTCATTAAAGATCCCTACTCTAAATACACTTCAGTTAGGCAAACTTTGGGACTCCCAATGTAGAATCAACCTAGTAAGGGGTTTCACCCCTTTCTAAAATGGGTGCTAAGTAATAAATGAGTCATAGTTACCGCCCTTAGAACAGCACTAAAAGGTAAAAACCATAAATAGTTGTTAAAAATTTTTTTTGAAAAAAAATCTTTTCTAAATCAAGTAGTAAATATCTGTCAAAATTTATTAAGATACGTCATAGGGTGAGCGAATCGTAGCGTGCCTTAAAAAAAATTGTATACTACCATACAATGTATGGCTAATCATAATCATTGATCATCATCAAAAGCTTTTAGAAAACGGATTCAGAAAACATCCTAACTTGTAAGTCGGTAAAAATGTCATTTCTTTTTACATAATAACTATAATTATATTAAAGTAAAAGTGTAAAGTGGATTCAAAGGACCTAAAACATGCAAATTCGTCAACTCTCAAAATAGATTTTTCATGGTAACTAATTAGAGTAAAATAAAAAGTCAATTAGTAGAACTTAAAATACATCTACCCCTACTATAAAAAACGTATACTGGAAAAAGTCTATTTCTAATACATATACAATTTGAGCAATCAATAGTACTTCATTAAAAGTGACGTATCTAACAGAGGGTTTCAGGAATTGAATTGAAACCCTCTAACTAAATTGAAAACGGGTAATTGCGCCAAGCTTTAATATAACAGCAGCTTCCGCTTTAGTGACTACAGCTTATAAGCCCTGTTTCCATTTGAGACAATTTATTAGTGTCAAATATTCTGAAAACAGGATCAAACGAAAAACCCTGCCTGCTTTGAATGACAAATGTGCCATTAACACAGGTTTGACAGATAACTCGAAACATTTTCAACCATAAAGTAGGAAATATTTAACCAATATTGACTCAACATTTCACAGCATAAATCGTAAAATCAAGAAATTAGTTTAATAATTTCAATCCTAACATACTTATTAAAAGTTGTAAAAGAATAACTTCCTTTATTTTTTTGAAACTAAAGTGTGTGTTTAACTAAATTATAAAATTTCAAAAAAACTAAAAAACTGTTACTAATACAATGTCACTAAATTATCCATGCCTTTTTATTTAACATAATCAGTACAATTATCCTTAAAAAGCATATCTTACATTAAGTTTTGAAGCTCCGATATCATAACCCATTTAATTTACAAAATCATGTCTACATCAACAATCGGTGCGCAGTACTCGTGATTTGTTTTGTTTTCTACTTTCAAATTTTACTGCAGTTGGATTACTGATTATTAGTATATCCCATTCGTCACATTTTGACTTTAAATTAATACAGTACAGTGATCACTAAGAAAAAAATCTGGAGTAGAGTGAATATAGTACTCAACTTTACTATAAGTAAACATAGTATCAAACTACTTCAAAAATAATTATTTTTTTGTTTTATTTTTATTTAACTATCGTTATGAATGAGATACATTCATTAATTCCAACCATTTTTTTTACTAATGGTTGAAATTGAACTTCCTTTCCAATATCACGTGTATTGGTTTGTCCTGAACTTATATTAAGTATATTGGTTTGGGATCAGATAAGCAAGTTTAATAAACTCTGGCTAGAAAAAATTATATGTCTAGACATATTATTGACATTAATTCGTTGAATTTAAGAAAGAGTATTATGAAAGAATAATTGATGGATTTCGAAGAATGTTCTATCCCGCTTTCCGCTCGTCCACATGTCAAGGCAGCTGGTGCACTCACCCCAAGATTACGGCTGTAAATGTCGGCATCAGTGCACCACTTCTACATAATTGATATATTGCAGCTGTTTACAGATCAAAATACGACTTGTCACTAATCATGTGGCCACTAGTAATATGATACATACAATTAAGAAATACCGAACTTATAATACCGTTAAGACCAAATATATAAGTTCATTTTATATTTAATTTATAAATTTTATTTTGTATACTTATATAAATTTGAATTTATTTTTTTCGATTAAAAACAAAATAAATGTTAAAAGCATCCATTTTGTAATATAGAACAAAAGTGTTCATTCCTCATACTTTAGAAATACTTAAATATACTATTAAGTCATTAAATGGAACGGTCCAGCGGGCTTTTAAATAAAAAGAAATTAAAAAGAAGAAGAAATAGCGCAAAGAAACACAAGAAAATCTAAATCTGATATTAATTTTTGTTCAACGCTTGCAATATACCGACTGGTTAGAGCATTTTGTTAGACATATCTATCATACTACGGAGAGCTTCAGAAATCATCAGAAACTATTTTCTGTTTGAATTACTGTTACATTACATCAGTGTTTCCCAAACTTTTTCGAGTGACCGCCCCCTTGGGTCCATAAACCTATAACTCAAACACCCTTGAATAATAATCAGATTCCTGAACTAAATAACCAGATGAGTAACATTTTAATAATTATATTAATATAATTACTAATTGAATTTTTATTTAGAATCCAATAGATGTATTGTTTCATAGCATATTTATGCAAATAATACACAATAAAAGAAACTTAGGTGAGAATATACTTTTAACGTAAAAATGAATTATCAAAACAAATAATTTTAAGAAACTGTTTCCTAGAAGTTTACATGTTGTGTTTTCACTTAAATTTAGAAATTATATTGCATGAACATTTTTAATTTATGAAAATAGAATCCCCGCTCATTTTTGCATTAGCGCCCCCGATATCAAAGCACCACCCCCACGGGGGGCGGTACCACCCACTTTGGGAAACACTGCATTACATCAACCATTTCGATTTCATATAAGCTAACAACAAAATATGAAAATTAGCATGAATCATATATACTCTGTCAAATGACTAAAACATGTTGATAACATAGTGAATTAAAAAATATACTCTGACGATCCTCATTGATAACGCATCAGATTACAGCAATCATACTTTCCCGTTAATTCTTTTTGAAGATTTTACAAAAATATTTCAATATTATTATTTCTTTCTATTCTATAGAAGGGGTCAGCTGAAGTGTACAATTTTGACTCTTGCTAAACCTTGTTAGGTATTCTTAAATGCCATTCCTTCACTTTGAGCAGGGGATTGAGCAAGGCAAAATTTATTACTCTCAATACCCAATGAAAGCTGATAGCGTGGATTGATGGGAACTGGTAAAAATGATTTACTGATGAATGTTTGAACAAAAAATTACCTCTCTATATCTTCACTATTTCTACATATTCAAGACCAATAGCTCTTATTTGTGCAATGTTCGAGTAATATTTATCTAATTTTCAAGAAGACAAACAAATATTCTTTCGTGGCATAAGATGTGGTATCACATATGATGTTGTGGGGCTGAAACACCAATTATGTGGGGTTCTGATAACTATTTATTGTGTTTGAATACATATTTACAACAGAAGTTATCCAATATAACATTATTACATAGGTCCCCACACAGAATACAAAGTCTCTACCTATAACGATGATCCGGCCAGATCGTCGGCGACAAAACCGCAAAGCAGGTGGTCAAGTATGCGACGAAGTGAAGAATCGAATTAAGAAGTGAAAGATGGCGGCAACAGCTGATTCTTCACTAGCCTCCGTCAGTGTTGCCGCTACAATGTAGTAGTAAAAGCTAATGAAGAGACACATCTAGGATGTGGAAAGTTATAATTTGTTCAAGAAGGACTTAAACATGGGATTAGTTAGAGATTTAACATGTCATTACACGGTTAAAAGGCTTTTAGAAAAGCTAAACTACTAGTTCCACTTAGAACAATATTTCTTATATACCATGAAGAGGTAAGTTAATAATAAACACTTATTAAATTCAATAAGGTACAGTTAGTACTTACTTTAGTATGAGAAGAAAAATAAATAACATAGCGCACAGAGTTAATTTCATCATAGCTCAGGAATCCTGCTATGATATTATTATCACATCATTTCTCTCAGATGAGCAGTAATATAGTGAGTAAATGTTTTCCCTATTTCGGAGTCACTTCACTGCTCAACCAGAAACCATCAATTTCCCTCCACCTTCAATGGCTTTAACAAAATGAAAACCCGCTTATTAGATCATAGGTTCTAACCAGGGGAAACTTTATCAGCTTTCAGTATAGAACTAAAATAAAACACATCCTTGGACTGAATGTCATAGAAGTCGTTAGACAGAGGAATATTTTCCGAGAGTACATGATAAATTAAATGCTACATCATTTTCATAATTTTGACTAGGGATTTTTATCGAGTACATGACACAATACAGGCTCGGGACCGATGGCTTAAAGCCCTCTCCGAGGGAAGACGTGATCAGATTTTTTTCACTTCCTGCGTGAATAAACACCGGATCTTCCAGTCCAGAGGCGAGCACTTTGACACCTGGGCTACTCTGGCCCCGTCTAATATTAAGCTATAGGATGACCCTAACGGCTTTTTTTTTTCAAGTAATCTTTTAAACTTTATAACATAAACATTTGAATATTTCAAATATAATAAAAACAATTCAAATATGTATTATTAAAATAAAATATGTTTTATTTTTATAATTTTATTTATGTTTTAGTTTTATAATTATGATTCTCACAAAACAATTGACTGAAAGGAAAGTACAAAAAAACCTTCCAAAGTTAACCTTTTTACCAAACAAGCAATTTGACCTACTTAAACATCTTTCAATACTAAACATAAATTAACTTGTAAAATTTCATAATGATTAGTCATGGTCTTTGGGAATGCAAAAGCGCTGTTAGATATACAGTTTGGTTGTGACTATGAAAAAAGAAGATACTAATATAAACAGTATCGCTTTTGACTCTGCGAACTCCGCTTGTAACGGTTGAAAGATCTCACACTTTTTGCTACCTTCTTACTGAGATTTAGACGTTAATAATGTAATGCATATATATTATGTTTTAATTGATATAAATAGATTTGACATTTTTGGTGATTATCTTAAAATATGAATTATTTCAATTGATAATTAGCTATAATTATACTTTTAGAAAAACCTGTTTCTACTTCCAATTGGTACAATGTAATGCACATTTTGTTAAAAAGTACTGTACAGTAAGTACCTTTCACAAGATGTCATATTGTCCGAGATAGCATACGGTTAATGTCTACAGAATCCCTAAATGTAAATATATCCCACAAATTTCATTCAGATCCATCAATCGTGTGTATTCAAACACAAAATGGATAAACACCTACTAATATATATCGAGACTTGATCAAAAAAAAAAAATTCCGAAAAACGAATTCAACGAAACTCAAAATGTGGTAAATCCAAACAATCATCAAAATATATTATTTCCCAGTATACTTGATTACAACAAAATAATTATAAGAGAGCAACAATTTATCTCTTAAAAGTTTAGATTGCAAGACGACTAAATGGATAGTTTATTAATAGCAATTAATGTCTGAATTACACATATTTTTAGATTGACTTGGTTTTATGTAGCATTATGAAAATATCTTAGATATTCAGCATTTGGAGATACATACTTTCAATATATAGAGGAAAATTTTACAAGACAAACCATGAATCTGTTAACTGTTCAATTCATGAATATCTATTCTAAATATCTCATACAACGTACTAATCTGTGTCCACTTCATATAAAGAAGTTACTTAATTAATATCTTTCAATTTCATTTTCTGAAGTCTATTCATCTATACCAATATACCAAATTGAAGCTAAAACGTCACGAGATAATCTAAATAGCTACTGATTGAAGTTAATTTTATTAATGAATCATTCAGAATTTCCGGTTTAGATTAAAATAAAGTTAATCTTGATTGAATAGATTGTCTTAGAGCTATTTAAGCAAAACCCAAATATAATAAATGAATGAAATAATTGTCACCCACATGTGATATTTTTAACTCAGATAAACCTGGTAATTTCTCATTTAATTGTTTAAATAATTAACAGTATTTAACCAGAATTACCTGGTTAATTCTCATTAGTTGTGTAATCCGTAATCGTGTAGCATTTACTGATACTGGGGTAAGTGGATCATTTATTTTGTCTGGAGGCTTTTTATTATCCATTAACCCTTGTTCTGGTAATTTCTAATAACTTGATAACACTTCACATTTTCTCTAAAATACAACTCAATTGAATCATTTCTTTGCGTCCATTAATATTAATAGTCACTTGGCTGGATGACTTGTCCTTGACTAGTTTCTGTGGCGATGAATCCACTCTAAGGAGGGGTTTTTCGAGGTTTCTCTAGCGTAGTTCCCCTTACTCAGGGATTTTTTCCAACATCTCCTTCAAGGTCTCTGTGCATACATTTGTTTAACATACAAATATTGGTACCACTTTAATAACTTTAACCCTAAAAAAGTATAAGAATAAAAATGTATCGATGCCCAAATTTACTGAATTGTTAAAGTTAAAATTCTTATAATAATAATAATAATAATGTAATTAACTTAAATCAAATTATGCAACTTTTATAATATATAATATAAATATTATTATATTACACTATATATATAATATATATATATATATATAATATATTATATATATACTTAAAACAAACTGTGAGACATAGACAGAAACATAACAAAGACTCATTTTTCAATATTTCGACCGTAATGGCGGTCGCAATATTGAAAAGTGAGTGTTTGTTATGTTTCTGTCTATGTGTCACAGTTTATTTTAAGTGTAATCTGTTTCTGTTTATCATGGTATATATATATTTCACTCAAAATTCGAAAAAACGATCCAAACTGGACGCAAATCAGCTATACAGGTTTCCGGTGAGCTTGGTCGTCCATTCTCTTTTCTCCTGAAGACGGATCATCCGAAAATTTGAGTTTGTAGGTGTGTCTCTTTCCCTGTGTGTTACATTTCTTTGTTTTTGAGCTGATATATGTATAAATATATATTTTTATACATACACTTAATAAACGGAAAGACGATCAAAACTGGACACATTACGAGTTCAAAATCGAAGGAGAGTATCACAAAGAGTAAAGAAACACACTTACAAAGTCAAATTTTCGGGCAATCCGTCTTCAGGATAAAAGGAGACAAATTGCCCGAAAATTTGAGTTTGTAAGTGTGTTTCTTTACTCTGTGTATTCTTCTTCGACTTTTAACTCGTGTAGACATATAAATATATATATATATATATATAAAGATTTCACATAAACACGTGAAATAACAATCAATGATCAAACCACAATATGAAAATGGGAAAACAAGACTAAGATCTTTCAACCACTTGTTACGGTTGAAAGAATATATATATATAAAATATATATATTGTAAAATTTGGGAGCAGTCCTTCATTTAAGCATATTTCATTGAATAACTGATCGTATTTCTACCTTGAATTTTTCAAGGTATTCAGAAACCTTGAAAATAAGATCTACTTTAAACGATTACTGTAAACTGTGTCTTAATACCATCTCTAAAGACTCTAACAATTCTTTTTTTTTTTTAATTACCCTGAAGATGACTGAAAGCCAGTCGAAAAATGTCGGTTCCCACTTAATTAACATTCTCCAACGTTTGGATGAAGGAAATAACAAGGTATTCAGAAACCTTAAAAATCTGGTGAAGAAAATGTCATCAGTGAAATACGGTCAGTTATTCAATGAAATATATATATATATATATATATATATATATATATTATATATATTATATAGTTAGCTTCAGCTACTAGAGGTCTTTTAGGTAGCTCAGAACCACATATGCTTTACTATAAACTGGTTGAGGATTTTTCTAAGAAAAGTCTCATTATAATACCGAACCACCCATGTCATTATTTCAGTAACGATCTCATAATTGAATCGTCTGTTTGTTTATTTGTATGTTCGTCCACGAATTATTCCAAAGATTTTAGAGATAAAACTAGTGACGTAGCAGAGTCGGGGGAGTGGGAAGGACGTTCCACTCCGGTCGGCACTTTAATTCTAAAGCTTCTCTTATCAAACTGGAATCTAGAGAATAAAGTGCAAACACTATGGAAAGTACTATATGCAACAGAGAGAGAGAGAAAGAAAGAGAGAGACTGTACAGTAAAGAGCAATTTACTTTACAGTAAACAGCCCTGTAAAGAACACATTAATACTTTTATTATAATGATTCAAATTTTCAAAATTGGGAATAGATCCAATCTAAGAAAACCATTTCCACTCGGTCACAGTCATTGACAATGTTAAAAAGCTTAATATCTGTTTCTAATATTATTCATGAGGGTAACACAGACCCACTAAAGGTAAATCAACTTTAGCTAATAACGATTCCCATCCAGTCAAATGAATTAGAAAAGATAAGCAAGTACAATTCTTCACACTTCTTCAAAGCCACGGTTAATAATCAAGATATTCGACAGAAAAAAGTTGTAGTAACCTAAAAAATCGTATAGGTTGTTAAATTCAACTGTTATTTCTGCAACAGTATAAAAGCAACTTTTATAGTACCTCAAGGAGCTAATCTTTCACCATTAATACTTTATATTTATATAATTGACCTTCCAAGAATGTCTAAATGCTCCACTTCCTTACTTTTTACTTGAGATCTGAAAATCATAAAAGTTATGAGGTTCAGTAATAATTATAAAAGGATGATTGCTTTTTGTTCTAATATGATCTAGATTAGTCGTTTTCTTAACCAACTTCAAAATACTGAAAAATGTAAAACTTTACAAGCGTTTTCCCATTCTAAATCATCAATTTGCTATAGATATGTAAATTGAATAGAATAAAACATCAATCTAAAAGTAACATTCAGGTTTTAATATTAACATTTGATCACAAATTAACTTTCACTCCACACATTCAGAACATCAAAAATAAAAGTTTAAAAATGCTTAGATTTCTTACTGGGTATTCTGTTCACTTTACTTCTTTAACTTTCTCAAAGCCTTCCAAATGTTTTTTTGTGGACTCAGTATTTGAATATTGTTCTGCCTTTAATCCCCTCCTGCATCACTTCGATTCAAGCATTTCAAAAAGTTAAAAGAAAATTTTGTTTTCTAAGTCTAGCTCATAATGATTAGTATAGTATATATTATAATGATTTAGAACTGAAGTTTCATTTACTTCCATTTTTATAAATGCATAATGTTAGTTGATATTTTAACTCTGAATAAATTAATTCTTCCTTACACTATCCACACTACTATCAAATAATATTATATTTTTAATACCACTACACGTCACCACGAGAAATAGAATATTTAATGTTAATTACCACCAAAAAAATTATAACAAAAGTTACCTTTTCAATTTTTTATGTTCTTAGCGAATTTGAAAATTAAGTTAAATGGTTTGAACTTCCTATAAAAACATCTGCCAATAACTTTGGAAACATATATTCTCTATTAGACAAACTTCTAATAAGTCCGGGTATCAACCTGAACCATTAAGTAGTATTCAGAGGTGTTTTAAAAAATTCTTTTGTTAATGCAAAAGCATTGCTAGATTAATGAAACGAAATTAAAAAAAAAAACTCGTTATAATTTCCACAATTAAGATATTTCATGTTTTATATAATTGCAACGTTATTTATTAGCTCTTAAAAGAGTTGAAGATTGAAGGTTAATGTAATAAATTATTTTTGGATTAATAATTTGAGTTGTTTTCAGTTTTCCAGCGTTTCAAGGATTTCCAGGAGTTTCCTCGGTTGGATTAATCTGTACATTAAAATCACTTTTTCATTTAAGTGTCTGAATTAATTAACTCCACTTTACTTTACGCTTTCACTACTCCATTTTTATTTAATTAGTTTGTTCGTAACTATAAAATCAAACAAATCTATTCATAGGGAGTCTTTTTCTAAAATTACATTCGCTAAAGGGGCGTTACAGTACGATTTGTGTTTTCAGAAAATGATTTTTTGACGCTAAACGGCTCGTTAAAAAAAAATGAAAATTTGGCCAAAAATGGAACAAAAAATTAGCAATTCACAAAAAAAAATTCATGAAGATTCAATTACGGGAAAGAGCAATAACGATATAAAAACGGTTTGTTTATTCTAGACTAAGAGATCACCTGCTATACTTGTCGAATTTTTTGTATTTTTTTACATTGTTTACATTGACTTAGAAATTTTTTGAGCGAATCCACTGAGATAAAATTGATGTTTCTAATGGAAAAATGAAAATATATTATTGACTTATAAGAGATGTAAGAGGAATAATATTGTGCAGGTAAATGATAACACTCATTAAAAAAAAATTCGTATATATGTTATTTGACAAAGGGGAAGGAAAATGATCTTATTAAATACTAAGAAGCCATAAAATTCCCAGTATAATAATTCTGTTAAAAACCAAAAATGTAAAAGATAATTCAAAATTGAAATCTTTCGTTTAGAGATTAATAACTATAATTATCGTACATCTTTAATTAACAAATCACCTTAAAACAACATTTTCTTCGCTGTTTAAGAAGTTTTTCAGAGAAAAAAAGAGTATTTTAGTGTTTCAAATTTGAAAATTTTACATTAATATTCAATGTAGAAGGATGTCAAGTAAACGATGTAAGAAATCTACTGGCTATTTGAACAATAGCCATGTTCTCTTGTAGGATACTATTTCGTTTCAAGAAATGTTCACTTTGATTTTTCAAAAATGTTATTACTGCTGTAGTTATACTAATGTAATTATTTGCAAATAATAAATTATTTGTGATGTACAAAAATAAGCTTATAAATTGATATGTCCTTCAATCACTATCTGTACTACCTCAGGAATGACAGGCTAATAATTATATCCCATTTAGATGTTTACGTTATGCTTAAATGAGACGTTATGTTTTATATACTCAAGAAATTTGACATTAAGTTACTTATAGTAAAGTAGAGTGTAGGCCACTCCAGATTTTTTTTTAATTACCCTGAAGATGACTGAAAGTCAGTCGAAAAATGTCGGTTCCCACTTAATTAACATTCTCCAACGTTTGGATGAAGGAAATAACAAGGTATTCAGAAACCTTAAAAATCTGGTGAAGAAAATGTCATCAGTGAAATACGGTCAGTTATTCAATGAAATATATATATATATATATAGTTAGCTTCAGCTACTAGAGGTCTTTTAGGTAGCTCAGAACCACATATGCTTTACTATAAACTGGTTGTGGATTTTTCTAAGAAAAGTCTCATTATAATACCGAAACCCATGTCATTATTTCAGTAACGATCTCATAATTGAATAGTCTGTTTGTTTATTTCTATGTTCGTCCACGAATTATTCCAAAGATTTTAGAGATAAAACTAGTGACGTAGCAGAGTCGGGGGAGTGGGAAGGACGTTCCACTCCGGTCGGCACTTTAATTCTAAAGCTTCTCTTATCAAACTGGAATCTAGAGAATAAATTGCAAACACTATGGAAAGTACTATATGCAACAGAGAGAAAGAAAAAGAAAGAGAGAGACTGTACAGTAAAGAGCAATTTACAGCCCTGTAAAGAACACATTAATACTTTTATTATAATGATTCAAATTTTCAAAATTGGGAATAGATCCAATCTAAGAAAACCATTTCCACTCGGTCACAGTCATTGAAAATGTTAAAAAGCTTAATAACTGTTTCTAATATTATTCATGAGGGTAACACAGACCCACTAAAGGTAAATCAACTTTAACTAACAACGATTCACATCCAGTCGAATGAATTAGAAAAGATAAGCAAGTAAAATTCTTCTGACTTCTTCAAAGCTACGGTTAATAATCAAGATATTCGACAGAAAAAAGTTGTAGTAACCTAAAAAATCGTATAGGTTGTTAAATTCAACCGTTATTTCTCCAACAGTATAAAAGCAACTTTTATAGTACCTCAAGGAGCTAATCTTTCACCATTAATACTTTATATTTATATTACTGACCTTCCAAGAATGTCTAAATGCTCCACTTCCTTACTTTTTACTTGAGATCTGAAAATCATAAAAGTTATGAGGTTCAGTAATAATTATAAAAGGATGATTGCTTTTTGTTCTAATATGATCTAGATTAGTCGTTTTCTTAACCAACTTCAAAATACTGAAAAATGTAAAACTTTACAAGCGTTTTCCCATTCTAAATCATCAATTTGCTATAGATATATGTAAATTGAATAGAATAAAACATCAATCTAAAAGTAACATTCAGGTTTTAATATTAACATTTGATCACAAATTAACTTTCACTCCACACATTCAGAACATCAAAAATAAAAGTTTAAAAATGCTTAGATTTCTTACTGGGTATTCTGTTCACTTTACTTCTTTAACTTTCTCAAAGCCTTCCAAATGTTTTTTTGTGGACTCAGTATTTGAATATTGTTCTGCCTTTGATCCCCTACTGCATCACTTCGATTCAAGCATTTCAAAAAGTAAAAAGAAAAATTTGTTTTCTAAGTCTAGCTCATAATGATTAGTATAGTATATATTATAATGATTTAGAACTGAAGTTTCATTTACTTCCATTTTTATAAATGCATAATGTTAGTTGATATTTTAACTCTGAATAAATTAAATCTTCCTTACACTATCCATACTACTATCAAATAATATTATATTTTTAATACCACTACACGTCACACGAGAAATAGAATATTTAATGTTAATTACCACCAAAAAAATTATAACAAAAGTTACCTTTTCAATTTTTTATGTTCTTAGCGAATTTGAAAATTAAGTTAAATGGTTTGAACTTCCTATAAAAACATCTGCCAATAACTTTGGAAACATATATTCTCTATTAGACAAACTTCTAATAAGTCCGGGTACCAACCTGAACCATTAAGTAGTATTCAGAGGTGTTTTAAAAAATTCTTTTGTTAATGCAAAAGCATTGCTAGATTAATGAAACGAAATTAAAAAAAAAACTCGTTATAATTTCCACAATTAAGATATTTCATGTTTTATATAATTGCAACGTTATTTATTAGCTCTTAAAAGAGTTGAAGATTGAAGGTTAATGTATAAATTATTTTTGGATTAATAATTTGAGTTGTTTTCAGTTTTCCAGCGTTTCAAGGATTTCCAGGAGTTCCTCGGTTGGATTAATCTGTACATTAAAATCACTTTTTCATTTAAGTGTCTGAATTAATTAACTCCACTTTACTTTACGCTTTCACTACTCCATTTTCTATTTAATTAGTTTGTTCGTAAGTACAAAATCAAACAAATCTATTCATAGGGAGTCTTTTTCTTTATCAAGGACAGGGAATGGGGCGTCATTCTTGTTCACTAAAGTATCGTACCCATGAAGTCCTTCACACTCAACAAGCCTCTACCAAACCTGTTTATGAGTCAAATCAAACTGGATTACTCAATTAAATCATTATTACTCTCGTGGTTCATTCATCCCTTCAATCATTTTCTTTTAATGTTTCTTCAACCCTAAATAAACTTCTTAGGTGATTCAAGATTCAGTTTCAATAGTGGGAATATGAAATTAAGTGGAGTGTTTTAAAACGACCCTATTAAATAATTCACCTCTATTCACATGTGAAAAATATTCAAAGAAATAAATATCAAATATTATCTTCTTTTATAAACAATGTTCCAAACATTTGATAAGCACAGAAAAATGATAGAATAATAGCGCAATCTAAGCAATTATTCCGCAAACTTACTTTGTAAGTTTACATAATCCAATATCCAATATTTTGCCAACTGTTTCAACACATCAACTGTAACCTACCCAAATGTGCATCTTTAAATCAGACCCCACAAGAGGGGATTGCAGCGGTGTGCCGCACAAGGGCCTATTAGAGTGTCTAGTCTAGGAGCCACATGAATACTAAAAGTTACAAATTGAAATGGGCTATTATGCATACATTTTATTACTGTTGAATTGGAGAAGAAGCACTGTCACTCTATATAGTTTATGAAAAACCATAATAAAGAATATCCTACGAAGAGTACTTAGTTATTAATCATTTATAATGTTAATAAAACTTAAAGCATTTTTGAGTCTTTTATTCGTATTTATATACCCACAAAACCTTTTAAGATTCAATATTACTCAGAACATATAATATAGTGCAACTGAATTATCTAAATATCGTCAGTGTTGGAAAGGGGGACTCTGACAAGGTCTTGCACCGGCTCATTTGTTTCCTCTCAAGGGCCCTGCTTTAAACACAGATTCAACTCTGCTGAAAGGTAAAAGTCGTATGTACTTACTCACGCCAACAAGAATGATGATTAACTGCAGTAGTTTGCTGTCTATAAAAAATATTATAAGTGATGTTGCGACTACTGCGTCAAGTGAAACATTTTCAATAGCTCAGGTTATTTTACCTACCCTTTACCCTAAACTTTACAAAAAACTTTCTTATAATAATGCCGGTCAACTTTGTACTTCCTGTAACCATTCTGATATTATTCATGACTGATATTGGACAAGAAAAACATGTTTTAAATGCTGACATGTTCTGTCCATTCCATTCATTTGACGACAAAATTAATTCTATTTATATTTGATAGTAAGAAGAGTATCTATACACAGCATTTATTGCTAATTATAGCAGTTATTAAAAATTTGAAGTAAACTACACAATACTTTAAGATAAGTACGCATTTATATATATTATATGTAGCAATCGTGTAAGGACTGGTGGGCAGGGACTCTGAACATCCAACTCAGACACCTGAATATTTGAAAGGACCGACTCAAACTTGTTAATATTAATTGAATATTTATGCATATACTATCTTCCCAGTTCATGTTACCAACCATTTCATGACATTTCACCACTGCCAAGTGAATCATCAGGCTAATTCTAAAGTAACTTAAGATTCTAAAGTTATTAGCTAATTGCTAATAACTTACAATTCTGCTAGTTCTACTGCAGGTATCAGCTATGGAGAGAAACAGGATAGAGGCAAGTTTGTTACAATTCCTAGTTTTTTTTTTCTAATCCAAAGTTCAATTCTAATATGAATTTTTCTTGCGGCCTTTAATTTTATCCTTCAGTGAATTTTGCCTAAACCTTTGACAACTGTCCGTTAATCTGTTTGTTTGTCCGTCTATTACGCGTAGCAATCATTTTTCGCGCCATATCTGTGTAACCATAAGGAGATACATTGATCTAATTTGGTATGCAGCTAGATACAATGGCATAGGTCTGCTAAATCAAGGTTTTTTTTTTAAATTTTGTGTCATACATCCATTCTACTCTTTTTAAAAGTGTATTTTCTTGTATCCGTAATCAAAGTAAACGTAATGTTCACAAATGGGGTACAACGTCAAGTTTGTTTTACGAATTTAATACTAAACAGCTGAGTCAGAGGGGCACAGTACTTTAGAAATCGATGTTTCTTATTCATTTTTTTGAGGTAATTCTCTCCGACTCCGACTCCGGCCTGTATCTTGTAGACGTAATATCAAACTCATAAATAATCAATAAACACGCTTATTTATGTATGTAACACAACTGATGCATATAATATTATTGGTATAACCGCAACAGTAATAAGCAGTTATAACACTTTTGTAAATCCAAAGTAAAAATTTCGTGTTACGAAATAATCTCTTCAAGGAGAAAATGGCTTTTGTCGGAGCATATTTTTCTTGTTTTCGATTTTTCCTCACTTCTATATTTCTACAATCGTCCTCATTAGGAGGCGAAGTGTCCCTCAGCGAGGCAGGCTAGGGGTAACTGACTTAAGATTCTCCATCTCCTAGATAAAAAGTGCAGGGTTATGTCTAAGATTAGAACCAGTAATCTGCAGTACTCGGAAAAGCACTCTACCACTAGACCACATGTGGCCTCTGTTTGGTTGACACAAGACAGGGCAGCATTATTGACCAAAAAAATTGGTCGATAGCCTTCCTGATAATCTGTTTTTGTAACACAATAACTTATACAGTGAATCACGCAAACAGGACAGTCACCTATTCCACTTAAAACAGTTATCGGTCAAACTACAACTGAGCTTCGAGGTAAAGATAAAGGAAGACTAACCGAAATTATAAGAATCGGGTGAGCCAGGCCAGACGACCCTCTGAGTCACGATCATTGGCATTCCACACGAATAGGACCCTCCTCAGGAAACCAACCCCTACCTCCCTATCAAGCCCGCCTGCCATTATGCCCACGTCCTTTTCTTTCATATTAATAAAACTACCAGTGAGATACTTCCAACGTCTCTTAAGTGATACAACACTAAACACAACAAATACTTCAATAAACACTAACGTTACAATTAACTGACTGCTTCTTTAGAACTAGTAAATCAGCAATACATTTCATGATAAACTTTTCTTTTCATTTACACAGAAAATACTGCAATTATTGGCAAAATAAATCACCGTATTAACTCGCTTAACCCCTATTTGTTTCCTATTTAAAGTTAGGCGGTACAGATATCATTCTTATGCCTTTACATGATTTATTTATAATTCTTATTCAATGTTTATTAATGTCTGCACTATTTACATCTACTTAATTAAAAACAATCAAGAAACACTAATCACTTATTTTGAAAAATACACTAAAACAATTCGATAGAATTAAATAAATGATTTTCTAACTTTGAAAGAATTTATTTTTCCATTATTCTTAATTGGATTAAGAGTAATTAGTGTCATTATTCTATTATGAAATACTAAGCATGAAAGGGGATCTTTGAAATACATTTTATTTTTATTCCTTTCGAGTGAAATCTATGCTTTTTATTAAACTTATTCAAACCTTTTCCAACCCTAATTGACATCGTTTTCCAATTATTTTTTTTTCCTTGTTAATTCTTCTTTACAAATTTGTTTCTTTATTCCTTTTCTGTTATTTTTTTTTCTAAAAGCCTCCTAATGAAAAGTTAGATATTTTATTTTGCCTTTTCAATAAAAAAATTTACTGCACGTAAAAGCAGTGTGTAGGGTTTTATAAGTGAGAAGTCTTGGCAGACTAGAGTTTTTGAAAGATAGTCTTTTCTCCTTATTAGTTTACTAATGTCAATTCTCAAACCCTGGAATCACCGCATACAGTGGATATCTCTAGTCAACTTATTTTGGTAATTAATGCCAACACTGCGAAAAGTGGAATGTAAATTCGAAGTAATCAGCAAGAAGATAGTGAATGGAGATTAACACACACTCATTGGAACAGCGAAGCCACACTGGAGAATGAATACCTTATTTGTAATTGCAGTAAAAGTGCTGCCAACATATGCAGCAGGTAGGGGAAGGGACAAAAAAAAAGTAACTAAAGAAAAAAACTAAATATAAACAGAGCAAATATAAATTAAAATCAAATTAGGTAAAAGGAAGGACAAGGTAAGAAATAAAATATAAAACTACATATAAAATATTATGTGATATAAATTAATAAAAATTCAAAAAAAGAGTTTAAAAATACTGAAAAATAAACTAAAGTTTGAGATTGAGTTTATGAGTTACTCTAGCACCAAGAAGACTGGTGCGGCATGATACAGAGTGTCCCATAAAAATGATGCACACTTCAAATAATTGTAATTTAAGTGTTTACTGTAATTCCTTTTATGTTGAACATGTAAAAGAATTTACAAGAATTTTTTATTGTTTCCTCACCACCTGTTCTTAAACTCCCATCAGTTTATTTTACTGTTTAGTCCACACAATGACCATAAGGTAAATAGTTTAGAAGAAAATGTTTGCACCTTTTAGCAGCTGTTAACTCAATGGTTTTCTTTTGGTTGTAAAAATATTGCAAGTGGAAAAGTTACATTCAAAATCAACCCAATTGGTGACATCTTAATGACAATGATTCAGTTCGAAAAGGTACTTGGGAGGTTGGAACGAAAATGCATATTTCCCGACAAAGCTTGTGTGGAGTGATGTGTTGACCACATTCAAATTAA
Organism: Hermatobates lingyangjiaoensis; assembly: GCA_026182355.1. Classification (NCBI taxonomy): domain Eukaryota; kingdom Metazoa; phylum Arthropoda; class Insecta; order Hemiptera; family Hermatobatidae; genus Hermatobates; species Hermatobates lingyangjiaoensis. Next base: position 1,687,179 of record JAPFBL010001931.1, on the reverse strand, counting down.
GCCAAAACGTTTGCATCTACAGCTGATCTGAGAATTCATAGTTAGGATCGACCACCATGTTAACTCATCAGAAATTACTGTTTAGTGCGGATTATCATCAAAAAGATTAACAATTTTTTTAACTCCACTGTGACTGGTCTTGGTGTCAATAAGTCTCTCGAACTTGTTGTACCTTTCCAAGTACAATTTCAGTCTTGATCATCGTCATTAAGAGAATAGGTTAATCTGAAATGTAATTTTTCCACTTACAAGTTAAAACCAAAAGCAAACAACTGAGTAATGAGTTTTGGAACACCCTTCACGTTATCTGCAGTGTGTCAACCAGAGCGGACAACAGCTTGAGAACAAATGGTGACAAAACAATAAAACGATGCTTGTGAATATGTTTACATGTTTAAAACAAAATGAATTACAATAAACATCTAAATTACAATAATTTAAAGTGTATATACATTTTTTTTGGAACACGCTACATTGCGCATAAATAGTAAATTTTGGAAATAATCTCCAAGATATAACTAACCGATTGAATGGGGAATGGAAGAGTTACTAACCAGCTATTACATTAAACGAAAAAATAATTTCCCTAACACCTAATAACCCACTGAAGACCCTGACGTCAAGGTACAGGAAATTCCCGCAGAAGTTAAATTAGAGATGTTGATTGCACGGGAATAATACGAGAAATAAAAGACTTTAGCAGTAGGTGGCCTTCATTGATGCTTTACATAATACTACCTACAACTCATAGTCCTTTTTAATAGGGACTAATAATTAACTTTAAAATTAACTACAACTATTTTTAAAACTGAACCATCCATACATTCCTTAAAAGAATTGCTAAAAAGCTGTAATCTCTTACTTGTAACCTATTTACTTTTTCTTTAATTGGCTATAGTGATTACTGCTGCTGACTATAACCAAAGAGGGAAACAAGAAAAATTTTAAAGAGTATTGTAAAATTCTATAGGAATATACATATTACAACTTAATAATAGCAAACTGAAAAGTTCTGACTAGTGACCATGGCAAACGGATCCTGCCTGAGCAATACTTGATTTCAGTTCATTGAATGGCGGTAGTTTAATTACGTTATCACATGTTATCGGTAGCCACAAAGCACGTATAAGTTAGTAATAATGATGTTTAGTAAACTCAAATTAGTTTATGATTTGAATGAGAAATCGTTTAAATGCCAGTGATACTTCTTTGTTATCAGTCAATCCTTTTTTTTTTCACACTTCAACTACAAAGTATTTGTATTAAGAAGTGATTGTAATTTGGTATCCACGATTAGCGGGGATTTATAAAGGGAATGAGTGGTCGCCGATTGGAGGCACTCCGTAACATGGTTACCCTCACAGCTGGTTTAATAGAGGAGGTCTGGGGAGACATTTTATATTTAAACGCCTATGCGGATTTGAAGGTATTACAGGTGAGTGAAGGGACTGAGCAAGTGGGTTGGGGTGGGTTAGTAATCTGTTGTGGAATAATTTGTATCTTTCTATCGCAAAGTTTCGATCAGATGGGACTTTGAAGTCTTGGTGTATGATTTTGTTGGGGACATAGAAAGGTAAATGTGATAGCTTTCTAATGATTTTCGACTGTAGGGATTGTAAACATTGTACGTTGGATGGTTTGATGGAAACTCAGATAATCAGTCAATCCTAGAAGTAAAGATTGTACATAATCAATTAAGTGATAACAGATAAAAAAAGTAGAGTGAATTAGTTCTTACTACATAAACCAATTAGAGTAAAGTACGTTCTTACGTAGCTTCCACTCTTTGGGATCTACATTTACATTTCAATTATGCACTACTCTTTTTTATCAGCGTCAAACAATTCTTAAAAAAAGAACTTTAAGCCAACGTTTCTTCAAGGCTACTTCAAAACCAAATTAATTACAATATCATGAAAAAATAACTTGCATTACTAAAGTCAATATACATTATTACCTTGGTATTCAGCAAATATAAAATACTAAGGTAATAACACATATCCATATTAATAATGCAACTTATTTTGCACTGATGTGGCCCTGAAGATGCCTAGAAATATAAACGAAACGTTCGCTTGAAGGTGTTTTTTTTTGGAATTGTTTGACACTGGACCAAACCTCGATAAGGAAAAATAGTGTAAAATATGTGGTCGAGGAAAGAAAACTTTGTATTTCAATTATACATATTCCATTAACTGAATCTACAAAGAGAAGAGATAAAAAACTGTGTAAACAATTTTTTTTTAAAACTTAACAAGAAACAGATAATAAGTCAAGATAACAAAGATATATTATTTGGTATATAACGTTAAGATATAACGATATGAAATATGTATACACCTGAAGTGGGAACTAGGAAGTTAACTAATACCAGAAACTAATCGTTTTATTCTCAAAATTTAAAGGTACTCCACTTCAGTTGGAGTGGAGTTATCTTCAACCACTCCACTCTTTGGGCAGTATTCGTGTTGATATCTCCAGCTGTTAGGTCGTACATTACCAAATCAACGTAGTATATTTGAAAACTATTCAGATTTAATCTCTACGAGATTGACTAACTGTGCGATCTATTGCTAAAGATTTTTCAATGGAAGAAAATTATATCATATTGATAATATCGCTTTTTTTTTATCTTTATATCTAGATGATTGATTAATGAAAAAATATACTGTAAATATGAGTCTATATTAATTTAACATGATATATATTGTTATTAAGTTATATTGATTCTAAATTCATCAAAGTGAAATATTTTATCTGATATATATAAAAATATTTGATCAGCTATTGAAGATGAAAGCGAGGGGACTGCCAGAGCTTAAAGGTTTTCCCATTGTTGATGCGTTTAACACTTGAATAACGAAGCGATGGCTGAAAGAAATTACATTATACATAAAAACTCGTTTTAAATCATTAAATAATATCCAAGCGGAGTTAAAAAAAATCCTTCAAGTGAATAGAATGTTAGTATTTATTGATGTCAAATTATATAAAATATGACTACATCCAACATAATTATCAGTACATAAATCAAAGTTCACCTCGGTGAAAAGAGGAAAGTACATACAATGCATTTTGCAAATAAGGTCGTTAAAATATTGAACTTCAGACGCCCCATCAAAGAAAAGGTATAAATTGTCCACACAATTTGGCCTTAATAAAATATTAATAACACCTACAATTCTACGTTTCTATTTGCTGCCAACTCCTTGTATATGCACCCCTTTTCCATAGACTATGTGGTTGTCTATCGTAGACTGACAGCTTAATGGACAATAACTGACATCAATAATTGACAAATCAACGATCTCTCGGAAAGGCCACGAATATAGCTTTCTATTTCCATAACTTGATCAATATTTACTAAAATAATAAAGGTACATTTTTTAACATAATTTCTACATTAGTATTTTACAGACTACAAGTCATAGAATAATGGTCGCAATAACACTAAGTGCCACTCTGTTGTCATGGATTCATTCAACAGACTCCTCTCAACTTGTTAGACCATGTTTGTGAATAGACAGCCGACTCCTGCTATACGTTTTAGGACTATCATAGTATGCATAAGGATTCCGTCGTCCCTCCAAAGGGAAGTGCCCATTAACGTGGACCAGGCCTCACCTAAGTGAGTACCAGTTATCAAGTCCACCTGCCAACTGATGGACCTTACCCAGCGGTAAGAGTCGATTGCTCTGCAGTCAACCTCCCGAGAAGATACTGCTCAGAACCTAGATCCTAGAGCCTGCCTTAGTTGCAGGTGAGGTCAGTGGTCATAACACCTACAGGCTCCCGAGGCTAGGACGCCGACGGATGGGCACATAGCAATCAGGGACCCGACCACCTCACAGAAGGATAACCCTCCCGGAGGAGGGGCCCCTGGACTTGAGGAGAGCCCACACGTTCGTCAACATCTCATTTCCATATTTCACCTATCTCACCCTTCTCAATAATCTAATGATTTTTTTTTTGCTCAAGTTTCGAGCAATAATTCGAAACTTCTTTGAATAATCTCATTGGTTTTTCTACTTTTCAGAAATACTCCCATGCCTTTCATGAAGTCTAAATTTATCTTCATTTGTCGTAGCAACATTAAAGTATACGATGACTTGTATTTAAGTTTGATGTAAGCCTGTTTTTTCACCAAGAATGTAATTAATACCTTTAAATCTCAATGATGACTGAATTCGTAATTTGTAAATTACAATTCATTATCAGAAATAGTTGCTTACAGGACCCCAAAGACGACGATTAGATTCTCTAGAGGTTGTTACACCAACTCGTATTGAAGTTCTATCGGAATAATTCCACTCCCTAACTGTATGCTTCTAAAATTATTCAATAAAAGATGCTCTTGGTAATTCAGCAAAGTCTATCTGGTCCCACGGTCTTCTGAGTTTCTCCAATACATGAGTTTTCTCTTAAACGGATCGATTTTTATCCAAACAGTACATCATGCAGTTATTCACCAAGTTTTCAATGCCTTGACAGATGTGTCCACGTGTCCTGACTCTCTATCGATGATAACTCTGACAACTTTATAAAAACAACCCTTTCTAGTAAATATTTATAGTCATTTAACTCTAATGATCTTCACTATCTTCGTACTTTAAGTTTGAACAATATTTTATTTAAATATTTGTTGTGACTTTTTTTCGATCGCTTACAAAGTGACGGATAACAGGCTTATTCCTTCAACTGAATAAAATAAACTTTATTCAATTCTTTCATGAGGGAGTGAGAAAACTAAATCAACTTGTTCTCCTTCTGTACCACACATCAGGTAGAACTAAACCAAAAATTTGTTGTAATCAAATATTCACCGCAAATGTACTCTGCAATACCTATTCTACTTTAAAAATCCTTTCAATCACAGTTCGACTATAATTTCGTTCACTTATTAGAACCCTGAAATTCAAAAGCCTCCAGGTCCACGTTTGGTTTTTTACAAAAAAAATTACTTCTTATAGTTCATTTGTAGATAGATTGAAGTCCTCAATAGTCAGGGTGGACCAGAACTGTTTAACTGCTATTCTTCAGTCTTTGCCTCAAAACATGCTTCACAATGCTTATTCACCATTATCTAACAGTGATCCCAAAGTCATTAATTCGTACAGTTTGTAATATAAATCAGGTAATAACTTGCACTGTCCAATCCTTTCAACAAAATAATGTTTTCTCTTGAGATAAAAGAGTAATTCAAAATTTTAATTGCACTTTCAGGATACTATCAATTTAATTATTATTTCTGTTGCTACTAGCATTTAGATTACTATTGTAATATATGATTCCTTGATGAAATATTCAAGACATTGCAATAACATCGTATTAATGACACGTCAAATCAATTCTGAATCAAATTCAATTTTGACACCTTCAACAATTACAAATTGATCAATCTCTGAACCTTCCAGATTTGTTTAAATTCTTATTTAATTCTTCCATTTTAGGTGTAAATACAATTCATAGTTCTTTGTGTTCTTAGAATCACATAATATATTATATTTCTTAGAACAGCTTTTCATAAGCGACCAATTCAAATTTAATATTTTTGTCACCACTGATAAATATTTATTAAAAAATTCTCTAACTTTGGAAATACTAAAAAGAATTCCTGTCATCAGTGAACTTTCTGATGCTTTTAACATTTACAAACCGAAAATTATAGACTGTAAGTGTATGTGTATACACTTACACATGATATATGTATCTTAGTTTATATTCAATTTATATATGGTATATATATAAATATATATATATATCACTTGATAAACGGAAAGACGATCCAAACTGGACACAATAACAGTTCAAAATTGAAGATACTAACAAAATTGGGTTACTAGCTGTTGCGTCTACAACGTGCTAGGTCTCCCATTCTCTTTTCTCCTGAAGACGGATTACCCGAAAATTTGAGTCTGTAAGTGTGTTCTTTTTACTTTCTGTGCTATCTATCTTCAATTTTGAACTGTTATATATATATATATATATATATATATATATATATATATAAAAAGGATTTCACATAAACACGTGAAATAACAATCAATGAACAAACCACAATAAGAAAATGGGAAAAGAAGACTAAGATCTTTCAACCGTAAAAAGCGGTCTTCCTCAGAGTCAAAAACCCAACTGGAACTGGTATCAGTTGGGCTTTTGACTCTGACGAAAACCGCTTGTTACGGTTGAAAGATCTTAGTCTTGTTTTCCCATTTTCTTATTGTGGTTTGATCATTGATATATATATATATATATATATATATATATATATATATATATATATATATATAATAAAAAATATTATAAGGAAAGGAGTACATAAAGAAGATTCAGGCAAGTCAAATGTTTCCATATTTCCTAGATCTTCCTCCCAAGAGTAATCAGTGACGCGGTATTCGAACAGTATCTGTTCAAGAATAGCTCCTTACTCCTGACAAGCACTGGAGAATTACTATATACCAAGAAGCTTAAATTCCCAGGACAACTGTACCACTGCTCAGGCTTAGGGTATATCAACAATGGCAGCACCGATGGAAAATATATATATATATATACATTCAATGTTTTGTTATTGAGGGCTAGGTCAAATAACAAAACATTGAATAGAATAGAAGAGGTCAATAACAATTTTTGAGTTTATATATATATATATATATATATATATATATATATATATATTTGTAAAAGTTGGGAGCAGTCCTTCTTCAATACATGCTTTTAAAAACTGGATGTCTGTTTCCACTTGATTTAATTTTGTCTTATATTAGATATAAGACATATTATATTATATTATTATATTATATTATTATATTATATTATATTATATTATACTTATATATTAGATCCATTTGTTAAGGTAATTGTAATTAATCGTGTGTTTTGCTGAAGATGGTGAACGTACACCGAAACATGTTCAATAATAAAACAAGAAATTATGGTGAATTAATTTTTAAGTTGAGTTCTGAGTTAAAGAAAAAATTTCGTATTTTGGAAAAATATAAGACAAAATTAAATCAAGTGGAAACAGACATCCAGTTTTTAAAAGCATATATATAGGTAAAAGTATCGACCGTGGAATAGAAACAAAACTATAGTTTATCGGGACTCGGTCAGATAGTCAGATACTCGCTGACCGAGTCCCGATAAACTATAATTTTGTATATATATATAAATATAATACACTTTATAACTTAAGTCTAACATTTGTAGCAAAGTAGTTTCACTTCAACCACCTGACTTATGCCGCGAGCGAACACAGAAGTATCAAACCAGCAAAGCAATAGAAGGTAGCCCAGGGTCCACAAGGACTGGAGAAGCTATGGAGTTGGAGCCTCTATCAGCTATTGAAGTCGATTAAATCACACTGACTCCAACTCTACTTTAATACATATTGCAGTATTTTAGATTGGAATTAATTCGCACTTTAGTTAACTATCCCTAAAGCGCAGTGAATATATAGTGATATATGAAACAATACAAAACATAAAAAATAACCTGTTTATTCTCTTGATTGTGTTGAAATTGAACAGAATAGCAAAGTTAATACGAGAAGTATTTCGGACTGCATTACAATTTACAAATTATCATTTAAACATCAGAGTCACCGTTCAAGATACTTGGAGTCACAGTCAGGAGTTTAGTGTACCGCATGAGTTCTCAACCTTTGCTTGCTTTGTGGAGCCCCTGAGAGCTATTGTACTATCCGTAGACCCCCACTTCCTCCCCACATACATACTTAAAAAACATAACTATGCGAATTTTCCAACAATTATTTGTTTTTTGGTAAATGAAAACTGTAACTATCAAATAATTTCATTACATTTACAACGTGATACCATAATATATAAATATTTTTAAAACAATAACAATATATTTCTTCATTAACATTTTATAAAGTATGCTGAAATAAATTGTAACAGAATCAGTTTTGAATATACCATGAAAATTGTAATAAAACATTTTAAAACATTGAAACATTATAACAAACTGACTAGTATATTAGAACTTATGTTTTAATTATTTTTTCGAATATTCTAAAGGTCAACTTGCTAAGCATTGATATATTTTTGGTTATATATGCTGATATCCGTTTATAAACTTAACATGGAGTACTAACCGCGTTTGATTGTCCCTCAAAATACGATTTTTCCTTGGAGGTCCAAGTAGACTACGTTGAAAACCCCTGGTGTACCGACTCCACAGTCCCAATTGCAAAATGGTACTCATTTTGGAATAAGTCCTAGTCTGAAGTATTGGAAACATCAAAGTCCAAAATCTCAAGACACCATAAAGAAAATCAACAAGTAAGATACCTATAGTTAGACACCAATGTATCGGTGGAAAGTTTAGGTTAAAAATTACATATGAATATTTTTTTCTTAAATAATATCAAACAAATGTTGAACAAATCAAAGGGCAAAGTAGTCAGTCATAAATGCTTCATGGAAAACTACTTCAAATAACTGGTTAATTAGGGGGCCAGGCTAGCTCAGTGGTTACGTGCTCGCCTCTGAACTGATAGGACCGGGGTTCGATCCTCACCTGGCCCTCGATTTATTCACGCGGGAGGTGAATAAATCTGATCGCGTCGTCCCTCGGAGAAGAACGTTAAACCGTCGGTCCCGAGCCTGTACGATGTCAGGTACTCGTTAAAGATCCCTACTCTAAATACATTTGAGTTAGGCAAAATTTAAGACTCCCACTGTAGAATCAATCTTCATTGTGTGGTATCACAAATGGCCAATGCTCGGCCTACGTATGTTCCCTTGTGGAACTGCCACTGCAACCTAACCTGACCTAACCTAACCTAACTGGTTAATTAAAAACGTCTTTTCAATAAAACAGGATTATAATTAATATTTGCAGGAAATCCTTAATAACATTGTCTACAGTTATATAATTATTATATTTGATTATAACAAAAACAATAAATACAGTAGTTACAGGAAAGTAACATGGCTCCATATTTCTCAATAAATATCAGATTCTCAAAAGCTGATATTGATACCATTTCCTATTTATATCAACAAAAAAAAACAGATCGGGCCGGAAATACAGTACGCGTAACTGTTTCGAGAAACCCAATCAGATCCAGCGGATAAGTCATTCTCTGAAGCCTATCACTAGGCATCTGTTGCCTCTTACTCCACTTCTTCAATGCAGCAAGATAACATTTCAATTAAACGCTCCATTTAATTCGACGTATTAAGAAATTTCATGAAAATGAACTTTTTACAGGAAAATTAACATTTACTCTGAAACTTATAAAGCTAATATCAAATATAATTTCATGTTGATGCATGTTAATTGTAGGTATTAACACCTTAATAACTAATACAAAATTTATGCAATATGTGCATAATTTATATATATATATATATAACATTAAATTACACAAAGCACGACAGAGAAAAAAGAATAAAAAGAACACTTACAGAATTCAATATTTCGAACTGTTGTTCGTCATCAGGAGTAGACTAGAAGGGAGGACGAAGTGAGAGAGATCTCCCCACTTCGAAGAACGGAGCGCGATATTAAAGCAAATATGAACAAGTAAACGCGATATTTGACGGTTGAACAAGTCGCTTCACAAGTGCGCTTGGTGTCCTTATCTTAACTCTCCTGATGACGATTCAACCGAAAATTAGAGAAAGTAAGTGGGTTTGTTCCTTTGTTCGGTGTTTGTGATTTACCATGAAATGTTTGTTGTCCTTTTGGATTGTTTTCCTGTTTACAATATATATATATATATATATTTTGTCTAGTGAACAAAATTCACTAATTTTAAAGAAATAAGTCTTTTTAAAGTCTTTTAAAAAGAAATATGTAAGCTGATCAAGACTCCTTCAAGTTTAGGAACATTAAATTCACACAGGAATGCCAGCAATCTTGAAGACTTCAATCAGCTTCAATCAGTTATTGTTTTTTTTTTGTTTCATTTTGTTCTCTGATGATGTCGTGACGAAAGGCCTTAGAAAATTAGTAGGAGTGAGAGGGGGAGTTCTGATGAGCAAGTGGAAACTGTCTTTACAGTAAGAAGGCTGACTGCAGACTAGGGGTTGAAGGAAGCAGTCAACAAAAGCAGACAGTCGCTCTGTGAGGGAACCATAACTGGAGACTATAGGTCTTCCAGGAGGAGGTGAATCGGGCATTGAAAAAGGCTTATGAATTTTGGAAAGGAGGTAGAAGACAGGACATCGGGAATTGGAAGGTATCAAGGTGTTAATGTCTTCGGGTGAGAGACCCTCAAGGTGGGCCCAGTCACCTAGTAGCGATTTAAGTTTAGAGGGGAAAACTGAATATGGATTAGTAGGAAGTGATAGATAAAAGGTGGAGTCAGACAACTGCTTCATCGCTTCAGGGTGGTAAACATGACAGTCCATGAGAACAACCGTGGAACCCTTATCAGCCGGCATAATCAACAAGGAGCTATCACATTTCAGGCTTTTAACAGCCTGTCTTTCGTTGGAAGTTAAATTGTCGCGGGGTGTAAGGTTATGAAGAAAGACAGGATCAGAGACCTTACGTAGGATAGACGAAACATACAGTTCGAGTGGATGTGAAACGAGAAGCGGAGTAGGTTCATTAGAGGAGAAGGGTTTAAATTTAGAGAGGGATGGGTGTAGTTTAGGGTTGGGGTCGACAGGTCTACTAGCACGTGTTTTCCAAAAGTATTTCTAACGTAAGGACCTACAAAACATTTGTAGGTCCTCCAAGATTTTGATATGATTGATTTTTGGAATGGAAAGAAAGGCCTTTGTTGAGAAGTTTAATTTCGTCTTATTCAAAACATGAGAAGAGAGGTTGCAAATGTTATTACAGTTATTGGAAAGTAGGTCAGTAGGACTATTAGGGGAAGAAGGCTGAGTAGTAGAGGGGAATGGCTTGTTATCAAAAATAAAGAAAGTAGTGTCAGAAGGATGGATAAGAGGAAATTGAGTATGTATTAGGTGCAGGCGACAGATTCTGAGAAAGAAGGAAAGGTGCCTGAAACGGGAGACTAAAGCCTAATGACAGGTAGGAACAAAAGAGTTTAGATAACTTGATACTGTTTCTACTTCGCAATTTAGCTAGAAGTTTATGGGCTCGTAACAACATATTATTGACAGGAATTAAATGGTTCCGAGAAGTAAGTACAAGGACATTAATAACAGATGAGAGCCTTGAAATGTGAGACCCCTCAGAGACAGGTAGTTAGACAAGGTGAAATAGGATAGTTGAAGGGAGTATTGGAAACCTAACACTAACATTACACCGGAACGGGGGAGGGAAGGCATTTTTTAGTTAACCCATTAGGAGGGATATTTAAAGGTAGACAGTTAGTTGGGATTTCTTTTTAAAGAACTAAGTAAGCAGATCAAGGCTCCTTCAAGTTTAGGAACATTAAATTCAGACAGGGATGCCAGCAATCTTGAAGACTTCAATCAGCCAGGTTAACTGGTTATTATTTTTTTTTTTTTGGTTGTTTCATTTAGCTCTCTGATGATGTTGTGACGAAAGGAGCATTTTAATTAATATATATTGTTTATTGTGGTATTTAATTCATATATATATCTCAGCTCGAAAACGAAGAAAAGCAACACACAGAGAAAGAGACACACTTACAAACTCAAATTTTCGGATGATCCGTCTTCAGGAGAAAAGAGAATATGCGACCAAGCACGCCGAATATTACAAAGTAAAATAAAATAACATAAAATAAAGCAATAACTAAAAATAAATCTAAAACAAAATGAAGTTTACACTTAAAAAACAAAGATCGTTAGTCAATAATATATAAACGTAAAAGTAAAACAAGACATACCAATAGAGGAAAGAGTAGCAAAAGAACAACAAACTCAGAAAAATGAATGGTATTAATTAAAATCAACAAAAACTGCTTGTCTTTGAAATAAAGTCAAAAAGCAAGGTTATAATAGTGAGTTTATTAAAAGGTAGTGAAAAAGAGGAGAGAAAAAATCGACACACGAGAAACAATAACAGATAGAAATATCAATAAAAAGAGTTAAAACAAAAAATAAAAACACAAAGTTAAAACAGGCAAGAGTAACAGCACAGAAGGTTACAGGTCGTACGTACCGCACAAAATTTCACTCAACATTCGAAAAAAACGATCCAAACTGGAAGCAAATCAGCTCAAAAACAAAGAAGAGCAACACACAGAGAAAGAGATACACTTACAAACTCAAATTTTCGGATGATACGTCTCCAGGAGAAAAGAGAATGGGCGACCAAGCACGCCGGAAACACAACGGCAGGAAACCGTCCCGGCAACCGACTATCATATATACGAGTATATATATATACTTAAAATAAACTGTTACACATAGACAGGAACATAACAAGGAACAAAGACCGCCATAACGGTCGAAATATTGAAAATGAGTCATTGTTATGTTTCTGTCTATGTCCACAGTTTATTTGAAGTATAATCTGTCCTGTCGGACCGTTTTTCGTGATATATATACATATATCTGTTTATATACATATATATATGTATACTTGTACATATATAATATATATATATATATTGAATTTTGCATGAGTGGTCCGGATCTCGAATATGATTGGCTATTTTTGACCAAATAGTTTGATACCTTAGGAATATAAACCGTTTCATTTTCTTTGATATGAAGTTAACAATTTTTATTATATTTTATTCAGGAAACTCCGACAGTGTTTATAATCTCGATTATACCTAGGATAATTCTATTTATTATTTTCAAAGAATATTTTTAATTGTGTTTTACACTTTGACCTTTCATGAAATTATTGCACTCGTAACTTTATTCATGCTGGTAATTATTAAAATTACCTTTGTTTCACTTAGTTAAATTTTCACATCATGAAAATTCAATTTACTCGAGCGAGTGTCAGCATTTCCTAGGTAACTTACTCTGTTAAAAGGTTGCTGTAAATATATATTGATAAAAAAAATATATCAGTAATTAATATACGAACCATTAGATTAAAATAATGAAAAAAACTTTATATTTGTCAAGAACAGAGCACTTCTTCTATAGAACGAGAGAGTTCATTCCTCATACTTCAATATTCCCTAAAGACAATGTGATTCATAAACACAAAAAAATTTACATCTGATATTACGTTTTGATTAAGGGTGCATTATATAGACTGATTAAAGCATTTTGTAAGAAAGAATCCATTATTCCATGGAAAGCATCAGAAATTATATCTTTGATTGGCATTAATATTTTACATTTAAAAATTTTATTCTTATTATATTTCACATTAAGTTATTAAATCTTTTTAAATTTTTTCATTATACTTCTAAATATTAATTTTATTTCAGTGAATTCGCTAAAAATTTCTGTCAATGTAAATAAATGTAAACAAATCAGACTGTTTCAGATTATTAATAGTATTAATACTACAATAATTATTAATAGTATTTTACCCTACAATAATAGTATTAATACTAATACATTAGTAGTAGTATTATTACCAATATGTAATAATATTATAATTTTGGATCACTGCAGGTTCAAAATGCAGTCTATAAAATTCATTAGTTCAGAATGAAGATTCAGTTTTTATAGATTTATTGCTCTTTTTGCGTTGATTGAAATTCCACGAATTTTTTTTTTATGAAGTGCTAAGTCAATTTTCGGGAAAATTTTCATTTTTCTCTACTGAGCCGTTTAGTGTTAAAAAAACCTTATCTATCAAAAAAAAAAAAAAAAAATGACCCGATGCCTTCTGGGTAATGTAATATTGAAAAAAATTATCTCAATTCATCGCCCACATAACGCTCTATTTTGAGGTATAATTTCACTTTGATCCATCAATCAGTTTGTTTAGTATCATCTTCAAAAGCTTTCAGACTGAATCATAAATCAAAATTTTTACATTTTATTGGAAATATTTTTTTTTTTCAGTTATTTTAAAAATCTGATGGTTTTTTCACTTATTGCTTTTCTTGATTCTATTATAATTCCAAAATTGTAAGACTCTAGAGTTAGAAGTTTAGGAGAAAAAAAATATCTAAAAACACATTTTAGCAAAAAAAGTGACTTTCCCATCATGTATAATTGCTCCCAAACTATACAGTTAATCTACAGTATGAGATCCCTTTTTTGTATCTTATATTAATTTGATCCATCAAAGATTGAGGACTGTACCATCTCTACAAATATTGTATTTCTGTAGACACACCCATCAACCCATACACACACACACACACACACACACACACACATCATCGAAAAAAAAACGTCATAAAATGGCTAAGGGGACACCAAAACTGTAAATCCATCAAAATATCGAGATCAATTTGTTCACGATCACTATACTTATAGTAAAATAAAAAAGTAAATTTAAATTAAATTAAACACAAATCTGTGAATAGGAAATTTATATAACTGAAAGAAACTATGAAAATATAAAAGAGGCAACATCAATAAAAAAAATGGTAAAAATACTACTATGGCCTTTCAAGTAAATCATAATCAAAGAATCTAAGCTATTTTGGAAGGTCTTAGAATTTTTCATTTTTCTATTGAAGTTGAAGTGGAGTTTATATGGTAGCAAAATTACACGTGTTTATTGAGACGTTTCCATATAAGATATCCATTAAGTTACATAGAACTGTAAATTATTGCAAATAATTTTATTGTCTACTTTTTTAGTAAATAGCATTTAACCCAACAATTAAGTATACTGGACTCACAACTACATAAATAAAAATTATACAGACTACGATTTCACTCCCAGACTATCCTCAGTATATTGAATTGATTGTAAGAATCAGGCAGTAATCGTCATTAAAGCCGCAGACCATTGCAGCTTGTGATGCAGTTAATTAAAAAAAAATCTGGAGTGGCCTACACTCTACTTTACTATAAGTAACTTAATGTCAAATTTCTTGAGTATATAAAACATAACGTATCATTTAAGCATAACATAAATATCTAAATGGGATATAATCATTAGCATTGCATTCGTGAGGTAGTACAGATAGTGATTGAAGGACATATCAATTTATAAACTTATTTTTGTACATCACAAATAATTTATTATTTGCAAATAATTTCATTAGTATAACTACAGCAGTAATAACATTTTTGAAAAACCAATGTGAACATTTCTTGAAGCGAAATATTATCCTACAAGAGAACATGGCTATTGTTCAAAGAGCCAGTAGATTTCTTACATTGTTTACTTGACATCCTTCTACAATGAATATTAATGTAAAATTTTCAAATTTGAAACAGTAAAATACCCTTTTTTTCTCTGAAAAACATCTTAAACAGCGAATAAATGTTGTTTTAAGGTGATTTGTTAATTAAAGATGTACGATAATTACAGTTATTAATCTCTAAACGAAAGATTTATATTTTGAATTATCTTTTACATTTTTGGCTTTTAACAGAATTATTATACTGGGAATTTTATGGCTTCTTAGTATTTATTAAGATCATTTTCCTTCCCCTTTGTCAAATAACATATATAAAAATTTTTTTTAATGAGTGTTATCATTTACCTGCACAATATTATTCCTCTTACATCTCTTATAAGTCAATAATATATTTTCATTTTTCCATTAGAAACATCAATTTTATCTCAGTGGATTCGCTCAAAAAATTTCTAAGTCAATGTAAACAATGTAAAAAAATCTGGAGTGGCCTACACTCTACTTTACTATAAGTAACTTAATGTCAAATTTCTTGAGTATATAAAACATAACGTATCATTTAAGCATAACGTAAACATCTAAATGGGATATAATTATTAGCCTTTCATTCGTGAGGTAGTACAGATAGTGATTGAAGGACATATCAATTTATAAGCTTATTTTTGTTCATCACAAATAATTTATTATTTGCAAATAATTGCATTAGTATAACTACAGCAGTAATAACATTTTTGAAAAACCAAAGTGAACATTTCTTGAAACGATTTATTCTCCTACAAAAGAATGGCTTTCGTTCAAACAGCCAGTAGATTTCTTACATCGTTTCTTGACATCCTTCTACATTGAATATTAAAGTAAAATTTTTAAATTTAAAACAGGAAAAAACCCTTTTTTTCTCTGAAAAACATCTTTAACTGCGAAGAAAATGTTGTTTTAAGGTGATTTGTTAATTAAAGATGTACGATAATTACATTTATTAATCTCTAAACGAAAGATTCCAATTATGAATTATCATTTACATTTTTGGTCTTTTAAAGAATTATCATACTGGGAATTTTAATCTTTAAAATAATAATAATAATAATAAGCTTCTTAGTATTTAATAAGATCATTTTCCTTCCCCTTTGTCAAATAACATATATACGAATTTTTTCTGAGTGAGTGTTATCATTTTCCTGCACAATATTATTCCTCTAACATGTCATATAATTCAATAAACAATTTAAACTGTTCCTTTATAAAATCAATTTTATCTCAGTGGATTAGCTCAAAAAATGTCTAAGTCAATGTAAACAATGTAAAAAAATACAAAAAATTCGACAAGTATAGCAGGTGATCTCTTAGTCTAGGGTAAACAAAGAGTTTTTATATCGTTATTGCTCTTTCCCGTAATTGAAACTTCATGATTTTTTTTTAATGAATTGCTAATTTTTTGTTCCATTTTTGGTCAAATTTTCATTATTTTTTAATGAGCCGTTTAGCGTCAAAAAAACATTTTCTGAAAACACAAATCGTACTGTAATGCCCCATTAGCGAATGTAATTTTGAAACAAAATATCTCAACTCATTCTACACATAATGTTCTATTTATATGGATAGTTTCATTCTTGTCCGTCAAACAGTATGGCTTGTATCGCTCTCACAAGGTTTGAGATTGAATTATAAGTCAAAATTTGTACATTTTATTGAAAAAAAATATTTTCTGTTGATTAAAAATTCTGAATATATTTTTCGTTTGTTCCATTTGTAACCTCAAAGATAATGTCAAAATTTCAAAACTCTAGCGTTATCAGTTTAGGAGAAATAAATGTTTTAAAAAAAACGGTTTTTGGCAAAAAAAGTGACTTTCCCATCATGCATAATTCTTCCCAAACAATAGGGATCTTTGTCTTTATGAGGCCCATTTTTGTGTAAAATATCAACTTAATCCATCAAAGATTCTGGACCGTAGCGTGGTAACAAGCAATGCTAACACACGCACCCACCCACCCACCCACACACACACAGACATCATCGTAAAAACGTCATAAAACGACTTCTGGGACCTCAAAACATGTAATTCCGTCAAAATCTCGAGATCGAATTTTTTCACGATCACTATACTTTACTTATAGTAAAGTAAAAAGGTAAACCAATGTTTAAATAACCAGCATTAAGTCAAACATATCCATCTCTCATGATATACGAGATGTATGTATGTATACTCGTATGTAGGTATTAAATACAAGTGCGGTATGCTCCATCTTATCTAAGCTCCTAGTGTAGTTCCACGCTAGAGAATTAATTTCATTTTATTAGTAACAAGTATTTCAACAGGGAAGTTCTTCTATAGAACGAGAGAATCCATTCCTCATACTTCAATATTGTCCAAAGATAATATGATTCATGAATATAAAAAAATTTACATCTGATATTAAGTTTTGATTTTAATATATACACTAATTAGAGCATTTCAAAACACATTAAACAACAAACATATCTTCAGTCAGTTCGATAAGTTATTGACATATTTTTCGTTATGGTGTATTGATATAAGAATATAAATTTGGCATAGATCACTAATTAATGGTCTATTACCACATTAATATTATTTTTACTTGTCGACCCCTTTGATTATCTGTGGGCTAGTTTGACTATTTTAATTATTTCCCTTTTCTTCACCGTCTTTTTTGATTCACAATTGTTTCATACTACAAAATCTTAGTGGTGCAATGTGTTTCATAGCAGTTAATATTCCGAGTCAAATGATGATTTCCAAAAACAAAGTTCTATTCATGTAATAATTTCTATTATTAAAACAATAAAACAAGACTTCAGCTGAAACAGTAGTCTGTTATAATTATATTATTATATTTCTGAGAAGACTATACTTCATTTTTTGTGATTGTCTAGATAATTTTTAAACTTAGCTTTACCATCTAAAAATAAAAAACAATTAGTACGCTATTTTTGGAATAATTGTTCGAAAATATAAATATCAAAACACTAAAATATAAGTGCAATAAAATAATCATTTTGTGATACAGTTGAACTCAATAACAGAAAATAAATATTTTTTATTCTAAGTCAAACAAATTCTACACCACATTAAAATTACTCTTTTTAAAGAACAGAATACAATAAATTGGAGTGGAATACATACGAAAGCTACTCGAAATGTAACAGTCAAATGATAAAGCTGACCAGCTGCCTTGAAGTTTGGACAATAATGACCGCTATTCAAGATGAAAATGATTTCCAATGATCCATAATAGATAACTCGTTGAATAGAAAAATATCTTGCAACACATAATTGGAGCAATAAGACGATCAGCTTTTTACATTAAATATTTTATAATTTCAGAGTGTAATAATATAACTAGTTAAGAGGTAAAAACAGAACAAAACACGCAACTTCCAAGAAACGGGTCTAAATTTACATAAATAAGGGAGAATTAAACACCTCTCATGTGCTACTTGTTGCTCTCTGAATTCAAATCTATTGAATAAATAAAAACCATCCATATTAGATGGAGAAACATCTGTAAATTAAAAGTTAATGGATTGAAAAATCAATTGTTAGACTGTTCAGTCAATATAACCATCAGAAAGTTTGAAAGTTTATTTGCATACTACGTAATTATAAACCAGTGGTTTAAAATTTTTAATGAATATTCATACACGAGTAACAAATGAAAAATTTATTATTCTACAAAATAATTTACAACAGTTCTCTTGAGTTACACTTTAAGTGAGCGAAAATAAAAACAAAAATCTTTTGTAAAGTCATATTAACGCCATACCATAACATATCAGTAATAATGAAATTAAAATAAATAGAAAAGGGGCTTAAAAGAACTTTTAAAAGTAACTTCTAATAATTTTAATTGAGTATTATACTTATAGCAAGTATTTCCATTCGTTAATTATGAAAAATGAACATGAAGAAATAGGAATATCAAATATTCTGCGTACGAAAAATATATAATAAAATGAATGGATAACAAAACAAAATCAAGACCTAAACTATGCAACGGTATTCTAAAACAAAATGAAATAGTGGAAGAGATGCAGATTGGAGCAATCTTGACAGTTCAATGAAAGAATGATAATATCATAAGGTTTAAAAGGTACATCTTGGTAAAATAATGCTTCGTAATTACCTTACATATATAAAAATATAGTGAATTAAAGAAAACACAAAAAAGTTGTTGTGATAATAAATCTTAATTCAATGACTATGTTTAAGATATATGCGTTAAAACCTAGTGCACTAGCTTAAACTACTCTAAAGCATAAATGTGTATATAAGGGAATGTTTTAGCAACATATAAAATTATTGATACTTAAAACTAGGTTATCTATTCAAAACTTAATAAACATTTAAAACTATGACACATAATGAAGTTACAAAAACAGACAAATGAACATCAGATTGATTCTTCTTATTAAAAAAGGACACCTTGAAATGAGAATAACTTCAACTAGACTTACCATTTCAAGAAGAAATTCAATTTCACTTTCAGATTGATCACGAGTAGTTCACAAAAGTCTTCAAGCCCTATTATAAATTTGTTTAAAATCATAATGGAAGTACTAAAGTACTAAATTATAGATTAAGTCTAACTGGAATTAAAACATTGAATAATTTAAGAAAGTTAAGTCTAAAAGGTAAATACTGTAACCTTAGGAAGGTAGTCCAAGGTCTACACTGTTTATACAACAGTTTTGTAATAGTCCAAGGAACTACACTTACACAACATATTTTTATGATTAGTTTTATGCTTTCGAAATGCATGTAAAATATATATTAAGGGTAGTCTATAACAAAATACTATAAAAAAACGTTGAAACATAATTTTGCTTTCTAAAGTAGCATATTCCATTATAACTGTGCTACTAGGGCTCCAAAATATTTTTTGGAGGATGGATTCTTCAATACTACATTTCATATTTATTCTAAACTGCAGTATTTTGAGGAAGTGAAAGCAGATGATGTGAAAATAGTTTACATTACTCCAAAAATATCTGTTAACATTATTTATTATAATGATTTCATTACATCTCACGTGATCTAATAAATTGATTATTAATGAGCTAATATCATGTAAACTCTACTCTTGTAGTGTCTGTTTCTTATTGTAGTAAAGTATAATATAAATTTTGCGGATTTTGTCTTTAGCAAATAGTAAGAATTTGTGATCCGTTTATATTGATTAAATGAAATTAATGCTACCAATGGTGGAAGATATTGTAATTGTTGGATAGAAAGTATTTAAGTACCAATTGACAGATGCATTATATCATCAGAATGAATTTTTTTTCACTTTGAATTGTTTGCTCCAAAAATTCAACCATTAACTTCTTTAATCTTTTTCATTAAACAAATTTAATTGATGCATTAAAATTGATATTACTCAATGATATTATATTCACAAATATCTGACTTTCATTCAGAAACTACAATCGGCATCATCTATAGAGACTTCACTTTATTTTATGTCGATACAATTAGATAGGTTAGTAAGAAAAACAAATTGAAAATACTCTATTTATAGTATAAATTTGTTTTCAAATACACAAAAATGTACAAATATATCAAATTAAATTACAAATACTTCTTAACAAACACACTGAAATAATATTTTTTTCAATAAATTTGTATATATAAAAGGATTCTACAATAAACACTTGAAATTAAAATCAACATTTTAGAATTTCATACTGTAGTTTGCAGTTGACTCGCATACATGTATACTCTAAAAAGCATATTTTAAACAAGTATATATATATATATATTTTATCAATAAGGCACTAATTTCAATTTACTGATATTTTGTCATAATTTTCTAATAAATATAATACAACTGATAATTCATGACTGACAGAAGTTTCTGATAGTTTGTTACATTTGGTCTATCAATAATTGGTTCCCATTAGTACCTTTAGGAATGCTATTAGATTACATTGTTAAAACACATTGAAATAAACTTGACATGTCATTAGACTTCTTTTTAAACAATATTTAAACCACAATAATTTTTTTATAAAATTTAACAACAAATATATGTGTCAGAATGGCTTCGTTTTTTTAGTACGAAATTTCAGGGTAAAACTCACTCTCTCTGCACTTCCATACGCACTCTCTTTCAGTCGATTTAGACTTACATCAGTAAGTATCATCAATATTAAAAATAGTTAATTCATCCATAAATATAAAGTAGGTTAATAATTAATTATTAACAATGAACCCAGTGGGAGTTCCAACTCTCTCTATTACCCGTTTACATATCAACTAGTGGTATGTTATATAAATGCAACCAAATTATGCAATGTATTGATTTATTTATTAGTTGTTTACAATGTAGTTAAGGGAAGTATTCATTGTAAGGTTAATTAATTATAACTGAAAAATAAATGTTTACAAGTTTTAAAATTACATTTTCACATTGGTTAATATCTAAAGAAATATATTTTCTCTCAATGATTTATTTTCTAATCTACGTGGTTGTGTTGAACATAGAGCTAGCTAATTATAAGACTATTGGATAAGTATTTGAAAGAAAATAAATTTGAAGGTTTCTTATGTATATTATAAGGGAACAGTACTAAGTCAAGAATTCACAACAATACGAGGTGTTATCAAAAATTAGGGACACTGTTTGAATTTCATGCGCTCAGACATTATATGTTCACAGTTTTCATTACATAGCATGTGTTGTTTTTATGTTGTTCTTGCTGTTGAAAAAATAATTACCTAGAAATAACTTATACTACTTATAAACATTTTTCTTTTTGCTCAAGTTGACTCACATACTCAACCATAAACATTTCAAGAGTTTTTGAGCCCTTAATACAATTTTTTAAAATATAACCTCTTTTATAGATAAAAAAAATAATGACAAATTTTACAGTACTAATAAACAACAGTTAAATAATACCAAGAATAATAAGAAACTTATAAGTAAATCGTATTGAACTATATATATATATATATATGTACGAGTTCGAGATTAACAAAGAGCAACACACAAAGTAGGGAAACACACTTACAGACTCAAATTTTTGGGTAATCCGTCTTCAGGAGAAAAGAGAATGGGAGACCAAGCACGTTGTAGGCGCAACGACAAGTAACCAACCCGGCAACCGCCAGCGCTGTCAACCGTACCCGGTCTTAAAGTATAGAATTAGGAGAAGATATAAACAGAAACTCAGATAAGCAGTACTGGTTAGGTAAAACTATAAATAGGTGAAAAATTATAAACAATATAAGATAAAAACAAACTATAAAAAAACAAAAATAATGAAAGAGAAAAGAAGAAAAAAATAAATAAATAAATAAAAATAAATACAATACAAAAAACTTGCATTGGTTGTTTTAGTAAATAAAAGATAGAGACTGAATAAAAGGGTAAGTATGGGAAACTAGTTAAGAATAAGAATTTAGAAAAATAAAATAAAATAGGATAAAACAAATGTGTGTTGCTCTTTGTTAATCTCGAACTCGTATTGTGTCCAGTTTGGATCGTACGTATTTCGTTTTATCAGTGAATATATATATATATATATAATCAATGATCAAACCACAATGTTCCAACTTGTTACGGTTGAAAGATCTTAGTCTTGTTTTCTCATTTCATATTTTGGTTTGATCATTGATTGTTATTTCACGTGTTTATGTGAAATCTTATATATATATATATATTATATATATATATATACACTTTAACACATAGAAAAGAACACAGAAAGACACTACAGAACTCACTTCGATATTTTGACATCCGTCGTCATCGGGAAGAACTGCGAAGTACTCGCGTTGAGAAGCAAACTGCTACTGGCCTCCAGAGTAACTCGTGGAACCAGCGCAATGCTGCCCCCCAGCGGAGGAGAGAAAAAATAGAAATCCCTCCAATATTTACTTAGAAAACAAGATAAAAAATATATAAAATACGAAATAATAATAATAAAAAATAATAATAATAATAATAAAATAATAATAATAATAATAAAATAAAAAATAATTAACGGTACAGGTTGAGACCAGGAGGAGAACGAGCCCCAAGGAGGCATATGAATGCCTTTTCGGAAGCTCTAAGGGTGACATGGGAATTAGACTCGGGGATTTGTTTGAGGATTTGTACCCTGAAACAATCATTGAAAGGGAGGTCATGGGAATTAGCATGGATAGCTATGGGTAGGTCTCTGCGCTGACCAACGGACGCCCTGTGATTGTTCATACGCAGGCTCAGCTTGGTTGAAGCCAAGCCAACGTAAAAAGCATCACATCGAGTACACTCCAAACGGTAAACGCAGTTACAGGAAGTGCAAGATGTATCAGAAGGAACAGGATAGGAGTTGTTACTGAGTAACAACTGAGTATATATATATATATATATATATATATATATCAATGATCAAACCACAATAAGAAAATGGGAAAGCAAGACTAAGATCTTTCAACCGTAACAAGCGGTCTTCGTCAGAGTCAAAAACCCAACTGAAACACTAGATGCAGAGAACATCTGGTGAGGGGTTGAGAAGAGTGGGAGTCTGGCGAAGACCGCTTGTTACGGTTGAAAGATCTTAGTCTTGCTTTCCCATTTTCTTATTGTGGTTTGATCATTGATTGTTATTTCACGTGTTTATGTGAAATCTTTATATATATATATATATATGAATAAATGAATAATTATATTACTGGTTGTTTCATGATCAAATGAATTGATTGTTTTGCTTTGTGGAGTGGGGGTTCTTGAAGCTGTAGTTTGCCGGTTCTAATGAAAGCAGCGTACTGTGAGTATCTCCTCTATGAAGTAACCTCCATGAGCATGACGAATATTATAAGGGCTTGCAATATTATAGAAAAGATGCTCAAAGTACGTGCCTTTCATTAGAGCCGGCAAACTACAACTTCAAGAAACCTCATTCCACACAACAAAAACAATCAATTCATTTGGTCATGAAACAATCAATCATATATCAAATCCAGACCACTTATGTAGTGTAATATATATATATATATATATATATATATATATATATATGATGAAATTTTTTTGAGGATTGAGGTCCAATGATTTTAAACTAGTCCTTTTGCCGACTTTTGACATATATTTATATCATCTTCAGGGCTACAACATGATTGTTTTACAATTAGCACTACTATTACTACTATTTGGTAATTTATTACATTTTAATATGTACAGTACCAAACAGGAATTTATTGATAAATCAGTTATTTCGACTATGGATTTTTTTTTTATTTATATATATTGACATAAGGATACTATTATAATTATTCTATTGCTTTTACAATTATTTTATAAGTATAGAGATCACTATTTGATTAAAATAAAATTTTTGTTTAAAATCATTGGACCTCAACCCTCAAGCACGCCGGAAACACAACGGCAGGAAACCGTCCCGGCAAACCAGGTTACAAACTCAAATTTTCTCCTGAAGACGGATCATCCGAAAATTTGAGTTTGTAAGTGTGTCTCTGTGTGTTGCTTTTCTTCGTTTTTGAGCTGATTTGCGTCCAGTTTGGATCGTTTTTTTCGAATTTTGAGTGATATATATATGATTATATATATGAAACATATACATGAATGAATTTATTAATATGTATTACTTCTGTTGGTTCAGACAGTAATCTCAAGAGCTTCTCCGAGTGGTTCACACTGTAGCTAGTCACTAAGTTTTCGATGTTTACTGGAGTGACTACTTTCTACGAGTAGCAAGTAGCAAGTAGTGATGTCATACAATGTAACATTAAGAATAACATGTATTTCCGCAATAATTATAATAATTGCATGAAAGAAAATTTATTCCTTTAACCAATTAATAATGAATATCAATTAATATGTGAAAAATGTTCTTATTATTCTTAAAGTTGGAAACACGTTTTGGTGGTTTTTCAATGCGTTATTTACCAAAGCTCTAAATCTATCAAGTGATCTACCATTAATTTAATTTCATTCATTTTAAATGTAAAGAACTGAAAAAGTTGAAAACTAATTTAATGACGACTTAAAA
Organism: Hermatobates lingyangjiaoensis; assembly: GCA_026182355.1. Taxonomy (NCBI): domain Eukaryota; kingdom Metazoa; phylum Arthropoda; class Insecta; order Hemiptera; family Hermatobatidae; genus Hermatobates; species Hermatobates lingyangjiaoensis. The sequence goes on along the minus strand of JAPFBL010001931.1, from coordinate 1,662,008 downwards.
ATAAGGTTAAAAATGATCCATTATTAAATTAGTGATTTTAAAACACTGTACAATTTTACAGGCACACTTGTTTGTTATTATTTAAAAAGTCAGTATGGTTAATCTTCATACTATTTTATATATTAATAGTTAATAAAACATAACTTAAACACTTAAGATAAAAAAACTATTTTATACTTAAAATAAAATGAATTATAAACAAAAAAAATCACAAGAGACATCGAAAATTTAATTCTAGACCACATACTGAAATGGAAAATGACGGTAGATCACATATTGGAAGCGTACCACGTTTTTTCTACTAGTTATTTACAACTGATAATTGAAAACAGCTTCTTGAATTATCTTTCAGTTATAAATTTATTGTGCCCTAATAATAATCTACTATCTAAACATATTGTATGATTTTTGAAATAAATTTGACATCCGGGATATTTCCATTTAGGAACTGTACATTAATGGACGTTTATAATTCACGGAGTCAGTCTAATATTCAGTCTTTTCACTAATTGCTAATTAGTTAAATTAAAATTTGTACTAAAACTAGGTAAACAAGTAATTAAAAGTATTTCTTTAAATAAAGACATATCAATGAAACAAAATAACAGTGATATTAACTCTAGTCTTCTTATCATTGAGCAAATGTTATATACAGCAGACAAATACTAAATTCACTAATATTAAAGAATGTACAAATAATTATTTACTACATAAATTACAAAATAGCACAATTATTGCTACTTGATTACACTGAAATTAAATAGCAATATTTATTGTTATTATCAGAATTTTTTAGTTAATTTAATTAAAAAATTATTTCTGTTCTACTTTAGATTTGCCTGTACTTTAGCTGTTTTACCCACTGTTTTCGTGACTTTCATTTATGTATAATTCTTTACAGTATATTAAAAATATTAATTTACTATACCTAAACTTCTATATTATTTTATTTTTATAGACGGCACATAACTTTAATGTATTAAAAATTTAAATTAACTTCATGCTTTTGTAAAAGAATGAATCAAATTCATTATAAATAATGCAATTTAATATTAATTAATTTATGAAATTAATAATTAATTAATTAATATTAATATTTCCAATATTAATTAATGATGTTTTTGTTATTTCTGATTCAAAATAAAAGCTCTAAAAGAAAATATTCTTTTGATTATAGAATTGTACAAGTTCTAGATTTGACTTTTTCTGACGGTGGTTTTGGAGTGTGCGTTCTGTGAACCATTATTCTATAAGAAGCAATGACAGAACTCCTGGCTCCCTGTACCAACTCATCTTCCAGCATTTGATCTGTAATTCCAAATGTAGTCAACTTCTCTCTGGCATTTCGTTCTGGTGTTGTTAATTTCTCCATGGGTACCTTGAAAAACCAACCGTTCTAAATAAACACAAATATCATTTATTTGTTCTTGAAATCATTTGAATATTTTTTTATATAATAGAAACTTACTGAAAAAGTTGGAACTAAAGTTGATCTATCTGCACCCTTCGTATTCAGTTCTACTCCAGCCATCCACTCTGAGCTACATATCTGTTTAGTAGTAAATCTTTCGTCGGGAACCTGACGCAGTATCCCTCCTTAGAAAAATAATTTGTATGAAAATATTTTTTATAATCGAATTGACGACATTAGTCTGAAATCAATCTTAAGAGACAAATATTAGAAGTGTCATTTATAAGAACTGCTCATGAAAAGTTACTATTCCCTTTAGAGTATGTACAAATATGAAACATAGTACTTGCAAATGTCATCATGAACGACTATAGATAAATGAGTAATACTTTCTCTAGTGAAAACAGACAAATAATTCCGGCCTACGACTTAAAGTATATAACTTCTCTAGAGAGTTAAATAACGAAATACCCTCTCAATAAATTCATGATTAATCATGAATCTAATTATCTTTAGAATATTAAGTCTTCTAAACTGTAAACAGTATGAAACCAGAAGCTAAAAAATAAGTATATTTTCCAGATAATTATAAATTCGTGAAGTAATTCTTGATTACTTAGGTATTATATATTTTAAACTTGCGAGAAGTTTATTTATTAAGAAAAGTGCAGAGGTTCAATTTAGACAATCGAAATGGAACCAAATGCTGTTGAAAGAAGAGCTCGGGTTTTTTTAAAATATGTAATTTTACCAACATTATTTGTTAATATTACAATCATTGAAAGATATTTTGATCTAAGATTATATTAGCTTTATAAATATGAATTCATGAAAGTGAAATTTTATTTCACAAGTCATGGCTGTAGGTTCTCAAGGGAACAGATGTTGCTTTGTGTAAAAGGGCAGACCCGTAACTCCCATGGTGTTTGTGCTTCGGCAGCAGAGAAGAGTTTTAGAACCGGATATGTTGAAAAGTTAGTCAACTGAACCTTCGACCTCTTTGATAGACTCATCAGTCAATACCACCATGTATTCAGCGCATGTGTTTCTCATTGGGTTTAGGTTAGATGGTAATATATTTCGCGGTGCCTGACTCAAAACTCTAAACCGTAGTTTTAAAAGTCTCTAAAATTTCTAACTAGTAGTTGACTTTGTCCTATTTGTCACAATTTGAGTGTGGAAGTTTCTAGTTCTGGAGTCCTTGTGACTGAGTTCGTCGTGCAGGCTCACAGTAAAGGGCAGACTACCAAAGTATGACGTTGTAGCACTTCACTTTTATTGTGAAAGTGTTTTCTAAAAGGAACCTGATTTCCAACTTGGATCCGTTTAACAGAAATGACATAGGAGCCTCTCATCTTCGACTAGGTTAAAAGGCTTTCCAACAGAGATCCAAAGTGCAGCACCACTTGGTGTTTCTGCATATCACATTGTTACATTGTTCTTAGGCTTTCTTGACAAACTCTCGTCATCTCTCTGGGTAATGTGCTCCCTACCACCTTAATCATTTATGATTAAGATCACGACTCTTTCTATGATATCTTCTGTGTCTGACTGGGTTCAACTCTGTCCGTCTTCAATGTTCAGGAGTAACTCACCTAAGTGTCTAATGATTGAATTTACTTGCCCTTCTAACTGAGGTGCCTTACCAGAACATAGTCGATCATTACTATTATTATTCTTAACATTAATTTATTTACATTGTTATTAATATCATTTTTTTTCGACTTAATGTTAAAGTCCATGCTACAGTCTATTAGTCTGATGGAAATATTGAGCTGTATAGTTTAATTTGTTCGTTAATTATATTAACGGTATTTTTACTCTCTTCTGTAGATAATGTGAGTAAGAAAGTATAAATAATAATTATTTATTCATGCAAACCTCGGTGGACCAACAAGCTATATTTATTTAAATAAGATCTTGGTTAATTTACTGTTTTTGAATGAATTATAGGTACATACTAATGAGAGTTCTACAAGGAAGGGAGAGGTGAGCAGGCGCAGTGATGACTCCTAAAAGTATGCTCCTCTTGAGGCCAGCAATGGAGTCGGCAGGGAAGGGCATGTGGCCAGTGGTCATGAAGAAGAGCAGCACTCCCAGAGCCCACATGTCGACCGGGCAGCCTTTGTAGTTATCATCCCTGAACAGCTCTGGCGCTGCATACGGTGGGGAACCACAAAATGTTTTCAATCGTTCATCCTCTGAAAGCAGAACAGGCTTTTGACAATCACAACTGAAGCTTCAAAAAGGACATTAGACTGTATTGGTAAAAGAAGTATCACTAAAATAAATATAACTGGGATAGTCATTGTGCAAATGATTAAACGATTCAGCTGGTGCGCATCAAGCATGACTAAATATCACCAAATAACTTACATTCTATACTACTCATCTATCTAAAAATATTGATAGAAATATGTTATATCATTGTTTTACGTTTAAATACTAGTAATAAGATGTAAGCTCAACGTAAAGTGAGAAAAGACACTTTAGAAGGAAAGTAATATTATTGAATGAACAACTTACTTCATTTTTTATTTTTATATTATTAAATGTTATAATTTCAAAGAAATTACATTTCTAGTTCTTTAATTAATATACATTTTATATTATACCAGCTAATCTAATGAACTTCGCCAACTATCAGTGACCTTTAGCTAACACGTAGAAGTCAAACTCTTTAGTAGTCAAACACTTGTTCGACGATAATCCATCGCATCATGGAGTGGATCAGAAAATACGAGTATATGTTTGATTGTGGTTAATTTTTTCATTTAACAATTTTATTGTTCTAATATATTATCTTAACTCATTAGAACATTTAAAAGTTTTTTAATAAACTTCTAAATAACAATTTTAATCACTTAAATAATTTTTATGTCAAGGTAAATAATGTAAATAAATGCAAACAAATCCGACCAGTAGGGCAGATGATTCATTATTCCAAAACAAAATTTTAGTTTTTATAGTATATAACATTTTATTTATACAAGGTTTTGGAAGCCTATTGTAATCACGTCTCTTTGGTCCAGAACATGGCACGTTGGACCTTAATGTAAAATGTCTTGGGTTCTATTCTCACAAACTTTCATATATTTTATTTCTTATTTAGTTCAGACAATGCACGGTGGCAAGGAGACAAATAAATAAACAAAATAGGTCATCAGAGTTTTATAAGTATATAGAATAGATTAAACATTTTAGTTATCTGGAGTAGCTAATAATAAATAATCTAATAATTTAGCCATGGTCAAGAAATACGATTCAGACAGATTCATAATTTTAAAAAGTAACTGTTCTTCTAAATTTTTGTTCTGTTCTCTCTTTATTTTTATTTAACTCTTTTTAGGTAAATATTTACAAGATGACATTCATACACTGTTGCTTGACGTTCTCGCTGTCCTTTATTTTAGTTGCTCCGTAACATTTAGTGGTCTTATGACTCAGATGATTCACAAAAAATCTACGTCCCCTGCTATCGACGTGTTAACGAAATACTTCCTGTCTTCGTTGAAGTTTATTCATTATTCCTAGTAACTTCTTGTTTGCAGTCAACTCTTTTACTGTAAACATACTTTCTAGTTTCTTCAACTCCTTAATAATGTTCCTCTACCCACGACGTTTGATCATACTCCTCTTATGGCTGTAATAGATGTCATTTTCTTTTAATGAATTTAGATGGATTCTCAGTGTACAGTGAATAAGCACTTTGCTAACAATGTCAAGAGGGTTAGATAATTTGTGACATCTTGTATCGCAAAACATTATTCTCTCACTCCTTCCTCCAATTTGCTTATTATTCTTTATAACTTTGTCCCAAAAAAAGATTTTGTTGGACATCATAAATCAGGAGTGCTAGAAAGACTAAAATTATAGCACTCTCTTTTGCTAATTTCTTTATTGCTATTAGAGGAAGGTTTACTTGACTCTTAACTTATCTTTCTTTAACCCATTAGTTGTGCAATCCGTAATTGAGTGGTTTTTACTCATTCTGAGGTAAAGTGGTTATACAAAAGTTTCCACACAAATGAATGTGTGGGGCCTTTATACTCATTTATACCCATTATACAGATGATTTTTCTTCATCTGGCCTCATAGTAATGATAAGTAAACCGTTTCTACTGTAATACCAACAAGTTTGCTCCACTGTGACCCTTACTCATTATATGTCCGCTTTTATTTTTTTGGCATAGATGTGCTACAAAGGTCACATTGTCTCTTGTAATCACACTACATAGCCCAGTGGTATCTTTATTATGAAACCTCTCACACACCTCAAGAAATAAAGTTATTTTGAGATTCTTCACTATTCATTCATTCAAAACTGTAATATTCTTACAGAATGTACATTTAATTTCAATTAAAGACATTTTCTAAATTAGGTATTCCTCTAATTTGATTGAAATCATATTAACCAATATACATAATTCAAGAACTCTATTATATGTTCAATAATAAATAGGACCATCATTATATGGTTTATTATAACTTACTTACAATATTTATATTTTACCCCACTGTCAAGTGTTTTTATAGCATTGGCTGATCCCACACTCGATTTAAATTGACTTAAGTAATAGTATTCATTTTGAAAAAAAAATCTCTAAAATAAGTAGCGAACTTCTCGCTTAGAAGGATTCTGCTTCTTGTGGGGTGGTAGACCCCTGGTTTCTATGGTCTATCGGTCAGCGTCCTCGCCGCGAGAGCGGGTAACAAGTTACGAGTACGCTGGTCGCGTAGACTGGTTAACAGGCGAAAGGTTTTGTGGACACTGATCTCAAATTAACTCAACTGACCTGGGGAGGTTACCTGCAGAGTATCAAGAGGAAGCTAGACCATCGGCCTTTATAATTAAGTAAGCTCCATCCGCTTGGCAGGTGGACTTGAAAAGTGGTACTCACTCAGGTAAGGCCTGGTCCCTGGTTAATAGATACTTCCCTTCGGGGAACGACCGAATCCTTATAGGATACCATGATAGTCCTAAAACTCTTGACTTAGTAGAAGTCGGTCACCTATTATTTTTTTGAGATTTTGGAACGGCTCCTCCCTACATACTTGATGGCACTAAATGAATTTTTCACTAATACTAAATTACCAAGAAGTGCTTACCTGTGACTCTAGTACTAAACCCAAAATCTCCTAACTTAACAATTCCTTTCAATCCACAGAATACATTTTCTGCTTTAATATCCCTGTGAATAATATTCCTCTCGTGCTAAAAATATAATAATTATATATTAATAAAATAAACTTATTAATTATGAAATAGTACATTAATATTTTCTTTACTTAAGTAAATGTTTGCACAATCAAAAATTATTTAACTATATTACGAAAAAGTTGACTTTTTCCAAAATAGTGATTGCATTACTAAAATTTGAATATTAGAATATTTAAACCTTTTATGAGATTAACTTTTTACTTCTTCTAATTGTATGTTTATTGGTTTCTAAAAAGTTAGTTTTCTTTTGTTCTATAGTTTGGTAGTTTTTCAATGATATATAGATTTGCTAATATATTTTTCAGTTTAACAACGCATCTAATTTTGAATTCAAAAAACTTTATAATTTGCAAAGATTTATTCAATATACATGATAGATAGGTTCGATGCAAATATAAGTTGTGACTATTTGAATTATTTATTGGCCAAGTTAATTAGAAATCAGATTTCATGGATTCTTGCAAGAGAAAGACATTTTCCTTACGGTGAATGAATTTTTTAATAAAATTTTAAAAGAATAAGATTTTTAATACAAGGAAAATCAGTTTTGATCAGCAGATGGGTGTGCTTTAAATACATGGAAAGTGTGCGATACGAAATAAAATTAACAGATCGTTGAAACAGTTTTTTTTTCATGCCCATCAAATATATTTTTATACATTTTTTTTAATGTTATTCAAAATTTAGCTTGATGTTCTAAGCTAAAAAGTAAGAGTTTTTTTTCTATATATCGTTCACACATGTGCGTCTTATGATCTTCAAATTTTACTAAATGTACAATCTAATCAACAAACAATTTAAAAAAAAATATTGCATCGCTACTTATATTATATAAAATTTTAGTACATAAATTTATAGGTTTATTAGAGTAAAAAAAATAGTACGACTTTAATCCCATAAACAAATGTAGCACAAATTTGGCCATTTAAAGGTACAACAGTTACAATTTACGTAAAATTCATACACATAATAAAAACAAATTATTAACTTTAAATTTAACTTTCAATATAAAAAGAAACAAATTACTGCTGATAAAATTGGTTAAATCGACCATGAATCAAATTTAATCAGCAGACGGATGTCTACTTATGTTGCAATACGCAATTAAAATAAAGATCATTGAAACGAACTTTTTTTTGAATTTTTATATAAATAAATATATTTATGGACTAGCAGGTTATTTAATACAACAATAATTTAAACTGAAGTTTTTTTTTAAAGAAGTATTCAAGTTTATATTCGACACACTGAGCTCGTGTGACAGTTGTGTCGAATGGTAAGTACTCACAAGATGGCTGACGGCAGAAAGGATTTGAGTGAATATATCTTTAGCTTCGAACTCTTCCATTTTCCCATCTACTGTCAATTTATGATACAACTCTCCTCCTGGCATGAATTCCATAGCAAGAAATAACTTTGAAGGGGTTTCAACTACTTCAAACAACCTGAAATCATTATTATATATATAACATATAATGTAAAACCAAAACTGAGTTGGGTTTTTGACTCTGACGAAGACCGCTTGTTACGGTTGAAAGATCTTAGTCTTGTTTTCCCTTTTCTTATTGTGGTTTGATCAATAATATATAATGTGAACAGACAAAAGTGTGCGATACGAAATAAAATTAACAGATTGTTGAAACACTTTTTTTTTTTTGAATGCTCATCGAATGTATTTTGAGAACGTAAACGTTTTAGATATGTGATTTCTATACATTTTTTATAATGTTATTGAAGATTTATCTTGATGTTTCAGCATGATATCAGAGCTATATAAATGTTTAATATATCATAAAAAACAATCCTTATATTTATATTTGATTTAAGAAGATTCAATTATAAATGTAAATTAATAAATATTACAGCGAATAATGCTCTTTTATATTAAAAATAGAGTAAATAAAACTGAACTTATTATATAATTCCGCCTTACCTCCTGATAAACACTTTTCACAACCCTTTTAAAATAAATCCTTAATATAAAAATACAATTAACCGTATTAATTATTAAAAGAACTATTGAAATTGATGAAGCATCAAATAAAAATCTTTTGAAAGTTTAAATGACAAAGGAAATAGATATTTTGAGCAAAATAATTATGATATAAAATATATAATATTATATAAAAAGATTTCACATAAACACGTGAAACAACAATCAATGATCAAACCACAATAAGGTCAGTTGGGTTTTTGACTCTGACGAAGACCGCTTGTTACGGTTGAAAGATCTTAGTCTTGTTTTCCCATTTCTTATTGTGGTTTGATCATTGATAATATTATATATATATAAAAATAAAATTGAATACATTATTGTAAATATAAATATTTATAATTAAAAATATTATATTTATTTTTATAATATTTAATATTATTAATATATATAATATATAATATGAGATAAAACATATAAAAATATAAAATAATTATAAATAATTATTTAGAAAAATAATTATGTACAATTTGTATTAATTATATATATAATATATTTAAACATCATTAGTCAGATTATTTCCAGCATTATAATGAGTATTCAACTTGAAATATAATTAATTTTAAATATAAAATTAAAAAATAAAGTTAAAAGTGAATATGTGTTTAATGAATAAAGTTAATTAAAGTAACCAATCGATAATTTTTATGAACAAAACACCATATAACAGAGAGTATTTTTCATCTTCTTCAAGCAAAAATAAATACAAATTATTTTTGACGGTTGGATATTATTTCAATAATAGTACCTAATTATGTTGGGATGATGCACCATTTCCATGTTGGCTACCTCTCGGACCAGCATTTTTCGTGCCTTTGGTGTCAGCTTGGTTTTATCCATAATTTTGACCGCAACTCTCTCTATCATTGAATTAAATGAAATTAAATACAATTTTATAAAGACATGCTTTATAATATAATATATATTCTTATTTAAAAAATAAATAGATTTAAGTAAATATTAATTTACCAGAGTAGTCTGCTAATTGAAACAAGCATTATGTAAAGGACTAACTATTTACAATTTTCTGAGTTGTCGTCATAACATTTTTTTTTTAAAATTACAATTTGGCGCTGATAAAAATAATTAATTTAGTTTTCTATCTGTAACAACAAGTAGCACGATCTGTTTAACAAATCATAAAGATATTTCGGAGATATTTAATTGTAAATCTTCAGAAATATTTTTTTGCTGAACTAGTAAAACTTAAATTCTAAAATTTGATTGGTTTGGTAAATTAGCAAATTGCTTTTGGAAATAATGAAATATGAGAAATATAATTTTTTATTTTAACAAACTTGAAGTGCTGGAAACAGTCTTCACATTAAATTGGCCATAAATGTATACCTAAGCTTTTATTATATATCATTATTTACCCTGGCCAATAATTCGTGAGGTACTTATTATTCCATTAAATGTACATTAAGAAGAGTCGTAGTATTTACCAATATTACTAATTTTAATAATTCATTATTTATATCGATTGATTAACTGTTCTTTAAATTAGAATCATATTGTTTTGAAGTAGAGAAAAATTAATTGTACCTTACGTCAAAGTTTGCATGTAAAATGCCACCTATCTTATTACTCTGATTATTGGATACAACACCTAATTTCCTAATAATTTGAAGAAATTACATGCAAAGAAATTCTCTTGAAACATAATTGTTTAATCTTCTATTTTAAATAATAACTTTAGCATGTAATTAAATTTCATATTTTTTAAAATGCTTATGGAAACAAGTGGTTTTAATACTTTGCACATAATACATTCTAGTTTACGATTGTGCTCCAAATGATAGAGAATTAATGAAAATAGGGTGATCACATATAATCCAACAAGTTAATATAATTCACAATCCTAACACATTTACTTGAGTGTTTTCTATTAGACAATCTTGTTAATCAGTGACAAACAAAAGCTTGGCGCAGGGTAGCCCGGTGGCTTGAGCGCTCGTCTCTGTACTGGCAGATCATAGGTTCGATTCTCATTCTGGTGTACATTTCTTTACGTGAGAAATGAAATTTGAGCAAGCTTTCCATTGAAGGGAATATCAAACCGTCGGTCCTTAGCCTGTACGATATGAGGTACTCATTAAACATCCCTACTGCAAATATAATTGAGTATAATTTAGGACTTTCGCTGCAGAATGAACCAGGAATAAATTTCACCTGCTACTAAAATGGGTGGCAAATAACAAATGAGCCATACTTTTCATCCCCTTAAACATCACTAAAAGGTAGAAACTTATAGGTTAGGTTAGGTTACTAACCTTCTTAAAACTTACCTTACCTTAAACCTACTTAACCTTTTCCTTAAAAGGAGAAGAAAGATAAGTTACAAAATATCTTCACGTCTTCTTTAAATACATAAACGATCTACCTTCAATGAAATTATTAACAAAAATGATTGTAAAGAACTGTAATTAAAAGGGAACGGATTCAAAGAAATTCCTCATGGCAGGGTTACTGCTATGAGGAAATCATAAAAAAAGCGAAAAACTTATAGGCTTTCAGTGTTGTCCTCAGGCGGAAAGTGTGGCTCATTTGTTAAAGGGTAACTACTTTAGTTATGGATGGGCCTATTAACGGGTTGATTCTACAATAGAGTCCTATGTATAAGATTAATCAAAATTTAATAATAAAGTCATTTTAAATTAATGATAGATATCAAATCCTAGTTTTATATTTCAATAATTAACATTTTCGAGTAGTTTTATATTTATTTTATTTGATATAGTATCATATATTATTTATTTGTATGATTAAATTAAAACTAATTCACTTAAATAACCGTTTCAATTTAAAAAAAACAACATAACTTAGGCTTGCTCGTAATCTTGATTTAAATATAAATTTTTCTAAATTTGATAATATAGGTGCTATAAAATAGGTAAAAACTCTGCTGTAGAACTAGAGTACACTGGTATTTATAAAATGCTGTGTAGGTGTTGTTATAAAATATGCACACCCCAGTTTGGTAAATTATTAAAATTGCGTGTCCAACAACATAAATATTAATTGGCTAGAGACGAACAAAGTACTGTGTTATTTTTGCATATAAATGATGTGAATTATAATCTAAATTGAACAAAAGCTAAAATGATAACTGTTGTAATAAACATTGTCGATATTTTATTAAACTTTACAGATAAATACTAGTGATGTAATTAAAGTAATTTATGAAATGTAAAGAGCGGGTGTTGGTTTATTCAAGTTATATCAGTATTAATAGTAATGGCTTGTTAATACTGATATAACGTTAACGTTATTCACTAGCATAACTTTTTTCTTAATTTTTCGTGAACTTGTTTGTTTACCCAGACTTGAACAGGCTTTTGCTCCTCTCATCCTCTTTCTATCTGAGTAGAACACAATACAGGTTCGCTTTCTCCAGTAATTCGTCGTCATCGTATGATCTTAATCATATGGTCTTAATCATTTATCGTATGGTCAACAAACTTAATTCCATTTTTGAATTTTTTTTTATAATATTATTTTAGTATATTATAATATAATATATTATATTATTTTATATTTTTTATATATTAGATCAATATAAACTAAAAGATTTAAATAAATGAAAACCAACCCAAGCAATCCCTAATTTTTGATTGAACCGATATCAGCAAGAAAAAGAGAGGGAGATCAAGCACAACGATTGAGCAATGCTTGGACACCAGTTATATTGCCCACGTGAGCTACTTCAAAGGATAAGAGAGATATTCAGAAATAAATGTTGAACTGAAGAAAGAAAAGAATGAAATATAATAAAGAAAATATAATAAAATAAGAAAATAAATAATATATTAAATGAAAACGGAAAGAAAAACAATGGAAGAAATAAATAAATGAATAATGTTCAGCATGAATAAATAATAAAACAGTTACTGCAGATTCTCTAAAAATTCCATATGTTATATCTTTAGGACGCCACTCTGGGGAGTTCCTAATATTTGGGGAAATCCATATTTGGCTGCACATTGCATGCAGTGCACTTATATTTATACTTAAAATGATAATATTATTACTCTAAATACATTGTTCATATATTTTTCTAAACTTAAAATGTTATTATTAATTAAATTATTTTTTTGATTTATTATTATTATTTGCCTTATTCTTTAATACGTTTTGAGCATGATGGTTCTTATAACAATTCAATATACTCGTACTAATTTCCTTTCGACAGCTACACGAAAATCATTCCATTTTTTTTTTTAATTTGTATGATTTCTTTTATATATACACAGTCTCTTGGCTATCCTTCTTTCTTTCTTTTCAATTGTATTAAACGTCAAAAAAAGTAAAGACACATAAGGGTTTTGTTGAGTTTCTCTATAAATTTATTAAATCCTCATTAGGTTATAAGAAAACAAATTTTTGTGATTTTATAGATGTTTACAGTTATAAACCCACTATATGGTTGCTTTATCTTAGTTTCTTAAAACTTATTATTGAAATTAAAAGAAAAATTTCAGACAGAAATTTTAATAAAATTGACCAGGATTTTTTTGATCTTGGATGGAAACCATTATTTGGTATTGTTATTTTTGAACCATTGAGGAATCATAAAACAGTTACTTAGTGAAGTATTTGATAATTCATGATGAAATTTGCGAGCATAGGAAAATATTTGTACAGATTGTATAGGGAGACTTTGGAAATATAAGGGTATCTAACCGGAGTATAATATGCTCTAGTGAAATGGGAGACACATAGAATGTATCTCAACACTTTTCCTTTCAACGACTAGTTCATTCTACCTTTCCGTGAAATATGAGCAATTGTTTTATGGATGGTTTACTAGATGTCGACAGATTATTGTGTCAGCTTTTAAGAGTTTCCAACACATAGAATGTGTATTTTTCTTTTAGAGCACTGGTCTATTTATCTCCATAAATAGGATTAAACCACCCTAGGACATTACCTATAGTTTAATATAAAAAAAAAAAGTTACATGTATAATGTATAATTAGACGTAAGATTAAGGTAAGCCCGACTACGTCGGACCTAGTTATGTTACATGGGATCTTCCTTTTGCTCCGAAATATCATTCGTACCCAGTGTAACCGTTTCGCGATGTAAAAATACTGTTGCGCGTATAGTATCCAGTTGCCCGCCTCCGCGTGGTCCACCTTGGGCGTCGCCATGTGGAAAATTGGACGGCTAAAGGGCAAATCGTAGAAAGACAACCTGACTTGATTTAAAAACGATATGACCTTATGGCTTGGTGCGTATAAAGGTCAACACAGGTCTATTCTATCTTTCCATGCAATTGAAGAAAGTATTTTATAAATATTTTAATAGAAAACATCCTATTATAGAGTCAGCGTTGATAGATTATTTAACGCTAGCCCAGAATTATTCAATTTAAATATATCTGAATATTGTGGGATTGACAGTTTTAAATGTAATTCTTGGTTGAAGCGACTTAATCACTCTGTATTGATTATGAGACGAAGGCATTTTTTGCTAATGCTGAGATGAATGTGGACCTTTGGTGATCTCGTGAAGAGCGACTTTGACGGTGGAGAAGTTCCCCCGCCCCAGCTCCCCCTGCAGCTTGTACAGCGCCACCCTGCGGCCTCCATCTTCCTGTCCTTCTTCGTCCAGCCACTTGTCGTACACTGCAACAAATCCACCACAACTTCTACAGTTATACATTGTATGCTTCCTTCATAACAACAATATATACATATCTTATTGAATTGTAAAAAAAGTTAAGTATTTTGCAATTGTACTGACTGTAACATCCAGCAGTTATTACAATTTTCTACCCCTTATGGTCTCTAGCATTTTATTAAAATTTGAACCCTCTATTACTTTCAACATTTCTTACAATTTGTTCCCCTTATTTCTTCTAACATTTGTCATCCTTTTGTCCCCTGTTACTTCCTACGTCAATTACATTTTTGTACCCCTTATTACTTCTAACTTTGTCACCCTTTTGTGTCCCCTGTTACTTCCTACGTCAATTACATTTTCGTACCCCTTATTACTTCTAACTTTGTCACCCTTTTGTGTCCCCTGTTACTTCCTACGTCCATTATATTTTTGTACCCCTCATTACTTCTAATATTTGTTTCCCTTTTGTGCCCTCTGTTACTTTCAACATTTATTACAATTTTGTACCTCTTATTCTTTTCGACATTTATTTCAATTTGGTACCCCTTATTGTATTCAAATATACTGTTTCATATATTTTTACTGTTCAAATTACTTTTTAAAGAAAATATTAATACTTTAATGCTTGAAAGAAAACTAATCAACTCAAATAAATCTGAGTATTAGGGCAAGTAACGGACGAAACACTTTTACCTAATTAGATTTCACGTTTATTATATGTTTGCACCCATTGTGGTTAATGATTAAATATAATATAGATATGACTAAAATATGCATAATTAACCTCAATCAAATATAATAATTTTATTAATATAAAACAGAATCGAGTCGAGAGAACGATTTGAATGAACATACCACTAATCTGAACTATTAACTAAATTAATATTTTACCAAATTGTAAACACTCATTCACTATCATTAAAATAATTCGTAGTGCGTGAAACATAAAGCCATTTAAAATTTACAGTTAATAGTCAGATGACGTGTGTAAAAGAAAATATCTAATATTTTTAAGTAAAAAAAAAACAAACTGGGCTGGTCTAAATCAGCTTTATACACCAACCGCAGTTTTGCAAAATCAAAAATTATTAAGCTATCGAACCGAATGGCCAAGTCATTTCGTGCTTCTCATGTTATATTGACTGATAAATCATTGAAGTTGATTTTAAACTTTTTCGTCTGTTTGTTTTTTAAGCTAATAAAATAGTCTCCACATATAGAAATGTAATCGTATAAATAACTCATTTCAAACACTTAGTGTTCTTCTTCAGGCATTAACTAAAAAAATACAATGCCATCAGAGAGTTATCTATAGTACAAAATAAAATAAGGAAGAATCTAAGGGTAAGTGTCTGTGGTTTAACTGACTGGGAATAGCATTCCCAGCGAATAGGACACTACCCTTAGGTTCGTACTCTCTTCCTTATTTTATTTTGTACTATAGATAACGCTCTGATGGCATTGTATTTTTTTAGCGAATACCTGAAGAAGAACACTACTTGTTCGAAACGCGTTGTTTATACTTTAAAATTTCTATATGTGGAGACTATTTCATAGCTTTTTACCCTACAATGAGTAAATACCACATGATTGCACTACTTTAGAATTGGATTAGATTACCTCCTAGACTCAACCTCTATCGTTTTTTTGTTTTTTTTTTTAAATTTAAATTAATTTTTATTTCTGTAACATATATTATTATTATTAGATAGTAAAACGGCGACCCCTTAAGTATTTTTCTTATATAAAATAAAAAACATCTGAGAATCATTCTCGTCCCGAAGATGGCTCTAGGAAAGAGTTGAAGTTGAAACATGTTGAAAATCGGAAGAATATTATCTAGATTAGAAGCAAAAACGGAGATGTTATTCAGGAAGACAGAGAAACTTAACAAAAAGCAAGTTTCTGCAAATGGTGGTTACATTTTTAATAATATGTATATGCTTAGAGGAAGGATTGCTATAAAAATTTGCAAATATATATACATATATAACAAGATTTCACATAAACATGTGAATAACAATCAATGATCAAACCACAAAATAAAAAGGGAAAAAATACTAAGTTCTTTCAACCGTAACAAGCGGTCTTCGTCAGGGATAAAAACCCAACAATGTTGTGTTTGTGGTTTGATTTATGATTTGAATGAAACCCACTTTTCATTTTGTGATTCGATTATATATATATATATATATTAATATATATATATATATATATCAGTTCACAAACGAAGAAAAGCAACACACAGAGAAAGAGACACACCCTGGGTTTCCTGCCGTTGTGTTTCCGGCGTGCTTGGTCGCCCTTTCTCTCTTTTCTCCTGAAGACGGATCATCCGAAAATTTGAGTTTGTAAGTGTGTCTCTTTCTCTGTGTGTTGCTTTTCTTCGTTTGTGAACTGATTTGCGTCCAGTTTGGATCGTTTTTTCGAATTTTAAGTGGATATATATATATATATAAATCAGGATTTTACAGCAAACACGTGAAATAGAAACATCGTCTAAACCACAATCAGAAGTTTAAAAAAAAGGAGACTAAGTTTCTTAGTGGTTAAGTTCATTATATGAGGAATGGATTTTATATCTGGAGTCATTAAACTGAAATTAACAGGTAACGAAAGCATAAAATCAGGCCTCCTATTTGTTTCTTACACTGCTACCCTCTGTGGGTAAAAATCGCACGCTTATCTAACTCTACTGTGTGTAAACAAACAAACAAAAGAGAGTTTTATAATAATATAGATTTGTAGAGAGAATTATATATTCTAAAACATTAATGTTAACATATTGAATAAAAGAGATTTTGTTAAAGCTACAGTATAACGTTTTAGCTAAGTGAGTCAGAGTTGAACAGTTGCTTTATGGCTGCTCTGACATGACAAGGCTTTCATTCTATAGTCTATGAAGACATTAAAAACCCCATAGTTCTCCTACTATTTCATGAAATAAAGTAACTTGAGAGTGAAGGTGCCAGGACATGGCTGTATTGAAGGTTCAAGTAATCATACAGCAATTTAGCCATTCCGTGTCAGGGTATAGTTGAATGTTTAATAAGCCAGTCCACAGTTCTGGCAATTCAGTATTGTTCAAAACATTGAAGAAAACCGATTATTTTAAAACTGAGCGGTACTTTTTTTTCCCCTAGATGCCATATGTCAAGCAATAAAGCTGGCCGTAATATTGAAGCTGTTTATTCACCACTAGCATGTTTGCCCTTTCTGTTTTCTTTAAAAGTTCCAGGAAATCATTTAAATATTTAACAAATTAATCTTTTTTTTTTGTTTTTGCATGTTACTATACATATATATGAATATGAGATATTATTCAGTAGAGTTATGTTTGTAAACATAAACATTAAATACTTGTTAAGAGCCTACAGCCCAAATCTGTAAGTTTTAGTTTGATATATGGTGGTAGCGTGCTTTGGGGGGGAGGACTTGGTGGTGACCTCTGTCACCCCTCACAAAACGCTTCTAAATAGGAAGGCGTTTTTATACAAATCTAACTATTTCAGTTCAGCTCAATCAATGCTTGAAGAGGAAAGGTCATTGAAAAACAGTCGATAATTATTTATTCTTATAAATACATTCTTGTTTAGTAATAAACAGACGTTACTATATAATGGTTGAACGGTTAAATAAAAATCAGACAGTGCGTGTGTGTTCTGTTTTATGTAAATCTCAACGACTTTTATAAAGATTAGAAGTTTTTGTGGATTTCTTAAAAAATATATGAACATGTATATATGTATTTATATATAAAATAAAATAAATTCAAAACGAAGGAAACACACAGAAAGACACAGACATAACTCACATCGATATTTCAACCATCGTCGTCATCAGGAGGTGTGAAGAGCGAAGAGCGAAGAGTCCCGCAGAAAGACAGGACGGCGACTCTTCCTGCGGGACTCTTCGCTCTTCGCTCTTCACACCTCCTGATGACGACGATGGTCGAAATATCGATGTGAGTTATGTCTGTGTCTTTCTGTGTGTTTCCTTCGTTTTGAATTTATTTTATTTAAAAAAGTCCGCTGGACCGTTTCTTTTCATTGTGTATTTATATATTGTAATAGTAGATGTCATTTGAGAAAAAACATTGAATTAATTTTAATAATTTATTAATATCGAAGAAATTATTATTGTCGTTTAAAATCTGTTAATAACATTCCTGTAATATACAGTATGTAGGACCATATATTTGTAAAATAGAAAGTATACAATCAAGATATGCTCCGTACATTAGTAAACTGAGCATACCACTACAAAAATAAACTCCCTCATGGTAGGGTTACTACCTGTGAGGAAAACATAAAAAAAACCTCTGAGCTATAACAAACTTTCTTCACTCACTCTTTCTTAGAGCTAATTACTTAGACCATGATTTCTTTCTATTATATAAATCATGGGCAAAAGAAAGGACAAATGAAGTAAATCTCAGTTCTATTATTTAAAACTTATTGGTGAAAAGAATAATCAATATTTTCTTTTTCCAAGTAAACGACATGATTATTAAAACATAATATTACCCTTGAGATTTATCAACACTTATTTATTTATATTTATATGTATATATATATTATATATATATTATATATATATTATATATATATTATATATATATATATATATATATATTTATAACATCAGTATTACAATTCTTATGAATATGAATATTATTAATAAGATAATTGGATACTGGGATTGAGTTTTAATAATACAAGTATTGTACTATGGGTACTAACACATATGTTATAATCATCATTCGTACATTTAATATGCATATAATTATACATTTCAGAGTAAACTATATGATAACAGTAAAAGATAACACATACTTCTCTCAAATTTTTGGTTTAAAAAAGTAAAAAGAAAGCTAAAAAGCTTAATAAAGTGAAATCGGGCATGACATTTTTCAATATATATATGATCAAACCACAATAAGAAATGGGAAAACAAGACTAAGATCTTTCAACCGTAACAAGCGGTCTTCGTCAGAGTCAAAAACCCAACTGACTTGTCAGTTGGTCAAAAACCCGTCAGTTGGGTTTTTGTCTCTGACGAAGACCGCTTGTTACGGTTGAAAGATCTTAGTCTTGTTTTCCCATTTCTTGTTGTGGTTTGATCATCAATTGTTTATTCACGTGTTTATGTGAAATCTTTTTTTCAATATATATATATATATATATATATATATATATATATATAAATACATATATGTTGAATGCCAGATTAGTTATTGAAAAAGACGAGCCAATCCCTGTTACGTATTACTTTGGGCACTTCTTATTGGTTGTGGGTGTTTTTTCGTTAAACACGTTTCTCCTTAGCACACTCCGTCTGCTCGGCCGCCTCAGCCTTCACTCCAGGAGAGGGCTCGCAGTCCCTACTTAATTTTCCAATAGAGTTGGATGAAGGTCTTGGCGTCCTGGCTTGGAAGTGTACCTCGTCGAACTCGGTGTTTACTATGGGCTTAGTGGTTTTCATTAGATACTGGTTGTTGGTGTTTTCTGTAGATTCTATTGTTGTGGGTGTATGTAGAACCTTTCCCCGTCGGTTTCCTAACACGCTTGGCCGCATCCGCCGTCCTTCCTGGAGAGGGCTCGCAGTCCCTACTTTAATTTCACAGAGGGCAGGAATGGCATAGGCGTCCTCACGTAGAAGAAATTCCTCGTAAGAACCTGGTCCGGGCTATGGGCATTATGATTTGAAGTTGAGTGTGTGTGGCGTTTGTCATTAGACCCCTTTACTGCAGTGTTTTCTTGAAGAATGCGTGGCGCCTTCCTCGTGTCGTTGCGACCGGTTTCGACCGTTCCTCGGTCATTCTCAAGCTGGTGGGTGTAGTTCCTGGCTGGATTGTGCGTTATTATATGTTGAATGCCAGATTAGTTATTGAAAAAGACGAGCCAATCTCGTCCTTCCCGCCGTCCTTCCTGGAGAGGGCTCGCAGTCCCTACTTTAATTTCACAGAGGGCAGGAATGGCATAGGCGTCCTCACGTAGAAGAATTCCTCGTAAGAACCTGGTCCGGGCTATGGGCATTATGAGTTGAAGTTGAGTGTGTGTGGCGTTTGTCATTAGACCCCTTTACTGCAGTGTTTTCTTGAAGAATGCGTGGCGCCTTCCTCGTGTCGTTGCGACCGGTTTCGACCGTTCCTCGGTCATTCTCAAGCTGGTGGGTGTAGTTCCTGGCTGGATTGTGCGTTATTATATGTTGAATGCCAGATTAGTTATTGAAAAAGACGAGCCAATCCCTGTTACGTATTACTTTGGGCACTTCTTATTGGTTGTGGGTGTTTTTTTTGACCGAGAATGACCGAGGAACGGTCGAAACCGGTCGCAACGACACGAGGAAGGCGCCACGCATTCTTCAAGAAAACACTGCAGTAAAGGGGTCTAATGACAAACGCCACACACACTCAACTTCAACTCATAATGCCCATAGCCCGGACCAGGTTCTTACGAGGAATTCTTCTACGTGAGGACGCCTATGCCATTCCTGCCCTCTGTGAAATTAAAGTAGGGACTGCGAGCCCTCTCCAGGAAGGACGGCGGATGCGGCCAAGCGTGTTAGGAAACCGACGGGGAAAGGTTCTACATACACCCACAACAATAGAATCTACAGAAAACACCAACAACCAGTATCTAATGAAAACCACTAAGCCCATAGTAAACACCGAGTTCGACGAGGTACACTTCCAAGCCAGGACGCCAAGACCTTCATCCAACTCTATTGGAAAATTAAGTAGGGACTGCGAGCCCTCTCCTGGAGTGAAGGCTGAGGCGGCCGAGCAGACGGAGTGTGCTAAGGAGAAACGTGTTTAACGAAAAAACACCCACAACCAATAAGAAGTGCCTAAAGTAATACGTAACAGGGATTGGCTCGTCTTTTTCAATAACTAATCTGGCATTCAACATATAATAACGCACAATCCAGCCAGGAACTACACCCACCAGCTTGAGAATGACCGAGGAACGGTCGAAACCGGTCGCAACGACACGAGGAAGGCGCCACGCATTCTTCAAGAAAACACTGCAGTAAAGGGGTCTAATGACAAACGCCACACACACTCAACTTCAACTCATAATGCCCATAGCCCGGACCAGGTTCTTACGAGGAATTCTTCTACGTGAGGACGCCTATGCCATTCCTGCCCTCTGTGAAATTAAAGTAGGGACTGCGAGCCCTCTCCAGGAAGGACGGCGGATGCGGCCAAGCGTGTTAGGAAACCGACGGGGAAAGGTTCTACATACACCCACAACAATAGAATCTACAGAAAACACCAACAACCAGTATCTAATGAAAACCACTAAGCCCATAGTAAACACCGAGTTCGACGAGGTACACTTCCAAGCCAGGACGCCAAGACCTTCATCCAACTCTATTGGAAAATTAAGTAGGGACTGCGAGCCCTCTCCTGGAGTGAAGGCTGAGGCGGCCGAGCAGACGGAGTGTGCTAAGGAGAAACGTGTTTAACGAAAAAACACCCACAACCAATAAGAAGTGCCAAGTAATACGTAACAGGGATTGGCTCGTCTTTTTCAATAACTAATCTGGCATTCAACATATAATAACGCACAATCCAGCCAGGAACTACACCCACCAGCTTGAGAATGACCGAGAACGGTCGAAACCGGTCGCAACGACACGAGGAAGGCGCCACGCATTCTTCAAGAAAACACTGCAGTAAAGGGGTCTAATGACAAACGCCACACACACTCAACTTCAACTCATAATGCCCATAGCCCGGACCAGGTTCTTACGAGGAATTCTTCTACGTGAGGACGCCTATGCCATTCCTGCCCTCTGTGAAATTAAAGTAGGGACTGCGAGCCCTCTCCAGGAAGGACGGCGGATGCGGCCAAGCGTGTTAGGAAACCGACGGGGAAAGGTTCTACATACACCCACAACAATAGAATCTACAGAAAACACCAACAACCAGTATCTAATGAAAACCACTAAGCCCATAGTAAACACCGAGTTCGACGAGGTACACTTCCAAGCCAGGACGCCAAGACCTTCATCCAACTCTATTGGAAAATTAAGTAGGGACTGCGAGCCCTCTCCTGGAGTGAAGGCTGAGGCGGCCGAGCAGACGGAGTGTGCTAAGGAGAAACGTGTTTAACGAAAAAACACCCACAACCAATAAGAAGTGCCTAAAGTAATACGTAACAGGGATTGGCTCGTCTTTTTCAATAACTAATCTGGCATTCAACATATAATAACGCACAATCCAGCCAGGAACTACACCCACCAGCTTGAGAATGACCGAGGAACGGTCGAAACCGGTCGCAACGACACGAGGAAGGCGCCACGCATTCTTCAAGAAAACACTGCAGTAAAGGGGTCTAATGACAAACGCCACACACACTCAACTTCAACTCATAATGCCCATAGCCCGGACCAGGTTCTTACGAGGAATTCTTCTACGTGAGGACGCCTATGCCATTCCTGCCCTCTGTAAATTAAAGTGGGTGGGCCCTTCCAGAAGGACGCGTCGGCAAGGTTTAGGAAACGCGGGAAGTTCTCTCACCCCACAAGATCTCGAAAACAAACGTATCTATGAAAACCTAACCATAGTAAACCGAGTTGACGAGGTCCTTCCAGCCGGCCCAAGACCTTCATCCAACTTATTGAAAATAAGTAGGGCTCGAGCCCTCTCCTGGGTGAGGCTAGGGGCCGAGGAGGAGTGTGTAGGGAACGTTTTACAAAAAACCCCAACCATAAGAAGTGCCCAAGTATCGTACAGGTTGGCTCGTCTTTTTCAATATAATCTGGCATTCAAATATAATAAGAAACCAGCCAGGAACTAACCCACCAGTTGAGAATGACCGAGGAACGGTCGAAACCGGTCGCAACGACACGAGGAAGGCGCCACGCATTCTTCAAGAAAACACTGCAGTAAAGGGGTCTAATGACAAACGCCACACACACTCAACTTCAACTCATAATGCCCATAGCCCGGACCAGGTTCTTACGAGGAATTCTTCTACGTGAGGACGCCTATGCCATTCCTGCCCTCTGTGAAATTAAAGTAGGGACTGCGAGCCCTCTCCAGGAAGGACGGCGGATGCGGCCAAGCGTGTTAGGAAACCGACGGGGAAAGGTTCTACATACACCCACAACAATAGAATCTACAGAAAACACCAACAACCAGTATCTAATGAAAACCACTAAGCCCATAGTAAACACCGAGTTCGACGAGGTACACTTCCAAGCCAGGACGCCAAGACCTTCATCCAACTCTATTGGAAAATTAAGTAGGGACTGCGAGCCCTCTCCTGGAGTGAAGGCTGAGGCGGCCGAGCAGACGGAGTGTGCTAAGGAGAAACGTGTTTAACGAAAAAAACCCACAACCAATAAGAAGTGCCTAAAGTAATACGTAACAGGGATTGGCTCGTCTTTTTCAATAACTAATCTGGCATTCAACATATAATAACGCACAATCCAGCCAGGAACTACACCCACCAGCTTGAGAATGACCGAGGAACGGTCGAAACCGGTCGCAACGACACGAGGAAGGCGCCACGCATTCTTCAAGAAAACACTGCAGTAAAGGGGTCTAATGACAAACGCCACACACACTCAACTTCAACTCATAATGCCCATAGCCCGGACCAGGTTCTTACGAGGAATTCTTCTACGTGAGGACGCCTATGCCATTCCTGCCCTCTGTGAAATTAAAGTAGGGACTGCGAGCCCTCTCCAGGAAGGACGGCGGATGCGGCCAAGCGTGTTAGGAAACCGACGGGGAAAGGTTCTACATACACCCACAACAATAGAATCTACAGAAAACACCAACAACCAGTATCTAATGAAAACCACTAAGCCCATAGTAAACACCGAGTTCGACGAGGTACACTTCCAAGCCAGGACGCCAAGACCTTCATCCAACTCTATTGGAAAATTAAGTAGGGACTGCGAGCCCTCTCCTGGAGTGAAGGCTGAGGCGGCCGAGCAGACGGAGTGTGCTAAGGAGAAACGTGTTTAACGAAAAAACACCCACAACCAATAAGAAGTGCCCAAAGTAATACGTAACAGGGATTGGCTCGTCTTTTTCAATAACTAATCTGGCATTCAACATATAATAACGCACAATCCAGCCAGGAACTACACCCACCAGCTTGAGAATGACCGAGGAACGGTCGAAACCGGTCGCAACGACACGAGGAAGGCGCCACGCATTCTTCAAGAAAACACTGCAGTAAAGGGGTCTAATGACAAACGCCACACACACTCAACTTCAACTCATAATGCCCATAGCCCGGACCAGGTTCTTACGAGGAATTCTTCTACGTGAGGACGCCTATGCCATTCCTGCCCTCTGTGAAATTAAAGTAGGGACTGCGAGCCCTCTCCAGGAAGGACGGCGGATGCGGCCAAGCGTGTTAGGAAACCGACGGGGAAAGGTTCTACATACACCCACAACAATAGAATCTACAGAAAACACCAACAACCAGTATCTAATGAAAACCACTAAGCCCATAGTAAACACCGAGTTCGACGAGGTACACTTCCAAGCCAGGACGCCAAGACCTTCATCCAACTCTATTGGAAAATTAAGTAGGGACTGCGAGCCCTCTCCTGGAGTGAAGGCTGAGGCGGCCGAGCAGACGGAGTGTGCTAAGGAGAAACGTGTTTAACGAAAAAACACCCACAACCAATAAGAAGTGCCCAAAGTAATACGTAACAGGGATTGGCTCGTCTTTTTCAATAAATACATATATATATAAACTTTTTCTTCTTCTTTGAGTTTGATCAGGGTTAATATACGAAATCACCTTTTCGCCAATGTTTCGTCTTTATTTTAAGACATCCTCAGGGCTATAAATGAAGACAAAACGTTGGCGAAAAGGTGATTCGAGATATTAACCCGGACCAAACTCTAAGAAGAAGAAAAAGTTTTTATTAGTAAATTGTGGACAAGAAAACAATACCTTATTATATATATATTGAATTTAATAGCAGATTCTGCATTCACGACTTTTTTACTTAAAGCTTCATTTTTTCCTCACAATCTTCCTTTGTGATGGTGATAATTGGCAAAGCAAGCAAGCAAAATTATCATCATTTGGTAATTATCACCATC
Source organism: Hermatobates lingyangjiaoensis (assembly GCA_026182355.1). NCBI lineage: Eukaryota > Metazoa > Arthropoda > Insecta > Hemiptera > Hermatobatidae > Hermatobates > Hermatobates lingyangjiaoensis. The sequence continues at coordinate 1,636,669 of JAPFBL010001931.1, read as the reverse complement.
ACAAAAGGAAGATCATGAGGAAAATAGAAGCTATAAGTAAAAAAGTCGTGAATGCAGAATCTGCTATAAATTCAATACAATATAGTTAAAAGAGGACTTTCAGTTCAAACATCAAGCAGCAGAGACTTGACTCAGACTTGAAAACTGTTGGTGTTCTAAAATACATGAAAATGATTCAAATTTTTAAAAATATAAATCTGTTATGTAAATTTATTCTTCCGTCATGTTGGGGCACACCTGGCTACCTTTCAGGGCGCACTTTTTGAGAAGCACTGTTCTAAATCATTAATACCAAATATAATTAGTTCATATTTTCTTGATGAGTGTTAATAAATGTGATATAATAACACATTATAATATTAATTAATATGGAATTAATGTACATTTTAAATTGAGATTCTTTGGTATTTCTACTATCATTCGATTTGAGATTTATTGGTGTTAATTATAACTGGTATGAGTAATAAATGAAGAGATGTGCAATGTCCTAGCCACCCCAGTGACTAATTTATCATGTAGCCTTGGACTCGTGTCCGATGTGGTTTTAAAATTACTTCCTAACATATGGTAAAAAAAAAAGTACGTTCTAGCTTATAATCACATAATTATAATAGTCACAACAAAAATCTGAATAGACATTCACTATTTACTGTTAATAAGAAAATTGTATAATAAGTAACAAATACAATAATAGATCAGTGGTTTCCAATGGGGGTGAATTTTGGGATTTCAGGGAGTGAATTGGGTTCACAGTAAGTTCATTGAGTGAGAAAAGCTATTATATAGTATAAAAAACTATCGGTTTTTATTTCTCAATTACAATTAAAAAAAATACTGTTTTAATAGAATTAACATTATATATAAATATATATATCAATAACTCAATCCACAATATGAAATGGGAAAACAAGACTCAGATCTTTCAACCGTAACAAGTAGTCTTCGTCAGAGTCAAAAACCCAACTGATCTTGGGAAAACAAGACTAAGATCTTTCAACCATAACAAGCGGTCTTCGTCAGAGTCAAAAACCCAACTGATTCTTAGTCTTGTTTTCCTATTTCATATTGTGGTTTGATCATTGATTGTTATTTCACGTGTTTATGTGAAATCTTTATATGTATATATATATAACTTTAAATTACACAAAGCACGACAGAGAAAAAAGAATAAAAAGAACACATACAGAATTCAATATTTCGAACTGTTGTTCGTCATCAGGAGTAGACTAGAAGAGAGGACGAAGTGAGAGAGATCTCCCCACGTTGAAGAACGGAGCGCGAAACCATTGTATGTATATATATATATATATATATATATATCCATCAATTTTTGTAATTAGCATTTAATTTGTAAAACTTTATTTTAAACATATTCCTAGTAAATTTGTAAACATTTATAATAAAAAGAAATTTTGGTATATTTGCTTATTATGTAGAATGCACTTTTTGAAAAAGACTATCTTGGAAAGAAGAGGAGGCCAAGGAGTGGTGAATGGCACTGTGACAAATGGCGAGAGAGGTGCATGGACCAAGCAGGGCTGAGAATCCCTGTATTGGGTATTAAGATAAAATACAGGAAACGGTAATTAATTTAATTTCTTCACAGATGGCTATTTTAATCTTGAAGTAGTTCACATCTTCATATAACACGGCAACATCTTCAGTTCAAGTCGTCAGTTATAGCATTTTTAATATATTAACAACAATAGCATGTCAATTATATATAGATTTCCGTATTTATGTTATTGACTTATTATGTTGGGCAGTTATTAATCAGTTAATATCAGATATTCAGAGTCGAGTTTTTGCGAGGAGATAGCAATTTGTCATCATTAGATTCTCAACTTGATTTGATTAAACAGATATCCTCCACCGACACGTCCCATGTATTTACCAAAAAGACATTATCATTTGTGACACGCTACAACTACAGTACTCCCTTCATCACGAAATATTTCGTGTGTTCATCATATTAAAATTGAATTTATGAATATTATGAAATACCAGTTGATGACACAAGTATGCAATCAAATTACACTGATAGGTATACAGAGTTCATGTACACAAATCCAACACTTCTTTTAAAATATTTAAATTGATATATAAAACTCAAAACATCATCTGCACATCAGTAAATGTATCTCTTGATACAGATTTGATATTATATGCAGAATCTTTAATTTCTCCTAAACAAGTTTAGATGATCCAGAGTTTTTCACTTTTCTTTCAGTGAAGTATAATTCATAAGGTATTCTCATCGAACATCATTCCATTACTCATGGTACTTTTAATACTGCCGTGTGAAAAATGAATAACCAGCGCACTATAATTTGCAAATTTTGAATTCAATTTATCTAAATTGCGTATTTTTTTAAAAAGAATGTACTTTGTTTGTATAAAATGAAAAGGGGATATAATAATATTCATGAAAGGAACAAAGTGTGAGCAATAACTATATTAATTTCTTTTGCACAGTCATTTTGCGTATTTATTTGCATTGTGTTTAGTACCAGTATCATTGTGTGCTATATGACTTGATTCTAATTCAGCGTTGAACTGTGGGAGGTCCAATAAATAATAAGTTCGTACCACTAAAGTTCTTTATGATATTAGCTGAAAAATCTATCAGCTGAAACAAAGACCACCGGAATCACTAGAAATATTTGAAATGATACATCAAAACATTTTCCAACTTGTATTTGTTAATTCTGTTGAGATTTCCAGCAGGTTTATTTGGTACTACCAACATTTCCTGTTAGTATCATGATCAAGGTCTTTTCTACTAACCTGGACATGATAATTTTTAGCAAGCGATTTCTATTTTGGTAGCTAACATTTTTAGGAAAACCCAGATAATAACAGAGAAAAGAAACAAAATGGAAGAAATCTTTGTTGTTTTGAATTTAATGTTCAGACCACTAACAAAAAATTCAACGATTATACATAAAATTCACGCTAGAAATAAAGATTTTGAACTTTTTTTAAGATCTTCCAAGAGTTTTCCTTTTTTCTATCTGTAATCCTTTTTATCTCTATGTTTTTAATGGTAGTTAACGATTCACTTTAATTTCCCTAGTACTTTCCACAAGGTTTTAGTTTTGAAAAACCAAAGTCAAACCCCGGTCTAGCTTCTGAATGATTGGAACAATATATTCTATAACGAGATAACAATTTTATAGCAACTCTAGATTAAATTTTCTTGTTACAGATATGTTTCAAAGGAAGGTAACATTTTATACCAAGTTGATGATATGAGAATGCAGTCAAATGACGTCATATTTCATTCTTCCCATGATTTAACTTTTGGTGTCAAATTATCTTTAGCATATCTTGTTGAGGAAGCTAATTCAAGTGAGGTTAGCCACAAATAACTTTACAGTTTCAGTCGTCCCTTACCCACGTAGTTGACATATACTAATGCCTGTGTGTGAAGTATATTTAAGCTCCATACAATATGTCATTGCTTCAAATATAATTATTATTTTATTAATTATAATATAGTTAATTACATTTTTTTTGCGTAATTGGCAGCATCTCTTCTGAAATTTAATGATTGGCGTTGAACTCTATCCAACGGGATGGAAAAAGCAGTCAATGAATTGACCTGAAGTAACAGATTTACTGCACCTGTGTCATTTATATACATATTTAAGCCATTCACGTAACTTTAAACTCTACAATCTTTCAGTATATACTTAACTATAAGTAATATTGTGTATTTATCAAGAACGTTTATTCAATGTTCAACGTTCTATTTTTATTGGTAAAAATGATACAAATAGATAGATCAAACCACCAAATTACATTATACCAAAGTTTGTTATTCTATTTATTGCTCCCAACAATAATCCATCAGGCCTATTTTTTGTAAAACATCAATATGATCCATCAAAGATTGTGGACTGTAGTGTTCTCACAAACTTTGGATACACACAAACATCTCACACAATGACAAACTGACATCATTGAAAAAACGTCATAAAAGGACTTTGGGACCACAAAACATGTAAATACGTCAAAATCTCGACATCGAAATTTTTCAAGATCAATATACTTACAGTAAAGTGAAAACTATTTATCAATTATTTATTCTCAATGAACCATTGACTCTGGATGGTCCTCCAGCCCTTCCATTGGGTATGTAATTATTTTTTTATTTTCATTATATGTAATTGTGGTTATTTTTGTAACTTTCAATTTGTATTGTAGAAGTTTATCTGACGATGAACACGAAGTGTTCGAAACGCTTAAAATAAAAAAGGCTTTTTCTATGTGGAGACCTTGACTTATCCATTTTTCCAGTATATTTATCAATGAGTTTGATAATACTTTAACTTATAGTAAAGTTGAGTGTAGACTACTTCAAGTATGTTTCTTATTTTTATTCATATTTAATTAAAATTGGACATAATACTACCTATGAATATTTTTTCATATTAAATTTGTTCGCTCTCTTATCGTTCTTACTAAAGTAGAAAGAATAATGTTTAGAAAAGATCAGTTAACATTAAATAATTTTATATTTTCAGAAAAAAAGTAACTAATTTTTTGCGATAATTTTTCCAGACATGGACATGGAATGGTTGCGTGTCTGAAGGCTAGACTTTCAAACTACTGCAGTAAATTTTATTCCAAATGCATGTGTCTTCCCTTCAGAGTATTGTGTGCATGTTACCCACACTAACGCCGCTTAATTAAGAAACATTTAGTACAGCATGTAAACCAAACATATATGTTATTTATGATTTCACTGAAACCTTATTACATTAACTGATATGGAGAAAAACCGAAATTACTTTTAACAATGAAATATAAATTACGGTTTTAAGTTAAATATTGGAGGTATAATTGCAAGTTTTTCAGAGGGGAATAATTTAGGGTGCTATTATTCAAAAACTGAATAATGTATGGTGCTATTTTTCATTACCTTTTATTCTGGCAAATAGATAGGATTTATATTTCTTTGATTTTAAATGATTTTAAGGTAAATGAATGAGAATTATGATTCTTCAGGCTTTTTCGGTAATTGGTGATTAATTGAAAGACGTAGGATATGGGAATTTGGAATGAAATTTTTTTCATCATAATGTAGTAAAAAAATGTCATACAAGATTCCATCCCCAGATTTTGACGGGTGGCCATGTGATTGATCTACTGGCAACAGAAACAGATGCCATTTTCTCCTTTAAAAAATTATGAGGTAACACGAAATCTTCACTTTAGCTTTACAAAAGTATTATTACTGCTGTGATAATGATATTATATGCAACAGATGTGTGATGTTCAAAAAAAAAGCGTGTATAAGAACTGGATCAATCACTATCTGTACTACCTCTATGAATAAATGACTAATAAACATCTCCCATTTAGACATTTATATTATGTTTAAATAGGAATTTATATATTATATAAGCAGGAAGTTTGACATACGTTTACATACTATACTTTTGGTAAAGTTGAGTGTAAGCAACTCCAGAGTTTTTTAATAAAGCTATCTCTATTTTGATAGATTTATTGATAGATTTTGACATCATTAGGTTTGATATTATGTTTACTTATTGTAAAGTTGAGTGTAGGCCCCTCCAGATTTTTGTTTATAAGTAATTCAAAATATTTGTTTGATCAAATTATTTTATACTCCAGCCAAATAATTAAAAACTGAAAAAAGTTTATGTTTATTTGTCATAAACTTGCATCCACAGATAGGAGCAAGACTTAGCTAAAACTTTTTCAAATTTTACATAAACTGAGTCTGTGGTGTATACTATATATCAATGATCAAACCACAATAAGAAATGGGAAAACAAGACTAAGATCTTTCAACCGTAACAAGCGGTCTTCGTCAGAGTCAAAAACCCAACTGAACACTAGATGCAGAAAACATCTGGTGAGGAGTTGAGAAGAGTGGGAGGGAAGAGGGGTATTTTAAAAGGGTGAAAGCACAGGAAAGGACTAATGTCCAGAAAGGGATGTTTGGGGAAACAAAGGAGTACAGTAAGAAAAAGTAAAAAACTATCCGCTAGCTGTCAACCCTCTTTGAAGAGGCTATTGCCCTCGTGACGAAAGTATCAAGTTTGAAGAGACCGTTACTAATGTTCATAATATTAGATCTATTAAATTTAATTAGAGATGATTCAATAATATTTCTTAACTACATTGATTTTTCATAGGTAAGAAATTTAGCTCCTGTCCAATCAATATGATGATTTTCATTTTTTATATGCAAGAATAAGGCACTACTTTTTTCCTGTCTACTTACGTTATATTGGTGTTGTTTTACACGTGTTTTTAATGATTTACCAGTTTGACCAATATAAATTTTATGGCAATTTTTGCACGGAATTTTATAAATACCAGCGGACTCCAATTCGCTTGGAGATTTTTTTATTAACATGTTACCCACGTTATTACGATTAGAAAACACTATATTAAAATCAGGTTGTTTGGCTAATCTTGGAAGGGGGTCCAATGATTCGTGGTATGGCAAAACTATAGAATTTGATAATAAAGGGGGCTCTGTTAAAGTATTAGAGAAAGTTTTTTTCGCACCCTTCAAAGCTAAATCGATATAAGAAGAGGGGTATTTTAATGAAAGGGCAATTGACCTAATGTTATTAATCTCTTCATTAAGGAATTCAGGGGAGCAAACGAATTGGAGTCCGCTGGTATTTATAAAATACCGTGCAAAAATTGCCATAAAATTTATATTGGTCAAACTGGTAAATCATTAAAAACACATGTAAAACAACACCAATATAACGTAAGGAGACAGGAAAAAAGTAGTGCCTTATTCTTGCATATAAAAAATAAAAATCATCATATTGATTGGACAGGAGCTAAATTTATTACCTATGAAAAATCAATGTTGTTAAGAAATATTATTGAATCGTCTCTAATTAAATTTAATAGATCAAATATTCTAAACATTAGTAACGGTCTCTTCAAACTTGATACTTTCGTCACGAGGGCAATAGCCTCTTCAAAGAGGGTTGACAGCTAGCGGATAGTTTTTTACTTTTTCTTACTGTACTCCTTTGTTTCCCCAAACATCCCTTTCTGGACGTTAGTCCTTTCCTGCACTTTCACCCTTTTAAAATACCACTCTTCCCTCCCACTCTTCTCAACTCCTCACCAGATGTTTTCTGCATCTAGTGTTCAGTTGGGTTTTTGACTCTGACGAAGACCGCTTGTTACGGTTGAAAGATCTTAGTCTTGTTTTCCCATTTCTTATTGTGGTTTGATCATTGATTGTTGTTTCACGTGTTTATGTGAAATCTTTTTATACTACGAGTATATATGTGAATAATGTCTTTAATATGAGAAATTTTAAACTGGACGGTAAATTCTTTATTCTTTCTCCACGAGAAATGAATCGTTTTTTTTGAATTTTTATTTTGATCATTTTCATAGTAGTTCCTTAACTGAAAATAACAAGCGTCAATACTTTCCCTAAAATCTATCTACCGTCATATTTCACAAATAATTTTCTCACAAGTATATGTATTTTTGTTATACTTTACAAAATTTATGATTAAATAAAAACTTATATCCTTGCAATTACTTGTACAGAAATCAATTCTAAATGTTGCTGAACTATGCCTACCACCTAAAAGCATGTTGCAGATGAGGAACTCTGTCTACTCTCAAAAACTGTAAGGGTTTAGAGTTCTAACTTCCAAATAATTTTGTTTTCAAATATAAATGTATTGAATTTTGGTTAACTTAATATGGGAATTTTTATGAATGACTTCAAGGAAGTGTTTCCTTGAAAATTTTTCAGGAAAACTTAATATGTACTTGAAATTAATATATAATTACATTAAATTATAAAAAATATTTCATCAATTTAAATTTGTGTTAACTAAATTTGATTAGTAAATGTATTCAGATAGTTCATTTCGGGTTTTATGTACCAATATTGTGCAATTTTCAATTTTGTTTGTTTTTATTTTATTGAGTGGTCATTTTTGTTAAATTATAAATTATTTATATTATCAAACTAATGTTAACTATTTGATGTTTTTTTTTCAAGTTTTAGATTTTGTTCATTAATCATTTGAGATTTCTACAAAAAACAAGTAGACCTTTCATGCATTGGTTATCTATTACGAGTTAATTCCAACAATATATCTTTTCATTTAAACATAAAATGGAAAATATTCAGTAATCTAATGAATCATTTTGAACTTATATAAGTTGAAAGCATCAAATTTATTATAATAAGATAATTTGGTGAATTTTCTTCTTATCTTTTACATAAATTTACTTGGTGATGATTAAGTTCACGTGAACGAATAAAAATTGTAATTTTGTTGACGTGTTATAGATCATTCCTGATATTTAAAATTTCTCATTTACTATTTATTGATAATATTTAAGCAATTTACTGCAATTTATAAAAGAGTGTTAACTATACTATGATCAAAATGTTAATGATATATCAGGCACTGGATAATTTTTAAATAGTCCTCATTCCCTTAACTTCATTCTTGGTTATGGAGAATTAATCAGTAACAGCTTTATCAAGACCTTAACTACCCTTAATAATCCTGTCATTTGCAAAAGAAATCTTTTCTGATAATCTTGCGAAAGAAATGCATCAAGTGTTTGAGGTGTTAGAGTAATTTAATTGATAAACCTGCAAGTAAGGCACTGATACTGTTCTTCTGTTGAACCGTAAAGTATACAATCCTCCAAGTCAACTTTCTCCTATTCACTTACCTATGAAGCAACTTCTCTAAACCTTGCCTTCGTAGAAACAGATCTCATGAAGAAGGTATCTCTTACTCTTTCCCATTCCTCTTACTTACTAAAATTCATGAACATTTAGATATGGATGTAGTACCAAAAGGGATTATACATTTGATTACTTCTTCTTACAACTTTGAGTTTGTACTTACTTCACTGTCTTACTGTAAGGATACTTCTCTCTTTCTAAACTTATTAATAATATTTGAACATCGTAACGTTTCTTTACACTTATATCAATGACCATGAGTGATTCGATGTTCTCTGATAATTCCTAGACTGCTGTAACTCAATTCACCAACTTCCATTTCATTCTAAGCGAATTTATTTATAAATACTTTATAAACACTAAGTACAGTGTTTATGGTTTGATTGATATTATATAATTAATTTGGTACAAAATTATGCTGCATAAAACTCTTGTTATAAAGCCACAAGGAATAACTGTTAGGCTGTTAATCATCCTATGAAGTTGCCTAAGTTGGCTGAAAATTAGGCAACTTAGTTATATACTAACGAAGTTGCCTATGTTAGTATATAAAAATGAAACTTTCGGAGAAATTGTCTTTTTAGCATAAGGTATTTAAAATTTATTTGAAGTCCTAGAAAGATTGTGGAAAAATATATTAATACGATAATAAGCTCATTAAGCATATATATATGATCAAACCATAATAAGAAATGGGAAAAAAAGGCTAAGATCTTTCAACCGTAAAGTGAGTGAATAAAGTCAGTTGGGGTTTTGACTCTGACGAAGACTGCTTTCACGGTTGAAAAATCTTAGTCTTTTTTTCTCATTTCTTATTATGGTTTGATCATTGATTGTTATTTCACGTGTTCATTGTGAAATCTTGTTATATTTTTGTGTGTGGGAGTGTGTATTATGTGTTAATATACACACATATGCTGACTCCAATTTTCGGTTTAAACATAATTTTGATGATGGTTAAACCGAAAATTTAAAATTGTAAGTGTGATTATTTATTGTGTACCTATAGTTAACTTTTTAACGTTTATATATATATATATATATATATATATATATATATATATATATATCAATGATCAAACCACAATAAGAAATGGGAAAACAAGACTAAGATCTTTCAACCGTAACAAGCGGTCTTCGTCAGAGTCAAAAACCCAACTGAACCCAACTCAATTGGGTTTTTGACTCTGACGAAGACCGCTTGTTACGGTTGAAAGAGCTTAGTCTTGTTTTCCCATTTCTTATTGTGGTTTGATCATTGATTGTTATTTCACGTGTTCATGTGAAATTTTTATATATATATATAAATGACCAAACGATATTGTGCTTTGATCATTGATTGTTATTTCCCGATTTGATGTGAAATCTTGTTATATATATATATATATGTGTGTGTGTGTGCTTGGGTGTGTTGTGTGTATTCTGCTCGTACGAGAGTGTGCTTAGAAATACCACGCAAATACATGTGACTCCCCAGCATTAGAAACTCATACCCTCCTATTCTTTTTTGAACATTAGCTGACTTAATTCTGTTAACAAACTAATTTAACCAAGGAACTCTCGAACTAACTAAAGCTACTGTGCTCACTACCAAGTGTTCTACACTTTATTAAAAACAAACGTACATATAACATAAAAGAAAACACAACTATTCTACGTACTCTAATTTGCCAGTGTAGACTTCCTTCCTATTGGAAGTGAAAATGTATATTAAGTTTTATATGTTTTTTTTCTTTTATAAAATCTTGGTAGGATTGAGCTATCGTTCTTGCACTCTTTCATAATTATTTCTAAATATTGATACTCTTGTTAACAGTTTATTTTTTTTCTTTTAAACATACTTATTGCAAAATATTTGTTCATGATATGTAAAATTATAACCCATCAATAAATATTTTTGGATTTATTTATTTAATTTAGCGTATTAATAATTTAATTATACAATACAATTGGACAAGAAATGTTATTAAAATTATAATATAATTGCCCCTTCTTACTAATAATATTGCTATATATAATAAAATAAACTAATGTTTAAACCCATCGTTATTTTAAATTAATGTAATTTCTTAAATTACTTGACTCGGGTTTTGAATTTTGTTCTGTCAAAAATGTAAATGTAAATCAATCCACGAATTTAATATACTTATTAAAATTTGTATATTAAAATCAAATAAAGCGAATTAAAATCAATGTTTTACGTACTGAAGCTCCCCAAAAAGAAGTATGGATAAAATTCTCAATGAAAAAAGTTAATTGTAGTTAAAATACAGGTAATAAATCACCTTGTACAGAGATTAAGGGCCGACAGGGATAGAGAGACTAAAACATGTCTCATTCTAAAAGGGAGAAAAAACTGAAAACATGAAAAAAAAAACAAAATGACATAAGAAGTCGATATTTAATTACTTTTACCTCAATATGGCTTTCTTATATCTGTTCGTCATATTTTATGCAAGGTTATTAAGGTTACTTATGAAGATATTTATATCTTAATCACCGTTGGTATTATAAATTCTTTTTATTTTACTATCTTGATTCATACTATGAATAAAGTATATGTTTTAAACTTTTTTTTATTCAAAGTATCTTCATATTACATCCCGAGTAATGTAAATACTGAATTATCATATTAATAATCCATTATTGGCTATCTTTTTCAGGACCTGACATAAGCTAGTGGATGTTTAACTGAGTCATGGATATAAAAGATATACTTTTAAATTAAATCCATTTCATCAATAGTATCAACTAATTATTAACATTTCAGCTGATTTTAGGTGTAGCTAACAATAACAAAACTTAAATGTAATTACGTCTTAATGTTTCCTTGAGATGTAAAATCTGAAATACTCATATAAATTAATATAATTTATGCAGAACAGTCAATTTATTTAAAAATTAAATAAAAAAGAAAGAACGCATATAAAAGAGATCACAAAAACTGACTACGATATTTCTACCTGATGACGAGATAGTTGAAATTTAGTTGTGAGTTTTTGTCATCTCTTTTACGTGAGTTCTTTCTTGCGATTTAGTTTATTTAGTTCCTGGAATCTTTTTGTTCGATTTCTTATATATAAACTGTAGAAAAGAACTTCTTTTTATAATTTTTAAATACTTATGTTTAAACATATTAGCTACTAAAAATTTATTTTTTCTACTTTTTAGAACTTTGAATCATTTTTTTTAGTTTTATTAGTCATTTTGTTTTTTGTTTTAGCATTTTCAGTCATATTAATAAAGCTTCTTGATCACTTATTCTTACAATTCAGGCTAGGTTTTTGAGGATTGGGTCCAAAGAATTATATACTGATTATAAGCCGACGTTTCGCCAATAATTGTTTGGCATTTTAGAGGCTAAAAAGCATTTATTGAAAATAAAATTAATTAAAACAAATACATCCACAGAATAACAAACAACAGAAAACAAACACAATTAAGCAACAAACAACAAATAAAGAAAAAGAAACCCAAAAATAGAAATTGTTATTGTTTTTTAATAAAACAAATGTGTTTTAAACATACATTACAAAACATGTTTAAACAACATATTTCTTCTATTAAGAGGCAATATAACTGTCTATTTTTGGTATCTTTTTCTTTATTTGTTGTTTGTTGCGTTTGTTTTCTGTTAATTGATATTCTGTGGATGTCTGTGTATTCACTAATTATGTTTTCAATAAATTGTTTATAGCCTTGGAAATACCAAACAATTTTTAGCCAAAGCTTTGAATTTTCATTTATATTTCATTATTAATGGCCATTCAGAACGAGACATTCTGTTTAATGTCACTTTATTAAAAAAAAAAAAAAAGTTAATATATGTAAAGTTGGTAAAGGAAGTCATGTATAATCGAAGCTAAACACGCTATGTGTGGACTGCCTACAGCGACACCAGGCTACTCTAGGGCACAGGGCTTACCATAGGGCACTAGCTTCTTAGAACAGCCCGTTTTGAACGCAATTCGTGCCTTTCCTAGAATTAAATAAACAATCAGTACAATACATCATATTTCTTTATGAATAATACATTTAGAGATCAGCTTGTTTAGTGACTGCCTAGATAGATGGATTAGAAGTTTTTTTTTCGTTGGGTTAAATCTGATAGATGTTTAACACTATTTTGCTGATACCTCAGATATACCAAATATATACCAGTAAACCCTCTAAAGACTGTTTACCGAAGGCAATACTGTTATTCAGTAGCTTTTGCTTATGAATTGAGAAATATTTCTATATTACATAAGCAATGAAAGAACCAGGTTTAGTAGAACCATGTACTTGCCGCATCCTGCAAGTCAGATAGTCAACATTTGGATGTTGGTCCAATATGTCTAAAGTAGTCCAATATGTTCAACGTTTACCTGCAGAATTATTTCATTCTATACAAACATATTTTCACCAAACTGACTCATGATGACTTTATTTCTTTTCATTCCATTATAACAAGGTTTAAAATACAATTGTTATTTGTATGTTCTCTAAAGTTTAAAAAAGATACTTGCCAACAAAATTTAATAAAATACCAATCAATATTTTATCTTATGGTTTCTTTAAACAAAAAATAACATACTGCAGTATAAATGTAAACAAAAAATGTATAATTCCACTTTTATAATTTTAATAACAACAAAAAAATAAATTGTAGACGAAGATTATGTAACACAAAATACTATATATATATTTAAAGTGTTTAAAAATATTTACTAAAGATTTTGGTTCGAAACAGTTTTTAACAATTAGTTTTAAACAACTATAAAATGAAATGAAATTAAATTTACGAGTACTAACAAACGTTTAAGTCCATCCAAAACATTAGAGTAATTAATTTTTTTTTTGCTTCATTATGTCTAAATTTCATGCGACTAGCATTACTATGAATAATTCCTTTCTTCAATGTACCAATTTTTCCCAAAGGTACAGTCTGTTACGAATTGTAACACAGAACTGTATGATCTATTTTACGTGTGTTCTTTCATAATCATAAGGTAGATAGAAAAATAAACCAAGAAGAAGTGAAAAACTGAGGAATAAGCCCTTATTACTTGAGTTTAAGTCTAAAAGTTTAATTTCATATATTCAAATTTTATATATATAACAAGATATCACAATAAACACGTGAAATAACAATCAATGATCAAACCACAATATGAAATGGGAATAAAAGACTAAGATCTTTCAACCGTAAAAAGCGGTCTTCGTCAGAGTCAAAAAGCCAACGTCAGAATGATTTTAGCCTTTTTTTTTCAATTTCATATTGTGGTTTGATCATTGATATATATATATATAATCATCAAGAAAATGATCCATAAATGACAACAAACAATTCAGAGTAAACTCTAGGTACAAAGTAAATAGAAAAACTCTCTTACAGTCTCTAGTTTTTAGTACAACCGTCATCAGGGGAGAAGAGATAGGGTCGCCAAGTGTACTGGCAAACCGACGCAACGGTAAGAGAGCAACAGTGTTATCACATACGAGTTCCATTCAAGCAAGAAGAAGTGATCATCTGAGAAATAATAATAAGCAATATGACACTGTGAAAATTTATTGTTTATCATCCTTGTCAGTGAAAATTTCAACTTACCATACTGTTTATTATTATTCCTCAGTTTTTCACTTATTCTTGGTTTATTTTTCTTACTTCCCTTGAACCAGGCACGCATGTGACAACACTGCTGGTCTTCAACCTTCGATTCATAACTGCACTTGTCGTCCCCATCTGTAAGTGAGCTTTGTGTTTTTCTTTTTCTATACATCCGTAGTTTACTCTGAAACGTGTATATTTTCAGAGTAAATCAATCAGGTCTGATTTTAAATTTTCATTTTTGATAGAACTAAAAATTGCGATTAATGATTTCTTATACAGAATCACAGAAATCTTATATTAATCTAAATCTAAATTAAGTGAAAGCATTACTTTTTTTCATTTCATAAAATGGTATTGTTGTATATTTATGTATGATTAAATGAGATACTGACGAGCGCCTGGCGGGTTAGGAGCGACCCGAGAATTATCTGAGAGCATCTCATTCCTGACAAGGTGCTGTCACACCACCCTGTCAATCAAAATCACTAAATTATTACAAAAATAGTTATTATTACAGTCATAAATTGTTTCAAGGATACAAGATGCGTGTATGTTTAACTGGAGCCATGAAACTCAAGGTCTAGCTAACCATTGATCTCAATATTTCGCGTTTCGTGTTCCATTGCAATCTTCCACATTCCGAGGGGGGATTTAAGTGGTTCTTCGCCAAACTATGTATGTAATTTACCAACTCGCAAATCACCTGTGTTATCTAAGGCGACAATCGATTAACTGCAGTCTAACTCTCTTCAGGGTTTGTAATTATGTTTAAAGCACTCTCTTGTCACTTCACATTTCAGTTAACGTTCAATTAGCTTTCTTCTTCTCATTATTCAACTTAAATTGATAAAAGTAATTCACTTGATACATGTGCAAATATTACACATGTGAATTAATACAGGAAGGACCACTTTTATCATTTCAACTTTTATTTATTTTGTGGTAACTGCTTAATTACATGTCAAATTGAAAATGTAAATGCAGATAATAACCATATCAAATAATGTTTTCATTTCGGTAATAATTCTATTCTAGAATTTCCTGCATAGCAATCAATGATGGAACTAGTCCAGAGGGTTCGCATAAAGGATCTGAGAAGGATTTTCTCAAGTGGAATTGGAAGCAACAGAACTTCACTTGGGCTCTAAAGTTCAAATAATTAGTTTTTGCATTCTGTTTGAAACAAAGCGTTATAAAAGTCATAAATCTGGCTTTTGAACTTCGAAGAAAATTAAATTTAAGTTGAAGTGGAACAGGAACTTTGTTGAGCATTTTTATACATCCACCCAGTAGTTCAATATTAATAAATGAAACTAATATTATTATAAACTTCCTTCACACCTTGTATCTTGTTGGTGGAGTTGTCTGACCGGTTTTGCATAGGTTGCTTCATCGAATGGGATGGAAAACCGATCAGACGACTCCAACAACAAGATACAAGGTATTATAACAACATTATCTTTACTAACCTCTGTGGTACTAACAATGTGCTTGTATATAAAAGAAAATAAGTCAAAAATGAGACAATCTTGTTGGCAAAAATGAATTGCATACTATTTCTTTAATTATATTAAGCTAGATTGAACTATGATTCTTACAAATGTCAACTTGGTTTATAGCATAATGTTCAGTTTTGGTTTAATCATTATTATAATAAAATTAGTTTTATTACCTATTTATGAACTTAATATATAACAATTCGAAATAATGTGCAAGCCTGCAATATAAAGATAACATTTTCAAATATATGTAGTTGCAAATATAACAACCTGGCATGTCTCATTGAGTCCATTCGGTATAGAAATACCTAAATGACATCTCATATTTGAGTGGGAGAGATTAATTATTCAAAGTTTCCTGGTTAATTTGTTTTAGTGAAACAAAATTTGAAATATTAGATAATAATTTAAAAAAAAATATTGTGAAGACACCACACAACTTTCATTTCTATAACTATAAACTAGTTGCCCGACCAAGCTTAACAAGACCGAAGAATATTAATTTTTTGTTATCACTTACTCTTGCAGCTCAATTTTGATTCGCTACTCATTTAAACTATAAGTGGGAGCGAGTACTCTACCGGGAACTCCAGCTATATGAGTTTTCACCCAACTTTGCTTAACTTTGGCTATTTTAAGAGAACTGTTATATTTTTAATAATAAAAATTAATATGACTAAAAGGAACAGTATGTTACTGGTTATGAACTAAATCCACATCGTTTCTTAGGTTTTCAACAGTTCTATGTAGATCACTTTTTTTATCCTCTTTACCTCTAAATCAGTTTAGGTTAGGTGACAGTGGAAGAACACAGACCGAATATTGGCCGTTTGTTATGCCATTCAATGAACATTCTGTACTTCGAGTCCTGAATTTTTTCCTAACTCGACTATATTTAGAGTTGGGATCTTCAACAAGTACTGACATTGTACAGGGTCGGAACCGATGGCTTAATGTCCTCTCCGAGAGACGACGAGCCCAGATATTTTGTTGAACAAATGAAGGACCAGAGTGAGTATTGAACCCCGGACCTACCACTCCAGACTCAAGCACTTTGCCAATGTGCTAACCTGGTCTCTAAATCTGTATAACTTACAAGCAATAATTGCTATTAAAAATTGGTAGTAAAAATATTTAGATTAAAATGTTTTAAAAACAAATGACTTAAGAGAATATACAAAATACTTATATAATGTGAATTTGATTTTATGCAACTTTAATTCTAGGCATTTTTTCTGTGACATCATCTAAACTCTCAAAATCATAAAACTGTAAAAGAATAAAATTAGCGTTTGCTATTGATTTACAATTCGCATTCCTGTAACAATTACAGAGTTTAGAACTGTTTAGTTAAGACCCCATTACTAAGATATTTCAGATTATTTTGTAAGTTAGGTTAGGTTGCAGTGGCAGTCCTGTGGAGGAACACACATAAGGCAAACATTTGCTCTTTTTGATACCACACAAAAAAGATTGATTCTACATTGGGAGTCCTAAATTTTGCCTAACAGAAGTCTATTTAGAAGTAGGTTCTTTAAGGAGTACTAGACATTGTGCAGGCTCGGGACCGACGGTTTAACGTCCTCTATGAGAAACAACGTGCTCAGAATTATTCACCTGTCACAAGAATAACTCGAGGGTCGGTGGTATTTGAACCTCGTTTAATGTATTATACCCCGAATCTACCAGTTAAGGGGCGAATTCGTTGACACTGAGCTAACCTGGTTCCCAGGTTGCTGTATAACACGATTCCTTAATTAACCTTGTAAATAAATTATGCAAAATATTAATATTTACTTAAAATAATACTTCATATTATAATGTGAAAAAAATATTTCATATTATAAAATAATACTTCATTTCATAATATGTAAGAAAATTAAAAATTGTTTACATTATATTTTATTTTAATTTAATCATAAATATTATTAATATGTAAATTAAATAATCATAAAGTAGAGTACTCCCACATATTAATAATTTTTAATGTTTTGTAGAAATAATTAAAAATTGGTAAAAAGTATATTTTATCTTAATTAAATCATAAAAATTGAAAATATATATTTTTGAGCATAGTGCAGGTATCTTTATTTTTGATACAATTAATCTATTTTTAATTAAATACTCATTAACCTAATAATATTTAATTGGTTAGTTTATTTGAAGTAAGGTCAGGGATGAATGACTCAGTCGGAAAGTGGTGAACCGTGGAGAAAGACAAAGAAGGGATGATTATTCGAAAATGAGGGGTGTTTGTGAGGAATGGAGCCTAAGTGTTGGGTCAAGGTGAGGGTTACATGCAAGACGGCACCTGTCACTTGCACAGCCCGAGTCCTCTTAATCAATGCACACCCCCTGTTCAACCATTCACAAACTGCCAACCCCACCCTCTTAAATCAAACCTTCCAAACTAGAACAACTTAACTTTTCACACTATATCTGAGATTGTAGACAACTACCTAAACATATTAGCTGCATACACTATCTAGATCTGTATAGATAGCATATGGCTCGTATGCCAGATTTTGCCCTTCGATGTACTTTCCCTAACTTTTATAAAAAAGAAAAAAAGAAAGAAAATGTACAATAAGGTACTAAATAATGTTTCGTCTTTTAATAGCGTAGAATACATACTGTTTTTCATAGATTTTCAAAATCTTTAAAATTGATTTTACTCAAATAAATAAGATATTATTCCACATAATTGATAGAAATTTATGCACTTTAATAAAGAATTATTCTATTAGAAACTCTGATAATGAATGAATAATAAATTTAAAAGGGATAATAAGTACTTTATTTCTTTTTAAAAACAATCCAACACTCAAAAGCGCTAAGATTGATGTTCATATTTCTTTTATTCTTTGATAATTCTCGCTTGAAATGTCTTTCAATTAGTTGTATTGGTATGGTATTGTATTTTGTATATGGTATTGGTATAGTTTTAATTGGTTATTTAGAATTATATAACCAATTTGCTTGGTTGAAGGGTCTCAAGTGATTATTAATACCACATGTACGCGAATATACGATTATATATTTTATAATCGTATATTCGCGTACATCATGTAACGTAACACTATTTTAATTTCGTAAAAATACTTGAAAAGTATTGTAGATGACAAAATCATTATTGTTTCTCTTCCTTTCTTTGTTTTAGTTGAAGATCGTTGTCATTTGACTTTTACACTGATGAGTAATACAAAAGTTCTCGTATACACCAACATTTTTCACCATTCTCATCGTCTTCAAGGGTAGAGGTGTAGCAATTATTTTTACCTCCCGGAGCAGTCGTAAGACCCCCCTCCACCCCTCCTCTGGCCGTTGATAATACGTTAACCTTCAAAATTCCAGCATGTCCTCAAAATATTTATTTTCATGAAATTACAACCAAGGATCTAATTTTAGACTGCTGTTATTAATCTTATTACAGTACTCGTAAACATATACAGTCATCATCAAAGAAAACTAAAGATTTTTTAAAAACTTATAATTCAAATCTTAAAAAAAATTGTTAAATCAAATTAACTGGCTACGCAAACAAATATAATAATATTTCAACCACTTAAAAAAAAAAGTTTTGGCAAATGTTAAATACATTTTTTTTAATTTACAAATATTACAGTTGAAAAATCTGTTTGAAAACAGTATTATGCACATAAAACAAAAACTAGTACGATAAAAATTCACTTTGGTATGAAACTTCAGATTTTTCTTTAGCTTTTTATGATTTTAATTTTTTCCTATTTTCTAGTTTTACAACCTCAAAATGTCGCCCCCAATGCCTCCCCCCCTACTTCTACGCTTCTACACAAAGATAAGCTGTCATACAGCTAATAGCTTCTTTGATTTAAACATTACTGGTATGTTTTACTGTTTCATTGTACACATTAAAAATGTTATTAATGACATTGACTATTAACTTTAAAAATTCCACTAAACATGACTTTGAGTTATCTTCTAGATCAGCCATGAGACAACCATTTCTATACTAATACCATTGCTTAGGTATATCATAAACTGCCGCCATCCATTTTTTCTTCCAACAGATTCACTTATCATGATAAACTAAGACGGTGATAATTTCATTAGATAGATAAGGAAAATTAGAAGGGGCCAGGTTAGTTCAGTGATTAACCTACTCGCCTCTGAACTGGTGGGTCCGGGGTTCGTTACCCACCTGACCTTAGATTTATTAACATGGGAGGTGAATAAATCTGATTACGTTTTCTCTCGGAGAGGACGTTAAGCTTTCGGTCCCAAACCTGTGCAATGTCAGGTACTCGTTAAAAATCCCTATTCTAAATACGCTTGAGTTTGGCAAAATTTAGGTGTCCCATTGTAGAACCACTAATCAAAGAAAAAGACCGTAAAGGGCTGACGTTTTTAACCCGCTTGGGGATTGGTTTAAACAATAAAAAAAAACACAAACAACAGGAAGATTGCTGTGTATACCGATGTATGCCCTATAATAATTCATACGCAGGCACAGCATAATTGAAGTGTGCACACAGAAAACATCTCACTCAATACAGTTCAGTTTATAAACAAAGTAAAAGGAAGTATAGGATGTATTAATATGGATTTGGGAGGAGTTATGTTTGAGAAAATATAACGAAGGAGAAGAGGAAATCATCTGTCACTTATACTGACAGTGGTCAGGTGGTCAGTGCACCACCTGATGGCTCAATAGCCAAGAGTGGGCGTTGGCTGGTGAGTAAGCGTCTGAGAAAAGAATTGAAAGAAGGTAATATAGGACAAGTTTGACAGCCACTGCAGCCCCTTCCATTGCATTCCCTTATCAGGACTAGCAGGCTTGAGAGAGATTGGGTAAACCTATTTTTTACTTTGGTAGGTTTTAGGTAAGGAATAGATTGGGTTTAGTTAAAAATACGAGTTGAAGAAAAGGAAGGGAAGTAGAAAATACCAACCAACTATAGCTTATAGCTACTTCATAGCTTATAGTCTATTACTATTTCTTCCTCCAGAAAAAATTAATAATGCAAAATCACTTTGAACCTTGCTGGTCCAACACTGGTGAGGTAGGTATCTTAGAAGGTAAAACTTACCTCAATAAAAGATAATACTATACGTTCATAAAAAAGGAGAGAAAACGGGTTTTGAAAATTTGGTCTTTAAAAGGTTTAGACAAAATCAAAGGTTTAATAAACAGTTGCGAATAGACAAGCTCTAGGGATAACTTCCTTAACATGAGAAGGGTTGCAACTACAATAATGAAAGTACTCCTGAGTATTGTTAAGTTTAATGATAACGAAAATAGATAAGTGACCAAGCAGGGTTACATATATCTCAAGAAAATAAGACTGTCATAAATATGGCCAATGAAAGTGATAGAGTAGAAGAAAATTTGAAGGATTGTAGAAAAATGTTAAACTTACGACTATCACAGTGCCAATGAAGAATATGCCGAGTACTGTTTTCACGACAAATTAATTCAAAATTAAACACTGAAAATATTATAAAATTATGATAACAGTAGTTTTGAGTTAATTTATTCATAAAAAAAAATTGTCGTTGTCATTTGACTTTTACACTGATGAGTAATACAAAAGTTCTCGTATACACCAACATTTTTCACCATTCTCATCGTCTTCAAGGGTAGAGGTGTAGCAATTATTTTTACCTCCCGGAGCAGTCGTAAGACCCCCCTCCACCCCTCCTCTGGCCGTTGATAATACGTTAACCTTCAAAATTCCAGCATGTCCTCAAAATATTTATTTTCATGAAATTACAACCAAGGATCTAATTTTAGACTGCTGTTATTAATCTTATTACAGTACTCGTAAACATATACAGTCATCATCAAAGAAAACTAAAGATTTTTTAAAAACTTATAATTCAAATCTTAAAAAAAATTGTTAAATCAAATTAACTGGCTACGCAAACAAATATAATAATATTTCAACCACTTAAAAAAAAAAAGTTTTGGCAAATGTTAAATACATTTTTTTTAATTTACAAATATTACAGTTGAAAAATCTGTTTGAAAACAGTATTATGCACATAAAACAAAAACTAGTACGATAAAAATTCACTTTGGTATGAAACTTCAGATTTTTCTTTAGCTTTTTATGATTTTAATTTTTTCCTATTTTCTAGTTTTACAACCTCAAAATGTAGCCCCCAGTGCCCCCCCCCCCCCACACTTCTACGCTCTACACAAAGATAAGCTGTCATGCAGTTAATAGCTTCTTTTGACTTAAATATTTACTGGTATGTTTCACTGTTTCATTGTTCACATTAAAAATGTTATTAATGACATTTACTATTAACTTTAAAAATTCCACTAAACATGACTTTGAGTTATCTTCTAGATCAAACATGAGACAACCATTTCTATACTAATACCATTGCTTAGGTATATCATAAACTGCCGCCATCCATTTTTTCTTCCAACAGATTCACTTATCATGATAAACTAAGACGGTGATAATTTCATTAGATAGATAAGGAAAATTAGAAGGGGCCAGGTTAGTTCAGTGATTAACCTACTCGCCTCTGAACTGGTGGGTCCGGGGTTCGTTACCCACCTGACCTTAGATTTATTAACATGGGAGGTGAATAAATCTGATTACGTTTTCTCTCGGAGAGGACGTTAAGCTTTCGGTCCCAAACCTGTGCAATGTCAGGTACTCGTTAAAAATCCCTATTCTAAATACGCTTGAGTTTGGCAAAATTTAGGTGTCCCATTGTAGAACCACTAATCAAAGAAAAAGACCGTAAAGGGCTGACGTTTTTAACCCGCTTGGGGATTGGTTTAAACAATAAAAAAAAACACAAACAACAGGAAGATTGCTGTGTATACCGATGTATGCCCTATAATAATTCATACGCAGGCACAGCATAATTGAAGTGTGCACACAGAAAACATCTCACTCAATACAGTTCAGTTTATAAACAAAGTAAAAGGAAGTATAGGATGTATTAATATGGATTTGGGAGGAGTTATGTTTGAGAAAATATAACGAAGGAGAAGAGGAAATCATCTGTCACTTATACTGACAGTGGTCAGGTGGTCAGTGCACCACCTGATGGCTCAATAGCCAAGAGTGGGCGTTGGCTGGTGAGTAAGCGTCTGAGAAAAGAATTGAAAGAAGGTAATATAGGACAAGTTTGACAGCCACTGCAGCCCCTTCCATTGCATTCCCTTATCAGGACTAGCAGGCTTGAGAGAGATTGGGTAAACCTATTTTTTACTTTGGTAGGTTTTAGGTAAGGAATAGATTGGGTTTAGTTAAAAATACGAGTTGAAGAAAAGGAAGGGAAGTAGAAAATACCAACCAACTATAGCTTATAGCTACTTCATAGCTTATAGTCTATTACTATTTCTTCCTCCCAGAAAAAATTAATAATGCAAAATCACTTTGAACCTTGCTGGTCCAACACTGGTGAGGTAGGTATCTTAGAAGGTAAAACTTACCTCAATAAAAGATAATACTATACGTTCATAAAAAAGGAGAGAAAACGGGTTTTGAAAATTTGGTCTTTAAAAGGTTTAGACAAAATCAAAGGTTTAATAAACAGTTGCGAATAGACAAGCTCTAGGGATAACTTCCTTAACATGAGAAGGGTTGCAACTACAATAATGAAAGTACTCCTGAGTATTGTTAAGTTTAATGATAACGAAAATAGATAAGTGACCAAGCAGGGTTACATATATCTCAAGAAAATAAGACTGTCATAAATATGGCCAATGAAAGTGATAGAGTAGAAGAAAATTTGAAGGATTGTAGAAAAATGTTAAACTTACGACTATCACAGTGCCAATGAAGAATATGCCGAGTACTGTTTTCACGACAAATTAATTCAAAATTAAACACTGAAAATATTATAAAATTATGATAACAGTAGTTTTGAGTTAATTTATTCATAAAAAAAAATTGTTTGAAATGTTTCGCATTACATTAATATGTAAAATCAATAGCCATCGTCTCATTTCAAATCATTTTTATGGTTGTTAAAAATTTCAATATTTTACAATGTTACATTGTTTTTAAAAATAATGAAACTGTTTATGTAACTATTGACTAGATACGGTGATGGCTAGTGAAACCTGCAGTGCTTCCGGGCTTTTCCTCATTTCTATGACTTCTGACCGAATAATCAATAGATGGACTGGCCCAGCAGCAGAGTTAGTCATTTAGCAGTTGAACTAAATGGATTAGTAATATGGTAAAAATCATTACAGCTGAAACTGGACCATCAGATAATTAGTTGTTAATAGTAAAGTATTGTAATTATGAAAAAAATTCATCTTGAAATTTGGACGGATTTACATGTTTTGAGGTGCTCAAAGTCTTGGTTTCTTTAATGATTCCTATGTGTACGTGGGTGAGTGTGTATCAAAACGCTTGTAACCACGATACAGACCACACCGTCTGATGGATGGAATTCATATTTTACACAAAAGCGAGACACACAGTGTAGGTGTGCTATATTGTTTTTGAACAATGATGTCATGATGAGAAAGTCAATGTTATGCAGAAATGTGCTGCTGGACATATTTTTCCAGTGCTTACACTGAAATGTTGGAACTTCAGAATATTATAGAATTGATAATAGCCTTAACAGAAAAAAACCATCAGCATTTTTCAGTTACTGGGAAGATTAGTGTTTCTTTAAAATGTAAAATTCTTGACTTATGATTGATTCTATAAGTTGGTGGTTGCGATAGAGGTCATACATCGAATAGATATCATGAAATTATACCAAAAAATAGCATATTTAAGAGAATAAGCTGAATAATCATTTTACTGAAATTACAAGGACGAAAGTGAGGGATATCATACATTACATTTCACTAACTTGAATCTGGTTAAGAAGAATTCTGGAACAAAAGTAGGAAACTTAATGATTTAAGTTCCATAAATAGAATATATAGTAAATAATAAAAATGTTACAAACATATTTTCAGCCCTGAGGAAGATATAAATGTGTCAAAACGTTGGCGAAAGAAGTGACCTAAACAAACCAGACCTAAACCTTAAAAAAGATCTTACAATTTTATATATATATATATATATAACACGAATTCAAAATCGAAAATGAGTAACACACAGAGTAAAGAATAAACACTTCGAAACTCGAATTTTTTAGGCAATCCGTCTTCAGGAGAAAAGCGAAGGGGGGTTCAAGCATGTTGTAGAAGCAATGGCAAGTAACTTGGGCTAATTACCGTTGCGTCTACAACGTGCTTCACGTTGTCTTCAGGTTCAAATTAAACTCTCATTGCCAGTATTTCGGTTTCTGATTATAATCTTTTTCGTAGGCAGAAGTATAAAATTTTGAAACAGAAGAACTAAGTATTACATTAAAGATTTTTTACAAGAAAAATATAGTCTGTGGATTTTAATAACTACTGCCTAGTTTGAATCCAAACTTCTATTCTATTCAAACTAAACAGTTGTTATTAAAATCTACAGACTATATTTTTGTTGTAAAAAAATCATTAATGTAATAATTAGTTTTTCTGTTTCAAAATTTTACACACATTCCTATCAAAAAGGTTTTAATTAAAGACCGAAACGTTGGCAATGAGTTTAATTTGAATCTGAAGAACTGACCGAGTCCTGATAAACTTTAGTTTCTTTTCTATTCCACGGTCGGTACTTTTATAAATATATACATATATATATATATATATAAACTAAATTCACAAAAAAAACATATAAAAATTCAGAGAGCACAATAAACACCTGTTTGCAAACTTCCATATCAACTAATGTCATAATTTACTTCAAAACTCCCTCTTGAATCTCAATTCTCAAACTTTACACACACCAAGAAATGCTTGACAAAACTAGTGATAAGAAAATATTAGACAATATACTGAAATTAAAACTCAAAACTGATATCAATAACTTAATTTAAAACAACCACTTCTAAGGAAGTCGTTTACTTCTAATGAAAGGTGAATCATTTTTTTGTTTAGACAATATATTTTTTAGTCCCATACCTTTTATACTTATTACATAAATTTTATGTAAACTTGTATTTACTTTATCGATAAATATATAAATAAAATATATAAATTAAATAAATAATATGAAGCAGCTTTTATGAGTGCTTAGAAATGTTAACATGACTCTCACACACAAAACAGCACCCCACAACTGATTTCCGTAATTTGAATTTAATTAAATAATTTTGCAGGTTAAGTCTATTTCAAGTTTTTTTCGATAATTTAAGTCTGTGATTTGATTTCAGGGCAGAAATAATGTAACAAAGACACTGGATTTTAATATGATAATTTTCAAAAACATTATATATAAACCAGTTAAAAACAATTATAAATGTATTTAAGTAAATAGAATACCTCATTTAGAATTAAAAAATACCTCTTTAAATAGAATAAAAGATAATTTTTGGTTCCTTCAAGAAGGATAATTACGAGATAAGTGAAACGAAGATTTTATAGTATGGAAGGTACATGATTTGAAGAAAAATAAATACTTTTGTTAATTAATTAAATTTTGTTAAAATAAATTCACATTGAGGAGTGAAGTACGTTAAGATAAATTAATGAGAGTAAGTTTGCAACGTTAGTTGCAACAACACATTAGGCAACATTAATAATGAAAGTTTGTAGTAACTAAAAACAAATAGTGAAGGATCTACTATAAAATAGAAAGTGGCTAATTAATAGAAATGTGCATCAATAAAATAAAAGCAACAGTAGAATTTCAAATCGTTTATTAATCTTTGGCATGAAATGTTTATTTAATGGAAGTGATGGTGAAATGGAAATCGATTGGGAGGGAGGATGAACGACGAAGGGACACATTATATTAACGACTGTCC
Organism: Hermatobates lingyangjiaoensis; assembly: GCA_026182355.1. NCBI lineage: Eukaryota > Metazoa > Arthropoda > Insecta > Hemiptera > Hermatobatidae > Hermatobates > Hermatobates lingyangjiaoensis. Next base: position 1,610,019 of record JAPFBL010001931.1, on the reverse strand, counting down.
AGACCTGTCGAGTTATGAACACCCTCGACAAATGAGTGTCGCAGTACATTGACCTGTAAAAGTCATCTTCAGGCTTATTGTACTCAAATTATATAAATCATCAGGAACAAAATTTATATTTAGGAATATAATATAAATATATACAATACTATAGTTTATCGGGACTCGGTCAGTTCTTCAGGTTATATATATATATATATATATAAAAATAAATTCAAAACGAAGGAAAAACAGAAAGATACAGACATAACTCACATCGATATTTCGACCATCGATTGTATTGTTTGAAACACTATAATAATATCATGAACATGGCTTAATTAAAAAATAAAATGAACTATTTGGGGTCTTCCTTTGAGAAGGAGAGAATGTTTGCTGTCTTAACCACCGAGGATCCAATAAATAAAGCTAAGAATTCTGTCGTTTGATTTCATCATCTATTTATTTACAGATTATCCTGGTTTTGGTATGTCACGCCTATTGGTAATTGAGAGATTTCTAATCTTTATTAGATCACGCATAATCCCTAAATATACTGACTATTCATTTAAATTAGTGATAAATAATAAATTATAATATATTACTGAAAACTAGTTTGTATTAAGTAATAATCCAAAATCAAAATTCATCATGATTAGTCAGACGTTTTCTAAAACATATCCTCATATAATAACAAACATTCTCAACGTTATATCATCGTTTCATTTGATAATCTGTAAGACACAGGAAGTAAGAAGTAAGAATAAGAAATACAGAATAAGAAAGATAAAACGGTAATAGTGTATACTTTTAATGATAAAATCAAAATATTCAAATTAGAATTGCCCGTTGTACTTGAATGGTCAGATCCGGGCTTAACCGGTGTACTTCGTTAAACCGGTTACAACTGTCAAATTATGTATATATATATATATATATACTCATTAGAACAAAGAAAAGAAACACATAAAATCAGTACAAAACTCACTTCAAATTTTGACCTCAGTCGTCATCAGGATGAAGTAAGATGTACCTACGTACAGTACCTCGAGAAGCAAACAGCAACTCATGTATATATTATTCAAAACCAGAGCGGCTTCTACATTGACGATCCCGTTTTAGGTAACTGTTCTTTTTTCTAAACACATTATAATGTTGTACTGCTAATTGATAGAGTAACTCACCCAGATATATTTAACACTTCAAAATCTAAAAACACATTTATTAATCTAAATTAAGCTTTCGACTTTACTGATCATCTTCAGGATTATAAAGTAAATACAATAAAGGAATAAATTAAAATGTTATGTAAAGAATGTAACTGAAAACGAGGCTAAAACTATGCACTGGTGATAACAGGTGATATAGGAAAGGGATAAACTTACTAGCGCCTCTAGCGCTAAGTAGTTCAACTAACGGTATCACATTTTATAAATTTAATTCTAGGGTTAACATTTGTTGAAGTGACCGTCAATGAAGAAGCCGCTTTGGTTTTCAATAATATTTGTATCGAAGATTTGCTGCCTATGTATACCAATGTATATATACTGGCTTCACATAGGTGAATAAAGATAATACAAATTATCTGTTCTTTTTTTTGTTTACAATACTCGTATGTGTTTTTTAAATTCAAGTACTAAATTTGTTAGCCCTACTAAATTTCAAGTGAATCGGAATTTGTTTGAATTAAACTATCAAATAATTCATACTGAAAAATAATTATTTATTTTTTAGTTTCGAAAAAAAAAATAGTGTAGTAATGATATTTCAAAAACTATTTGGAATTACTACTTTGTCGGTCCTAGGTGATTGTCAATGTAAAGAAATAGAAACAAAAATTTCACACTTTTGCAGTTTTTTAAGAACTTAGACACTCTGACAGAGTAAAATATGTCATATAAATTTGCAGAGAATAGAACTTGTAATCGACTCTAAGTTCTCAGATTTCTTCTCATGTCTTTTATTTTTAAAATATTTTATTTTGAAATCAATTATTATTTATTTTATCACATATAACTTTCACATATTTAAATTTAGACTTTGTCTGGAAAGTTGTATTTAAAAAATGTGCTAAAAACTATTTATCAAACATAACACTCTTTTGAACTTGGAGTCCCTCCTCTCATGAGGTGCTCTCCACTAAAGATCTGTCTCTAGTTATTCCCTCCAAACCACGGTGTCCACTGTTTTATCTTTTTCTTCAAAATTCAAAAATCCTTTCAGATGTCTTATCCCCCGCCCTCCCCACCGATCAATAATTGAAAGTAAAAGGATGGACACCTTCACTTGTGACTTATATCTTTCTACCTGATGACGACACAGTCGACATATAGAAGTGATTTTTTTTTAATCTCTTGTACGAGTATGTTCTTAAATAACACACCACCAAACCTTAAGATCAGAGCATGTTATGACAAATATTTCGACATACTCTACACAGACAGACATCCTTGGAATATTATAAATATTTTATCATAAATGAGTTCAAAATATGAAAATCTAGAAAAATTTTTTTATTTATTTATCGTAATTTACTCTTAGTATTGTAATAGTAATTTGAAGAACACTAAATAATAAAGACACATATGTGATTGTAGGCACATCATGTGATAACACATGGTATGAATATAAATAGTGTATTCAAATTGAGGTCAAGGCTCCTAATGAATTTCTTAAATTATAGAGACCAATTTTACGGAGGTGTTTTCATCCATTATTCAGTGAAACCTTCGGAAGGTTTTGTTTGATCAATAAATAATACAAACACTGCTGACACTTTTGCTTTCATATCAGCATCTAATTGCGAGAATCTGAAGCTATTAATTAATTAGAAACAATTAGTACACTCTAATTAATTAATTAGAAATAATTAGTACACTCGCTATCCATTCTTATCTATCTCTTAATATCACAATAAGCTTAATTCAAGTATATTAGATTACAGGTCATGTAATACTTGCTAAGTAAATACAATAATAAGTTGTCACGAAAGTGAATATCTTGCGTGTTTAAATGTATTTTGTAAAAAAACATTAAAACAGCTAAGTACCATTCAGACTTGACTGAATTGATTCTAATAATAATGATGGTATAAAGAAATATTTCGCCATCATTAAATGACAACAATTATTTAATAATTTAAAAATTAAAAATATTTGTGTTTATTAGCGTCAGATCAAATGAGAAAGATTTGAACTGACGCTAAAAGCTTCTATTTTAAGCAACGATGTTTATACTTCAATTTTATGAAGTATATATTATATATATACCAATATATATTATTTATGTAGATATTTAACTGAAGCTTTGTTCTTAATTTTTAAGTTTTGAATAGTTGCTTAATTGAATTATAAAGTTCAATTCAATACAGTTTAGCTGTATTCATTCATTATAATTGTTTGCAGACTTAATAAAAATAATATTTAAATTATAACAAATAATGTCGGTGAAAGAAAAATATCATTTTGAAACTTCCTGGAATGTAAATTTTCCATAATTATAGGAACTCATGATTCTTCAATATTGAGTGCAGAGTTTAGAGAAAAAATTTTATAATTCTCCGTTGGATGTGAACGGTTCGCTACAAATGAAAAAGATACAAAACAATTAACCTTATGTTTCATGTATATTAATACTAAATATGTGGATTTATATGTACATTAAAATATATTTAACTGAAATTATGTGCACAAACAGTACACATTCTTTTATAGGAACTGTTCTGCAACAGCTACATTGTAGGTTTTATTTCTTGTCTTTTAAATGGAAATAGTTTCATAAAGTACTATAAATTTTTTTCCTAGTTTAAAATGTATTTATCTTCTCCCAACTAACAAATCTACTTTTTTAGCTGATCAGACGTAGAGAGATATGTAATACTGCATACGCAATTGCAAAAAAAGTAGTTAAAAGAAAAAACTAAGGCACATGACATAATAAAAAAAACCCTGAATTTTACGATATATTAATAAAATGTAAATGTAATACGGACGGAGAGATTTTATTCGTTTCATAAAATAAATATCACTTTCTTATTATTTTCATGTCTGTTTCAAAATATTACCACTCTTTGGAATGTAAACGGTTTTTTCGCCGGAACTAATATTGAATACATTAATATCAAATGTAAAAATACGATCTAAGTAGTTATTAACACTAAATGAAGATAATTCAAACAATAATTAACTTTGTAATAATTTTTAAAGGAATTCACAAAATTAAATGTTTATATGCAGTGATTCACTTGTCCATGAAATTGATTGAATGATTCTTAGGTTTCCATGACAAGTGAAAAGCAATCAGTCTAGCGGGAGATCGATTCAACGTTGCTAAGATATTAACGCCACTTGTCTTGGAAGTCGACATCGGCTCGTAAATATCACACTACATCACACAACCTTTTTTTTTTCTTTTGTAATTTATAATTCAAGAAATCGACAAACTCATGGTTATGTATGTTGTTAAAAATAGGTCATTTATGGTCTAGTGGTAGTACACATGCGCTATGTTCTAAAGATCTAAAGCACAAGTCATAAGATTTTTTTTTTTCTTTTGGGAAATGAAAAATATTGATTTTTTTCTGTTTGTTCAAGAAAATGTAAAGAAGGCTGTTCCACTTCTGTGCAATCCAAGGCACTGCTAAATGATCCCAACATGAGTAAAGAAAAGTTACCATTTCTTCCATAATAAATCGTAATTTCATCCTTCACAGATAATGTGACTCGGCTATAATTAAACTGTCAAGAAGCAAATGAGCCGCAATTGCTACCTCCTCCCGGAACAGCAATGCAGGCAAAAGTCCTTCAGTGTGGTCCTAAAAAAACAACTGTTGTCCAATATAGTTTATTTTTATGAAACTAATCATAAATATATATATATATATATATATATAATATATATATATATATATATTGTATATTATAATAATAAGATTTTTTCATCCCTAAATATGAAAAACAGTGATACAATTAGAAGCCAATGTGTAAATATAATTACAAACCACGGAAACCGATTAAATAATTTTTCAAATCGATTAAAAAGGCAAAATGCATGTATAGAAAGTTGCTATAAGAAAACTTATAAGTTTTTAAGAGAACATAGAGAAATTGTGGTTTGTAAAAGTGACAAATCTGGTAATACTGTGATAATCAAAAAAGAAGAGTATAAAGAAAAAATTAAAACTCTCTTAGAAGATAGTGAAACATATTCAATCACAAGAAGAGATCCTTCATCAACATTACGAAATAAAGTAAACAAGATAGTTGATGAACTGAAGAAGACACTATGTATAGATCTACGTCAAGCTTCGAAATTAAAATCTTACAATGGAATAGCACCAAGAATATATGGTTTAGTGAAGCTACACAAGCCAGGTTTTCCTCTCCGTCCTATCGTGTCGTTCATTGGAAGTCCAACTTATGAACTGTCTAAATATATAGAGAAATATCTTAGTTACATTACTAACAAGAATGAATTGAATGTAAAAAATTCATTAGAATTCAAACAAGCCCTTTCAAATCAAATACTAAGTGATGACGTAATTATGATTTCACTAGATGTTCAGTCGTTGTTTACTAATATACCTTTAGATCTAGCATTTGATTTAGTAAATAAACAGTGGAATAAGATTAGTTCACAGGTTGGAATGTCGAAAAAGGTTTTCCTTTCTATACTGGACCTTATATGTGAAGCAAAGTATTTCACCTTTGATGGTACTATTTATAAACAAAAATATGGATTACCAATGGGATCACCAATTTCACCAATTCTTGCAAATATAGTTATGATTAACTATTGGAAAACAATATCAATAACTTAGGTACGAAGGTGAAATTTATTAAATTATATGTGGACGATTTGTTTTTAATTATTGAAAAGGGAGAAGAAGAGAATGTATTAAATATATTTAATTCTTTTCATAATCGTCTACAATTCACTTGTGAAGTAGAGAAAGATGGAAATCTGCCATTCTTAGATGTGAAAGTTATAAGAGGTGAAAATGGCAATATCTTAACGGATTGGTTTAAAAAACCTACCAGTGCTGCAAGAATCCTGAACTACCATTCTTCTCATGCTATAAACCAAAAATTAAATTGCGTCCAAAATTTGGTTAAAAAAGTTATTGAAATAAGTAGTCCATGTTTTCTAAATGAAAATAAGAAAAGGGTGAAATTATTGTTACAGAAAAATTGTTATCCGAAGAACTTAGTAATATTACTAAGTAATATTGTTTTATGTATCTCTGAAATATGTCTGCTTGTAATATTCATAAGTTGTAACAATCCATTTTTATATTGTGTATATGTTTGATGTTGATATGTGATTTCTTATTATCGTTTGTTTGTAGGCTTATGAAAAAGGTTTTAAATAAAACCGAAACGATGGCAACGAGAGTTTGATTTTTTATCCTGGAAAATTGACCGAACCCCGATTAGAGAACACACCTATTCTATCAAACGGTCGATATATTATTGAATCTGTTATATATATATATACTATAAATAATTTTAGAAACAAACTTGAAAACAACTGTTAGATAAAATACGAATGGTCTAAGGTAATATTATAAAGACACTCTCATTAATGTTATTGAATGTTGGATAAATAAATTGAATATTTAAATTTACAAGTTTTGTTTATTTCAAATGTAGTTGATTGTGCATATAACTGGAATTGATGCTTTATTTTTTTATGTCCTAAAATAAATGATTTTTTTTTTAGTTTTAAATGATCTTTATTTTGCTAAATATACTTTTGTGTATATATCTTGAATCATGTTAAGAATACTATATCAACAGCTTGGGCCATATAAAAATCTGTTTCCGTGCCTTAATCACAAGAAACAACAACAAATTAACATTATTCCGGTCAATATGTTCAGTGAATTTATTTCAATAACCATTACTATAATTTCTGAATGACACAAAGGGTCACTAGTAGTCTAGTATATATATGATATTAGAAAAAATTATAAGATATAGTTATTTCAGCTTTGAAATTTGTGAATATATATTGGAGCACTCTTCATTTCTTGTCGTTAAGCAGAATGAGAAGGGAAACACTTGCCGGCCTAGGAGACAGGAGAAGGCAAATTATTTAGATTCAGGTTTATAATTTATAGTTGGATAATAATGGGTTTTGTAGATTAATTATATTTTTAAGAGTAATATTACACAAATATTTCATCCGGTTTAGGTTCAGTCAAATGGTTATCGTGTCCACCACTGGAGCTACATTTTTCATATTGCAGTTTGTAAATATTGTGCACGCAGTCTATCTTAGAGGGGAAGAAACGCGAGTATAAATATATAATGTGGACTTGTTTCAACTTGTGTACACGCAAAAACTACCATCAACGTTTTATTTGTATGTAATGTATTTTAAATAAGACTTATTTATTTTTTATAAATAAATATAAAAATAGATAAATAATTATAAATTTATTATAAATAGCACACCATTACTAGTGCTATTACTACTACCATAAATAAAGTCAATTACCACACAATTGATTATATCAGTTTAGTTTGTAGTCCATTAATGAAATATTTATCATGCTTTTTTATATAATAAAATCTTTAAAAATAAAACCACACAGATTTTTCAATTTTGCCTATCCGATGACTTCCCAGTACTCTCTCTTTTAAGGATTGTTACCTCATGAAACTCCTATACTTCACTATGATTTACCTACAGAAGTGATCATTAACGAGCAGCTGACAGTGTACAGACTTGGGACCGACCACATTACGTTCACTCCTAGAGCGACGTTTACCGGCTCCTTTACGTTCTCTCTGGAAGGTGATCTTTGTCAAATATTTGACACTACAGACTTGGAAGCGACAGCTTTATGTCTACTCTGAGAGGTGATCTTTAATGAATACCTGGCATTGTACAGACTCGAGACGCAGGTCCTTCATCCTTATGTCTATTCTGATGAACGATTACACAATGTTTTTTATTTTCTACATGCTAAACTACCCTGAATCTACCACAGGTTGCAGTAGCAGGTCCTACAAGAGAACACACAAGGCTGAACATTGGTAATTTGTTATACCACATTCTAGTACATTAGGAGTCCTAAATTTTGCCTAACCAAAGTGTATTTAGAGTAGGGATCTTTAACAAGTACTTGACATCGTACAGGCTTGGGATCGACGGTTTAACGTCCTTCTCCGAGGAACGACGTGCTCAGAATAATTCACCTCCCGCGTGAATAAATCGAGGGCCAGGTGGGGATCGAACCCCGGTCCAATCAGTTTAGAGGAGAGTACGTTAACCACTGAACTAATCTGGCCCCCCTACTCTGCGGTATTAACAATATACATCTATTTATTATTGGATATCCGTAGCAGTAATGGACAAGCGAGATTACAGGGCTGATTCCACATCTGCAGGCAGTCCTGCATTTCATCTCACTCAAGTCAATTAAAGTAGACATCTGTTACGAAGTCCTGACATCAAGGGACGACATAGATCTTCCACATGAGCCATCTAGGGACAGTCCAAGGTTAGAACTTGCAATCTTCAGTACAGAACTGGGAATGCTATCTTCAAAGCGCTCTGTCAGTTAGAACATACCTGACCTGGTGTTAACTTCATTATGTGCTTGATGATTGCATATTAAAACTCATAAACCTCCTTTTGGATACATTGTTAAAAATTCCATGAAGCTTAGATAACAATGCAAGTTTAAATAGACTTTTCTTATTTATTATTTATTACCACTACCCATAGAAAGATAACAAGTAATTGTGAACCTTGCTATATCTAAAATGAAATAAAATAAAATTTGAAATAAGTTAAAAATAAACTTCCCATTGATACTAATTTATATAAATTGTTCTCATCAATTGTAATTGGTCTTGTTAGTTAGCATTGTTGAGCAGGTCACGGAGCCAACATTTTTTTAGCCTTCTAATAGACTTGATCGGAATCTGGTGGTATGATAATTACCTAGTAAAAGAATTTAGATTAGTGGGTAAATAAATGAACTATCATTTTTATAGTTGTTAGAAATATTTAGTAATGTATTCAATTTTGTTTTTACTTATTAACAATTAACCTGCGAATTAATTAATTTATTTATAAATAAATGAAATAAATATAGTTAAATTTGGGCTAAAAGGAAAATGCTCAAATTCATGAAATTCCTGGCAACATTGGAATCAGATTTCTCGGAAGAGAAAATAAATGTTCAAATATATAGTCTTTATAAATGGTATTGTTAGCTACATAATAGGGAGTTTGTACAATTTTGTGAAGAATTATGAATTAGGATTCTTGGATTCTTTGGATATTTGTATTCTTGGTTCAAATCCCCAGATTTTGAGACGAGAAGTTTAAATCGTTAAATTATAATATTTAATCGAATCCACGGATAGCAGAAAAAATATAATGCGACCCTAGGTAAAAAAAATTGAAGAGATGAAAAATGTACTTATATTACATTTATAAACCTGTATATAGGTTTCAAAGCACTGAACAAACTCAGTGGGTTCTACGGTCGGAGGTTCGAATGAATGAAATGCACTTATCACTGTTCAGCATTCGAAAAAAACGTACAAATTATTTCTATTCGACTCTTTATAACAGAGATCTCAAATCTCATTTTAAGTAAAATTATATAATTAAGAATTTATCACTTGTTTAGAAACATTTCAGTAATATGAAAATTTAAATTTCAATAACATTCGGATTCCTTTTAGCCAGAAATAAATAATTTAATTCACACTTTAACTGATCATAAGTAAAGCAAAATTAGATACATAACTCGAATTTCTAATAGCAATAAAAATGATAGTATAAAATAAAAATAATGGTATACAGAAGGAACTTGTTATAACGATACATTTATAGAATATTAAAATGAACAGAGTTGGATTTTGAAATAATAAGTGTTACAAATTATTGAGTATTTTTAAATATAAGTATTTCAAAGTAGTGTTTTGCGACAAATGTAAAATGTGCAAGTCAATTATTTATTACTATTGGTACTTGATTTATTAATTTCATACTAAAATAGAAATAAATCTAGTCGGTATTTCTAAATGACTATGTCTTATATTTTAAGTTGAAGGTAAGTGTAACAGCTGTAAATATAGAAAAACTGAATATGAAGCGTTAAGGTTTACCTGGGTGAGTTTCGAGGGCTCAGTGCTCCAAGGGAGAGGTGCGAAGGGTTGACTGTTTAGAGGTCAGGCCTTATCGATACACATAGTTAATTCTATATCGATTCTTGCATAGAGAAGTCGAACTACTTCCCCTCACCTCGTTTAAGTTAATATTAAGCTTTCTTTTCGTATAAATTCAAGTGCTTTATTAAAAATATGTAACTGACACTTCACTGAGTAATCTTACAATTCATAAATTATAATTTTGCTAATTCTTTTAAAAACACTCTTTTAAAAAAATAGGTTGGTAAAGGTACAAAATATAATTTATTCTAAAGCATTTATACATTTTAGACAAAGGTGCAACGGTAGTTTTTATGAATCCTTCAATTTATTACCATTTTCTTTTATCATTCCTTCAAATAGCAAACTATTTGAATTAAATTTACTACAGAATTTCTTATAACACAATTACTTTTAAATGTTTCCAAATTGTTTGAACCATAGGTGTTAGTCAACATCATATCATTATAGAAATTCACATGCCTCCTGAACTGGTGTTGTAGCTACCCGACCAGTTCCCACATTGTGTATCTTCTAGTAAAACCTTAATACGTCTCACTCGAAGATGCACAATATGCAGAACTGGTAGCCACTGATTCACAAAATATGATGGATTTTTATAATAATATGGTCAATTACTTTTCTTGAAATTGACATCAGCTTAACAATGTCGCTCATATGTTCCAATCCCAATATCGTGCACTATAGTAGCGTTATTCTACCATATCACTTCTGCAGTAAACTAGAAGACTAAAAATTCAACTTTAACAAACATAAATATAAAATTTAGAATCTTCCTAAGTCCAAAGTCTGTTTACAAACGTCGAATGATTCTTTATGCAGTTCAACATCTTCAAAGCACTCTTTTCCTTAACAGATATTCAAGACTGGCAGCAATAAATACGGAATTCATAGGAAACAACTTTCGCTATCATGTTATTCCCTTTTTTTACCCCCCATGTATCTCCAGTAAACTATTCCATATGTTCTATATGTGTTCCTTTTAATCCCAATAGTCCGGTTCCTCATCAAAATTTTAAATCTCCTCTATTTGGTGTTAATGTAGACCAGTGGTTCTCAGCGTGGTCTGTATGGACCCCCAGGGGTTCACAGAGGATTACTGGGAGTTTTCAAAGAAAAATAGTATTTTGTGGGTCCAAGGCATATTTTTAGTGTTCCATGTTAATTTTATATACATATATCAGGATAGTACAACTGAAAATAAATCAAAAAGTAGTTCGCTGACTGTTAGAATATTCAAATATAACAATTAAAACATAAGGTCCAATATCTTCGTCAATTTGTTATAATGCTCCAATGTTTTAAAATATTCCATTAAAATTTTGTTTATGATACTGATTCTTTTGCAGTTTATTTCAGTATACTATATAAAATGTTAGTAAAGAAAATTTTGCAATGTTTTTCAACAAGATTTTCTTTAATTCGACATCACGTAAATTCAATGAAATTATTTCATAGTTACATTTCTCATTTTCTTAAAAACAAATATTTGTTTGAAAATTTACTTGCACATCGTTATGTCTTTTAAATATCCAGGGGTAGGGGGGCCCACAGATGGTAAAATAGCTCTCAGGGGGTCCACAAGCAAACCAACCCCTTTTTGCAGACGTTAAGACTGCATTACTTGTCCTGTTGTTGTATTAACTTCGACTGTCATTTTATTTCTCCTAGCAGCAACCTCGATCACTCTATCTACTGCATTAGCTCGATCACTTCCAATAACTGTGTTTATCCCTTTGCTTGCCCTAGACGTGTATCACGCTAAGTCCACTATCACTATAATTAGTCCACAAGACATCTACATTATTGAACTTTGATATAAATATCACAAGTCATCCGTGACAGAGAAGTAACCTGCCTGTTGCTTTCCAGTCCACTTTTTGAAGTCCTCTTTTAATGAGTGCTTCAATTCCCTATTCATGATAGAAATTCATTCATCATTCATCGAAATAAAAATATGGAAATTTGTATTGCTTACTCGTATTATAAATGAGTATAAATTACACTTAAGACAAATCATTGCCAGGTTATTTTCTGGTTTAATTGGTTTCAAAAATATATTAGATAATCCTTACGTTACTCAAAAGAAACACTGATTCAGTTATAAACTTTGACGAAGTATTTTTTTTTCCACTATGTTTAATGAGGACAAAAATTTAATTTAATATCAATTTTGAAATTTTTTCTGAAAACTAATCTTGGTGATGACCACAAAAAGCCTTGTGGACGCCGTTTCTAGGGGAGGATGTAAAACTGCCAATCCCCACGCTGCATGAGGTCAGGTAATCATTAAAGATCGCTACTCTGATAATCTTGAGTGAGGTAAAATGGAGTACCTCTGTGTCTTATTTACTTGAAAAATGTTTATTTTCCTGATTATCCAAATGAAACAGACAATAATTGTGATGAGTGTCGGGTTAAAAATCTTAAGGAAAAAGTATGATATTAGTGAATGTTTAGGATATCAGTAATTTTATAAAATTGCCAAAACTATTATAAATTATATACATTTGCCAGTAATTATACACAGTCTTCAAAACTGTACATCATTTTTAAATTTTAGACATTTATACATATATATTGATAAAAGTATCGACCGTGGAATAGAAACAAAACTAAAGTTTATCGGGACTCGGTCAGTTCTTCAGATTCAAATTAAACTCTCATTGCCAACGTTTCCGTCTTTATTTTAAAACCTTTTTCATAGACAGAAGTATGAATTTTGAAACAGAAAAACAAAGTATTACATTACAAATTATTTTACAAAGAAAAATAATAAATGGATTTTAACAACAACTGTAGTCTGAATGAACACGTGTTCATTATATATATTCACTTAATAAAAGGAAAAACGAACCAAACTGCACACAATAACAGTTCAAAATTGAGGGTAGGTAGCACACAAAGTAAAAAAACACACTTATAAACTCAAATTTTTGGGCAATCTGTCTTCAGGAGAAAAGAGAAAGGAGACCAAGCACGTTGAAGACGCAACGGCTAGTAACTGACACGGCAACCAAATATACATTATATATGGTATATATATATATATATATATATATATATATATATATATACCAGCAACCTAACCAGATACACAGAAGAAAAAAATAATAAAAACTAATGTGACAGCTTTTTTTGTTATAAATACTGTTGGACGTGTTTTATCATTCCTGTATTGCAGAATATCTGAGATAATTCTAAGTGTATTAGAATTTTTTGAAATTCGACTATAAAATAAAGCTGGGTTTAATTTATATTAATAGATATGATGCTATCTATGAATCTATTATTATATAAATGAATTTTGATAAAAATTATTTTCACTACTTGGTAAGAATTATTAATATATTAGTTTTAGTTTCTGTTGTATTTTAAAATGTTACTACTATAAAATGAAACTACTGACACATTATCAGGTATTAAACGGATTAAATGTTAATGTAAATCCCACTCTGGTCCTCGATTTATTCATGGGGTGGTGAAAAAAAGCCTGTACCATGTCAGGTAATAGTTAAAGATCCCTACTCTATATAAACTTGAGTTAAGCAAAATTTAGGGCTCCCAATATAAATATTCACGGTGTAGTATTACAAAGGGCCAATATTTGGACTACGTCTGTTCTCTAGTGAGCCTACCACTGTAACTTAAATCATTATCAGGAAAAGAACAAATTTACAATGTGTTAAAATTAAAGGGGTTTAAAGAAAGTCATACAGTAAAAATGTTTTGATTACAAATTTTAAGAAATAAGATTTGGTTGGCATCAATTACTCTTGTAGTTCTTTCCATATAGCTCTTAGATCGGTATTTGTATATTTGGTAAATCTATAAATTTAAGTGATAAATGTATGAAATTGAGAAATATGCAATACATTTTACCAAAGACGTTGGTAATTGATACAGTTGCCGATCTGTACTCTCAATTGACAGATACAATACGCAACTCTCGGGAGACTTGATTGGCTGTATAACTTGCAAACGAAACATCTCACCCTCATACTTTGCATCTCTATTTATTACTCGAAATATTCATATTAACAACAGCTTCTTATTTATTCCTTAGCATATTTTATTTCTAAAGAAATAAAAAGTGAAAATGTTTATTCTTTTTATGCAGATCATTTTTTTACGTATTTATGGAGTAATTATATAATCTTGCTTTGATATTTAATGAGAAAAAAAACGCTGACCTCAATTTATTTGAAATTAAAATTTTGGAAGACAACTGAATTCATGTTTATATATCTAAAATATGTCATAGGAAACAAAGTTTTATATTACTCGTTTATTTATATTTTTATAGCTATTATCAGAATGTAATTAGGAAGAAAAAAATCATAAGTAGCAGAGTGGCCAATCATTATTCTTCATAAAACTACATTCAACAGTTCTTTTCCTGTGTCTCCCAGTAGTTTGACTGGCTCATTACTGAAATTGGTGATAAATGATAACTTTCTGCTCCTAGAAGGCTACAAACAGGTGAACGCCAATAAGTTTGGAATTGGTAAACAGGAAAAAACACTTTGAAAAGATTGTTACGTGACAAATAGACCACTTAATATATATATATATATGAATGATCAAACCACAATATGAAATAGGAAAACAAGACTAAGATCTTTCAACCGTAACAAGCGGTCTTCGTCAGAGTCAAAAACCCAACTGGAAGCAGTTGGGTTTTTTTGACTCTGACGAAGACCGCTTGTTACGGTTGAAAGATCTTAGTCTTGTTTTCCTATTTCATATTGTGGTTTGATCATTGATTGTTATTTCATGCGTTTATGTGAAATCTTTTTCGTAATATATGTACGAGGTGTGTAAATAAAGTAGTGAGACTGGCAACGTCGCTTTCGATCTGGCAACGCTGGAGACGCGTGGCCTTGAGTAGCGTCAGGTGCACGTGTGATGCGCCTCCAGTATGAATCTGAACTCGCCACAGTCATTTGTTTGTCCGTAGCGTTGGTTTTCGTGAAATGGTTTTTTCTTGAGCGTTTTAAAAATGAGTGACCTCAAAGTTGAGCAGCGGTGTGCAATCAAATTTTGCTTCAGACTTGGACATAATGCAACCGAAACTTTTGAAAAACTTCAGGAGGCCTATGGAGAACGTGTTTTATCAAGGGCACAGGTTTTTCGGTGGTTTAAGGAATTTTCAGAAGGAAGAGAGTCGATTGAAGATGAACCACGAAGCGGAAGGCCTTCAAGTGCAAACACCGATGAAAATGTCAACAGAGTACGGAACCTTGTGCGTTCAGATCGACGCTTGACAGTCAGAATGATCGGGAACAGTTGAATTTGAATCACACCTCCGTTCATCAAAGACAAACATCAAAGACAAGTGGGTGTTGCATCACGACAACGCGCCCTGTCACACTGCCATCTCAATAAACGAGTTTTTGGCCAGTAAAAACATTCCTGTTGCTCCTCAGCCTCCTTATTCACCAGACTTGAGTCCTTGTGACTTTTTCCTCTTCCCGAGATTGAAAAATCACCTCAAGGGAACTCATTTCGGGACACTACAAAACATACAAACTGCTGTAACCGACCAGCTGAAGGCCATTCCAGAATCCGAGTTCCAGCAATGCTACAATGATTGGAAGGACCGTCTCCAGCGCTGTGTGGCTTCCGAAGGGAACTATTTTGAAGGTGACAATATCACATTGTAATTATATTTGAATAGAAAGTTTAAAAAAAAATCAGTCTCACTACTTTATTTACACACCTCGTATATATATTTTAAGTCATATCTTTGAAAAATTTAAAAGTGAAATATGATTTACATTACTTTTTAATATTAAAAGATTATTCTATATGATGTGACCATCAGAGTATTAACTTGTCAAGAAACCTGCTTAAACAAACTTAGAAACGAAAAGTTAATATAAAAAGGTAACACCGTTTCTTATGGTTGTTAGTAGTTTGAAAATATGATAACATTTGCAAAAACATGACAGGTGTTTGTTGTTTTGATCAATTTTATTTGTTCTGGGAATAAATTGTGAAATATGCAATACATTTTACCAAAGACGTTGGTAATTGTTACAGATGCCGATCTGTGCTCTCAATTGACAGATACAATATGCAACTCTCGGGAGACTCCGTTACAACTTATTGTACTGAAGGGATATTAAAAAGTAGGTGGTGTTGTAAATGATTGTAAGGTGCTGCCTTAACGAGATTAACGAAATATTAAAGCAAAAGTAATTAATTATTTATTATAGTACTGGTAAACAATTTTTTTTTAGATGTATCACCAATTTAAATTTTTTGTATGATCTAATGATCTGATCATTTTGAGTACATCAAATTTGGTTTTAAGCAAACAATTTTAAGGTTATTCTACTATCTTGTTTCAAAAGATGTCTACTCACATTGAATTTCTTTCAATGTATAATGAAGGAACCTTTAGAAGACAGAAGTCTAAATAATAAAATGTTATATTTTAAAATATTGTTCTTTTATACTGGTTATGAAATTCATAAATATTATCTACAGGAAACCGTTTTAAATCTATTTAAAACCATTCATAGTTATTTCCATATTCAAATTCTTTTCAGGCAGGTACCTATTTTAGGAATATAAAGAAAGAGCGTCCTTGGATTCTGACGACTTGTGAAATGGAGTCAGAGTTGATAGTGTTGGGGTGCTCTGGAGGTGTGAGTAGGTCAAGAAGGAAGGGGCTAGGGACTGGTTCATTGCATCGTCGTCTCCGCAGCCTCTGCCGTCGCCCTCATGCTTCCTCTGCTCTGCTTCGCTTTGACCGCCTTCCTCCTACTGCTCTTCCTCGACACTCTTAAGCCACCTCGCTTTCCTCCTGGTAAATACCAACAAACCTTACCATTAATATCTTTCTTTTACATTACACCAATAGTACACATCTTGTTCAAACCTCAACAAACAAATGCTCTCTATTCTCTATAGAATATTCTCTATAGAATATTCTCTATTCACTTGTCGAGTAGTTGGTTTACTATGTGTTCATACTCATAATCGGAAATTATGAACAAAGTATTCACTTAGAGAAATTTTATTGTCAAAACAACAATTCAACGCAGTGTTTATCTGCTTGAAACTTCCATTTCCATATTCCAATTGTATAGAAACATCACTGAAGAAGAACCCTGTGTGTTAAAACTCGTTTTGTTATTAATACTTATCTATGTACAGAATTCGTACATAACTTTCAAAAACAAAGGCTTAATTTAATTATACATAACAAACCATTTCCAAAGATTTCTACGATGTACTCGTACTTGTTGAATTGACAAAGAACAGCTCAGATGTATTTGGATAATGAAACTTGAAACACCTCCCCTTCACGTTAAAGAGTCCATCCATCTAACCGGAGTGAATCGAAGCAAAAACGATCAATACTTATCAGTCTTTTAAAGATAAAAAGCATTTTCTTAAAAATATATTATGTAGAATTACAGATTGTAATATGATTCTATATTAATAATATGTCCATAAGTAACTCGTCCAGTGAGCAGTTCAGCTTTAACTTATCAAGATGTCCAACAAAGAGTAACGGAAATTATTTACTATTTACAAAATATAGGAAGTATTTTCCTTTATTACAAAATAATACAGTCTTAGTAATAACCATACTATCTGAATGCAGAAAGCTAAATTAAGTGAACATTTACTTTTTCATTATATATTCTTCCAAAAGATGTTTATTTATCCGTTTAATTTCTTTGGTGAAATTAATAAAACGGTATAAAAACCTTCTTTCTTCATTAAACTTAATAATTATCGATAGATTTTAATGTCCATTAAATAAGAACAGGTAACAACTTCTTAAAACAAAATTTTTAAAACCATCTTAAAGTAAATTTACACAACTTGCATAGCGCCACATACATACGGTTTTGTTAATTTATTCTTAATCTTGCCATGTCTTTATACTGAAGATGATTACAGTAATATGAAATTGTTACTCATCGGAACTTCAGTTTAAACTACTGATTTTTTCCCCTTATATTTTTTTTAAAAAAAACTTTTCTTCAATTTTTTTGAAGACACAATTATTACAAACATATGAAACACTAGTTCTTGAATTCAGTTATTCCTTAGTTATAAACAATACATTTATTACAACTTTTTTGTAAACTACTTTTTACAAATTGGAAATAATTATTCAACTCCGAACATACAAAATAATAGCACAATTTGTTTATTAACCATGTTCTATTTGAATATTTTTACATTAAATAGTTCCTAGTAAGGAAGAAATCTAATTTTTAGCCATTACTTTTCAATTATGATATTAATAAAAAGCGATTGTATATTTATTTCACTTTATTTAATTTTTTATAAATTTAAAATTTCAAATTTTTTAAATACCTTACATTTTGTATATTTGTTGTTTTCAATATTTGTGTTTTGTTATTTTAATTTGTTTTTTTTTTTTGGAAGTAAAATATTCAAGGAGTCTCCAAAGAAAAGAGGTTAAGTAAGACTTATAGATATAATTTGCAATGGATTCAACTTACAATCTATTATTGCCGTACTTAATTCATTAATCATTTCGAAAGAAGTGTGATTATTCATTCCTTATCAGATGATTTAGCCAAGTTGACGTCAACTGCAATCTCTTCTAGTCGATTATTCAGGACATTATTTGCTTTCGTGTACATTCGGTGACATTTCTATTTTTAGCTATAATAGTCCAAGATGATTTTCGATTGAGTTTGAACTTCGATTTCTAAATAAAGCATCTCTTCACGAAATTGTTTTAGATTTTTTTTTCCTATTAATCTTCAAGCTTTGAAAGAAATATTATTTATATTCCTCTTTGAAATGTTTCAATTCAATAAAAAATATTCTGAAATAATTTCCTTAAGAATATTAATTAGAAAATTAACCACTTATTTTTCGCAAAAGTGCGAAACTTAAAATGCAGAAAGTATTTCACAAATGTTTGTTAATTTTATTACAATACTGTCTATTTTATTGAACATAATAAATACAAAGTTTGGCAATGGGGGTAATGGTAAATACTCCCATAATTTAGCTTTTAGAAATGTTTTTTTTACAAGAGTTCTAGTGCTTTCATTTGAATAAATAAATATCGTCGTTAATCACATGTCAAGATATTAAGGTACCTAATAAATTAATAGAGTACAATTTAATTGAAATCTAATCCAGTAGACAGATCGGTCATCATAACTGTGTTTCAAGGTATGTGCCTAAGGTCTAAAAAAATTAATACTGAAGAAACAGAGAACTACAATATTAAAATTTTTCATTATAATTTACATTAATTCATAAAACAAATTATTTTTTTAAAATTTTTACTGGTTTCAAATAAACATATGAACAACAAAATTTTAGCTATTTATCATACCATCATAATTAACTATTTGAGTATTTTAAAATTTAAAAAGGTCTAGGAAACTGATTTATTGTAGGCTAAATAAAATAATTATAGCCTGCTAGCAGAATGACTTTAAAACAGATGTACCCAGTATGCTTTTTTAAAAACATTTTGACTTTTCCACATAATAATTTATACTTTTTTTTAAAATTTACCATTCTAACCTTTAACATTAGGTTTATCTAAAAAAAAAATCATTAGGTTCCCTAATTCTAACTATATTCCTTACTATTGTTATGATAATCAACATTTTAATTAGTATAACAGGACAACAAATTAATATTGTTAACATTTAGAGGAAAATATTGTCATGAATGAGTTTTAAGAGCAGGAAAGTTGGTACGTACTGCCAGAATACTGAAGTTCAGTGTCCTAAAGTAATCTCTAAATCTTGTAGACCGAAACAGTTTAAAGAAGTTAATTGGACCTTCAAATGTAATCACCATTGAATAAATCATTAAAGTGGCAAGAAATCCTACATAGAACATTTTGTCTTGATTTTCGCCAAGATAATGATGAACATTTCAATCCTTAAACAAGCTTCATTACAATATTAACTTTCACAGAAATTGATCATACCAGCTGATTGTTATAAAACAACTTCTTTATATAAAAGACATTGATTTATTATATTTATACAAACTAATACTTTATAGAAAAATTCAAAATGAATCTAAGCCAGGGGTGGCCAAGCTCCTTGAGTGTCCGAGTCATTTTTCAAAACTTGAAATTTTTTGCTAGTAGCAATTAATACGTATTTAAAAGATATGCAAAAAAATACATACAGAACGATAATAATTGTTTAAAGGGCATTAAAAATAATCCTTCAAAGAGCCGATGGTGGCTAATGAGCCGCACCTTTGGACACCCCTGAATTTTAAACCATAGCGAAAGATAAAAATAATGTAAAGAGTCATGTACAGTGACTAAACAATTTTCAAGTTTCTAAAATTAGTCACACTAAGAGGAAAAAGGAAGAAAAGTGCAATACGCCGGTATTTCGCTTCGTCGACTATATATATTATTACAGTGGACACAAAACATAACACTCAGTACTAGCAGGAGAGAAGCTGAATAAAGCAAATAGGGTGTTATTTCCTTTCGGCTTCCAAACATTCCTCTTGACCTTGTCCCTATAACAAACTTTATGAGACATATCCATCGTATTTAGTTCTGTCCTTTATTATGCGTAATTAATACATCTATAAATTACAATAGATTTAAATATAAAATGATTTCCAGGCATTCATCCTAAATTATAACTGTTTAGAAAATGATAGGACCTAATAATAGGATATATATATATATATATATATATATATATATATATATATATATATATATTATATATATATATAGGTGTGATCGAATCTGTTTATATAATATATATATATATATATATACATTAAAGGGTCAACTAAAGGTTAACAATGTAGGAGACCGGACTATTAGAGACTATAAGTGTATATGGCTATTTATTGATTACTTAAAGTTTACCTTTAAACATTTGTTGTAATTTTTGGATCGTTATCATGAAAACACTATATATATGCATGATTTGTTTAACACAACGGGATATTTTTTGTCGATGAGTTTTAACTCATAAACCTCAATTTGCCTGAATATGGATTTTTTATTGTTAAAACAACGGTTGGGGTGATTCCTGACTATTGTCGATGCGTTTTGATTCGCACGTTTAATAATTTTCAAGACCGAAACCCATCGACTGAAACGTTGACAATGAAAGTTTAATTAAAACCTAAAAAACTCACCAAGTTGTGATAAAAAATATTTTTTTATATATATAATACAATATAAAAGTATGTAGTAGGAGTTTTTTTCTAAGCAAGTTTTATTAAATCATTACGAATTTTTCTCAATTAACTTTACCCACTTTATTCTAATTATTAGTAACAGAAACCGTTGATTATTATTACGAAAAAATATTATTTGGTATTTTGAACAACAACAAAAAGAATCTGATTGAGGGGAAAAAATATATATATTATATATACATGTATGTGTGTATATATATGTCAATGTCAAAACCACAGTAAGAAATCAGAAAAAAGACAAAAATCTTTCAACCGTAACAAGCGGTTATCGTCAGAGTCAAATCTTAACTGAGATTTGAATTTTTTTTCACGTATTTATTGCGAAATCTTGTTTTATATATATATATAAATCAAAATAATCAGTTCGAAATATCGACCCAGTAAGTTTTCTCGCTTCTTCTATTTGTTGTCTTTTTTCATTTATATATATATATATTCACTGATAAAACGAAATACGATCCAAACTGGACACAATACGAGTTCGAGATTAACAAAGAGCAACACACAAAGTAGGGAAACACACTTACAGACTCAAATTTTCGGGTAATCCGTCTTCAGGAGAAAAGAGAATGGGAGACCAAGCACGTTGTAGACGCAACGGCAGGTAACCCGTTACGGGTTACTTACCCGTTACTCCTACAACGTGCTTGGTCTCCCATTCTCTTTTCTCCTGAAGACGGATTACCCGAAAATTTGAGTCTGTAAGTGTGTTTCCCTACTTTGTGTGTTGCTCTTTGTTAATCTCGAACTCGTATATATATATAATATTAATGATCAAACCATATTAAGAAATGGGAAAAAAATGCTAAGCTATTTCAACCGTAAATAGCGGACTTCGTCAGAGTCAAAAACCCAACTGATATATACAAATATAAAAATATTTGTAAAAGTGTTGGAAGCAGTTCTTCATTTAACAATATATATATATATATCATTTGTTATTATATCAGATATTTCAGATATATCTGATATATGTTATTATATCAGATATATTATTATATCAGTTATTATATATATATATTATAGAGTTAAATGTAGATAGAGAAAGATAGGGAAATTAAAAACACACACTTTAGTCTCTTATTTTCGGTTTGAACCGTCTGCAGGAGAGATAATAGTGGGGAGCCAAGCGCACTGGTACAGAGGTTGCTGCTCAGTGTGCTTGGCACTCGAAATCTCTGTACGAGTGCGCTTGGTTCCCTCTCCTATCGCTCCTAATATCGGTTCAGACAAAAATTAGAGACTGTAAGTGTGGGTTTTTAATTTCTCTATCTACATTGAACTTTATTTGTCCTTTTCAGATCGTATTTTCATCGAAAAAGTGTATATATATTATAGAATTACCACAAATTTATAGAATAATACATAAATTTTAAGGTCTAAATTTGTGGTAATTTCTTTAATAGTAGAGTCACGAGTATTTATTTGACATATCTGTATATATAAATACACTAGACTTTTTGAAAGAACTCACAGAAATTAAATCACACTGAAACTCACTACTATATTTCGATGGCCTCATCATTTATTAAGATAGCAGTGAGTTTCAGTGATTTCGTTTCAGTGTGTTCTTTTGAAAATTCTGGTTTATTCAGTTTGATGAATTGTTTGATTCATCTAATTGGTGTATATATATATATATATATATATATAGCATTCGCGCTCCGTTCTTCGACGTGGGGAGATCTCTCTTACTTCGTCCTCTCTTCTAGTCTACTCTCCTGATGACGAACAACAGTTCGAAATATTGAATTCTGTAAGTGTTCTTTTTGTTCTCTTTTCTGTGTCGCGCTTTGTGTTATTTAAAGTTATATATATATATATAAAATTTATCACAATTTTTTCTGTTTAAAAATTATATATGAATAAATGAGTAACAATTTCATTTATTTTAAAGTAGAACTGCTTCTTAGAATAATATATTTTTCAATTCATTTTTTTATTTTTTTTATATTGAAAATGAAATATTAATTTTTAAATTTAACTATTTTAATATTTAATTGTTTAAAATAAAAGTGATCTGATTTTAAAAGAAACTTTTTTTTTATACCTTGAACTAAATGTTTATTTATTTTTTTCAGTGTGAGTTTTACTTAGTGTTGAAAGTTGAGTTTTTTTGAAGATGTAAATAGTTAATGAAAGAATAAATATCCTGTTTAAACACACCAAACTTGATGGGCTTCAAATGAGTTAAAAAGAAGGAGAGAAAGCTAGAGAGTTGTGCCTTTAATGAAAATGAATGAAAATAAACAAGATGTTAGGTAAGTGAAGCATAGGTTTGAAGCCGGATGCAGCAGGCCCTGGGCTTGTAAAGAGCTGGACATGGTAGGGCAAGTCGTAGGACTGGAGGCTAGGTCAGGGATAAACCGGTTCTAAGTAAAGGTTTAGAGTCTTGCTGCTTAATCGGCTCCCTGTCTCCCGTCTCCAGAGCTGTCATTAAATACTACTGGAGTCAACCTCCTTCCAGTCCTACTTACCTTCGTCCCTTTTTATTATTTATCATTTAAAACAAACATTTCCTACCTTTCTTGATAGACTCTTAGACAGCTACTTTATATAACCTGTGAACCCCCTATACCTTATAAAACCTAATGATAAGCATATATATTTTAGAAGTTAATTATTTATTTGCAGACAAATAAAGAAATTAACTAGTAAAGATTTTTATTTTATTTGTAACATAAGTTTCAAGTACAAATTCTACGTTCAACAAAGCATTAAAAAAAGCAATGTACATTAAGCAAAGTTTAAAACACTAGCTAGTTGGTTAAAATATGAACTAGTAGACTCCGAGGGATTTATGTGGACCACTTAGGAAACTTCGGATTTAAAAGAAGGATTTCTTGCGTTTATTTTTAAGAATGTTCTAATATTTTTACTTTTTCTTATTCAGTAACAGAAAAGGTCAAAGAGGTGTCTAGAGGTGGTTAAAGGTCAAAGTAATTAACAAAAAACGAGAACTGTTACATAATTATAACTTAACAGTCGCAATGTTACCTAATATAATAATTTTATTTCATTATTGTTTTCACTGGTTGTTTTCACTGGACCAACCCATCAGCACCACATCCTTGGTGTCTTCCTGATGATAAACATAAAGTGTTCGAAATGCGTTGTTGCTTTTGAATAAAACTTCATTTGTGTGGAGACTTTTGTTTTGTTTGTTTATCCATTTTACCTGAGAATGAATAATTTTATTGTGTTCGTCTGTTTTGTTTATTTGTGTGTTTGTGGGGTTTATCACACGCCATAGTAAGACATCATAATGACTTCACTTTTATTAAAGAATATGCACTATTTTATTTTTTTTAAGCTGCTAATAAATAAAACAGTTTATTACATATAGACAAGATCGTTCCTTTGAGAGGACGTTTAGCTGTCGGTCCTAACCCTTTGCTTTGTCGGACTCCCGTTAAAGCTGCCTTATCTAAATACACTTCGGTTAGGCAAAATTTAGGACTGCCATTGTAGAATCATTAGTGTCATTAGCACAGGAGTTTTAACTTTCTTGGTATGCTATACATCTAATGTGATAGACCAGTGAAGCCCAGTTGTATGCATGCTCGCCTCCAGATTGGTAGATCCGGGTTCGATTCTCACTCTGATCATTGATTTTTTCACGTGGCAGGTGAACAAATCTAAGCGCGTTGTCAATCAGAGAGGAAGCTCTGATTGACCACTCCGTCACGAGTGCGTTGTCAGGTACTCGTTAAAGATCCCTACTCTAAATATACTTGAGTTAGGCAAAATTTACTCCCAATGTAAACTCAACCCGGTAATGTGGTTCACTCATTCCTAAAAGGTTTACAGAATAATTTATTAATGAGCTTTTCAAATTATTTTAAAATATTGTTGGTGAAGTCTACATTTCCTGAATGACCTCATATATAACGTTTATAGTATTGAAAATGCCATGAAAAGTGTGTCTAACGGCATGGCATGGTAATGGAATATTACATATTAATAAATCAAAAAAGCATGTTTAATCTCTTTTAACTACAAAATTTGAGTAGAACTGCAAGCGTTCTTCTATAATTATTGGTAACTGTGATGGTAGGTCCAGCATGGCTGCCGATAGTCGGGTGCTGGCCGTTGTGGAGGAGGAAGCATAAAGAACTGGGTCTGACTCACCTCGTCTGGGACGACCTCGCGAAACAGTATGGCTCTCTGGTGGGACTGCGGCTCGGACGTGACAGAATTGTCATCGTCTCCGGACCCAGTATGGTCAAATCCATACTTAATAACCCCCAGTTTGACGCTCGCCCAGATGGTTTCTTCTTCAGACTTCGTTCTTTTGGAGAGAGATTTGGTATAACCATGAGCCATTACTTTAGTTAACAAAAAAATCTCAGCCGTTCAATTTTGTTTGTTTTAATAGGTCTTGTATTTGTTGATGGCGATTTTTTCAATGAGCAGAAAAAGTTTTGTGTAAAGCACTTACGTGACTTTGGATTTGGTAAAAGTGAAATGGAAAATAGAATTTTATTTGAGGTATCAGAACTGATAAGCAATCTTCAACAAAGTGCAAAGGTAAAACTAAGTTTTAATATAATTTAATTAAACTGTTGATTTTATATTACTTTTTTTTATCCAATATATAAGTAGAAGAGTATGAAAATAACCAAACATGTTCCACATTTTCATATGTGTACTGAAAAATGTTTACTGCACACATTCTGGGTTCATTGAACATAAAACATTTAAAAAGGTTTTTTTGTAAAAAATTCAAAAACACTGAAGTAACCGATTTCAAATTTTGACATCCGTCATTATCAGATGATGAGCTAAGTTCAAATGGTGAGCAAAGACTTGCTATATTTATGATTTTACGATAAACTGCATCAAAAGGCCTTGAAAATTTTCTTTTTCCTTTTGATTTTATGGTTTTATCAATTTTGTCATATATTTTTTTCCATTTAACATACCAAAAACTTATAAACATTATAGAGAGTATTTTAAGGAGTTTTGACTGTGTGACTTGGAAGTGTCAGGAAAATCAAAGTAAGGGATCATAATGGAAAGAACGTAAATGTTAGATTGAATTAAATAATTGAATTTACATTTTTTAATTGTAAGTGGTTAACTTTAGAAAAAAACTTCTTTTGTATCATAAAAAATTAAGAACACAATTTTTTCTTCCACGTTGGATATGAAATTGTAATAGAACGTTATGTAAAAGTAATGAGTTGAATTATAAAAATATTGAATTTTATATTTTTAGAAACCTATTTCAATACCTAGAGCCTTGGAAATTAGTGTGCTCAACAATCTGTGGTCGCTAGTATCAGGTGAACGAATTCCTTTGGGTGATGAGAGATTGGAAACTCTCATCGACTTCATTCATGACAGCTTCAGACTTCAGGATATGTCCGGAGGAATCCTTAATCAAATGCCTTTCATTAGATTCGTCAAGCCATCTATCTACAAACAACTAACCCACATTTTAGATGCCCTCATTTCATTTATTAAGGTAATTTAACTTCAAATCAGTCTACTATGGCGTCAATTGTTGTGCAGTTAGTTTCTACGTATAATTTAGACACACGTTGAAATTATTAACTAATTTTTCGCATTAAAAAAGTTATTAAGATTTATATGCTTTTTGTTCACGTATGTCCTTTTTCTATTTTATCTTCAAAAATTCTAAACTATAACAACACCTGATTTTTGTGCATAAACTTGAAGAAGATCACTATTTATTCAAACACGTCGCTTTCATTATAAATCATAGCTTATATATTAGAGACTTGGACCCTAATTTCCAATTATCAATTAAATTGTCATATAATAAATAGTAAATTATAAATCTATCCTACATTTTTATCCTCACATCGGAAGGTTACCTTCCGTGCTTCTTCAGTGTACTTGGTTTCACTCTCTTTTTCCCCTGAAGACGGTTGGTTTTACCAAAAATTAAAAATTTTAAGTGTATTCGTTTTTTATGTGCACCACTTTTCTTCGTTTTTGGACTCATATGTACAGACGTATATATATATATATATATATATCATCAAAACAAGATTTCACAATGAACACGTGAAACGTTCGTTGCCCTTTGTGGATAGTATTCTTGATGCTAATGTATATATACATATAGTGAAATCTTACGAGTATATATATATATATAGGTGTGTTATCTAATCAGGATTCGGTAAAATTTTCTAGATTCAAAAATCAAACTCTCATTACCGACCTTTCGGTTTTATTTTAAAACTTTTTTCATAGGCAGAAGTAAGATTTTTTTTAGTTTAAAAAATTCTTCCTTCTGTCCATGAAAAAGTTTTTAAAATAAAACCGAAACATCGGCAATGAGAGTTTAATTTTTGAACCTAGAAAAATTTACCGAATCCCGATTAGATAACACACCTATTCTATCAAACGGTTGATTATTATTGAATCTGTTTATATATATATAATTCTTAGTTTTATATAATATTATTATGTGTTAATGACTTATTTACAGTTATTGTTTATCATATGATATTTAGGGTATCCATTAAACATAAACTTCCTGTAGTCGCTTATTTTTAGACTAAAATAAATTGAACAATTGTCCTTACTTCTAATACATGATGTTTGCATATAATTTTAGGAGCTGATAGAAAAGCATAAACAATCTTCTTTAGGTTATTCAAAAAGAGATTTAATCGATGCATTTCTAATTGAAATGAAGACAACTAAAAATAATACACGCTCCACATTTACAGGTGAACTCCAACATAATATTTCTTATATTTAAATGAATTTGATACCAAACAACTCCTTACTGCTACACGTCTTTACTGCTAGCATGATGTTTCAAACCTTGTCTTTGGTTTAAACCACAGAGTGAAACATTATGACAATGACAGTAAAGAATTGATTTTTTTTTGAGATTGTGGAAAATACTTACTATGTTATTCCATCAAATAACTTATGTATGTAATTTTATTTATTCTTTGTAAATGTTCTTTAAAATACATGGTTATTTTCATTATTATAATAGTGTTATTGATTGTTAATTAATATGATTAAAAATCGATTGAAAGATGACATCAGGTAAAACCAATGTCAATAGGTAATTGTTACGTAACTACTCACTTGATTGACACATTTATCAAGAATTGATGGATGCATAAAGAATAAATTAGAAAATTATATTTCATTGTTGATTTGATGTGATAGTCAAATATCGAATTATACCCATAATTAATTAAATATTTTTGTTAATGATAAATAAAAAGAGAATTATGTAAGTTAATTCATGTATAACTTGTATGACAGTGTATTATGTGATTGCAGAAAAACAGTTAATAATACTGTTGTTGGACCTGATGCTTGCTGGCGCTGAAACTACTTCAAGTAACCTGAGTTTTGCTTTGCTGTACTTGATCCACTACCCAGACATCCAGCGAAGTCTGCAGCAACAAATTGATGCCGTTCTACCGAGTCACAGTAGTCCTACTTTGGCCCACAGACAAAGGTTCAACCTTAATTATACTATTACAACTTGTTTTTATCTTATTTTAAACTTCTATTTTTAAAAAAAAATTGTTTTGTGATTTTGTTTTATAGCTTAAAGCAGGTTGAGGCATTTCTTATGGAAGTTCAAAGATTTGGGAATGTTACACCCACGACAGTATCCCATAGAGCAGTCTGTGATACCCAAGTAGGAGGCTACACTATTCCTAAGGTTAGTATATATAGCCTATAAGTATATAGTATGTTATATACTATTCCTAAGTATGATGAATAGTATAGTATACTATAGTATGAAGAATACTATACTAATACTATTCTTGAGGTTAGAATATATATAACCTTATAAGTATATAGTATATATTTAGTATATTATTGATATAAGATATGTAAAGGTTTGTATATCTACGAGCTGTGTGCTGGTATGACAATGCATTGGTCTGTTGT
Source organism: Hermatobates lingyangjiaoensis (assembly GCA_026182355.1). NCBI lineage: Eukaryota > Metazoa > Arthropoda > Insecta > Hemiptera > Hermatobatidae > Hermatobates > Hermatobates lingyangjiaoensis. Next base: position 1,580,725 of record JAPFBL010001931.1, on the reverse strand, counting down.
ATGAGCACTTTCAGATATGAGTTATCAATACGCGTGCGTGATAGCGTAAGCCGACCACTAAGCTAGGACGAAGTTTGGTATAAAACGGAAAAGTCGTTTCACCTGTTCTGACAAATGTGTTAGACAAAATCGATCTGGAAAACTAGAAATTTGACACTTCCCTTACCAACGGAAATAGACGCAGACCAAAAACGTTTGCTCTAAAAGCTTTTGTTAGTATATATAGCATTTAAGTGTATAGTATGCTTATATACTATTCCTAAGTATGATGAATAGTATAGTATACTATAGTATGGAGAATACTATACTAATACTATTCTTGAGGTTAGAATATATATAACCTTATAAATATACAGTATATATTTAGTATATTATTGATATAAGATATGTAAAGGTTTGTATATCTACGAGCTGTGTGCTGGTATGACAATGCATTGGTCTGTTGTATGAGCACTTTCAGATATGAGTTATCAATATGAAACTTTTTCCTAACTTCGTTTATAAATCTTTTTTTCAAACCATCAATGAAAAAGTGATTGAGTTTAATTAAAAAAGCGAGAAATATTATTAATTAATTAATTATTGATCTTTGCTATTCTTGGTTAAAATTAATGTTAGTCTATTGAGATCAGTCATGTATTAATATTTTTTGAATAAAACCAAAAAAAAAACTAGTTGTTTGAGGGTTGGGTAGAAAGTTGACCAACGCTACTGATTACTCAAAGGATAGTGTTCCCTAATGATTCTACTTTGAGAACCCAACATTTTTCAAATCTTATGGATATTTAAAGAAAGGATCTTTAACGAGTAGCTGACATCGTACAAGCTGGGGACTGACGGCTCAACGTCCTTTCTTTGATGGACGACATGCTCAGATTTTTTCACATCTGAGTTAGGTTAGAATGGGAATCGAACCTGGAGCTACAAATGTAGAGGAGCACATCCATACCACTGGGCTACTCTTGTCCAACCAAAAATGATGTATATACGTATATTACAAATAATTTAAAAATATTGACTGACGTTGATGTTGGCTGAGCAGATGGTATGGTAATCTCGTTAGTTTTGACTAAAGGTCCCTTAAGTTTTATTTCCTTTAAGTTTTTAAGTGTAAACTTAACCACTTGTTCTCTAGCATCACTATCTCTTCAGCCTCCAGGAATAAGATATATCAATTTTAAAATAGATTTCTAAGGAACTCTATTCCATTACAATGGTTTCACAGCGATTTATAGAATTTTTGAGACCTATTTAATGAATATTAGAGATAAATATAAGCGACTATTCCATCAAACACAAGTTTGACATGAAAATCAAAATTGAGATAAAGTAGAGAATGTGAGATAAAAATTTAGTTATTTTGATAAAAATACGATTTTAAATAACTTAATTCATGTGCATTATATTAATCTGGTGTTTTCCATCCCAAATTATGTAATTTGTTATTTAAACTTAATGATGTCAGTTTTTAGATACGTAACTTAGAATTAAATCTAAACTCCGAATTTTTAATGGAATTTGATACCATGAAAAACATGCATATAAACAACTGGGACAGGCGTCTAGTCATGGGAAGACATAAATCACTTGTTTAAAAATACCAATTAAATGTAACTATTATTATTAAAAATATTTAAAAGAAAATTATAATAAAATTATTTATATATATATATATATATTATATATATATATATATATTACTTTGAATAAAATGAAAGGTCCGTGTGGACAATAAACACTTTAACACAGAGAAAAGAACTTCGTACTTCAACACTTAGTACTTATTACTTAGTGCACTTAGTACTTCGCACTTCTTCCCGATGACGACGGATGTCGAAATATCGAAGTGAGTTCTGTAGTGCCTTTCTGTGTTCTTTTCTCTGTGTTAAAGTATATATATATATATGAAGTAGATTCACGGAAAGAAAACACATAAAAGGGATCACAGAAACTCACTACTATATTTTGTCTCTATCGTCATCAGGTAGAAAGATAAAGAAGTGAGTCGCTACGAAGACAGGTGACTGACTCATATATATTGGTGTAAGAAGGCAGCAATTCTTCACGTAAGCATATTTCATTGAAATGCACAGCAGCCTGCGTTTAACACCAGCCCATCGCAGAGTTGTTAGGAAATTGGAGCAGACCAGGTTTAAAGTCGGCAACGCAGAGGTTGCTTTGCATTTCAATGATATATATATATTAGTCTAAAAAAATATAAAGTATAATTAGGTAATGAAGTCAAATTGGGTAGTGTTATACACTAAAAAATAATTTTATAAATAATTTACACAACTTTGTGTTCACCTTTATGTTTTAACTTACATTTTGGTGTAAAAATTAAAGAGAAATGATAAATTTTTCATGGGGAAATTTAATTGTAGGATACAATTGTCATAGCCAATTTATACAGTCTGCACATGGATAAGGACCATTGGAAAGACCCAGAGGTATTCAGACCCGAAAGGTTCATCGACGAATCTGGCAATCTTATTCAAGATGATTGGTTTCTTCCTTTTGGCTCTGGTATGTATGTATAATTTTCATTCATGCTGATATTCATCTATGACAATTGCTTTTAATCTTTTTTAGGCCCTCAACTCTAAAAAAAATTACCAGAACCTCAACAACTATATATATATGTAGTCTGAATTCAGGTTACAGTTGTTGTTAAAATCCACATACTATTTTTCTTTGTAAAATAATTTGTAATGTAATACTTAGTTTTTCTGTTTCAAAATTTATACTTCTGCCTATGAAAAAGGTTTTAAATAAAAACCGAAACGTTGGCAATGAGAGTTTAATTTGAACCTGAAGAACTGATAAACTATAGTCCCGATAAACTATAGTTTTGTATATATATATATATATATATATATATATATATAATGATTTCACATAAACACGTGAAATAACAATCAATGATCAAACCACAATATGAAATGGGAAAGCAAAACTAAGATCTTTCAAATGTAACAAGCGGTCTTCGTCAGTTGGGTTTTTTGACTCTAAAGAAGACCGCTTGTTACGGTTGAAAGATCTTAGTCTTTTTTTTCCATTTCATATTGTGGTTTGATCATATATGTAAATGTAAATAAGTATTTATAAATATATGAATGTGTCGGGATGCGGTCAGATTTTACAAACTGGCCGCATCCCTATACAACTATTCTGTTTATTTATACATCAAACGGTCGATAACTTCTTAATATTTATATACAGCTATTTATATTAAATTAATTACCTCTCATATAATAAATATATTGATATATATGGAATAAATTACAATTTAACTCATTAGTTGTGCAATCCGTAATTATGTGGTATTTACTCATATTAAGGTAAATGGATAAAATCTTTTTCATGTGTAGAGATTTTGATTAATCCATTCACTTTAAAATTACAATTTGAAAAAATTTAAATTGTTTACTTTTTTAAATGATTTAAATTTACTTGTTTTAAATTCACCAAGTGGTACATTTCAAGGTACACATTTTGGATATTATGTAAAGTAGAAACACCACTTATAACACTTTCAGCATAATTTGCAGACTAATGTAAACTAAAATAGAACCAATCATTTGATCCAATCGATTACCCATCTGATTAACAGTAACTTAAATTTAAGTCGAAGATCACTCGTAATTATACTCATCACATTGAAATAATAGAAATTGGTGTAATCTTCCCATTATTATCAATTTATTGACATTTAAACAAATCTAAAATGTTCACAATGTAAAATATTTCAGGAAAGAGAAGGTGTATGGGCGAAAGTCTTGCTAAAACTACTATGTTTCTGTTTATGACGTCACTGCTTCAGAATTTCACTGTTACCCAAGTAGAAGGAGAAGATATACCAACTTTGAATGCTCTTGATGGCGCTACAATTGCACCAACGCCTTTCAAATGCGTTTTCTTGCCACGATGAAAAATTATTTCACGCCTTGTCACATTATATATTTTGTAACCTAACTGTTTTTAACCATGTTATTGTTCTTAATAAATTACTTATAAAATATTGTTTCTATCTGTACGGTCTCTATATTTATGAACTACTAATAAAAATCTCCCTTAGTTATTACTGGCCAGCATATACCAGGGCTAACAGTTTTAGGACACCATACGACTCTTAGGAGTTGGGTCATCCCCCTCCGAAGAGGGCAATCCCGTTACCCCAGGACCAGTGATTGCAATGCTAGTTAATATGTCCCATCAGGGCTTCATTATGGGGAGTCTTCAGTACAAAGAGAAACGACTCATAGAGAGATTACAAATCTCTCGTTGACTAAACGCCACCTGGTCTGTGTTTCATAAAGGTTAGAGAGCCTTTAAACTTTCTCTATTCGTAATGTAAAGAGCTCGACAGAGGGGTGTATCTAAATCACCCCCACTCTGAGATCCCATCAAAAGCCGAAGCGTCTATAAAGCAAGTACCAGTTGTCCAGTCCATTCAGCTGAGATCATGGCCCGTTCCCACTGGTCATGCTAAGTATGCTAAGCAGGCATCCGCCCGAGAAGTGACTGCTTCTCACACAGTGACCACAAGGGTCTACCCAACTTGGGTGATAACCAACAGCTACTACGAGTCCAACCTCAGTTGGCGGGATGGAGAGAGAACCCTCCAATGGTCCTACTGGACCTGCTTATCTGTAGGTAAATAAATTGACATTCGGAAAACTTGATTCACTGATCTTGTAACAAAAACAGAAGAAAAATTGAAACAGGAATGTTACAGTTTTTGATAACATTTTCATCATAATTCGTAACTGACAGTAGTGGCATATACTCGTATTAAGTTAACTATAAGTTAATTTCCATTATAGCCGATGATGTTTCATGATGATTTAACATTATTTTAAGCTTATTATAAATTATATATTATTTTAATATATAAAGCTTAACATAAGCTTAAGCTTGTGTTTAAAGCTATTAAAGCTTATTATTACTTTGATTATTAGTATATATTTAGTAAACTTGAATGTAGATCTCTCCAGAGTTAATGTTTTTAATATAATAACAAATAAAAAAGTAATTTTATTATTGAAACAATAAAAAGTGTTTATATTATTGAAGCAATCTTAATAATATACACAAAGATACTTCAAAAACTAGAATATTAAACATCTTTTACGACGAAACCGTTAAAGGTAGATGCTATTAGAAAATGTACAAACATTTTATTTTGTCATACAAAGAGTCAGCTTTATCCTCCAATCTTCAGCATACATATTGAGTCTTTCAGTATTAAAGGGATACATAATATCTCAGTGGGAACACAGTTAACTGCTTGTATTTACTGGTAGTAACCCATCTCTACCCTGTATTTCAAGAGCAAATTTAAATTAGAACAAACTCCGTAATTTCAAATAAAAAAACCTTCTAAGGCCTATATATTCAACTGCATGTAAACGTATTATCAAACACATTGAAAAACAGAGCACATACAATAGTTTGCAAATGTAGAATAATATGTGCTCTGTAGAAAATAAAGTCTTAAACAATAGCCCTGAATTAAAGCCTGCTATTTATTGTAGATACGTGGATGATTGCTTTGTTGTGGCAAAAGATTCAGTACAATTACTAAACCTTATGTCAGCATTTGAAAAAAACTGCTGTCTCAAATTTACAACAGAAACAGCAATAGAAAAGAGAATGAACTTCCTCAATGTAAATATCAACCTGTAAAATAGCATACTACAGACTTCTATTTACAGAAAACCTACCAACACAGCATCATACCTAAATGCGAAGAGTGAATGCCCTCAATGGTATAAAGACGCCACTAACAGATCCCTCATCCACAGAACGTACAAGACCGCCTCATCCTGGGACCTTTTTAACAGTAATATTTCTTCAACCAAGCAAGCGCTAATCAATAATGGTTACTCAAACAAATATTTCGACAACATTCTAAGACGCTACCTGGAGAATAGATTCACCTCAAACAATAAGAGGCTAAAGACAGGCACAAACCACAAATATTCTACAAGAACCAATATACGGATGAATATAAAACTGATGAACGTGTCTTGAAAAGTATTATAAAAAGCCATGTTAAATGTATTAAGCCTGAGGATAGTTTGACCCTGATAACCTACTACCAAAGCCCTTCAATAGGCAGTTTAATAATGAAAAATAGTCCCAGCGTAAAAGAATCAAAAGAAACAAATCTTGTATATGAGTACTCATGTAATATCGGGAGCTGCGAGGCCCGTAAAAGCTCATATATAGGAATGACTTCGACTTCATTGTCTAGAAGAATTACTATGCACCTTTCTGCCGGCGCACCAAAATCCCATACAACAGCACTCCATAATTCAAGACTCACAAGAGAAATGATGGTGAATTCCACGAAAATTATCGCCAAAAAACGAAACCATGTTAAATTACAAATATTAGAAGCATTAATAATTCAAGAAAAGCAGCCAGCCATAAATATCCAACTTGGCTATTTATATATAATTATATATTATTATTATTATATATTATTTATATAAATAATTCTTGTCGAATTTTAAAACTATTTTCCAACAGTCCAAACCAGATTAGCCAGGTAGTAGGTGAGTCCAACCACCCTACCTTAATCCCCCATAATGTCCCGTGATCCAGGGCGATGTCCTGTGAACATTCCAATAGTAATCCACCTCTCTCTCTCTCTCTCTCTCTCTCTCTCTCTATCTCTCTATATATATATATATATATATATATATATATATATATATATATATTGACTGTCGTCGCTCCGCCAATTCACTTCTTCTCCTGAGGACGACCGCCATTACGGTCGAAATATTGAAAAGTGAGTCTTTGTTGTGTTTCTGTTTATGTGTCACTGCTTATTTTAATTGTTATATATATATATATATATATAAACTAACAATCCTACTATTATTCTCATTATTGTCCTGATAATGAATGTGGTACATTAGAAACATGTCGACTAGCAATATTGGTGATAAGGTAGTAAGGTGAGTCCAACCACCTACCTTAATCCCCCATAATACCCCGCGATCCAGGGCGATGTCCTGTGAACATTCCAATAGTAATCCACCTCTCTCTCTATATATATAAACTAACAATCCTACTATTATTCTCATTATTGTCCTGATAATGAATGTGGTACATTCGAAACATGTCGACTAGCAATATTGGTGATAAGCTTTATAATTTTAATGAAGAGACGTGGAAGGAAACCGGAGAAATTGTGTAAGAAACAGATACAAACCAAATATGGGGCGTTATTTAACAATGTATGTTTAAATGAAGAACTGCTTCCAACTTTTAATAATATATATAACAAATCACTTAATGGCTCAGCAGACTTCAAAACGTGTAAATCCATTAATATTTCAAAATTGATTTTCTCATGCATGCTACACTTCTGTTAAAGTGAAAAATGATATATTCATGCAGCGTTATTGTTGAATGATATACTATTTAGATAGGGTTGTTTCACTAAAAAGGGTCATTCGCATAGTGCTATACAAAGCTGGTGTTTATTATAATGAAAAGATGTATGTATAAACCGAAAAGTTTATGGTCAACTGACCAAAAGTCAAAAGTGTTAGTTTTTTACAAAAAGGCCAACAAATAGTTTCAAATTAGAAATTACTTATTTCAAGCACTCTTTCATTTTTAACTTATATAAAGGATAGATAGTAATTATGAAAATATTTGATCTTGAAATTTTGACAACTTCGATAGTTCTGTGGTCTCCAAAGTCCTTTTTTGACAATGTATGTATGCATGTGGTTGGGCAGTGTATCTAAAACTTTGTAAGCACCCTATAGACCACAACATTTGTAAAATCAAATTTATATTTTCACGAAAATGGACCCTATATAGCAGATATGCTCTTTTGTTTTTGGGTAATATTGTATAATGGACAAATTTTTAGACGAATTGTCTTGGAATATGGAAAATCTGGAATCTACAAAACTATCTCAGATTTTTAAATCAACTGGAAAGGTATTTTGTTCAATTAAATGTAAAGCAGTTCATTTATGATACATCACTATGAAAGCTAATGAGTTAGATATATGTCATACCGTTTGACGGATCAAAATGAAAGTATACCTTAAAACAGTACGTACCTCATGTGAGGATGAGTTGAAAGCTTTTTTTTTTTTTAAAAAAAATTACATTAACGAAAAGAAACATTATGGTACATTTTATGATTTCATAAAATCATAAATCACAAACAATTTTTTTTAACGCCTAACAGCTAATTATAAAATAATGAAATTTATAGATATATTATCATGCCCAATGGAAAACTTAATCAAACTCTTGCCAAATACATGACTTGGACCTAAAATATTTTAAATATGCTAACAGGGTTATATCCAATTATCAGCTGCAAAAAAAAGTAATGTTTTTTTTATCACAACCTGGTAGTTCCTGGAATTAACATTTCTCTTTTTAAGTGTAATATTCCAGTTTCCAGTATTCGTAATTCTTGAGATTTTTTATCATGCAATTTCATATTAGACTAAAAGTAATATGATATTTAATGCTTTTGGAATGACCAAGAGGGCGAATGCTTCAGCTAAAATATTCTACATTATTATAAGAAATAATGTAACACGAAGACTGGAGAATTTAATATTATTCATGGAAACTCAATATATACAAACATTTTAATTTATATACCATTGTTACTAATAAACAACATTTTAAAAACGCTTGTTATAAATGCTTAAATGAAACAGAATTTACCTATATATTTAAAATTTTGAAAGTCAACATAAATAAATATAATCTTTATTTGATATAACTTCCTTCATCAATTACTTTCCTGGTAGGGATGAGGATTTGTTAACAAGGAAATGTACAGATAGCAGCACCTACTAGAGCCCAGTCACAGATAAGACAATTTTTTTTAAAATATGAACAGATATGTTTAAAAATATCATGTTATCGACAGTATATTTCCTTTTATAATTAGATCTATGGTCTAATTTATTGTATTCTTCTTTTTGAACACGTGAGAGATGTTTAAGAAAATAAATAGCAAGGAATGTTAGAATACCAGTTTTTCCTTATTACTGATAGATTCAGTGCTATGGTCATATATTTCGATAGATGTCCAGAATGTAGTATAAGTAGATTTTCAAATATAAAATATCTCTTTTAAGTATTGTCATTTTGAATTCCACACAGATCTAAAAAAAACCTTCTAACTATCGCAGAGATATAATGAAAATAAAACATGTGTAAAAGTTTGGAGGCCAGAAAAATTGTTATAATTTATAAGGAACTGATTTGAATAAATCATCATGCAAACCTGCTCTAGCTTTGAGAATTTATCGCAATGATTTTTTACAGAAATCTAAGGAAGCTCTACTCTAACGTCAAAAGACATGACACAAGGAGCTACTACCAACGTAGTCGAGTATTCTCTCATAAATGTCTACACTTTTTGTCGACAGTACTAGCTAAAAACTCCAGACCTTCTCTCAACACCTGAAACTGCCTTCATTCTCACACAGAAATAAAACTACAAGTTTTTTAATTTCAGTAATACACCGTTTTCAGGAGAAATCTAGAATTAGAAGGGTGAAGCAATGAGATTCAGTTCCTGTTCCTGAGTAGCACTCAGTGTAGCCAACGTTACGATTGTAAATAAAGTGAATGTGTAAAAAGCAAAATTAAAAAGTCGATACTTAGATCTCAGTACCTTGGATAGTTTCACATGCAGTTATACATCTGAAAGTCTTGAAACTTACTGCTTTTCTGTATTTTTGGTTTCACTGTTCATTATAGACTCTTTTCCAGAAGAAAAAGAATGGACATATCGGTTGATACTTAGACTGCTGTCAAATTTGAGACAACCTTTTTGTGCAACCCACGCACTTATTGTGTAACCGTATTTTTAAATTCTTTCAGTTTAGAGTCAGTTCATCCTGTTATCTAATTATTGATAATTTAAAATTAATTTTGTCATTTCGTACAGTAGTACTCATTAATCTTGATAAATAATAATTTTTTTTGAAGATGAACTAAGTATATACAATAAAGAAAACATAAATCATCAAAAAGTTAATATTATTTAATTATATTGTTTATTAAAAGATAAATTCGATATTGAAACATGATAGACTAAAATAAATAAATTAAATGTAAAAAAAATTGTTATTCATATAATAATGAAGAATATTTTATAAACGTTAACATTTCATGTTACTGATTTATACCCCATTTGAAATTCCATGTTTAGACATTTGCACGCTTATGTTGTTTCGTACACCCTAGTCCAGTGATGGCGAACCTATGACACGCAGCATCATTTATGGTGACACGCATCTTCAGAATGTGTGACAAACATCCAAAATGTGTTATTAATAATAATAATTTTAATTTCGTAAATAATAATTAGTACTTTGTTTCTTAAACTAAATGTGTATGTACAAGTATAAGAATATTGCGTAACAAGTATACATATTAATATTTAAACATATTGTTTTAATATTTATATTCATATAAAAATGGTAAATTCTGAAAACATACTGAATTCTAAATGCTCAAATGTTAAAATTGGTTTTTTTTTTAAATGGCATGAAACAAATAATTAATTTACAAAAAAAAATAATACTTATATTTCCTTCTTAGTTTTACTTTATCAATGTGTGACACGCCACGAAAATTATGTATCGATTTTTCAAAATTTTGACACACTGAACTCAAAAGGTTTGCCATCACTGCCCTAGACAGAGTTTCTACTTTATAGAACGAATCTACTTTTGTATTAATTCTTCCTTTAAATACTAACAACAGAAAAAAGGAGGCCTTAAAATATTTCATCCTTTGGAAAGACAATTATAGTATGAATTAGTAAAGAAAATCCAGGAATGAAACTAATTAATTTGAAAAAAAATATTTTTTATAGGCGTGAAATTTCGTTTACTGTCTTTAGTACTTGTGCGTACAACCTGCTAGCTTCCCACCAAACGTATTTAAATATTTTTGATATTAGAGGTTAAAGGACATAAGTATCTTTTATGACCTAAAATAATGTGATAATTATGTTTTTCAAGTTAAATATGCAGCACTTTTAAATATAAACTTCCTAAAATAAATCATAAATACAAGTTTAATGCTTTTGGGTTGTGTTTTTTTCCATGCTATATATTTTGATAGTTGCAATAGAATTGGACATTTATCAGCTAACTTATTAATATCAAAATTGTTATTAGCTAATTAATTTGAATATACTAATTGTACAAAATTCAATTTCTTTTTTATTAATTTAAGGGCTAATATCAAACAAAATAATTTTTGGTTAGAGACAATATCAACTTTTGAGTACATTGTGATTGATCACTAGTTTTAAACATCTTCAAAGCTGACAACACTGATAAAATATATTTTTTTTTTAAAAAAAAAATCAAAGTCAAAAAGGTGAGGAAGATTCAAAATACAGATTTTACCATATTAGTAAATGTGTTGTACAGTAGATTAGCAGGTAAATTGAGTTTAAATTATGGTATCAGGATAGAAATTCAAGACGTTCAGTTTGGACAGTTGGCGGTTTTTTTTTGTTGTTGTTATGCGTCAGAGATCCAACTGATCAAGTTTCAAGTTTCGAGTGACATTACCAGTCAGTAGCCATGAGTGAATCGGACCTAACGTCGTTTCTTAAAGATTTTCTTGCCGGAGGTATTTCAGCGGCTGTAGCAAAAACAGCAGTTGCTCCTATTGAACGAGTTAAGCTTATTTTACAAGTTCAAGAGGTTAATAAACAAATTCCACAAGAGAAGCGTTATAAAGGTGTGAATTTAGCCGAATTCAGTATATTGGTGTGAAAAAAGTGCAAGTAGCAAAGGTTTAAGGAATCTCTTGTTGTAGGTATCATCGATGCTTTCGTAAGAATACCCAAAGAACAAGGAATAGGCAGTTTCTGGAGAGGAAACCTCGCAAATGTGATAAGATACTTTCCCACTCAAGCACTTAATTTCGCCTTCAAAGATGTTTATAAGCAAATGTTTCTTGAAGGAGTTGACAAAAACAAACAGTTCTTTAGGTACTTTTTGGGAAATTTAGCTTCCGGTGGAGCCGCCGGAGCAACTTCTCTCTGTTTTGTGTATCCACTTGACTATGCGAGGACAAGGTGAGCATAACTTTTTTCCTTTTCTATCAATTTATAACCCTATCTAAGGTTATTGGTTTTCATTAATGTTACTCCTCAATTGATTCAGTATTAAAAAAAAAAATGTTTACGGTCAATAATATATTATAAACAATTAAATTGGGATTTGTTTTTCATTTCTTGAATGTGTTCAAAGTCTAATTTCAAAACTAAAACAGCATTCATTGAAGTTTACTCAGAAAAAGTAGAGTTTAACTATCCTGAATTTAACTCTAGCTCATGATTTTTCTATTCTTTAAAAATGTTGAAAGTACTAAAAGTCTATATTTTGTTTGAATCATTCTAAATTTAATTTTGAATATTATAGTTTAATAAACGAAACAAAAATTAATGGATTGTTCTTTCAAAACAGACTTATAAAATAGTTAATTTATGAAGTAAGGCAAAATCGTATTTAAAATTTAATTTTTTTAAGTAAAAATTAATATATAGAAATGTTAAAAAAAGGATCATGGTAATTCATTAGGGAATCATAATTTATGGGTAATTATAAGGCAATTACTTATAGTTATATTTGGTTTTGAATAAATTAAAGATTGTACACAACTAACGTAAATCTAATGTTTGAACACAATACCTACACCAGAGTATGCCTGATATCATTGAAGGAGTTAATTTTGATAGAATGGAACCTTATAAACGTAATTTATTCGTTACTGTTCGTGTTTCATACAGTATAAAGGTGAATTGCTCCTTAAATTTCTATAAATTACCTTTTGGGGTTCATTTTTCTAAAGAAGCATAGACATTTTTTTCTTTCTATGAATTATGGTGATTGATTTTAACAACTTTAAATACATAAGCTTTTATAATTAGTCCTTAGTTAGTGTAACGTGTGTATTTATTTTTTTGGAAACTAGAAATAATGTAAAACTACAAACTAATTAAAAAGACGGAACATACAATTATATGATTTGAAGTGTATGAACTCCACGTTTCTTTAATGTACATAGTAAAATCAGAAGAATAAAACTACTAAAGTATAATCGTTTTGACTGAGTAATAACAATTTTTTTTAACTGTTTTTTATCAATGTTTATATGAGTTATTGGGGTAGAATTTTGAAAAAAATTAGTAACTTGAAGCATTTGTGACAAGATTGGCAGCAGATGTCGGCAAAGGTGGTAAAGACAGGCAGTTTAATGGGCTCATAGACTGCTTGGTGAAGACCTTCAAGAAAGATGGACCATTGGGTCTCTACAGGGGATTTGTTGTCTCTGTACAGGGGATTATCATCTACAGAGCTGCCTACTTCGGTATCTTCGATACTGTCAAGGGCATGCTGCCAGATCCTAAAAACACACCATTCATTGTGTCATTCCTTATTGCTGAAGTGAGTAGTTCTTTTCATATCTTTTCTAATTAAGATTTACTAAGATGTTTAGGTTTTAAATATGTCTAAATAACCATCGAGTACATTTTTTGTAGCAATTTCAACATTTCTTTCAATCTAAACATTTTTATTACAATAAGCAATGTTCCAACGGTTGACAGCTAGCAGATAGTTTTTACTTTTTCTTACTGTACTTCTTTGTTTACCTAAACATCCCTCGCTGGACTATTGCCCTTTTAAAATACCTCTCTTCCCTCCCACTCCTCTCAACCCCGCACCATGATGTTTCTGCATCTTGTGTTTTAGTTCGTTTTTTGACTCTGACGAAGGCCATATATATATATACTTTGTAAACTTTGAGGAACAAGAATGAAAAACAGATACTTGGACTCATAACAGTACACTGTGAGAGTATGCTGCTATGTGGGTCATAGCGACCCGCAGGCTTCCACATCCCCGTACACCATATATTCATCATAACAGTACACTGTGAGAGTATGCTGCTATGTGGGTCATAGCGAATGGCAGGCTTCCACAGCCCCGTACACCATACATTCATCATAACAGTACACTGTGAGAGTATGCTGCTATGTGGGTCATAGCGACCCGCAGGCTTCCACAGCCCCGTACACCATACATTCATCATAGCAGTATACTGTGAGAGTATGCTGCAATGTGGGTCATAGCGAATGGCAGGCTTCCACAGCCCCGTACACCATACATTCATCATAACAGTACACTGTGAGAGTATGCTGCTATGTGGGTCATAGCGAATGGCAGGCTTCCACAGCCCCGTACACCATACATTCATCATAACAGTACACTGTGAGAGTATGCTGCTATGTGGGTCATAGCGACCCGCAGGCTTCCACAGCCCCGTACACCATACATTCATCATAGCAGTATACTGTGAGAGTACGCTGCTATGTGGATCATAGCGACCCGCAGGCTTCCACAGCCCCGCACACCCATACATTCATCATAACACCCATACATTATCATATAGTGCACTTAGACTAAAGCAGGTACAAAAACAGTTCAAGTCTAGAGCATCTTTCTCTAGGTCCTTGAGTTAGGAGAACTGGTCCTGAAGCCCTGTTGTTTTCGAATGTCCACACAAATAGGATTTCACCTTTTAGTACACTTCTAAGCACTTCTTTTCAGGCAGAAATGTGGATCATTTATTATTTGGCACCTATTTTAGAAATGGATAAGCCACATTACCGGGTTCATCTACAACGGGAGACCTAAATTTTGCCTCACTCAAGTTTATTTAGAGTAGGAATCTTCTACGGGTACCAGACGTCGTACAGGCCTGGTCCCCTCTGAAGAAAGATGTTTGCTCGGATTTTGACACTTCAATAAAAATTAAGGATCAGAGTGATAAGCGAACCCGGATCTATCAGTACTCGACTTCTTCTAATTAAATGTATTAAACTAATTATGAAACCTAATAATATGGTAAAAGAGATGACGAGTGAAGTGTTTAGATGAAGTCAGGTCTCTGTAAATCTGTCGTTACCAAGGATGATAAAGAGAAATATTTGGTGAGAACTTGGGGTTTGCTTAAACTGAAACTGGTAGGAAAACTAAATCTTTAAAATATTAGTTTTTTTGAAGTTTTAAAATAAGGTAGTGCCAACAAATATTCCTTTTTTTACGTGAACAATACTTCAATAAAAGATGTAAAAATGGAACATTGCGAAAACTCAAACTGAAATTCGTAGAAAAAATAATTCTTTAAACTACTAGGTTTTTTGAAGTTTGAAAATAAAGTAACACAAGAAAAAATATTTCTCGATGCTTGTTATCTCTCCATTCCTTCCTTAAAGATAATCGATTAACGAAAAAAGTATTGAAACCAGATGGATTTGTTAAACATGTTCTATATTATGGTATTCTACCTCTGAATTTCCTATATGGACTTCAGTAATTGTAAAAACGTGTTCTTCTTTTAATTATTATTTACTTCTTAAAATGTTGTACTTGGATGAGCATAATTTAGCTAAAGGTAACTAAGAGTAAATCTACATTTTAAAATCCTATGTGAATATTAGTTGACAGTGCTCCGAACTCAATATGAATACCCGTTCCCGTATATATTTGTTCATAAGACTTCTACAGTTCGAAAAATTTTTCGATATCCCATTACAAACTAGCAGGTATTAAATGTCAGGAGTCTCTTGTATTTAAATCTTCTACTATAGCAGTCAACCCTCCTCGACTTTTGAAAGAAGGCTTCCTATGCAGAGCAAGGAAGGTCAAGACAACTGGTAGACTGCGAAGCTGCAAAACCTTATTTGCTCTTAAGAGTCAAATTTAGAAAAACATACTGAAACTATGAAATGAAAGTGTCTCTCCTAATCACTTTCTTATTTTTTTTCAATTAAAATAATAAATTTATTTCATTAGAACTTCTTGAGTATATAATGCTAAGATATAGATGTGCATTCTTGCGATGCGCTCGCATCTTATTTTTCTTTAGCGCAATCAGTCATAATGCAGTTATAAAACTCAACCAGAAGATCCTGTAATACTATAACTTGTATGTGTTTTGATTTAATCTTGTACCTTAGCCTTTTGACCATACTATGATAAAGCAGACCAGGTTGATGTTTTTTATCGTCGTGTCCTTTCACCATGTCACAAGAGACGAACAATATTAACATAAATGAGGGAATCGAGACAGTTAAGCACCCAAGGTGGACTTCCTTACGGATGTGGTTTTCCACAACTTACATCTACAAGAGCTATAAATATATGTCTTGACTGTTGCTCAGTTAATGAAAACAGGAGGAAAAGCAACAGATAATAAGGAGTTATGAAATCCAAAAAAGAATGGTAATGATATAGTAGACAAGGATTCAGAAGAAGGATGGAGAAAGCAACAGACATAACTATTCAAAGGCCGACCAAGCAAACCTGAAGACTTGAGTAACATCTGACTAATAAGAGAGGACACCACCCTAGCCTCGGAAAACGAGCGGCCGGCCCTCTTAGGATGACCCAGGCTTGCCCTCCTCCCAGTTGTGCCTTTCTTAGTTCATGCCATGAGGGAAGAACAACCCAGGCATGTTAAGCCCCCCCACCACGACAAGGTGAAGGCACATGGGGGGGATTATAACTTGCTCCAGTATATTTACTTTAAACTGATCAGCACGACTTAGGAGCAATGTCTAAACGAAATGTTAAATTATTTACTATCTCACTAAAATTCTGAATTATTATTTTTTCTAGTAAAGTCTCTATTTACTCCAATTTATAATTATGAAATTTTACTGTAATGCTAAAATGGAATTATAAATGGTGCCAGAAGCACTGGCTTCAAATAGTGTTCCAAACATCTGCTCTTATTTCAGTCTTGGGGAAGGAATGTGGTTCTAAAGTTCATGTTAATTAAAGATGTCTTGCTTTTATTTGCTCTTTATATGGAATATAAAAAGCAAAGACATAAAAATGTTGCATTTGATTAATCATTTTGATATCGAGTCTCAACGGAAATACTAGTTTTGAGGTCCATTGAATCCAATGAAATAAGTTTGTCCGTGACGTGTGTAAGCTGCTTACCTCAAAAAGGAAAAGAGCTATAATCACCAAATTTCATATTTAAGTTCCTATTATCTATGAAATGAAGTAACAAGCTAGGCACCAAAATTGTATTTTTTTTAGGGGTACTTTAAATGAAAAAATAAAGTTCATTTTGTTTTTCTGATTCTTTCCACATGATTTTGATTAAAATCGCTTTAATATTCGCGTTTTAGTCAATATTACTATGCATAGGATGTGATGCGTACACAAATTGTCGTTCAAGGTCAAAATCTGAACTGGTTTTTTTTTTCAAAAAAACTGTTTTACAGTTCTGATAAATTAACTTTTAAAGGACTCATTTTTAAATGAAAAAGTGATATCAAACAAAATACACTAAAACATAAATAATAAATATGATCAGAGTTGACTAAGCTTAACTTTTTGCATCTGATAGGTTAATTTCAATAAAATTCAATTCAATTGAAATTTAGTTTAGGCACGCTAATATGAATAAACAACACAACAACTATACAAGCATTTTACAAAAAAAAAAGCCCTATTAAATATTTGGTTATTATTATTTGTTAATATATGCAAAGCCGAGTAGGAATACGGTTTATAATTGCGTTTATGAAAGTTGTATGGCATCTAGCAGCAGATTCGTGCATATACAGTAATAAAAAATAAATAAATTTTAAAAAACGATGGATATATTATAATAACAATCAAAATGTCGAATTATCCATTATAGAGTACTAATTAATGTTTCAACTGTTTGGATAAGGAAATTGTTAAATCCCTGATAATAACATCAGGATGGCCAGGATGTATTTTTAATTTGTGAAATTAAACTTTGTAGCTTAAGAATTAGTTTCTTACAGTGACATTTTTGTATACACGTATACACTTAATGAATGGTACGCCATTGATAATATTTTTATTTTGAATTTTTTTTTATTGAATCTGAGAAAAAAGGTATAGGATAGCTTGAATTAAATTTTAAATGTTTTTGAATGAAGAGTTTATGAAACAGTAAACAACTCGCTATGTTCGACGATCGATACAAGTGGGATATTTTATCAGGAGGCTTCAAATTACTGCATTCAATATCCCGTAGTAATTCTAGAACTATCATTAATTTCAACGGATGTGATGATGGATCTTTTTACAAAGTGATTCTAAGATAAAATGTAATTCTAGATGAGCTGTAAAAATGAAACTTCTGATTAACGGCATTCTTGATTTGTATATTTGACATTAAACATACATTAATTAATTATTGTGTTGCCGCTACTCACTTTTACTATAAGTAAAGCCATGATAGCTTCATCCATATTACATTTAATTATTTATATTCAGATTTATCGAAATCATATCAATATAGAAAAAAAAATGTTTTACATATATAGTTTTGACTCTAGAAAAGATGCCTTTATTTGAGGCTGAAGCCAGGTTAGCTCAGTGGTTAACGTACTCGCCTCTGAACTGATAGGACCGGGGTTCAATCCTCACCTGGCCCTCGATTTATTCATGCGGGAGGTGAATAAATCTGAGCACGTCGTCCCTCGGAGAAGGACGTTAAACCGTCGGTCCCGAGCCTGTACGATGTCAGGTACTCATTAAAGATCACTACTCTAAATACACTTGAGTTTGGCAAAATTTAAAACTCCCACTGTAGAATCAATCTTCATTGTGTGGTATCACCAAGGGCCAATGCTCGGCCTACGTGTGTTCCCTTGCGGGACTACCATTACAACCAAACCTAACCTTATTTAAGGTTTTTTTTTTTAAAATTTTTGTCGGAGTTTAGTATCTGTGTAGAGGGTTCGTTCCAGGCGATATTTTGAGGGATTGTGGCTAAAATATTAGAAATAGAAAATAAAAACAAAGAAAAATGTGGAATTTTGTATGAAAATATAATTTAGTGTTGAGCGCTTGATCATGTGTTTTAAATTACTATATCTTAAAACTGTTGAGCAAAAGTTGATTTACATTGCTATTTCTCAATTCAATTGGCCTGAACTAGGTGTTTCGGGCCAAAATTTCCTTTTTTAAACTCATACAAATCACGAACAGTGATTAGTATGAGTTCAGTGACCTAAAAAACACGCAAATCTACCATAAACCTGGATTAGATATTGTCATCATGCTATTTATAATATGAAAAAGAAGGGCTTTTTATTTTCCATGTTCCCAGATTTCAGTTTCAGTTTTAAGAATCTGTTTTAAATGTGTCAAGATCAATGCGAGCCAATAAGAAAATTTATAACAGGGCACTTGACTTTTGTAATTTTATATTTGTGATCCTGCCCAGTCTGATGAAGTTGTCTATAAGCTGGCTGGCTGGTTGTCTATACATTCATCAGAATGTATTATTGAACCTGGTACCACTTGGCGTTCTTCAATCAATGATAGGGATTAATTTCACAGAGTTTCAATTTATATTGGTATAATGGAAGTATTTGTTCCCTTTTCTAACTGACCGAACTGACTGGTAACCCTTTCTTATACACCTCCATATAGGCGTATTCTGTCCACGGATCCTCTTCTTTTTTAAAATCACTGGCCCATCACACTAACGGCAAGAATTTCTTCAACCAGGAGACCATGTTGAAGGAGACATCATGTTGCTGTTTCCTCACCGTCACACTCCAGTATAAAACTCTCGTAACAAAATCTTGGAAGGGTTATGCTTATTTAATTATGTTTACCCTCGTTTTAAATGGTAATATTTTATTCTCAATAGAAAGGCTTGCGGTGAGTAGCTAACTAACTTTATTTGACAGCACAGAGAATATATATACAGAATGAGGTGCACCGACAGTAGTGAGTGCCCATAATAATTAGTATTTCTTCGTCATATGGTAAGCATATAATAAGTCTTCGTGTATCCACAAATCATGAGATCCTCACTCTCAGAGGGGGCCTGAAATCAAACAAAGTTTGAGAACCCCTGTTCTAGGAGTTCTTCAAATCCAAAAATACATTTCTTCAATATTAATAAAACATTGAATGTTCTTTACGCAATAAATAATTGAATTAATGGTTATTAAATTCGCAAGGTAGTTTTATTGTGTTCATAAGGATTCAAGAAATTGTTTAATTAGGAATGATTTAATTGTCAATAAAATTTCATAAGTCTCATTATAGGAAGCGTATTGCGATTATGAAAAGTCTATGGGTAGTAAATGCTGTGAATATATATCAATAACCCAACATTTTCTCCTTTGAGTTTACTAATTAACTTTTTTTTATTGAGGCCTCTTTCCATATTTATTACTCTCATGATAGTGTAGTAATGCTCGAGGACTTAATACCGTTTTTTCATTTCTAACTTCTTATGCCTAAAGTGTATTTCTAATCTAACTTTGTGTATACGTTACGTGATACTAGTCAAATATTGATAACAATACTTGTTTGCTTCATTACGACATCGTCTTTTTTCTTTCTAGGTGGTGACAACAGTTGCAGGAATTGTCTCCTATCCATTCGATACTGTAAGGAGACGTATGATGATGCAGTCCGGCTTGGACCCCAAGGATCGTGTCTACAAGAATACTGCTCACTGCTGGGTCAAGATCATGCAGACAGAAGGACCCAAGGCCTTCTTTAAGGGTGCACTGTCAAATGTCATCCGTGGTACTGGAGGTGCTCTTGTCCTCGTTCTCTATGATGAAATCAAAGAACTTCTATTCTGATTCCAATCCCAGTTTATTTTTTTATTTAAAGGTTGTTATTTCAAGCATTTGCTTCATCATTTAATATATTACTTGCTTCACCACTATAATACAGTAGTATTATAGTATAGTTGCTGGAACAGCTATCTAAAATTAGGAACCAAATATAAACAATCAATTCGAAAAGTTCAAAATGTAAAAGCTATTGAACTAAATCGAGGTATTCCCTTAAGGAGAAGCTAGCTCTTTCTGCCACATTCCGCTTATTTTACATTCGTACAAGAAGATTCTTTAAAGACACCAAAGTTTTCTATTTAGAGATTTAAATTTTAACCAAAATTCAGTATTATTTCTGAGAGATAGATTCTTAAAAAATTAAACATTTCATCTACATGCATGAAATGTAATTTATTTTATACACCATTATTTAAAAATTTATTGATTATACTGAGAACAATTACCCATTCGAATTGTTAAAAGAAATTGTAAAAACAGGACATATAACATATATTTTTATCTAAAGTTAGACAAGTTTTCAAATAACAGAACTCAAATTAATAAAAGATTTGTAATGTCATAAGAGTTTTACATAAAATAAATTTGGAACACGTTCAACAGTTTACAGTTCATTTATTTTTAGTATCCTTTTACCTTTTGGGATTTTCACTTTTAAATATCCTTTCTATATCATTAAAACTTATAACTGAAAGCTGGAAGAAGTTCACATTCATATATATATGTTTCCTAATGATTCTACATTGAGAGTCCTAAATTTTACCTAACTTAAATATATTTAGATTAAGGATCTTTGACAAGTTTCTAACATCGTACAGACTCGGGTTTAACATCCTCTCGATAGCCAGAGTGAAAATTGAACCCCCGGTATCCTATCAGTCTAGAGGCAATCACACAAAACCACTGGGCTATCCTGGTCCCTTAAACATATAATAGATAGATATGAAAGAATTTTACTTCAGTAAATTAGCTAGTAAATTTTATTGTTCCATACATAAACGTTATAATACCTGATTACTTCATACATTTGAATGAAGTGATAATTATTAGTATTTTATTTCAATAAATAATTTCAGGCAAATAATGTAGTTAAGAATTTAAGGAATATAATTTCTAAAAGAATTTATATTTATAATGAAGGAAATGAAAGTCACAGAACGTCTTGATTTTGCTCTGATCAATATCCCAACTTTAATCACTTTTAAATACTGAATCATTTCTACAAGTAGCAAAATGGGCACATCACTTCAATAATAATTTTTATTGAGGATAATTGCTTTTCTTTTTCATTTTTTGTGCAAACAAATACATTTTATCAAACAATTATGTTGAAAACAACATGAAAGGGTATATAAATACCATCATTTATTTAAAGTATTACTTTAAAATCATTGGAAATGAATAAAACTAATGTTACATGTTATTCCATATGTTAATCAGAAATTTACCTTGGATATGGAGTACAACCACTATTAGACCAACAGCACATTAATTTTAATTAATGACTTTTTTATTGACTATAACATTAACTATTTACCAAGATAATATACACATAGTCAATTTTCTGATCAACTAAGACCATCAATATTTCCCTTTGCATTTATTACATTTTTTTAGAGGGCCTTTTGTCTTGTACTATTGCAAAATATCTGTTATAGGTTAGGTTACAGTGGCAGTCCCACAGGGAAACACATACAGGCCAAACATTGGTCCTTTATGATACCACATAATGAGAGTCATAAATGTTACCTAACTCAAGTGTATTTAGAATAGGGATCCTTAACGAGAACCTGACATCATACAGGCTCCGGATCCTAGGCTTCACCTCCTCTCCTAGGGATGGCGCGCTTAGATTAATCTACCTTCCACGTGAATAAATCGAAGGTCAGAGTGGGTATTGGACTCCAGACTTACCAGTTCAGAGGCGAGCAACTCGACCCTGTGCTAACCTGGCCTCTATGTATCTTAATAATTTCATGATTTAAAGGAAACAAACAAAAAAAGAAAGCATTTCTCAAAGGACTTTTGCAGTATTTGCTACTAATTATTCTATATATCAATTAGTGTAAAATGTTCTTACCTCCAAGTGAGTGAAATGAAATATTACTAAAAGAAAAAATCTGGAGTGGCCTACACTCTACTTTACTATAAGTAACTCAATGTCAAATTTCTTGAGTATATAAAACATAACGTATTATTTAAGCATAACATAAATATCTAAATGGGATATAATTATTAGCATTGCATTCGTGTGGTAGTACAGATAGTGATTGAAGGACATATCAATTTATAAGCTTATTTTTGTACATCACAAATAATTTATTATTTGCAAATAATTTCATTAGTATAACTACAGCAGTAATAACATTTTTGAAAAACCAATGTGAACATTTCTTGAAACGAAATATTATCCTACAAGAGAACATGGCTATTGTTCAAATAGCCAGTAGATTTCTTACATCGTTTACTTGACATCCTTCTACATTGAATATTAATGTAAAATTTTCAAATTTGAAACAGTAAAATACCCTTTTTTTCTCTGAAAAACATCTTAAACAGCGAAGAAAATGTTGTTTTAAGGTGATTTGTTAATTAAAGATGTACGATAATTACAGTTATTAATCTTTAAACGAAAGATTTATATTTTGAATTAACTTTTACATTTTTGGTTTTTAACAGAATTATTATACTGGGAATTTTATGGCTTCTTAGTATTTAATAAGAACATTTTCCATCCCCTTTGTCAAATAACATATATACGAATTTTTTTTTAATGAGTGTTATCATTTACCTGCACAATATTATTCCTCTTACATCTCTTATAAGTCAATAATATATTTTAATTTTTCCATTAGAAACATAAATTTTATCTCAGTGGATTCGATCAAAAAATTTCTAAGTCAATGTAAACAATGTAAAAAAATACAAAAAAATCGACAAGTATAGCAGGTGATCTCTTAGTCTAGGGTAAACAAAGAGTTTTTATATCGTTATTGCTCTTTCCCGTAATTGAAACTTCATGATTTTTTTTTTATGAATTGCTAATTTTTTGTTCCATTTTTGGTCAAATTTTCATTATTTTTTAACGAGCTGTTTAGCGTCAAAAAAACATTTTCTGAAAACACAAATCGTACTGTAACGCCCCTTTAGCGAATGTAATTTTAGAAAAAAATATCTCAATTCATTCTACACATAATGTTCTATTTATAGGCATAGTTTCATTCTTGTCCGTCAAACAGTATGGCTTGTATCGCTCTCACAAAGTTTGAGATTGAATTATAAGTCAAAATTTTTACATTTTATTGAAAAAAAAATATTTCCTGTTGTTTTAAAATTCTGAATATATTTTTCGTTTGTTCGATTTGTAACTTCAAAGATAATGTCAAAATTTCAAAACTCTAGGGTTATCAGTTTAGGAGAAATAAATGTTTTAAAAAAAAACGGTTTTTGGCAAAAAAAGTGACTTTTCCATCATGCATAATTCTTCGCAAACAATAGGGATCTTCGTCTTTATGAGGCCCATTTTTGTGTAAAGTATCAACTTGATCCATCAAAGATTCTGGACCGTAGCGTGGTAACAAGCAATGCTAACACACTCACCCACCCACCCACCCACACACACACAGACATCATCGTAAAAACGTCATAAAACGACTTCTGGGACCTCAAAACATGTAATTCCGTCAAAATCTCGAGATCGAATTTTTTCACGATCACTATACTTTACTTATAGTAAAGTAAAAAAGATATATATTTGTCTTTAGTAAAATTGACCGGCAAAAAAATGCAGATTTGTAGTCAAAAGCACTCATTCCACACAATTGTTCACATAGGAGGATGTACATACCAATGAATTGCATTTTCTTATTAATATCATCATAAATTGATAATACATCATTGCTACCACACCATAGACTACAAACTGAAATAAATATTACAAATGAAGTTCAATTAATTTATAAAAAAAAAAATGCTAAATCTGAAGAGTTAAAGGCACTTTGTTATACATTCTTGCGTAAAATACATTCCTGATCTTGAATGGATTTACTCCATTTTTGCTCCAGAGGAATAACAGTTTTATGTTTCAATTTACTGATTATACGTCTGCAATGAAAGGAAAGGGGTCAAAGGTCTTCAAGCCTTAGTCAGTTACAGACTGTTTTCTAATGCTGACACTTACAGAATTCCACCATTTAGAGCAGTTTTAGGAAGGAAAGTGTGGCTCATTTTTGTGACACCACATCCTTGGTGTCTTCCTGATGATGAACACAAAGTGTTCGAAACGCGTTGTTGCAATTTTAATAGCATCTCGTACATTGGCATTCCTAAGTTTTTCCGAGCTCAAATTTAGAGTAGTAGAATATTTAGTCTTTACCGCGTATCTGACATCATACATGCTCGGGATACAGACGGCTTTATGTCCTCTCCTAGAGATAACGTGCTCAGATTTTTCACCTCCTCAGTGAATCTATCGAGGAACAGAGTAAGTATCGAACCCATAATCTGTAATCCAGAGGCAAGTATTCTAGTCGCTGCGCTATTCTGGTTTTCGACTCCTCCATTTGAGTGACTGAATCGTAAAAGTGTTGTTGGTCTCATAGTGGTCTTGCTCCAAACCTAAGGTTGAATAGACCCTAGAGAGAAAGTCTCTCCATCCCTCTTGCACATGGAACAACGGTGGTGAGCTAAAGCATTGAAACTGTTGTCATCTCTGAGGACTGAGTTAGAATGCCCAGGAGTGACCTCTGAATCTTGGGACAATGGGACCAGTATACGACCAAACTCATATGAGTGGGAATGTGGTCTTTAAACTGACAGAAGGCTAGTAGAAATAAGATAGAAAGGTTTGACCCGAGGGTAATTAATAGACACTCAGGAAGGGAGGCTTATGGATGATGGTAGTCTATACCGAATGTCTTCTGCCAACCACTTGTACGAATTAGGGGTAAGAGAAAATCTGTCAATGAGCTTTACGGTACGGAAGTTTAAATGAAAACGATTAGAAAGGTAGAAAGAATGATAAAGAAGTTGGGGCAAGTAAAGAATAACACTTCATGAAGAGAATATTTGAGTTCTGGACCAATAGTGGCACATATGTGACAAGTGAAAGAAATCGCACAAAAGAACCTCATAGTTTTTTATTTCTTCAGTTAGCTCATCAAATTGAGGTGGCTGATTCATCAGTGTTTCCTAATTTCATAAATGTTCGTCAGTTAAGTAAAACAAAACATATATCAACTACACTATTTATTTACACTCAAACAATACAAAAAAAATATATAAGCTACTTTAAATATGCATAATCAATAGCTTTAAACATGCTATCGTAAAACGACAATAGGAAATTTAATTTTTTTAAACAAAAATTACATAAATATTTGAACACTTTAATATGAATAATATAAATAAGTAAGTCTAACAATAAATAACATTACACAACTTTAAAAAATAAAACAATAAATTTTATGATGACACAACATTCCTTTTCAAATTAATCTAAAAACAATCTTAAGTCTTCAAGTTTTAAATGACAAATTTTGAAGTTTATAAATAACTGTAAAACAAAGTGCAAATCCGTACACATATGTTTGAAATGATTTTTTAATCTGAATTCAAGTCGAACTGAATTATGCAGGATATCAGTATTAATTATCTAAAACAGAAGTTTTTCATTCTGGACTTTGTAAAAGTTACAAGAGAAGAGAGAGAACCTAACCAGAGGGAGAGTAAATCACAACGCCCAAATGATAATCTGAAACGACTTTGTTATTCTAAACATTTGCCAATATACTTCTTTTTATTCTGAGGTAAAATGGATAAACAAACAAAAGTCTCCACACAAATGGAGTTTTATTCAACAACAACAACAACAACGCGTTTCGAACACTTTGCCTTCCTGATGATGAACACAAAGTGTTCGAAACGCGTTGTTGTTGAATAAAACTTCATTTGTGTGGAGACTTTTGTTTGTTTATACATTTTACCTCAGAATGAGTAAATACCACACAATTACGGATTGCACAACTAATGATTTATTTATTTTTAATAGCATTCAACAATTTGCATATCGAAATTACAATTAATATTGATTGCAGAATATATAATAATTAATAAGCCCTTTTCAACGCATCTGAATAATGTTATTCTACCCATAGGAAAAGCAATTTATATCTTAATATATCTTTGAACTACTTTTGAAAGGAACAATAAAAGCTCTCTATTACTTCTGAATAATGTTAGAACGTTTTCTCCAAGACTGTTATTCCGATATCATGTAACTGATATAGATAAACAAGATTATTGTACTAAATCTGTCTCATAAAACTAAGGTAACATTTGTAATAGACCTCAGTAATCCTGTAGAGTAAAATATGGTACATTCCACTAAAAACAACTCTTTCAGTTAACCAGGACGACCCTGACTGATTATTATATTTAAGTCGAGACTAAATATACTTGGTCCTGTCGAAACTAAATATAATTAGTCCGAAACATGAATTAGTCTCGAAGAGACAGTATAACCAGTGCCGTCGAGACTAAATATAATTATAAATTTCACAATCTGGTGATTAAATCGCCGAAAACACAGTAACCTTTTCGTTCCACTCGGAACCACGCAAAGGGTCAGCTAGAAGCCTTTAAAACAAGGTTAGTTATTCTACCTACTAAATTAGACGGTAGTTCAAATATATCAACCCAGTATTTAGTTACAACCATCAGTTTTCTGTTGTATATTTTGTACATTTCCGCATCCAAATAGTGACGATTGCTATAGTTAAGGAGATCTGACAAACTAAAAAAGAAAAGAGATTCATACGCCGATACCAATTTATAGAATCATAATTTTTACGCATTTAAATACTTTGAATATTGTATTATTAAAAAAAAAAAATTAAAAACCTCCCTCTTTGTTACAGCATGGTCGTTGTTCAATTTTCCCACACATATAGGAGAAAATATATCAAGAAACACCGAACAATGGGATAAGAATTTATTAACTTTTGAAACCTTTTGTAGTTTTCTTCAGAGAGAATTTCCTCATGTCAGTCTTGCTTCTCTCTGAAGATGTCTGCATGGACCTTCAAGTATCATTTATATCTTCCATCATCGGGTGTTAATCGGGTACATAGATACACTAAATACAAAAATAAATACAAAATTTTCCAAATTGAATCATTAAGGGATTACAAACATTTTACTGTGTCTTGGAAAACTTATATTCAAACATCAACATACACTAAAATAAATAATAATTACAAATTTTACTGACCACTAAGACGAGGATAATTAATTGACTATTCTCTTTAAAAAAACAAATAATACTAAATTTAATTCAGTAAGGTTTACAGATGCTGCAGAGACTCACTTGTTTTATGATACGAAAAAAAAGAAACAAAAAAAATAAAACACTAAACTTTTTGCTTTGAAGTAAATATTGAGTAATTTTACATCAAATACCTTCAAGAACAAATGAAATGAAATATACTGATGTTTATATGGATTGTTTTGAGGTTTTGACTATAAAAGTCATAACAAGCTCAGACTTAAGACATAAATAGTCATTAAGTTTTACAAGTTATAGAAACTTGAGTTTAAGAACTTAAGAAATATAATAAAATTGCTGTATTTAAACATTCAAGTTAAAAACAAATATTCAGCAACATATAAAAATAAAAATTCCGAGAACAAACATAACGTGGGATTGAAGGTGAACAACAAATAATTCTTTAAATTAAAACATCCAAGTAGTACCGTTAGTATATTTAAGAACAATCCAATAACCATTTATTTGTCGCGGGATTTTTTAATAGTCTGTACTTTTGGTTAACTTGGTCGAAAACAACTACAGAATTTATTTCTTCTGAAATTCTAAAACTTCAGCTGGCAGCAAGTGAGATATTTAAATGAAAATGTACTGCCAAAAATATTACATTATATCCATATATTGGCATAATGAACTAAAACATCCAAATTCATCACCGACTAAAATAATGCATTTCATGATACTTAAACTATTTCAGATCTTGAGTAATTGAAATGAAATAACCGTCCTAAAATGAACACCAAAATAATCTTAAAACATGTAAAATACGTTAATCAATGCAAAATTATAAAAAGAAATTGTAATAATTTTTGAGAGAAAAAGATAATGAAATAAAATATGTATGTCTGGAAATGATTAAAACTATTTTACAGAGAAATTTGAATACAATAAAGTATTTCCGAGACTCCATGGTTTCAATATCAATCTACTTTTGCATTTTGATTTTGTGAATATTCGAAATTTTTCTGCTGATGACAAAAAACAATTGAACTCTGTTAAATGCATTAATGAAAACATCATGTGGTCTTGAAACATCCATACTAAACTGAGTTAATACTGCTGCCGTCTGCGAGTAGCTCTTTGTTTATCAAAGCGCATCTCCATTTCTTCAAGAACTTTAGGGGTGTAGCGGACAACAAGTTTTACTGAACCCTGAGCCTGTTTTAGCAGATCTACAGCTTTCTCGTGGTTTTCTCCTTCCACAGACTGCAACATGAATGACACATTTTTTTAATCAATAAAGAATTAGCGTTAACTAGAGTTATTATGCAGACAATTTGAAATAATTATGAGAAACAGATATCAGCAAAATATGGTTATATTTTCAATATTTATATAAACAATTAAACGAAACTATTCTACGAATTAAATAAACAAAAAAACATAAAGAATAGAAATCACAAAAACTCACTACTATACACAGGTACACCTTTCAGCCAATGTCGATAATTGGGACCAGGAGAGACTACTTAAGTCAAATCAGCAGGTCTCTAGACTAAACTGAAAATAACATTTCCTAGTTCTGAACAATACTTTATTCATGACTGCAAATTTCAATAATATAAGGCTAATAAAAATCTATTGTGAGTTTACAAACAAATACATTTTACTTTTAATACTGCATAACGAAAAAAATTGGTTATGAATACCCTACAATTTAATGTTTACTGTACATTGTTTATGAGACATAAAATAAAAACCTTCTTTAAGGTTAAACATAAATACAGAAATAATTATGTTTTTCAAAAATAAGGACAGAAAAGAAAACATTTAAATTTACCCTGAGGAGAAATTACGCTCAAATTCCTGAGATAATTCTAAAATGTGATATAATTGTAAATAGCCAGCAAGTTTCGTCATGGATAAACATTCATTCTCCTGCAGCTACTCCATAGTGTGATAAGATACTCTCTCGTGCATATAATTGTGATTCCTGATTATAATGATTCCAATACTTGTAGCAAGACAAACAATGTTGAATATCTGACGTAAATTTTTTTTTATTTTTCCATGCATTTTTTTTTTTAAACCGACGTATAATAGAGATCGATTTAACTCGAAACGACGTAGGAGGAACGCTGAGAGTTAACGAGAGCAATAGTTCGTTTACAAGGGTTGACAGATAGCAGATAACTTTCACTTATTTTTTTGCTTACCCTGACTTGCCTCCGATATTTTTAAACCTTTGTTATGGGGAGATGTATGAAATTTAAAAACAATGACCTATTGAATATAGGTTTAAAATTGGTTCTGGAATGGTAATTTGTAACACAAGTGTCTAGTTTTTACAATAACTCTACAGAATGTAGTAGTGGGACTGCTGTTTCGAAATATCTATATTATTACCGAAATACTACAAACTAAAAACATCTCATATATTATTCTTAGGTTATTTTGTAAATGCCCGTGGCTATTAGCACTACTTCATCTATGATATACGTCTAAATCCAACAGAATCCACTATTTTTGAATAAGGAAAAAAATAATTCTCTTACAACTCCGTTGACAGAAAGGAGCTGATCACCCCTTTTCAGGCCTCCATGTCTGTCAGCTACACCTCCAGGGATGATCCTTGATATATATATGGGAGAATTCTGCTCCTTTCCACCCATTACATTGAAACCTAATCCCTCTTCAGTCTTAGGGAGTTCCACTACTCTTGGGTGAGCATGTCCTTCGCTGGCAGCAAAAGCAGCTACTGTCGCTTTAGCTGTAGCCGAAGCTCTTACATCTTGTGAGCCCTGTACATCCACTGTTTCATAAACATGTTCATAAACTTCTCGGACAGCGTTCAAGAAGTCGCTTTGAAGGACTTTTTGTAGGGCAGCTATTTTTGTGACAGGGACTTCACCACCTCAAAAATAAAATAGTCAGTAATATAAATTAAAAAAAAAACTATCAAACTTTTTTTATTTAAACGCTAGCAACAAGTTAATATATAAATAAAGTGAAATGCATAAATGAAGTGAATTAATCAGAATTCAAAGGGAAGAAAATAGGGAAAGCCGAAAATAGATAAACATCTACACAAAAAAGTGCATAACTTCTATAAGAAAGTACACATTATCCTTATGATCACCAAATCATAGCCTGCATGACCTAATAATGTTAACGATTTCTATCATCCCAATTTATATTCAAGATTAGTCATTATAGAACAAATATTTGTTTGCAGTTAATCCAAAATATGTAACAAATGAGGACAATCAACAAATTTGAAATTAAAGACAGGAAAATACTTTTAGGATTGGTATATTTCCAATATTATATTATATTTTCAATAACATGCTCCTATAATTGAGTACTAAATATTAAAAATAACTGCACATAAAATTATAATACAAAACATTACTAAATCCGTGTACATACTCTTTTGAAGTTTTTCTAGAAGTTCTACTGCTCGGTTTACATCTATGCAGAATAAATCAAATAAATTAAAACTGAATTTATAAAATTTACAATAGCAGTAATAATATATGATCACTTACCTTTAGCTAAACATAATGAATCAGCTGCACCTGCCATTTCTTGAGAAACTTTTAATATAAAACCTTCTCAAAAATTCCACAATAACAAATACGAATCTAAAATAGACTAACACTAAACAGTGTTGCCAATTCTTTTCGTTTACTTCATAAATTACTAAAAAATGTAATCTTGAATGTGACAATTTCAAAAGCTTGAATAAGTTCAAAATGTTACTTTATTAATATTATTGAGTGAAAAATTCACATTGGAATGGAATACCATTTATCTTAAATATAATCTACGAAGGGTTTTTTTATTTTGAGAAGTATGCATTCCGTTATAGATAATCGATTATTATATACAATAAATAATAAACGTCTAAAACGGAAAAGAGATTATGTTGGCTAATGTTTCTAGATAATTTGTCTAAACAATTTGGTTTTATAGTAACGACAAATTTTAATTATTGCAACCAACTTTTTTTTGTTTTTGTTAGAGCTTATAGATTCAATTTAGTTCCTGATAGTGTTACTCTCTACTAAATTAAGTTCAGAATATTTGGATAGAAGATTTTAAACTTTTTTCACTATTCTAGTC
The DNA here is from genome assembly GCA_026182355.1 of Hermatobates lingyangjiaoensis. Lineage (NCBI taxonomy): Eukaryota > Metazoa > Arthropoda > Insecta > Hemiptera > Hermatobatidae > Hermatobates > Hermatobates lingyangjiaoensis. The sequence goes on along the minus strand of JAPFBL010001931.1, from coordinate 1,548,632 downwards.
TATAGTTCGTATTTATTATTTCCAAAAATTAGAAGCTCCCAACTATAAAAGTTTTAAATTATACTGAATCGCTGGCTTTGACTTTGATTTGAGTATGTAAACTGGCTAATTACATTAATAATCAAAATTTTCTAATAGATTATCTACAAATTTTATCCAACAGACTTCCAGCTCAAACAAAGTTGGACGGAAGTACTGTTGTCATATGTAGATAACCTTCTCAAAGTCCTGAAGACGGTTAAAAGGATTATAGCTATATATTTAACACTAAATTGACACATCACAGTAGAATCACTCTTTGGATGCCACCTATGGATGTTCACTCCATAGGATTCCTGTTAATCCAACAGTTAAATCACGAGGTCAGAGTCATAAATACTTCTACAATACATATGATTTGTAGTAGAAGTAAAACAAATAACTAGAATATATATCAAGATAGTGGTGAGTTGATAGACAGATGTCTATTTCTAAATAGAAACTCTTGCAAATACAAGGAAAGTTTGTTATGGACCAATTATCCACTTTTAGTTGTCATGGTAACTGCAAAATTAAACATTACTCCCATTATAATTCCTAAAAAAATAATTATAACATAAAACGAATTAAATCTAATATATTCAATAACTTAATTATTCAGCAAACTGGCTAAACTCAATATACATTCATAGCAACCTTATATCAGAGTACAGCAGGCAGGAAAAAGATAACACTCCCTCAGAAAAAATGTGTATACTTGATTTTAACAAGGGGAAGGAAAATGATTTTATTAAATACTAAGGAGCCATAAAATTCCTAGTATAATAATTCTAGTATAACAATTTTTTTCTTTGGCTTTTCAAAAATGTTATTACTGCTGTAGTTATACTAATGGGATTATTTGCATCAGTGGTGTGATATACAAAAATAAGCTTATATATTGATAAGTCCATCAATCACTACTATCTGACTACCTCAGGAATGAAAGACTAATAGATATCTCGCATTGAGATGTTTACATTATGCTTAAATGAGACATGATATATTATATACCCAAGAACATTGATATTAAATTTACTTATAGTAATGTTGAGTGATAAACTTATAGTAACTACTTATATAACTAATAAACTGTATTTACTTATAGTAACTTTTCATGATTGTTGATTGTAGAAATTTTGGTAATTTAACAATATCTTTAAAACAGTGAATATTCAGGTATTGTTGATGCGAAACTCTCTGGTTTATAACAACTTCCAGAGAGTATTCACAATATAGTTCCGTCTTGAGTAATAATGGATAATTTAAAAAATGATATTTCATTGTAAAAATCGTTTAGTGAGATTAGGACACTAAAAAGAGAATTATATTCTTAGTCAAAGAAAAATAATTAAAAAATTAAGCAATAACTCTTAAAAATTAAGGGAATTTAAACTGTTCCATCAGAAGGAAGACATTTGATTGAAAAAGAAGGACTTCATTAAAGATTTCGAAATATTATGGCCCTAAAGGAATAAAATGAAAAAAATAGATCATTATTAAATAATTTCTGAGAACAATAAAAATTGCATACTTGTTCTGAACGATATTGTTATTAATAAATAATTTTGTCTCTATATACTTTTGGGAATATATTGCAAAGTTCTTTTTATAAATGATTTTACTTGTGAATGGGAAGTACAACAATCTCTTACAGAATTTGAAGACTATTGACATTTTATTAACATAACACGCAATAAATAAATAAGTAAATTTAACTGTGACTCTGATGATTAAAATAAGAAATTGAGAAACTGAATATTGTTTTTAGAGTTTTCTCACTGAAGTTCAGTTTATTTTAGTGACTTTTTTGTTTATCCACTGTTTCTGCCACACTGGCTTATCTATAATTTAAGTTTTGGCAGTTTTTAAAACAATGAATTATTGATAACGGATTACTCTGTTGATTTGATTTTTGGTTTACACTTTGTTTATTGCAAAATAAAATGAAGGAAATTGGTCACGTAGGTTGTTCAAAACTTACAAGTTTTTCTTGTGAACCAAGGCAGAACAGTTCCCAAGGAGGATGCATTTTAAAAATAAAGGTTTTTATTTTAAAGTGATATGTTTAAATTCAGTAACTGTTCTTTTACTCTTACACGTAATTGAAGAAATCACTGTTAATAAAACTATGGTTTGTAGCATTTCATTTATGTGAAATTTGAATGATTTAATATAATAACCTTGCTTTGAGAAACCTTTTAGCAAAAAAAAAAAATATAATTTAATTGGGCTTGCCTTTAATTGTAATCGATTATTGCTGATAAAAAAACTATTATTAATGTGTATGTTAGGGCTTGTTACATTTATCCGCTTAACATTTTGTTTTTCGTTTTTTCAAATCAGTTTGCATTAGAGGCAGTAAATAATGAATTTAGTTTCGGTTTAATTTGTTAATTCTAATTCACCATTTTTAGTGGGGAAGCCTTTAGTGGTACTAATTATTGCTTGTGAGTTAATCTTTTCTTAGTTTAAATTCTGATTTTTTTATATTACGTTTTATGTGTGAGCAGAATGTACGATTGGTTCCTGGTTATTGAATAATGAACATTGAACTTTCCATTTGATATTGTAAATTAAAATGATATTCTTATCATAATGTATGGTTTATACTATTTTAGAGTGAAGAGAGTTTAGAGTCAAATAACAAAGAACCAGAATATGATATAGATGTGGATGGTGACTCACTCAATACACTCCTAGAAGGATTTAGCAAAGTACAAAAACAAATATCAGGTTATATGGAAAAGCATTCAAACAAGAGATAAAAAAGGATTAAACATTACACACCAAGTGCTTTCAAAAAAGGAAAGGTCAAGTGTAATTTCATGACGATTAGGTGCTTATTTAAATGAAGAAAAAGAAATCAAATATATATATGTAAGTACTCAATAGTTATCTGGGAGTCTTCAGATATATATTTAATTTAACTGAATAAAATTTATAGCAGGTTAAATAGCAAATAAAATTGTAATTATATAAAAACTCAATTGAAGAGAGAAAAACTATGTAAATTTTGCTATGTGCTCTAGTAGAAGTAAACTGCTGATGTTTCTACAATTATGTGCGATTCCTTTGGTTGCCCATGATGAATGACTCTTAATAGTTCCCTCCAAGTTGAAGTCATACATTTATGTTCAAAGTTGTTTGCAAATGTGTACTTTGTAAAATATTTACTATTTATTTGATATCAAGTTAATTATTAAATTATTATTTTTGTAATTGTTTTTTTTTTTCTTATCCAATAATGTACATATTTGCAGAATTTGTCTCCAGGTCTGGTCTAGTGGTGAAAGGTTGACTTTACGTCATTTGTAACTTCGTCGACTTTACATCTAACCTTTGTCATATTACAGCATTGAAGGTTCTCTATATTCCCCACTGAATATGGGGAAAACTCCACTTATTTCTAAGTGCTTCCTAACCAAGTTCTGGTCAATATCGACTTATATGGCTAGTGATAGAGAAAATCCTCAATAAAAAAGTTCTGGCCAATGTCTTATGTTCAGTAAAAAATAAACTGAAGTCTATTTTTCACGTTCATGTATTATAGAATTTCTGCTATCTACAGACTTGGACAGGACCTTTTTTTACCTCGTCTGTTTGGTATAAGTTTCGTATCTCCCTTATGAAAACATTTAAATTTAGAGAGATTTAACAAAAATATAATTGTTTACAATGGTCAAGAGCTTATATGAACATACCTTATTTGTGCACCCTGACCCAAAATTATGAAATACATCGTGAAATATATATTTTTATTTTAAGAAGTGTCAATAATATCTAATTTCTGCTTCATTGTATACTTCAGAGAGTGCTAACAAATTGCTTTGTACAGTAGTAGAAGAAAAGGGATTTTTTAAAATAGGTATTCGTAGGTATAATTATGGCTGGTTCTGAACGAGATTGCAGTCTGCGTGCGTGAGATTGATTTTGTGATTTTATTGCAGTCTGAGCCTTTAAAATCTCTTTCAGAACCAGTCATAATCATGATCAGAAAATAGATCCACTGTCAATTTGCATTCCCAAAAAACTACTTTGTTTTAAAAATTCCTCTTCTTCTACCACTGTACAAAGCAATTTGTGAGCACCCTCTCAGGTGTACAATCTATTGCCTTGTACTATGTAGCGACATTAAATCTTTTGTTGGTATTAATACTTTTACCTCTGATTATTACAAAGTTTTTCACTTAATACCATATAAAATATACCTATGTTTTACTAGTATTGATTACTTTAAAACAATATGGATGAGGCGATTGCCCCCCCCCCCCCCCATTCCATGGTATGTCGTCTATGGGTCGTTAGAAAGGTTTCGACACCCCTCTTTGGCACAGGATGGCTCTTAAAGCCCGTGTGCAGATGTGAGAAGTTTGTCAGACTCAGAGTCGTGTTTCTCATTAAGAGTTTGGGGAAAAGGTTTAGCCAAGTTTAATTTTGTAGTTATCTGTATTATTATCCAGATTTCAATAAACAGAAACATGTGAAGAAAATTTATTGTGACACAATTTGAATGTATTTGACTGGTTTGTAACTATGTGACGTAACTGTATTAAAATTATTGAACATTACTCCCTCTGTTATTATTTTGGGTGGTTGTCTCTCTTCTGGGTAAAATTATTCTGTTTGGTTGTTTACATTTGGAATTCAGTTATCCAGGGTCTATTTCAATGGTTTTCCCATTAAGCTGTATAGTTCATCAACCTATTGAATTTCTGTCGACTAAAAGACTAATTACTACCGCCAAGGGAGCATGGGATGCAGTCACCTGTAAAATAAACATTTTATGTTAACTTATATAATTCATGTTGTTAAATGTACAGATTAATCTATAATTTTAAATAACTCACATTAAATAAACACTTCAAAGGTTTTTCAATTTTCTATAATATCTAATTTCTCAATAATATCTCAATAAACCTAAGGCATCACTGGTTTGATTCTTAGAGAAATGTTTGTTTTTAAAACAGACCTTAGTTGAATAACTGTGATAATCATATGTTGACATCAGTAGGTTGCTGTGTTGCTTCTTACCAAAATTCTTATTTTTTTTTATTTTATTTTTTGCATTGCAAATATTGTGGTGATATTATATTCAAAATATGTAATTCTTATTTTTACCATAAGAGGGGAGGAAAATAATTTCTGTTTCGACGTAATGTACATTTAGGTAAAAGTGTAAAAATAGTTTTCCTTAGATCAAGATTGGTCAAAACTATACTCGTCTCCTAAGCCAGGACTATTTCTGTGTTAATTTTATACTTTTCCATCAAACGCTCTGATATGAGTGTTTTGAATAGAAATCCATCCATCCACAGAAATGATCAAAGTGGGTTTCAAAACGTTCTCAAACCCTGTAATTGACAAACTCTAGAAATGAATTTCGCATAGCTGGTTTTCTTTAATTCTAGTTGTGTGGAAGAAATATAAAAAGTGAAAATGACAATGTATTATATCTTCAAAGTAATCTGAAAAAAAATGTTGTTAAATTGTATAAACAAATTCTCTAAAAACATTGTATAAACGTTTTCTTTAAAAGAAAAACTTTTTTTACCCTTTGAAGTTATTTTACTCAACCATTTTTCAAAAAACTAATGAGTAGTTTAAAACAAATTAACATATGTCCAATAAAAGTCTTTTCATTTAAGAATAAGACTTTAATTTTACAATATGTTCATTCTAGATCCTTAAATTGAATAATAATATTCAGGATGTTACAGAAATGAAAGTAGAGGGAAATGTTAGAAATGAAATTGAAAATAATACGAGTAGAGTTTGTGGAATAAAATGTGTACGATATTTTATGCAAGTGTTTGTAATATACAAATTAATAAATTAACTTAAATTAATAAATTCTAAGGTCAATATGCATGGACTAAATATTTAAATATACTCCATATTTCGGTTTACATGTGAAATTATTTCTAAAATTGTACTAACGGTAGTAGTACGGAGAGGTTTAACCAGGCAAATATGACACCAGTAAGACCCGTATAATACCAGAAAACCTGGTGATCCTACTTAGGGAGTTGTATATTTCTCCATACTGAGATCTATTTAGAGCCTGTCTGTGCGACAAGTAAGTGACAAGTACCGACGGCTTTACCCTCTCTCCTAAACAAATTACTAAGAAATTGATTGATATATCAAGAACTTAATTTGTTATAATCAATTTGCCTAAGGTATTATTAATCTTAAAGAGAATTTTGCTGTAACTTGTAATTACTTTTGTTTAAAAATGGTAAATTACCTATCTTGTCTTATGCAATGCACAGCGTTCTCATGCTCCGACAATACATTTATTTAATTTCTGAAAAAGTGAATTTGAACTAAAATTTAACTTTGAAACAAATATTTGAGCTAAAAGTAAAAACTTAGTGGAAACTATAAATTCCTATTCAATGTTAAGTAGTTACATGGTTCTTATAATTGGTCTTTTTGAGAACAATAGTTCAAGAGGTCTGATATTTAGACCAGTGTTGTGCTGTTGGACCTCTTGGGGCCGACTCCTACTCCAGCACTATTATTAAAAAACATGGCAGGTGGTTAATAAATTAGTACTTTGTAATAATAATGATAAAATAATAGGCAATTTATAAAAAAAACGTGAAATTTCAATTACCGCAAAGAGCAATAAAACTATAATAACTGAATATTCAGCCTGGACTAATGGATCACCTGCTATACTTGTCGGATTTGTTTACTTTTATTTACATTGACTTAGAAATTTTTTAACTGAATAGACTGAAATAAAATGTATGTTTAGACGTTTAATGTAATAATTTTAAATGATTTAATGACTTAATATGAAATGTAAGAAGAGTAATTAGTATTTTACATTTAAATAATCTGTGCCTATTAAACCTATAATTTCTATGTTATCCATGGTATGATGGATTTGTCTAACAAAATATTCTAATCAATCTTGGACTCCGTTGTCTATATTACAAAATGGATATTAATTTTAAGCCAATTTCTCGGTGATATTTTTTGATAAATATTTCTGATATTTTTGAAACAAAATAGAAATATTTTGAAGTCTCCAAAGAAAACTTTGACTTAATTCTTCAATGCAGATTGTGGGTAGATAAACAACATTATCTGTAACAGATCCACTGCCCATGTAATGTTACAGATGGCCATGAATGAGATCCAATGGCTGTGGGAACAAAAACTATGTCCTTCTGTAAGTGATTGTTTTGTAACACTTTTTTTCTTTGTCTTTACAAAAGTGTTATTACTGCTGTGGTAATAACAAGGATATTACATGTTTCAGTTTTGTGTTATACCAAAATAAGCGCTTATATTGATAACTGATTGAAACACTCTGTACTACCACCAGGAATGAAAGACTAATAAAAATCTCCTATTAGTGACCAGCATCTACCAAAGCTATAATTTTAGGGCTACCATACGACTCGTCCAACTACGGAGATACTCCGATACGACTACGGAGTTGGGTCATCCCCTCCGAAGAGGGCAATGCCCGTTGCTCCGAGACCAGTGATTGCAATGATAGTTAATATAACCCATCAGGGCCTCATTATGGGGAGTCTTCAGTACAAAGAGAAACGACTCATAGAGAGATTACAAATCTGTCGTTGAATAAACGCCACCTGGTCTGTGTTCATAAAGGTTAGAGAGCCTTTAAACTTTCTCTATTCGTAATATAAAGAGCTCGACAGAGGGGTGTTTCTAAATCGTCCCCACTCTGGGATCCCATCAAAAGCCAAAGCGTCTATAAAGCAAGTACCAGTTGTCCAGTCCATTCAGCTGAGATCATGGCCCGTTCCCACTGAGAAGAATTTGGAGTCTCTAGCTCCCCGGTATGCTAAGCAGGCATCCTCCCAAGAAGTTACTGCTTCTCACACAGCGACCATAAGGATCTACCCAATTTGGGTGAGAACCAACAGCCACTACGAGTCCAACCTTAGTTACCGGGATGGAGAGAGAACCTCTCCATGGACACACCTGCCGCCCGTAGTACCGACTTATTTTAAGAGTTTCGGATCAAACTCCGGACCAATGGTCCTACTGAACCTGCTCAGCTGCAGGTGAGGTCATTGGTCTTTGTAGCCCCTGGTTCAGTGAACCTGTGGAAGTAAAGCCGATGCAGTCTGTGGTAGGGCTGCATGGCCCCACTAGGGGCGCAACATCTCCTATTTAGGCATTTATATTATGTCTAAATTGGACATTCTATAACAAGAAGTTTGATATTATATTTTCTTACAGTAAAGTAGAGTGTAGGCCGCTACAGATTTTTAATTATTAATCTTCTGAAACACTGAATAGGTAAGCCAGATATTTTAGTATTAAACTAAACTAAACATTTTGTGTTTCCCATCAAATGTCCAATGTCCTCCGAAGGGAAACATTCCTAATTGGACTAATTAGGATTAATATCATATTATATTATTTAATGTATTTTTCATGTACACAAGTAATTTAAATAGCTGAGGAGTCGGAGTCGGCTGATTGCTCCCGACTCCGATTCCTCAAGGTCAAAAAAATGCCCTGACTCCGACTCCACGACTCCTACTCTGACTGCACAGCCCTGATTTAGGCTGCCTTCTTCAGTATAAGTCAGAAGTGTAAAACTGGTGAAAATCTGAGATGCGAGCTTTTTTAATTAACATATCAATGCAATAACTGATTTATAACTTCGAGTTTTTTTTTGCTTATTTAACATAAAAAAATATATATTGTATTTTATTTATTACTAAGTTTTACAAATTTACTATATGAATTAGATTGATTTAATTGTAATAATTGACGGAAACATTTGTTTTTTATACTATCTGCTTCTCTAATAGGGATAACGAAACAATGAGGCGCCATACTGTGTTTGTAGACATCGAAAGCTTATTTCTAGATGTAATCATGTATCTACTCGTACAAACTGCTGTAACCGACCAGCTGAAGGCCATTCCAGAATCCGAGTTCCAGCAATGCTACAATGATTGGAAGGACCGTCTCCAGCGCTGTGTGGCTTCCGAAGGGAACTATTTTGAAGGTGACAATATCACATTGTAATTATATTTGAATAGAAAATTAAAAAAAAATCAGTCTCACTACTTTATTTACACACCTCGTAGTTGTTTGAAACGGAATACGGATTCTAATTATTTATTTAAATAATTTTATATATTTAATCTTATTGAAGTAGGTAAAAACATCCTGCCTGATTAAAATCCACATATTCTAGAACTTCACAGGTCTTTAGTTCTTATTAAAAATGGTTTAATTATTCAGTGTTTATCGAAAGTAATTCCTTACGATGTTGTTAAAAAATTACTATCAACCAAAGAAAAGAATAAGTTTTCACCATGCCAAATTGTGAAAAGGCTGATTTTGAAGTATTCTTCCTAAAACACTACCTTACACCTGTAGTTGTATTCATAATTATATTTCATTTATTATGAAATGGTTCTGAGTCTACTCATATTCAGAGGCTACTTATCTAATAGAGGTACTTAAAGGAGAAGAGGCAAGTCAATTGTAGCAATGAAGTTCTTGGCACATGAATAAATTTCGGAGAGAGAGTAAAACCGTCGGTACTGAGTTAGTAGAGTGTCAGTTACTTTTGATCAGCCATGATCTAATTAGATATACCCAGGGGTTGTTCGACCTAAATACTGAGGTGAAACTCATGAACATGGTTCACTAGGTGTTGGTTGTCACCCAGCTTGTCAAACATGACACCCTATATTCCTCTCCTCATGGGACTGACTTTAGAACCCGACGTCGTGAAATCATTGGAAACCGGCTCTGGTTGATTGTTTGTACTAATAATCTATCTGCTAATGTTTATAGATTAGATTAGTTACTAATGTTTATAATATTAGATCTATTAAATTTAATTAGGGACGATTCAATAATATTTCTTAACAACATTGTTTTTTCATAGGTAATAAATTTAGCTCCTGTCCAATCAATATGATGATTTTCATTTTTTATATGCAAGAATAAGGCACTACTTTTTTCCTGTCTACTTACGTTGTATTGGTGTTGTTTTACACGAGTCTTTAATGATTTACCAGTTTGACCAATATAAATTTTATGGCAATTTATGCACGGAATTTTATAAATACCATCGGACTCCAATTCCCTGGGAGAGTTTTTTATTAACATATTGCCCACGTTATTGCGATTAGAAAACACTATATTAAAATCAAATTGTTTGGCTAGTCTTGGAAGGGAGTCCAATGACTCATTATATGGTAAAACTATAGAATTTGACAATGAACGGGTCAACAGTGACTCTGTTGAAGTATTAGAGAAAGTTTTTTTAGCACCCTTCAAAGCTAAATCTATATAAGAGGAGGGGTATTTTAATAAAAGGGCAATTGACCTAATGTTGTTAATCTCTTCATTAAGGAATTCAGACCTATGTCAATAGGTCTGTTATATCTTACTGTAACTAAGGAAGCATAGCTGTTATCTCTTACGAGGACTGTGGAAATATAGCTGTTTCTCTTATAGCAACTATGGAAACATTTGTCATCTCTTATGGTTATGACGATGAAGAATTTATTAAATCCAAGGGGAGGGAATCTCCCCATAAATTGAATTGGGTAACAGGCATAATGGTAAAACTATTCAGTAGTAACGTTTATTTACCCTCAAGAGTCTTGACTCATGTTAGTTAATAACAATGGCGGCTTCACCAGATGGCTATCAGTCACTTTCTTCGATTGATAGACTATAAAAGTTTCTCTACATTAGCGACCTATGCCATAGACATTAGTCTACCTATATCAAAGGTAAAAACAAGAATTCCTACAGAAAAAATAAAATATTAGTTAAATATCAATATTATTAATGAACACGGGTTCTGTATTTTATTTAATGTTTAGTAGGTGACAAGACAACGGTAAATTAACTTGGTGAATACTTCAATGGATATTTTCAAGTAAGGACGAAAAGTAGAACAACTTCCATTGTACAAAACATCAACTCGTACCATTAATTCGTAATAAAGATTTGTATTACTCACTTAAAATGTTAAACAGATAAGATAAGAAAACAAACTAAAGCTTTTACTTTGAAGAAAATATCAACTATCACTCCTGTAAAGTACTAGAAGAATTTAGAGTGTATGAAGAAAAGAAAAAAAAAGAGACAAACAGGGGTTAGATAGGAAAGATAGTTATAAATAATTTGATTCTTTTTTTATTGTTTAAACCGATCTCCTAGCGCGTGATAACGTCAGCCGTTTACCAGCTTTTGTTTGATCGGTGGTTTTACATTAGGTTTTACATTTGCTTAACTCAAGTACATTTCGAGTAGGGATCTTTAATGAGTATCTGACATCGTACATGCTCGGGACCGACGGTTTAACGTCCTCTCCGAGGAACGACGTACTCAGATTTATTCACCTCCCGCATGAATAAATCGAGAGCCAGGTGGAAATCGAACCCCGGACTACCAGCCCAGAGGTGAGTACGTTAACCACTGACCAAACCTGGCCCTATTTGATTTCTCAGAGTGCACAGAAACAGAATGACAGATCCAATTAAAAATAAAAAAGAAACATATTGATGAGTCGAATTGTTAAAATATGTTACTGTTTTCAATGTCCACACATATAGGCTTTCATAGTTAATGATGTTCTAGGGGCGGAAAGTGTGGCTCATTTATTATTCGGCACCTATTTTACATTTCCAAATTGCTTTTACATAGGAAGCCTTAAATTTTGCTTCACTGATGTTTGTTAGGGTAGAGACCTTTTGCAAGTACCGAAAACTTTTAATGGCGAAGATTCGAACCTATTACCCCAACCCCCTCGTACGGGCTAAATGGCATCACTTCTGACGTAAATTGATCAGTAAAGAGTTTCTTGAAAATTAAGTGGAAATAGCTTAGTTGTAAGTCCAAAAGATACTATCCAGAGTGTCGATGAAAATCACCTACGAGTACATTAAAAAGGAAATCATAAAATGCAATTTAATAAAAATAACAGTATCAATGCACGACCGACTTATATGGGGATAACCTGTTTTTGGTTTGGACATATTGCAGACACTATGTGCTAAATAGGGGTAGTAATGGAGTAATTATGACCCTCTAATAGCATCTAACACCCAACTCAGACTTACGGCCTTCGTAAGGCTACCCTCGTTGACCTTCTATATTCAGGGACAAACGAAAGAGGAGGAGAAGGTGGGCAGGGGCTGGGCCTGACCGCCTTCGTTTCACAATTCTTCCAACTTCCCAAATCCTCTTCTCTTATCTTAAACTAAATCCAAGGCGTTGAGCGATCCGTGCCGAAGGATGGATGATATAGGGGTTATTGTATTACGAACGGAGTCTCAAGGGTACCAGGTGACCCCCTTGAGTAAATAGCCTTACACCGGTATGCGGCGCTCTGCCGGAGCGGACAAAATACTACCGACAAAGCTTCAGGGATTTTCCCGTGTATGATACTAAGGAGAAAGAAGTCCGAAGACCATCCTCCGGAAGCTCAGAGGGTCCAAAACCGCTAACTAGTGGGAGCCAACCTTCCACAAAAGCACCTAAGGACCTGAAGAAGACTGTTCTGAAGAAGGAGAAAGGAACCACTTTCTTCCGAAAGGTAGGATTCCTGAATGGACATTATCAATGATGGTTTGTGCAGATTCTGCAAAGATGAAGAAGAAACACCTTTGACGCAGCAAAAGTGTTGAGCTTCTTGGAGGCGTTGAAGCTGACTGCTGGGGTACTTTAGTACAGAAGGGGGAAGTACAATAGTTTTTTTAGGACGCAGAGCTAAAGTCACCCTCAAAATAAAAATTTTTAAAAAAATGTGCTAAATAAGTGCAGCTTATGAGAGACAGCCTTTATAGCTCCTTTGCCTGAAAATTGAGGGGAATTGAACACCTATGTTAAGAGCCACAAGACAGGCTTTAAATGTGTTAATATTGGTTTCCTAATGTAAATCGGTCTTTTAAACCTATACTACAGAATCATATTGATAATAGTAACTCTCTTAAATTAATTATTTTAAAAAAAGGATAGGATAAAAAAGGAAAAGAAATCATGACTCAACTGTTCTCTTTCATTTCAATGGTCAACAATAAACATAGCCTGGTGTAAAACAAACATTAATGTCATATTTACATTGTTGTACATACGGTAGAAGAGGCTGAAATTTGATTTTTTTTTTCCAATAAAACATTTCTTCTCTCCCATTGGAAGAAGTAATATTTCAAATAGAATATTTAACAAATTTCATAATTGACACTTCTAATAAAAAAAGAAAACAACATTATTTCAATATTTTTATATTAGATTTATTTTTGCCTATGTCATTTGATAATAATCACATAAAAAGGTAATCTCGAGTAAAATTTAACTAAAAAAATATTTCTTGGTGTTTCATTTTAGTAAACTTATAAGAATTATTTTTTTTTTTATACACTGTACAAAGTTTTAAATTAGAATGCACAGTAAAGTCTCTTCCCCTTCGAAGACCCATTTTATTAACTATATCAAGGGATTTAAACGATGGCTGGATTTAATCAAAACTCACTGATAAATATTGAAAGTATATAACAATTTTCAACTTAATTATATATATATATGTATATAGAATATATAAGTAACATTCGTTACTTAAATAACATATATTATATTTGCCTTGATTGCTTATTAACATAATTAATATCTATGTGGGAAAAACATGGAACATAAACCAGTTGTAATGGCTCACATTTGACAAAATTTTGTATACACATTTGTTTAAAAAAATCACTTGCAAGTAGTTGGCTGGAACTACAGTTTTTGAGTTATTGCTTATTATTTGCACAACCAATGTATTACGTAATAACAAATATGAGTATGTATTGACCTAACACACAGAGTTTGTTTAGTATTGTCGATAAAGTACCTTCTCAAGGTGAGCAGCAAAGGGCGAATACAATGAACTAAGTCAATGATATGTTTCACTAATTTACAAGTCAACTTGATTTTCAAAATTAACAAACTACAATTAAAACCTATTTACATTGAGGATGTCAACAATACATTGATATGTATTTATTACAGAGTTACATGTATTTTCAAATAAAATTAAAACTATTATTTTAAATATAATAAAAATAAATTATATTATAATTCAAAAATATTTATAAATAATAATTTGTTAAATTATGTATTGCAGAAAGAGATGATAGAGACTAATGTGTTCGGTATACTAATTGAAAATGACTTGCTACCCACCTTCAGTTAAAATTAATGACAAAATGGTGATCAAGAATGAAGATCATGAAAAAGAAAAGAGCCTCTTGCTAGTACCTAACAATGTAACCTGACAGTGCCCTTCGCTTTCATGTGGAGCAATTTTGAATACTTTTTTTTTTGCTATACGTCCTTTTGTAGTTTTTAAAAAAGTTGATCAAACTGAAACATTTCAAAAGGAAAAACACTAAAGCTGGTAGCGCAAGATATCTGTAAGCCCATACTAGTTTGACTTTCTAATAAACAATCATACCATGGGACATTAGCCTAAAAACACATTTCCTCCTGTTAAAAAACACAATTTTTTATTTACATAACAATCTAGGAATGTTTGTATAATTATATAATAATTATTAATATATTATATATAAATAAGAAGGTCTACATTTAGTGGTAACTTGTGATGAAATTCTCCTAGCGCACACCTGTTAAGAAGCAGAGGATATCCTTACCAATGCCTCCCTTAATCACTCATGCATCCCTTGAGTTGTCCCTCTACAGAATCTCCTTATTTTTACTATTTGATTTAATAAAAATATGGCCTTTGTTCAAATCATGAGAGCGTACCATTCATTCAAACTTTCTATTCATTTTTCAATTACTTTATTTGCTTCATTAAACTAATCAACTAAATATAATTGTTATAGATTATTTTCATAAAATAGTTCAATTAAATACACACCTTTCTTTGATCCATATCATATTTTGTATTTACATATATACATAAAAAGGGAAACATAAGGAAAGAAAGACTGAATACCCTGATGGCTGGTGCTTGTGCCTGTGAAATCGAGACTTGGGAAGACGTCGAAGCTCAAACATGTATCATCGTTGTAGAACTGGTACTCTCTCATGAAATGTCAACCAACCATATAGACAGTGAGCCCTTTTGTCATCTATGCATATAAGCTATTTATATGTATATTTATATTATATATAATCCCTACAATTCTTAAAACTTTTTTTCTTTGTTATTTGTTTAAGCTTTCGCACAGCCCAAATATAAATACAAGCACTTAAAACAGTGCTCAAAATATAGGATTTCATAATAATATTAATTATATTTTTTTTTCCTTAGAGTAAAGATTTCAAGGATAATAATTGATGGTAAAAAGTGTTTCTATGCATACAATGTGGTGTGAACAAGGCGAACACACTCGTGACTTCAGCGATCCAGGTGCCCTCCTGGCCTTATCTTTACAGGACTGATAACGTCTCCGGCAAGTGGACAGATTGATAACAAAGAAAAGAGGGAATTAAATTGGGCTCGAATCATTTCTCAGGCAGGATTTTCTTCTAGATCTCACTTGTCCAATATCAAAACCCCTTTCTTTAATTAAATAAGGCCCAATTATGAACTTAAACTTCTCAGAAAGTACATCATAAGGACTGTTATACTTCTAGAAGATATTGGCAGCCAATTTAAATTACCCTATAATACTTTTTTGTAGTAAATAGTATGTTTGTTAAATATTTAATAAAAAATTAAAGAAAACTGTTTTCCAAGCACATTATTTTTTTTTTAATTAGAAATGTGTCTCGACATTTTTGCCAGTATTTTTTCTAATTTAATGCAATTTAACTTTTTTTTATACATTTTATTTAACGATAGTTAAGTAAATATTTAAGGTATTAACATTCAGGAGGTCTACTAACTGTAAATTAACATACTTTCTAATTGAGCAGACAAGTAACGTAAGCATGATAACAGTCCTTATCAATAATCTAAAGATAAGTTTATTTAGTACCTATGGACCGAACGTGATGGGGAGTAATATAGTATAAAAATGTTTTTTTTTTTAATTTACTTTTTTAAAGAATAACAATAATAGAGATAATACTTATGTTATTTACAGTAATAAAATTACTTTTTTTTTTGAAATTCAAATAGGAAAAGTCTGCATTTATAATTGGCCAACTAATAAATACCTATTAGCTAGTGATTTGTGGAAATGTACTCGACTAGGATGAAGGAGCTTTTTAACTGTCGTCTCGTAGAAACAGTCCACCTCGTACCATTTCATGGCTGCCCGGCTACAGTTAAAACCTTTTTTTGTGTTCTTTTATTTTTTTTTTAAGAAAAATTGCGAAAAAGTTACTTACTATTCAAAGAGGACTAAGTATTAAAATGCTAAAAAGATTACTTTTGTTTGCGTATAATTTGTTTTTGTATTAAAAGCCTCTGATCTATAATGCAGGCCAGGAAAGGTGGGCTGTTATCACCGGTTCTAAAAGCCAAAAGGGGTCTATATTGTTTTATTTTGATAATGATAAACATTTTGCACTAAGGATTGTAGGGTACTGTTCAACCCTTTGGTAACAATTAACAATAAACTGCAATAACTTGATTGTACTATTAAAGATGAATCTACTTTTGTAAAATTTATTTTCTAATTAGTAGCCTGCGTAATTTTTTGTTTAATTCTCTGGTGAAATTTTTTTTTTAAAAAACAATAATATATTTGTTTAAATGGGAAAGCAGGTATATTCTTTCTAGCAACATGTATACCTTTATTATATTTGTTTAAATGTATTAGAATGAAGATATAAATGAAGAAGAAATTTGAAGGTGCGCTCGTAAGGTTTGTCCCAGCCTCAGTGTGTGCAGTGGAGGATATAAGGAGTTTGGAGTGGGGGGATGTAGAGACACTAGTCGTCTTAGATATCAGGAAAAGAGAACATATAACTTCAACAACAAGAAAAGTATGAACACATCAACTCAGGTCATATTAAATAATAATACAATCCAAACCAATGGAAACTACATCAAGGCTAAAGTGCAAAACCCTTGTCAAGTCACCTTTAGAAAAGAAGCGATCGAATAGTATAAGATAACAATTTTTGAATTTCCTTGATAAGGAAATGAATAAATACGCCGAAATATTTCATAAAAAAAGTCAGTTAAACTATAGTAAAACTTAAGACACACAGTTACTAAAAGAAATAAATAAACTAAATTAAAATAAATACCATTATTTCATAAATACATCCTCTTTGAAATAAACAAAAGAAAGACAGTGGATTTATAATTTCTATAGAAAGTATTAGACTCCTTAATGATGATAGAACTGTGAATACTGCAATCATTTCATTTTTAGTTTTACTGAAAAAAAAATAGAAAATGTTATCTTAATGACGGATAAAAATGAAGACTGCTTCAAATAAACAAAGGAAAAAAACAATCAGAAAGAAACAAACTCTATTATCTTTAAGATAAGAAAGAATGGTCTTCATCTGAGATAGAAGAAAGAGATTTCGTTAATCTAATATTATAGTAAGAATACATGTGGAGTTCTCGAACCTGAACGAATGCGTCCATCTTAAGATATTTAAAGCTAAAAAATCGTAGACTATGAAATGTATTATTTTATTTAACAGTGCAAAGCTTAATGGACAATTTAACGATCGAGTAGCGAGGACTTGAAGGGCCTTCTTAATTGTCTTAAAGAGAGTAGTAAATTAAATTTGTTTAAAATAAAAAAAAATAATTATAACCAAGTTGTGAAAAAGTTAAAAAATTAGCCTCTTTTAATAACAACTTAAAATAATCTTGTTATATGAGTAACAATGGAGCTAATTAATATTTATATGATGTGTTCAGATAACTTTTCTTACAAGGTTGACACCTTGTTATTGACACCTTGCTATTCCGTTAAAAAAATGACGACTCACTAGGAACTTGTTCGACTTTGGACAGGATTGAGAAGGAGTTGAAGGACTTTGTGGACTTTACAAAAGGGTTCGATGTGACTCCATGAGACTGGAAAACCTGAGCAATATCTCTTTTTTTTTTTTTTTTCTTTTAAAGTCGATGACTCCTCTCTTGAGCCATCAACATTACCTCCTAGCCCTAAAATATTACTTAATAATAATTACAAAATTCTATTATAAAAACGGTCACTTTTTTGGCAAGACCAATAATAAATCATTATTGAGTTATACATTAATACGGAGTTATTAATTAAGTCAGTCGTGTTTGGTAGGTGGGGCGGAGCTCTCAGCAGAGAAGGGGGGCTATCCTTGATAACCAGACTCCTTGCTGCAGGCTTTTGGACACAGCCTCTTGCACTGAAACAAAAAAAAAACATTATAGTTGTTGTCCTCTCATTTTCATAAATAAATGTAATTAATTTTATTTTAGAATCAGTTTTGTACTTCAGTGACAAACATTGAGGAAACATTTTGATCACATGCATCCTAAAGTATATCTATAAAAACTATTAAAGATGTTATCAGAAATAAAATTATTTTGAGTTATTATAGATATAACGTCAATGATATGTTTCATATCATCATAAATCTATTAAACAATAATCTCTTTCTTTGTTCTTATATATATTAGAGTTGCTGTTCGCCAACCGAAGAGAACCCCTCTTCTTCTTCTTTTCTCCTGATGACGACGAGGTCGAAATATTGAAGTGAGTTATGTTGTTGTTTCTAAGGTTTTTTCTTGCATTCATTTAATATATATTCTTTTTCCAAAAATTGTAAAAGTTAGAAATGTAATAAGCAGATCTAAACTAAATATTGCGAATTATATATATACACTTAAAACCAACTGTGACACATAGACAGAAACTTAATAAAGACTCACTTTTCAATATTTCTACCGTAATGGCGGTTGAAATATTGAAAAGTGAGACTTTGTTATGTTTCTGTCTATGTGACACAGTTTATTTTAAGTGTAATCTGTCCTGCCGGACCATTTCCGTTTATCATGATATATATATATATATATATATATATATATATATATATATATATATATAGATCAAACCACAATAAGAAATGGGAAAACAAGACTAAGATCTTTCAACCGTAACAAGCGGTCTTCGTCAGAGTCAAAAACCCAACTGCAAGACAATTATTACAACTACAGTAGATCTATTGTTTGCTATTATGTAAAATAAACCTAAGAAAACAATAGATCTAATGTAGTTGTAATAATTGTGCTGAACGTATCAATGTTTTAGCCCTGAGGAGGATATAAATATATGTCAAAACATGCAAAGAACTTTTTTTTTAATATCTAGACCAAAAACTCTAAAAATATCTCAAAACCTTTGAATATAGAGTGGTAAAGAAACGAACAGTATGATGATTTATATATAGATATAAGCAATTATATAAAACAATTCCAAGAACTAAATAAACTAAATTTTCAAGAAGAAAACACGTACACTAGGTCACAAAAACTCACTACTACATTTCGACTTCGTCGTCATCAGCCGAAAATATGTAAGTCACTTTGGAGTTGAGCTACGATTGATATACCGATATATATATATATATATCTTAATACTTTAACACATAGAAAAGAACACAGAAAGACACTACAGAACTCACTTCGATATTTCGACATCCGTCGTCATCGGGAAGAAGTGCGAAGTACTCGCGTTGAGAAGCAAACTGCTACTCATATCGACTCATATATATTAATATATATACATATTTTGAAGACAGGAAAAAACATGAATGATAACTAGGCACTAGAACTCGCTATCAATATTTCGACTTTTTTAATGGTCGTCGACAGACAAGGATGTGGTACTGTGAGAAGACGAAAGCCAAATAAATACAGATGGCAAGATTTCAAGATGAACACGTGAAATAAAAATCAGCATCCACACCACAGCATGAACAAGAGAAAAATAACTAAGATCTTTCAAACAAAACAAGTGGTTTTCGTTAGAGTCTAACTCATACTGAAACAAGTAATGCGAAACAAGTGATGGTGTGATGATGACAAGGGTGGGAGACAACAGAGGAATTTTAAAGGTGTAAAGTGCAGGAAAGAGAACGACATTATGAGAAGGCAAGTCAGAGCAAACAAAGGAGTTCAGGAAAAAATAAGTAACAAATTATCTATTTATCAACCTTTGTAGATATAGCTATTCCTCTCGACAGTACTAAGTCGAGCTTAAATAAATCATTTTAATGTTTATAGTATTTGATATATTAAATTTAATCAAAGAGGATCCGATAAAATTTCTTAACAACATCGATCTTTTGTAATTGTCACCCAAGATTTTCTTCTTTATTGGTGGGTCTTAGACCAGATATAAAGTTCAGTGGACGAAGGTTCAAAAGGAATAAAAGGCAGTACAGCTTTGAGCCAACTTGACAACTTGTATACGGTTAAGGGCTCTCTATTTAAAATTGTTTTATTGTTATCTGACCAAGAAGTTTATTCTACCCTTTGGTTCTCTTCCATCCATTTTTTCTTCTAGTAACTTTTAGGTTCAATAATTCATCCATACCAAGAACCTTTTCTTGGAGAAAAATATTCAACTGATGAGAGCTTCTACATGTAGCGCAGTCCTCACTGAGTGTTTCTGATTCAAACTCATAAAGCACATTTTGATGATCGAACCTGGAAAAATGTTCAGAGGTTTAATAAAAAACCTCTTTAGTAAAATGTTTTTGGGTACATATTAGATTTAGTTATTTCACTTATCCAAGAAACATTAAGCGCCTCATAGGAAATTTTTTATAAATTACCATCCTTGCATTGAGTACTTTTATGAAATTTTCATAGAATCATAGCCACTTCAATCCCTTTTGAGGGAAGTTTTAGGAATGACCATGATTCAATGATTTATTTATTTTATATTATGAAAATAATTATAGAAATTAAAGAACATTTTTTTTGATGCTCATTTTAGAACAATCTCCCAGAACTCAAGATTGAGAGGCTTAAAAATTGATGCATCTTCGTGGCATCTCATACCATCAACACTTGATCATATGCATTTGCTAGTGCATTGACTTCTGACAAAATACTAAGTAAAAGCATGGAAATCATATAAATAGCAGGAAAACGTTTAGCCATAACTTCAATATGACCATTATTTACTAAATTATACCACCTAAATTACATAAATAAGATGAATATATCATGTTCAGATTTATAGACAAAACTATAAAGTTATTTTGTACCTTCATTAAAAGATGAAAAAAGTCACAAATAATTATAAATCGATATATATAATATTCTATAAAAAAAGTGACTATTCCATCTGCATAATTGTCCTGAATTGCAAAAATAAACTCAATCTCCTGGGTATGAGGAACAGAATCTCTCTCTACTGGGTGCCAGGACATGCAGGAGTAGAGGGAAATGAACGACCAGACGAACTTGCGAGGGAAGCTGCTCAGAAACCGCATATATGTCCAGATCCATACTGTGGTATAGGACAACAGACTATACAAGAACTCGTTAGGAAAGGGATAGAGAAAACAAGAAACAATACTGGGATCCTTTTCAAGGACACAGACAATCAAAGATACTTCTCACTAAGTTTGAGAATAGGCAAATCTTTGATTGTATGGAAAGGAGCAGGAATAATCTAAGGATTTTAACCGGTTTTCTAACGGGTCACTGCAAACTTAATGGCCATCTCCGGAAAATGGGCATTAGCAATGATAGTTTGTGCAGGTTCTGCAAAATTGGGGAAGAAACACCGCTGCATCTGCTGGCTGATTGTCAAGCCACTGTGTTACACAGAGGCAGGTACTTCGGAACACTCAACAAAACCATAGAAGAGCTTTTACCGTTGGACCCAGGAAAAGTGCTGAGCTTCTTGGAGGCGTTGAAGCTAACTGGGGTACTATAGTACAGAAGGGGGGAAAGTACAATAGTTCTTAGGACGCAGTACTACAATCACCCTCAACAATTAAATAAATAAATGAAGCATAATTGCTCCCAAACTATACAGCACATCTATACTATGAGGTTCATTTTTTGTAAAATATCAATTTGATCCATCAAAACTCCTGAACTGTAGCGGGACCACAAACTTTGAATACACACTCACTCACCCATCTATACACAGATATCATTGAAAAAACTTCATAAAACGACTTTTGGGTTTTGGTAATTCCGTCAAAATTTCGAGATCAAATTTTTTCACGATCACTATACTTTACTTATAGTAAAGTCAAAATCTATTTTATATAATTTATATAAAGTATATACAAATCTAGAATGGTTAGTGAGGAAATGCCAAAGCGAACGCATTGTAAATGGCAACTAATTTGATTCAATGTTTAATTTTATTATAGCTGAATTAATAGGTGAATTATAGACTGTTTAGTCAGTTATAATGAAAATGTTAAATTGAAACCTCAGTTGAACATATCAGACAAGAAAGAATGATAGTGGTTTAAGACTATACACTCATTGAATATTACTGTTAATCAAATTAAAAATGAAGAATTATCAGTAAATGGTGTATACTGATCAATCCACACAATGCAAATTACATTCATAAATTCTTTTGCTCATAATGCCAGAGATCATAAAAACATCATAAGTAAATACTAAGTTGATAATAAATAAACTAATTCTATAATTTGATTTGAATTAGTATATTTCCATATTTTATTGAAATAATTATTGAATTAATTTAAAATCTAAACATTTTAGTCTAAATGATGTCATTAGTTATGTAATGTTTTTACTTAATTATCTTCAAACATTAATTAATTTTATTAATTATAGAATATTGACTATTTTACTCATGATGGATAAATTTCCTTATAGGAATATATATATATATATATATATATATATATATATATATATCCTATATATCCTATAGGATAAATAATATAAATATATCCTATAAGGATGGGATATATTTCCTTATAGGAATTATGTATTACAACAGTAATTGATGTTAATAAAATTAACGTAAAGAAATCCAGTGATTTACTCTGTGGTACTTATAGTCAAGCTTGTTTGTCTTATATTGCTTTTTACAGTAATTAAAAACTCATAAAATTTTTATATAGTGTTATATTAAACAAAAATTCCAAAATACGCTAAATACCATATTTCCAGTTTCTACAACCATACTATAAAGATAATGTATTTAGTAAACAAGCAGTTTACTAAAAGTAAAACTTTCAATAGAGCCCGAAGCCTACAACTCCGAATCCCACACAAGAAAAAAATCAAGGATCTGAGCATAAAACAGCCAATTATATATCAGATCCAGACCACCTATGTATGTATATATAAAGATTTCACATAAACACATGAAATAACAATCAATGATCAAACCGCAATATGAAATGGGAAAACAAGACTAAGATCTTTCAATCGTAACAAGAGGTCTTCGTCAGTATAGTTTCAAAATCCCACCTGAAACACTAGATACAGAAAACATCTGGTGAGGGGTTGAGAAGAGTGGGAGGGAATAGTGGTATTTTAAAAGAGTGAAAGTGCAGGAAAGGACAAATGTCCAGAAAGCGATGTTTGGGGAAACAAAGGAATACAGTAAGAAGGAGTAAAAAACTATCCGCTAGCTATCAACCCTCTTAGAAGAGGCTATTGCCCTCGTAACAAAAGTATCAAGTTTGAAGAGACCATTACTAATGTTTATAATATTTGATCTATTAAATTTAATTAGAGACGATTCAATAACATTTCTTAACAATATCAATTTTTCATAGGTAATAAATTTAGCTCCTGTCTAATCAATATGATGATTTTAATTTTTTATATGCAAGAATAAGGCACTACTTTTTTCCTGTCTACTTACGTTGAATTGGTGTTGTTTTACACGTGTCATTAATGATTTAATAGTTTGACCAATATACATTTCATGGCAATTCCCTGGGAGAGTTTTTTATTAACATATTCCCCACGTTATTACGATTAGAAAACGCAATATTAAAATCAAGTTGTTAGCTAGTCTAGGAAGGGGGTCCTTAGTCTCAGAAAAGGGGAAGGAGGGAATCAGATCTTAATATTGTGGTTTGATCATTGATCTTATATATATATATATATATATATTTGTAAAATTTGGGTGCAGTCCTTCATTCAAGCATATTTCATTGAATAATTGACGATGTCAGTCATTCAATAGCTTGAATACTACAGAAATCACATCGATATTTCGACATCCGTCGTCATCGGGAAGAAGTGCAAAGTACTAGCGTTGAGAAGCAAACTGCTACTTATATATATATATTACTATATTTTGGGAGCAGACCTTCATTTAGACATGTTTTATTAAAAAGTATACCGATTTTCATTTTTGTTCTTTTTCTGTTTAATTTTTCCAGTTTTCTAAGCTTGGTTTTCAACCAGTCTGGTAAAATGTACATTAATTCTCCAAATGATTTATTACTGAAATCTATGACAGTAATCCAAGCTATAATCAACGATAAATCTAACATAAACTACACAATAAATTGTTCCGACGTTTCAGTCATCATAGACTATTCAGAGATATAAATTATAACTAATTAAAAATTAACTAAGAAAAACACAAACAATAATTATTATAAATATTCTAGACACTAATTAATACATTGCTACGCTAAGGAGACGACTAGGAGGTTACACAATCGTGAACATAACATATATGAGTTCAACATGGAAGAAAAACATACGAACTCAAATTTTCTGGCAATCCGTCTTCAGGAGAAAAGAGAAAGAGAGACCAAGTACATTGTAGACACAAGGGCAAGTAACTCAAACGTTGCGTCTACCACGTGCTTGGTCTCTCTTTCTCTTTTTTCCTAAAGACGAATTACCCAAAAATTTGAGTTTGTAAGAGTGCTTCTTTACTCTCTGTGTTATTCTCCTTCGATTTTGATCTCGTATTGTGTCCAGATTGGATAGTTTTCAATTTATTAAGTGAATATATATATATATAAAGATTTGACATAAATACGTGAAATAACAATCAATGATAAAACCATAATATGATATGGGAAAACAAGACTAAGATCTTTCAACCGTAACTGTCTTCGTCAGAGTCAAAAACCCAACTTGGTTGGCCCAAAGTTGGGTTTTTGACTCTGACGATCAATATGAAATTGAAAATGAAGATTTTTCAACTACAACATGTGTGTGGTTATGTGTTATGTGAAAGCTTGTGAATTAGCAATTAAGTGTAATTTTAAACATAGTTATATAAGCTTTAATAATATTGTAGTGAAAATTAAAGATCTTTGTCCTCCTTGACTAAATGTCTCTTGACCATCTAATTTGGGAATTACTTCCGGAACAGTGTTAGATAGTCAGGAGACTTGAACAAATCAGCTATAAAGTCGTGAATGCAGAAGCTGCCGTATATTTCAACCAGATATACACATAAAAAAATTCATGGGTATAAATAGAAATAATAAACAAGATCAAAAATACTTGTAATACAAGTTTCATCTTTTGAAGTTTGTATAAAATACTTTATTATAATCAAAAAGGTCCACCACTTTTATATAAAGAAAAAGAAAACGGATATAAATTTGTGATTACTGGCCATTGTCAGGTATAACATTTATTATTGATATTTTTTTTAAACCTAATTTTTGTTTACTCTCTATTGACGAATGTAACCGCAAGTGCTTCCTTAAGTGACTAAAACTCTAAGCTTTCTCTATGAATAAACAATCCTGTTTCCATCACTTCGTCTTTTACTTCAGACTTCTCCTAATGGTAATTGTAGTTCAACGTATCAATTAAAGCAACTTTTTTGCTCTGTTATGTTACCTATAAAATGTTAGTATAAAACGTTTTATGCACATCAATGTATAATTGGTAATGTAAAATCTAAAGAAAATTATTTATTTTTTTTCAAAGTCCCAATATATTTGTAATTATTTTAACAAGTATGCATGGGAAATAACTTGGTATAAATACATGCCAGGGAGATGATTTTTTTTCCCGCGTTAAAGGATACAAAGCTATTGTATTTCACATTCTTTCCAATATTATTCATACAAGATTTATTAATTGTTAGATAGACATACAGAAGAACTCCCTGTACAAGCATTTGCAGTAGCCAATATTGTTTTCTAACTCTCCTCTATATTTCATAACAATCTTAATTTGAAGGACAACTCAAGGATTACTGCCAACCACCTCTGAGGTTTTTAATGAGTATTAATAATATAGTGTAAAATAAATGAATAAATGTGTAATACTATACATGGGTACAGCTTATCGACCCACTGATTCTTCAAATACAAAATTGGTTTTTCAGGATTAGGTCAAAAAATTAATTAATTCAGATTACAAGCCGATGTTTCTCTTTTGTTTGACATTCTCAAGGCTAAGAACAATTTATTGTATTAATTACTAATACTGCTACAAAATACTCATTTTTTTCAATAAATTGTTTTTTGAGAATATCGAACAAATTTCAGTGGAACGTCAGATCTAATTTGATGTAATTATTTTTTTAACTAATCCTCAAGAAACAATTTTATATTATGAAATTATAGTTGATTATTTCTGCTTGTTTAATACATTGTTGATGAAGTCAATGGAATCGAGCATCTCTTGTGCATGTGGATAGAGAGTACCAACATTTTACTCCTCTTAGAATAAACTTTATTGAAATTCAAGTCCTTACAAATTTTAGTACCATGAATAACAATGGTGAATATGCAGGAGGAAAAAAAATTGTATATGGTATTAGGATTGAATGGAAGAATTTGAAAAAAAATAAATAAAAGAAACAAAGTCTGTACATAAAAGAAAGCTGCTAGTGATGGGGAATTTGGAGATAATTTTGTAATATCTGTTTGATACTGAAAAATATGGCTTAAGGAATGTATTCAATGTAAATTAAAAAGCTTTATATGAAGTATATAATGCTTCAATTAGCAGAATGCCATTCCCTGCTTACAAGGTATCATAAGAGGATCACATTTTGTTGGGAGGAAATGCTTACACCAATCTAGTTTTATTATAAAACTCTGCTGGCTTGTTTGTATGTTTGTTTGCGCACAAGGACTAGCTTATAGTAGCGCTTCCTTGTAAAAGATTATTTATTGAATGTCTGAGAGAGCATTTTTGACGCCAAGGAGGTTATCGTAGGCTTTTTCTAAAGCTACTCGTATTACTGTTAAGAATGTTAGAAACAGAGACCTGGTTTGCAATTTTATAATTAATGTTAAAACTTATTAATTTTAAAATTCATTTAGTACTGCTTACTTAACTCATTAATTTTATAATTAAAACTCAGAATTTTTTCCACGAATTTATTTCTAAATAAAAAATGGTGGACAAACCAGATCAAACTAAAAGTTGCATCGTCATAGAAAGAAATAACACTCCAACTACAATTTAGATTTACAATACAATAACTACAATTAGATTAACTACAATAATATCAAATTATCTATTCAAGCTCATTTTGAAAATATTGATGGTAGGATGTCATGTATATTATGTTGTCTATTTTTAACAATATATATATGAAGAATCATATAAAACGATTCTCCTAACTAAATAATCTAAACTTAATAAAGATACAAAAGATGACAAAACTCACTATTATATTTCGACTGTATCATCATTAGGTATACTCACAGCAGGTAAGAAGCGAGTCACTCTGAAGACAAGTGAGAATATATATATATATATATATAATATATATAAATATTGATAAAAGTGTCGACCGTGGAATAGAAACAAAACAATAGTTTATCGGGACTTGGTCAGTTCTTCAGGTTCAAATTAAACTCTCATTGCTAACGTTTCGGTCTTTATTTAAAACCTTTTTCATAGGTCTACAAAAACAGTGGAAATATAAGAAATAATACAATCATTCAAAAATCAAACATATATAAAAGCGCAATTAGTTACAATTAAGAAATTACGATAGAAATTTTGACTATATGTAGGTTAGTGAGAAAACTTACAGAAGTATAAATTTTGAAACAGAAAACTAAGTATTACACTACAAATTATTTTACAAAGAAAAATAGAATGTGGATTTTAACAACAACTGTAGTCTGAATGAACACGTGACACTGAACTGAAATAACCAAGCAAGGTAACCAAATTTTACCAGACAGCCAAAAAGACACTAACACATTTTTTTTCCCCTATCTATCATCAATGTTTAACTTAACACACCCGAATAAATACTATTTAAACAGTATTTATCCATATACTATTTTTCTTTGTAAAATAATTTTTAATGTAATACTTAGTTTTTCTGTTTCGAAATTTATACTTCTGTAAGTTTTCTCACTAACCTATAGTCAAAATTTTTATCGCAAAATCTTAATTGTAACTAATTGCACTTTTATGTGTGTTTGATTTTTGAATGATTGTATTGGACTATGAAAAAGGTTTTAAATAAAGACCGAAACGTTGGCAATGAGGGTTTAATTTGAACCTGAAGAACTGACCGAGCCCGATAAACTATAGTTTTGTATATATATAATATGATTATATAAAAATTAGTTAAATTTGACTCTGACGAAGACCGCTTGTTACGATCTATATATATATATATATATATATATATATATATATATAAACAAACCATAGCATGAAAATGGGAAAAGAAGACCAAGATCTTTCAACCGTAACAAGCGGTCTTCGTCACTGTCAAAAACGAAACGGACTACCTGTTACGGTTGAAAGATCCCATTCCTGCCCTCCCACTTGACAATTTGGTTCGATCATTGATATATATATATATATATATATATATATATATATATATTTGTAAAATTTGGTACCAGTCCTTCATTCAAGCATATAACAAATATTTACAATTATATATATATATATATATACATATATCAATATTTACATATTTATTGTTAAGGTTGAAGACCGCTTGTTACGGTTGAAAGATCTTAGTCTTGTTTTCCCATTTTCATATTGTGGTTTGATCATTGATTGTTATTTCACGTGTTTATGTGAAATGTTTATATATATCACGATATTAAATGGAAAATAAAAAGGCCTTTCGATTGCTCATTGTCAAAGAACTGAACAAACAAGCAGAAGGTAGAATAAGTAAATAGAATGAAACTGTTCTAAAGGACGTAAATTTCTGAATTTTATAACCGTTAGAAGGGGCAACGTTTTAATTTTGCGATTTGAAATCCCCATTATAAGATAGCTCTTCCTAAAGATTTATAAAACTGAGAAATTTATAGCCTTGAAACTCTCCTACTTTATTTACTTACTCTCTTCTGGTCACTTAATTTCTTTTTTTTTTCTTTTTGTTTGTTTGTTCTGTTTCGTTTTTTAACAACTAGCAACATGAAATCGAAAGAGCATTGGTTTTTTAATTTTTTTTATATTTTATTATATTTCATTAGTTGTAGAGTCATGCAGATTTTTTTGAAACATTTTTATGGGCAAACACACACACACACACACACACACACATATACACACACACACACACACATATATATATGTGTACTATATATATTATATATATATATACTTTCTTCTTCTTCCTGTACTTCTTCAGTCTTTAGTGAGCCACCTTCCATTTCCTATCGCAAACCTACTAATCTTCAATCTATCTTCTCTCACATCTCTTCTCCTAAGCCTCCAAAAACTGCTGGTGGTATGGTTCAATGTGGACGTCGTGGATGTCTTACTTGTCCTATCATCAATCCTGTTCCTTCCTTTACCTCTGTCCATAGTAAACGCACCTACCCTATCTCTCACAAGACCTCTTGTACCTCTGGTAACTGCGTTTACCGTTTGGATTGCACCCAGTGTGATTCTTTTTATGTGGGTTTGGCTTCCACCAAGCTAAGCCTGCGTATGAATAATCACAGGTCATCCGTTGGCAAACGCAGTGACCTTCCCGTTGCTACTCATGCCAGTTCTCACGGACTCAGTTTTAATGACTGTTTCCGTGTACAGGTCCTGAGGCAGATTGATCAGACTAATTCGAAAGTTACTCTGAGAGCTTCAGAAGAAGCACTTATTAGTCTTCTGGGCGGTAGATCGGCTCCTGGGCTTAACCTCAATCGTTGATTTTTTTTTTATTTTTATTTTATTTTTATTTTTTTTTTTAAGTTGTTATCAGCTTTTAATTTTATTTTAGTTAAATGTTTTCTTTTTTAATTTTTATTTGGCTTTTATTTCTTTATCTTCCCTGTCTACCTTTCCTCCGAAAGTTGGCTACACTGTTTGAGTGCTTCAGTTCGAACGCCAAGTCAGTCGTTATCAGCCTTTGGAGCGATTCACTTCTTTTCCTGAAGAAGAGGACATCGAAATATAGTAGTGAGTTCGGTGGTTTCCTTTCTATGTGTTCTTTTTTAAATTCTAGTTTATATATATATATATATATATATATATATATATATAAACCAATTAAAAAGAAGATAGCACACATAACTCACTTCTATATTTCGACCATCGACGTCATCAGGAGGCGAAGAGTCCCGCAGGAAGGCAGAATGGCGACTCAGATATATAAAAAGATTTCACATAAACACGTGAAATAACAATCAATGATCAAACCACAATAAGAAATGGGAAAACAAGACTAAGATCTTTCAACCGTATCAAGCGGTCTTCGTCAGAGTCAAAAACTCAACTGAGTTTTTTGACCAAACCACAATAAGAAATGGGAAAACAAGACTATGATCTTTCAACCGTAACAAGCGGTCTTTGTCAGAGTCAAAAACCCACCTGAGTTTTTTGACTCTGTTGGGTTTTTTGACTCTGACGAAGACCGCTTGTTACGGTTGAAAGATCTTAGTCTTGTTTTCCCATTTCTTATTGTGGTTTGATCATTGATATATATATATATATATATATATATATAGATATATATATATATATATGATAAAAAGATTTCACATAAACACGTGAAACAACAATCAATGATCAAACCACAATAAGAAATGGGAAAACAAGACTAAGATCTTTCAACCGTAACAAGCGGTCTTCGTCAGAGTCAAAAACCCAACTATATATATATATATACACCAATATATCATATATATATATATTCACTGATAAAACGAAATACGATCCAAACTGGACACAATACGAGTTCGAGATTAACAAAGAGCAACACACAAAGTAGGGAAACACACTTACAGACTCAAATTTTCGGGTAATCCGTCTTCAGGAGAAAAGAGAATGGGAGACGAAGCACGTTGTAGGCGCAACGGCAAGTAACCAACCTGGCAACCAAAAAATAAGGCTTAAGTTGCCGGGTTGGTTACTTGCCGTTGCGCCTACAATGTGCTTGGTCTCCCATTCTCTTTTCTCCTGAAGACGGATTACCCGAAAATTTGAGTCTGTAAGTGTGTTTCCCTACTTTGTGTGTTGCTCTTTGTTAATCTCGAACTCGTATTGTGTCCAGTTTGGATCGTATTTCGTTTTATCAGTGAATATATATATATATATATGATATATTGGTGTATATATATATATATTGATAAAAGTATCGACCGTGGAATAGAAATAAAACTAAAGTTTATCGGGACTTGGTCAGTTCTTCAGGTTCAAATTAAACAAGACCAAAACGTTGGCAATAAGAGTTTAATTTGAACCTGAAGAACTGAAAGAGTCCCGATGAACTTTAGTTTTGTCTATATATATATATATATATATATTTATTGTGGTTTAAATTTCATATCTGTATGTACATGTATACCTAAAACATAGTATGCGTAAGTATATATATACATAATATTAACATTAACCTAACCAGTATATATAGAAATATATAAAATGTTTCCACCTCTTTCACCTCTGGGTTTATGAAAGATTTAACCTGGCTTCTTAATAACAGGGCACATAGTGAAGAGCTTTCCCAGGAAGACATTAATATCCTTACTCCTTCCCATCCTCGTTGCTCTATATCCTATCTTCTTCCCAAGATATATAAACCCTTTCATATGCCTGACTCCTCTCCTCCCGGTAATCCATAGTATCGGCCTATGACTGCTTTACAGAAAGACTTAGAGCCTTTTTTGACTTCTTTTTACAGCCTCTTGTTCCGATTCAAACTTCTTATTGTAAAGATATTTTTCACTTTCTCCAAATCTTCATTGGTCTCTCTCTTTCCCAAAAATCACCATTGTTTCCCCTTTATGGTTTCGACGGACTTCAGTTTTCTCTAAATATCATAAACCACTCTGAAAGATTGAATAATCAACTGTTTTTTTCTTAACCATCGAATTTCCCCTTTCACTGCTGCTATTAACTTTCTTGTAACTCTAGCTAAAATTATTGTTAATCATAATTTCTTTTTCTTTAAGGGTAGTTATGACCTACAAATAAGGGAATCAACTAAGGGGACAATAATAGCGCCTTCCTTCACAAACTTCTTTTTGGCAAACCTGGAGCAAAGTTTCCTAGAATTTTTTTTTGATTCCATAGTAAACATAGGTTAGAGCTATTCCTTACTTCTGACTAAACTCTGTTCTTCTATTACCCTTGATATCAGGTGACTGATAGGGCTTCCACTTTCTTTAACGTTTTAATAAAGGTTCCCTCTCCATATCTGCCCATATAAAACCCATCAATGCCCGCAATTATATTCACTTTCAGATCTACTATCTCTTAAGAAGGCTATCCCTAGATCCCTCTCCATAAAATTTGCAGTAACTCAGTTGATCGATGATACCACATAACCACTTAAGAAATAAATTCACTGAGCGTGGCTATTTAATAAATAATCGAGTCTTACCAGCTGAATATCATTACCACCCTAGAACTAAGAGGGTACGTAGTGATTCTAGCTTCTTTATAATTACTTTTTACTGGTGGTCACAGATTGGGCCCTGTTATAAGTTTTTCTTATCGTCTTCGCTTCCTCTTCTACTTCTTCAATCTTCAGTAAATCCCCATCAATTTCCTACCAAAAACCTTCTAATCTTAAGTGTATTTTCTCCTATATATTGTCTCAACCTTTCTCATAAGATTGGTGGTATAATCAGAGTGAGCGTTGTAACACTCAGACATGACTCATAATGAATCTTGATCCCTATGGCACTTCCTACCTTAAAAAGTAAACATGTAAAATAAAAATTACATCCAAACAACAATAAGAAATTCAGAAAAATGACAAAGACCTTTTCAACTAAAACAAGAGTTCTTCGTCAGAGTCTTACTGTACTTGATTTATATTTCACGTGTTTACTAAGAAATCTTGTTATACATGTTATATACTGGTATATATATATATATATATAAATATTTCACATAAACACGTAAAGCACGACACAGAAAAAAGGATAAAAAGAACACTTACAGAATTCAATATTTCGAACTGTTTTTCGTCATCAGGAGTAGACAAGAAGAGAACAACAGTACGAAATATTGAATTTTGGAAGTGTTATTTTTATTCTTTTTTCTGTGTCGTTCTTTGTGTAATTTGAAGTTTTATAGTCCTTGTGGACCGTTTCTTATATTTAGTATATATATATAAGCTCAAAAACAAAGAAACCCAACACACAGAGAAAGAGAAACACTTGCAAACTCAAATTTTCGGATGATTCTCAAAGAGAATGATTCTCTTTTTTCCTGAAGACGGATCATCCGAAAATTTGAGTTTGTAAGTGTGTCTCTTTCTCTGTGTGTTGCTTTTCTTCGTTTTTGAGCTGATTTGCATCCAGTTTGGATCGTTTTTTTTTTGAATTTTGAGTGTTTATATATATATATATATAAAGATTTCACATAAACACGTGAAACAACAATCAATGATTAAACCACAATAAGAATGGGAAAACAAGACTAAGATCTTTCAACCTTAACAAGCGGTCTTCGTCAGAGTCAAAAACCCAACTGAAAGATCTTAGTCTTGTTTTCCCATTCTTATTGTGGTTTAATCATATATATATATATATATATAATATATATATATATATATATATAAGTCAATAACCAAAAGGAAATACTATTAGATATATAAATGTGGTATAATTATAATACCACATCATTCTACCAGATGAAAGCGCAATACAAATATAGCTGTAATGTTTTGTGATCTCTTGTATGTTTTCTTTCTGTGAATTTAATTTATATATATATATATATAATATATCTGTTGTATATAAACACCATACGACTCAGAGCATAAAAAAACACTTATATCTCACCTATTTGAGAAAATTTCTTTTATTTGATGTTTTTTTAATGAAGAATTGCAATTCCAAATATCTCTGACAGTAAGTGAAAAGTTTTGTATAA
Source organism: Hermatobates lingyangjiaoensis (assembly GCA_026182355.1). Lineage (NCBI taxonomy): Eukaryota > Metazoa > Arthropoda > Insecta > Hemiptera > Hermatobatidae > Hermatobates > Hermatobates lingyangjiaoensis. The sequence continues at coordinate 1,514,458 of JAPFBL010001931.1, read as the reverse complement.
AGCCCTATATAATTTATAGCTTTAATATATCGGTGTGCCACCATCTTCATATTTTGAATTTATAACTCTGATCTATTTTAATAGTTGCGTTGATCTAGTTTATGCTACTTATAATACAATTATTTAATAGTTTAATAACATTTATTAATAACAGTTTAATTATTAGGTTAGAAAGAATTATCATACTACAAGAAATTAACCTAGTACTTCTCACTAACCTACAGGACTATATTAACTTATTAAATGTACTCCTTATCAATAAATATTTTTCTGTTTTATACAAGTGAAGTAATTTCATATAAGACCGTTTTTATTTTTAGTCGTTTGTAATCTGTTTTCGGCAGGAGATCTCTTAATCATGATAATTTATTTCCCACAGTATATTGAGACCCACTCCGATTATTTAGCAGGGTGCCCACCAGTCCTTAGGCCTAGCTGCATCTCCACAAGAGAATTTATAAATTGAACTGTACCTATACAATCACAAAACCTCAAACAGCATAATAGCACTTCCATTACCATTAACACAAATTTGAAAAGTCTAGTTTTAATGTAACTTTAAGAGACAGCAGTTCATATTTGGCTTTTAGAAAAACACTTAAATTCTAATCTGAAATGAAATTGTTTGAATATTCTTCAGCTCAGTTCTTAATATCTTCAGAACAAGTTTTTAAAGAAGTTTAAAAGGCTCATTACACTCAATTTATGCGAACATATTTTAATCTTTCTAGCTTTTGATTTTGACTAAAAATTCAAATATTTGAAATTTTTACTTTAAATATTATAGGTAAAGTAATTAAGTTTTTTGATGTTTAAACTGAAATAACTGTAAATTTTCTATTGAATTTCCAAGGTATTTCAATTTATGCCATCTTAATTGTTAATTTTTAATAAAATTGAATTGTTTTCTATTCCTTTAAGGAAATAAAAAAAATGAATACAGAAGTACTATTTGTTGTTTAATCTTAACTTCTTTAATAATAAAAAATTCTTTCCTTTAGTTTGTAATTATTTAATTTCTTTTTAAATAATTAAATATTTCAAAGGAGGATGGACTTATAAGTCATTGTAATTTCTAATTCAGTTGTAAGTGAAAATTCAAGTAAATCAGTATTTACCATGTGCATTAGGTAAATTTCCATTTTGTGTTCATATAATGAAAAGTTAATTGCAAAATTTTAGGGGACTAGTAAAGACGGAAACAATTTAAACTATTCTTAGAGTTGGAGGGAGAGGAGTCTTTATGGTAGGCAATCAGGTGGGTAGGTGAGATTTATGCTCGAAGACAATGGAATTGGGACGCTAAGTCGGCCAATGCCTTACTTCGGCCAAACGGCGATAATTTATTCTTAAGAATGAAAGGACTATGAATAAATATGTAATTGTTTTTGGGGGCAGGTCGGGAGCGTTGGAGAAGTACGCATGCGCACGGCTGCAGTAGTGGCGAGCGGGTTCCTGATCAATAGGGGGTAGCTTCCCTCAGCCCGCCCTTACACAATCCTAACCTATATTCCCATGTCCCCACCAGCCCCTCCACTTCTTGCAAACTCTCTACTATTCCATCTAGTTACTCTCAACAAAGGTTTCTCTCACTTCTGGAGGAGAGTGGGGGATCCAAATGAAGCCTATGATGGAGCAAGCACTGTCTTTTAAAGAACACTATCTTAATTATTAAGCATTTAACACAGAAGAAAAATAGTGTGCTCTTGAAGCAGTTTTTGCTGGGCATATCAACAGGCTTCTTGAAAGAACATTCGGGCGACTCAAAGACATGTCGCCTCTGATGTGCTACTTACTCAGCTAAACAGACCCAGAGACAAGAACGTGCTGTCCGATTTAAAAAATAAACCCCCACGAAACGTTATTAAGATGCTTTACAAAACTACTACCATCGTTTGAATTACTTATGATTGAGAGTTAATCGTAGTTTATCTATTAAACGTTGAGTAATAACATTAATAAAAAATACATTTATTAAATAAAAACATACTTTTTAAATAACATTCAGCAGATTTTACGCAATAAAACTTATTGGATAATTTTCATCGTAGTTTCTGCCATTGAAAACTATATTACACTAAATATCATACGTTAAACCCATGTAATTCATTCACTGTCTTGGCTGCAGCTGATCCAAGAAACTTTAAATGAACATAACTTTGTCAAAACTTTTCTAATATCTTGAAAGAGGAAAGGCACTTGAAACGGTGCTGTATTTAGTCCTATATTTCTGTTCCCACAATTTTTTTAATCGTTATATAATGATATATATTTATGTAAACATATCGAAAATATTTAATAAATAGTACGTCATTTGATAAGTTTTATCGGAAACCATACTTATATTGTAACTTTTAATAGAATAAAGAAGGAAATTTTTATCAAAAAAAAAATAAAGAAGATTAGTTTAATTTGTGTATGAGTAATACTATAACAGAATTACTTATATTCAATACTATAACATAATACTATAGTTAACTAGTATAGTAATACAAGTTAACTTAAATCACCACTATAATTCTATTCCATGAAATACGTAGATCTCATACAAACTTCATTCAAAGATTGATTTATTAAATATCTCTGTTAATGAGTTATTTATTTTGACTAATAAACATAGGATAGAAAAGAACACTGGACACAGAGGGTTATTTTAGAAGATTCTTGAAGTTTTCATCTAGTCATAGAGTCATCTAGATGTCTGTACTTTTAGAAAAATAAAAATAATAAATAATTCTTAATTTTAATACAATTTGAAAAAACAACAATTCTTTTAGTATCGTTTATTCTGTGTATGAAATGGAAATAAATGCAGTAAATGACTTTGAAAGATGTTTGATTGAAAAAAGTACGGTAAGACATATTTACAAGGCAAAAAAAAATCAACAGAGCCTTTAGGACAACTTTCAATATACGCTCATCTAATTAGTTATTTTTTTGGTATTATTTGAAAGATAAAATCAACAAACATGAACTATTACTTATTTATATCAGATTATTTGAAAGCTTAGATGAGATTATTCGAAAGCTAAGATCAATGAGCATGGATGAATCATTCATTCCTCTGGGGTTATTTGAAAATTAAGATCAACAAACATGGACTAATTACTTATTTCTATGAGATTATTGGAAAGTTAAGATCAACTAATATGGACCAATCACTTATTTCTCTGAGATTATTCGAAAGATAAGATCAATGAACATGGATGAATCATTTATTCCTCTGGGATTATTTCAAAGCTAAGATCAATGAACATGTTCTGAGGACAATTGAAGAAATAGATTAAGAGTAGAGGGGAGTTATTTGTTAAAAGGTGCTGGAACTATCTTCTGGATTCAAATAAATGAAAGAAAATTTAGTTCATATTTTTTTGAGTATAGTGAATTGTTAGTATCATTTAAAATGCGTAAATTTAAAAACCCAATGAATAAAACCTGTAACTCCATTTACACAGTAGTGTAATTAATTTTAAATAAATAATTTTAAATAAATGAGTTTATTTTCTCATATATGAGTTTTATTTCTCTTTTAAATTGAATATATGATTGAAATATGAAAGGGATTTCTGCCACACCTGCACACAAGCACAATGACTAGATGGCCTAAATAGTGTTTAAAAAAACCACCTAATAAGTGGAGCCTATCAAAAAGAGGACTAAATATGTAGAGCTGAACAAAATAGATTGTTAGTTCTGTTAGATTAGTAAAGACTGAAGTATGATCACACTTATGGGTAAGTTCCAACTTTAGAAGTGTGTCACCAAATATATATATTCGTCTAAAAAAAATATATATATTAAAAATATTTTTAAAAAATATATATATTTAAAAAAAACTATGTTATTTCGATGACATATATCTTACAGTATTGTTTATCTTCCTATTTTTTCAGGTTTGTCAAATATTAAATAATATAAATATCTTTAACTGACGTTTCACCTATATTTTTAGGCATCATTAGAGCTATATTAATTAGAGATTATATTACCAAGTATGAAAAAAAGGTTACATATATATATATATATATATATATATATAATATATAACTTTAAATTACACAAAGCACGACTCAGAAAAAGGAATAAAAAACACACTTACAGAATTCCTAATATTTCGAACTGTTGTTCATCATCAGGAGTAGACTAGAAGAGAGGACGAAGTGAGAGAGATCCCCCCACGTTATCTAAACGTTGTAACTTTTTTTTTTCATGTTATGCTAATAACATGCTACTCCTGTTATTGATGTAGGTCTGAAAGTTTATAAAATTATACGAAACGTCAGTTAAAGTTATTTGAATAATCTAATACTAACGAAAGTACGAGAGATAGAAAGGCAAATAATGTCATGCATTAAGAATGAAGTAATATAAATGAAATAGATAGATAATGAAGAATTAAATGGAGTTTGGACTTTGTTGGGAAATGTAAGGGTAAAGCTTTGATAGAGCTTGAAGGAGATAAAGAATGTCTGTGAACGACATAGTACCGGCGTTCCCGTCGCAACTATGTTTGCTGCGCAGGCTAACAGTACAGGGCTGACCACCCAAGTGTGGGCTAGTAGCACTTCCCTTTTATTGTGAAAGTGTTTACTAAAATGGTCTTGTTTTCCAACTTAGACTCTTACTTAGAGGACTGGGATGATAGCCTCAAGGTCTATGACAAGCATAAAAGGTTTTCTAACAGAGAGTCTAAGTGGTAGTACACCATGGTGGTCCGTGTGCATCACTTTGTGATTAGGTATACCACAATGACTCTCATCTTCTTAAAAAGTAATGTAGACTCCACCATATTTCTTCCCTACACACAATAAAGAGGGTAGTACAGAAGACAAGTGGTGTTTTAGTCGATAGTCTGGCTTCGACTGGTAGCCCAACACTTAGTGCGTTAATTTAATTTAACCAGGAACTCCTTCATAAGCTGCAAAAAAAAATATGCGTGTGAGCGAGTGGTGGTGCCTTACCGACTAGTCAGACATCAGTCTCGATAGACATAGGGTTGACAGTGTTGTGCCTGGGATTACAGTTGTGTTGCTGCTTCCTGTTGCTCGTCAGCTCCCGGGACAGCAACAAACCCTCCTCCAACTCAACCATGTCCGACGAACTTTCCGACACTGAACTCTTCTTCAAATGTTGACCTGAAACAATAATCATTCATGCTTAAGCAAAAATACAACTATTACAGGAATACAACAATATTGAATTTCATTTAAAATATTAGTTACTTTGAGAAGTATATTAAACACATGAAGAGCAACAGTTTTTTTTTTTAAAAAAAGGTAACCCAAGTTCATAAATACAATTTTTAAAATAATAACTTTTTGATAGAATATAAGACCTCACATTTATCCATTTGAGATTTCTTGCTTTACACCGTAGAAAATTTAGTATTATTCAAGCTTACAAATAAGAAAATACAATAGAAATTTTGACAACAAGTAAGTGGAAGAAATTACAGAAGTATAACACTTTGAAAATTAAGTATTACATTAGAGATTTTTTTTAAAAAAGAAAACCATTTGCGAACTGCAACAACAACTGTCCAGTTTGAATAAACACATGATATTGAACAGCAACCAAGCAAGACAACCAAATTTCACCATACAAAACAAAAATTCACTAAAATAATATTTACAGTTTGTGTTAACTTAACCAAATGGTTAAATTTGAAATGTCACTTCTATAATTAACAGATGACTAGTCCTTTCTAATATAATACATTTTCAAACATTTCCTTCTCTGTTCATCTATGTCTTTGGTTATTATTTTTATTTATTAAAATAAAAATTATGGCCTTCATTAATATTATGTGCTGCTAAAGCAGTGGTATTCATTTCCTTTTTCATATAGAATATGCTGATAAAATGATATTTAATATGAGTGCATTTGAACCTCATGAGCTGACCGAGTCCTGATAAATGTTATGTATATATATATAGAAGTGTCACAATAGATGCACTGAATCTATAATAAAGTAAATCACCATAAAAGTAGTAAAAGAAATAAAAAATAAAGTCCTGAAGTGCTTTCAAGTGTTACGACGTTTTCTAAAGAACTGATGTAAATCAAGGTAGTAGGCACTGGCATTTATAACTAAAAGAATGTTTTCAGAATCATAAACTGCCAATTTCTCCAACATGTCTCCATGGTGAGCAGAACAGAGGAATGCGCAGTTGGGTGACAACTTGTCTAGCAACCTTCTTTACCAAACACTCAACCATTTTTAGTAAAGCAGGGCTGATGTTCGTCCAGTTACCAAAACATATAGCTATTAATAAGATAGAAACTTTATCATATTGCAAGTTTTTTTCAAACAATAAGTTTTCGGCACACAGATATAAAATCTGTTGTATACATACTTTGGGAAAAATGATTTACATTAGATATTTTATACACATTCAAGTTCTGTTACTATTATTATTTCATACAAATAATTTAAACACCTTTATATCATTTTTAAAAGGTTTATGTGTTTATTTTGAAGAAATGACAAAAGTAATATTAATATCAACAGTTTTAATTTTTGTTTAATCCCTTTTATTTGATAGCTGATAAAATTCTTCTCAATGTTAATAAAATGACATAGTAATACATACAAAAATGTCTACTGATTTTACATATTAACATATTTTACATTTATTTACATATGTTGTTATGAGTTTGTATTTAATTGTTAGTTTCCTGACTTTTTGTTACTTTACTATAAGTAAAGTATAGTGATCGTGAAAAAATTCGATCTCGAGATTTTGACGGAATTACATGTTTTGAGGCCCCAGAAGTCGTTTTATGACGTTTTTACGATGATGTCTGTGTGTGTGTGGGTGGGTGGGTGGGTGGGTGGGTGGGTGGGTGGGTGCGTGGTGGGTGCGTGTGTTAGCATTGCTTGTTACCACGCTACGGTCCAGAATCTTTGATGGATCAAGTTGATATTTTACACAAAAATGGGCCTCATAAAGACGAAGATCCCTATTGTTTGGGAAGAATTATGCATGATGGGAAAGTCACTTTTTTTGCCAAAAACCGTTTTTTTTAAAACATTTATTTCTCCTAAACTGATAACCCTAGAGTTTTGAAATTTTGACATTATATTTGAGGTTACAAATGGAACAAACGAAAAATATATTCAGAATTTTAAAACAACAGGAAATATTTTTTTTTCAATAAAATGTAAAAATTTTGACTTATAATTCAATCTCAAACCTTGTGAGAGCGATACAAGCCATACTGTTTGACGGACAATAATGAAACTATGCCTATAAATAGAACATTATGTGTAGAATGAGTTGAGATATTTTTTTTCAAAATTACATTCACTAATGGGGCGTTACAGTCCGATAACTGTTTTCAGAAAATGTTTTTTTGACGCTAAACGGCTGATTAAAAAATAATGAAAATTTGACCAAAAATGGAACAAAAAATTAGCAATTCATAAAAAAAAAAATCATGAAGTTTCAATTACGGGAAAGAGCAATAACGATATAAAAACTCTTTGTTTACCCTAGACTAAGAGATCACCTGCTATACTTGTCAAATTTTTTGTATTTTTTTACATTGTTTACATTGACTTAGAAATTTTTTGAGCGAATCCACTGAGATAAAACTGATTTTCTTAAGGAACAGTTTAAATTGTTTATTGAATTATATGAGATGTAAGAGGAATAATATTGTGCAGGAAAATGATAACACTCACTCAGAAAAAAATCGTATATATGTTAGTTGACAAAGGGGAAGGAAAATGATGTTATTAAATACTAAAAAGCTAATTCTTATTATTATTTTAAAGATTAAAATTCCCAGTATGATAATTCTATAAAAGACCAAAAATGTAAATGATAATTCATAATCTGAATCTTTCGTTTAGAGATAAATAAATGTAATTATCGTACATCTTTAATTAACAAATCACCTTAAAACAACATTTTCTTCGCAGTTTAAGATGTTTTTCAGAGAAAAAAAGGGTATTTTCCTGTTTTAAATTTAAAAATTTTACTTTAATATTCAATGTAGAAGGATGTCAAGTAAAGTAAGAAATCTACTGGCTGTTTGAACGAAAGCCATTCTCTTGTAGGAGAATAAATCGTTTCAAGAAATGTTCACTTTGGTTTTTCAAAAATGTTATTACTGCTGTAGTTATACTAATTCAATTATTTGCAAATAATAAATTATTTGTGATGTACAAAAATAAGCTTATAAAATGATATGTCCTTCAATCACTATCTGTACTACCTCAGGAATGAAAGGCTAATAATTATATCCCATTTAGATGTTTACGTTATGCTTAAATGAGACGTTATGTTTTATATACTCAAGAAATTTGACATTAAGTTACTTATAGTAAAGTAGAGTGTAGGCCACTCCAGATTTTTTAATATATTATTATAAAAACTTTCTATTAGATTTTAAAAAAATTAATACAATTTATTGTTATTATTAACAATAATTCGATTGACTTGAATTGAGTTGTGTCAAATTGTATCCCAGCTAAATCTCGCCAAAGTTAAGTAAGTGTATTTTGAATGTTTGTCTTAGATTTCCATGTATTAACTAATAACAATGTATTCTTTAGTCCTAAATAGTTTAAGAAATTCTTCAACAATGCAGCTTGATCAAGCAAATATATGCTATACTTTTTTAAGAGACAGTTTTTTTTTAATTCAACAATACACTATAGTCACAGAGAAAACACACCTTAAAATCTCTTATAGCATGCACTGAATTACAATATTATGTTTACATACTTTTTTAACAAAGATGATGCATCAAATCGTAATAAAATGCATTGATTTAATAATAAACTGATTATAATTAATTAAGGTGTAATTCCATACTTAGCTGTAGAGTGTATAGCTAAATCCGTTACGTAAGATAGATGGAAGTATGTTGGGAGATTAATAATTTAATAAATAAACTAATAATATAGTAAAATAATTATAAATATTTTTATGTTTAAAATAGTAATCATGAAAACATTTACTATTTATTGATAAGTTACGTGAAATTACTGCAACCGTTATTTAACTGTTGGAACCTTTCATTTTTCGACAGCAATAAGATAATTGAAAAGATTGAGTGGCAATAGCGTACTATTAAGACTTTTTCCCATAAAGATAATCTTTTTAGATATAATTTCTTAAATGGTCATAAAGTTTTCACGTAACCTGTTTCTCTTAGTTATATTTAAACAATTTCACAACTGAATTCACAACTAATAGATAGTAAACGGTGCTAAAAATACTCTTAAATCAAACCCAGGATGGCCCACAAAAACTGTGATTAAAGCAGATTTTTATTAAAGTTTTCGTAAGCAACAGTGTTTGCAGGCAATCACACCTTACCAGTATCTTTTACCTATTAATACTTTAAAGACATGAATCCTTGGATACTGTTCTAAGGCTACAGGAGAGACTTCATTATTATCTATTCTTTTAGGTATGGATGAGCAACACTGTGGGGAGGAGGGGTTGATTCTTCATCTTGAGTTATAATTGCGTTAAGTTCATTAAGGTTAAAATATTAAATTTAAAGAGTCAAAAAGAATACGTAAATTTCTTTCTATAAAATGGCATACATTACATTCAAAGTTATTTGTGGAATTAAAAGGCGAAGCGTTGACAACAGCATCAATGGCGATAAACACCAGACCTGTCAGCCCAACATTAACAAACCTGATCATTATTTTTAATATTTTAAATATATATTATTCAGATGCCCTGAAAAGCGAAAAGTAAAATCGGTTTCCAGTATAAACTATTTACTATTTTAAAGTGAAACCCGAACGCACAACTGAAATGAACTAAAAAACTGTGTGAAACTTGAGTATTTCATAGTACTGTACGAGATGTTTAAAACCTTTGATATTTTTTAAATATCCATATTCAGACCTATTAGAGTACTTGGATATGACGTCAGACTCACAGTTGTTTTGCTATTAATTTGACAGCTGCTTTTTTTAAGTGAGCTTAATAAGCGAATTAAGTGTTACAAGCGGATTTTTGATATTTGAGAGTGAAGGAAGTCTTTTTCCAAGACTTTTAAGCAGATCTGCGAATCATCAGTGTAGCGAAAATTGCAATAAATTTTAATCACTTCATTATAACAAGCCAACCCCAAAGACATGTCGGAAATCGCTGATTTTACTAAAACACCGAAGTTAAGCTAAGATTTGGGCATATTACTACTTGGTTGGGTGACATTACGCAGAAAGACTGACATACATCATACATCATATATCATATGATATATCATATATCATACATCAGTTATACATATAACGATGGTGTAAAGCTTATAATGTGGGTGCAGGTTAGCTCAGTAGTAGCGTGAAGGCCTCTGTAATTCTGGGTTTCATTACCCACTCTGGTCCTCGATTTATTCATGTAAGAAGTGAATAAATCTGAGCACGTCGTCCCTCGGAGAGAATGGTAAGTTGTTTGACTCGAGCATCTACGATTTGAAGTAATCGATAAAGATCCCTGTTCTAAATATACTTGAGTTGGGTAAAAGTTAGTATTAATCTTCTTTGTGTGGCATCACAAAGGGCCAAAGTTCGGCCTACGTGTGTTCACTTATGTAACTAGGTTATAATATTAGTGTTCGGCAAAAGAAAACATACAATCAGCAATAGCAAGCGTCATTAACCAATTAAGGAAAAAGCAGGGGCTATTGGCAAAGTATGGTGATCGCGAGAAAAATTCGATCTTGAGATTTGGACGGATTTACATGTTTTAAGGCTATAATCTTTGATGTTTGAAATTAATAATTTACAAAAAAATGGGCCTCACAGCGTGAGTGTGCGCTATTTTTTGGAAGCAATTATGTACTTTTCTTTTCAAAATACATTAACCAAGGGGAATAATGGTGCAGTTGATGTTTTCAGAAAATGGATTTTGACGCTAAACAGCTCATTAAAGAGCAATGGAATTTTGACAAATATTAAATAATTTTGGCAATTTATAAAAAGAAAATCGTGAAATTTCAAATACCGCAAGAGCAGTAAAGCTACAAAAACTGGAGTAATCATCCTGTTTTTTGGAGTAATCCCAAAAAATGGAGTAATGGGTCACCTGTAAAACTTGTTAGATTTGTTTACATTTATTTATAATGTTTCTATTGACTTAGAAATTTTTTAAGAAAATCGCCTGAAATAAAATTGATATTTAGAAGTTTATTAAAATAACTGAAATGATTTAATGACTTAATATGAGATGTAAGAAGAATACATTCTTATATTTAAAAAACTGACCCTCATCAAACATAAAATTTCTGATGCTTTCCATCGAATAATGGATTTGACTAAAAAATAATGCTCTAATCAATCTATATGTTGTACCCTTGAACAAAACTTCATATCATATGTAGATTTTTTTCTGTTATGATTCATGTTATTTTTGGATAATATTGAAATATAAGAAATCGAATTTTTCGTTCTATTGATGAGTTGCTATGTTGTAGACAATATCAAGTTTTTTCACTATTATAGTCTAATAGTTTAGATTTATTCTACTTAAAAATTTCAATCATCCAGTTATACAAGTTTAAAATTATACTGAAAAGACGGCTGATTTTTGAATAGTGATAATAATCAATCAATTAAAATGAGATTAGAGAATAAGAAACAATAATTTCAGACACTACTACATTGGATAAACAGATAGGACTTTAAGAAAGCGATATGAGGTTCACATTAATGATTTAATCAGAGAAGGGATAAATGAAAGAATTTTTTTAGTTTATAAAACAATAAAAAAGGTAATTTTTTTAAAATATGCATCAATTTTTGACTTATTATTGAATGTGAAAGGTCTTGAGGAGGCAAATACAGTTTGGTATTTTTTTATAGTAATGTTGAGTGTAGGCTACTCCAGATTTGTTCAGTCTATATATAACTCTATATATATACATATTGGTAATAAAAAATACCAAACTGTATTTGCCTCCTCAAGACCTTTCACATTCAATCATAAGTCAAAAATTGATGCATATTTTAAAAAAATTACCTTTTTTATTGTTTTATAAACTGAAAAAATTCTTTCATTTATCCCTTCTCTGATTAAATCATTAATGTGAACCTCATATCGCTGTCTTAAAGTCGTATCTGTTTATCCAATGTAGTAGTGTCTGAAATTATTGTTTCTTATTCTCTAATCTCATTTTAATTGATTGATTATTATCACTATTCAAAAATCAGCCGTCTTTTCAGTATAATTTTAAACTTGTATAACTGGATGATTGAAATTTTTAAGTAGAATAAATCTAAACTATTAGACTATAATAGTGAAAAAACTTGATATTGTCCACAACATAGCAACTCATCAATAGAACGAAAAACTCGATTTCTTATACTTCAATATTATCCAAAAATAACATGAATCATAACAGAAAAAAATCTACATATGATATGAAGTCTATACAATACAATAAATTCCCTAAACTCGTCCTGTTTCAATCTTTTCTCATTCATCATCAGCATACGAATGATTCATGTTTTCTAGTTTACTCCTTATAAAAGAAAACAGAAGATGAAGGGAAGTGTAATTAGAAAACGTTTAATGACTTACTAATTAGCTTCCCCTCTTTTATATAAACAAAAAACTAGATTTTTATAACGAATAGAACCCCTCCCTCTTATCTTATAAGCTGAAATTCTAATTCTTCATGTAAAAAAAAAAACTAGACAGCAAACATCAACCGTACCCTGATAATGACTTAAAGGTTGAAACAGGTCGGGAAATGAATTGTATTATGTAGATGGAGTTACTACAGTTATATATAGAGAGTTCGAAAGGCTTATCAAGAAACAGATTGGAAAAAAATATAGTCACATTTTTAAAAATATGGACACATTTTTAAAATAGTTCAAAATATAAAAAAAAAATTCTCCCTGACATGTAAAGCTAATATAATAATACAGAACAATATAAAAAAAACATTTACTGAAATCATTAAACAAACTATAGTCAAATATCAATTATTGACGGTGGGCCATTTAATTGAAGAATGCCAACAATTAGAGGAAGAAAGGATTTCTGCAGGCGTACCATCAAAATTGATAATAGCACTAGCCCCTGATAATAAATATACCAGTGAAGTGACATCATTCCTAAAGGAAATAAAGGTATACAACAAAATATGAGGAACTAGAGATAAGATAGAGAGAACTAGCCCTAGCAGACGATTTACTTATCAACAATAAATAAATAAATAAAAAAAAAAATCAATTATTTTTATAATCAGTAAGTGTTATATCTGCTGTGTAACCTCTGTCATTTTAAGTTTGTATACTTTAAAGATTACATTTTCAACATTTTATCATGTAATAATTATTGAATAAACTAAATAAAAGATCAGAAAATAAAAAAAATGATTAGCATGCTCGAAATAGCTTTGAAATATTTTTTCTTGAATTATCTTTAATTAAACTCTAAAGTAAAGCTATTTTCACAATAGTATCTCTAAACAGTCAGTTTAAAAGCACAGAAAATATTATTCTAAATGAAATATTAATTTTAATTAAAAGGTACTAAAAACAGTAATAATTATTCTGTTTTTAAAGTAGTAATTTAACATTAATATTTTCAATAGTTATAGAATTATTTAAAAAATTATATATATAATTGGTAATGAAACGAGAAATAATTTAGGATTTTAAAAGAGTGACTTTGATTTTAAGTTTCTTTTTTAATATTAGTTGAAGTCATCAAAGTGAGAAAAGTTTTATATTAGACTTCCATTATTAAGGCAAGTCAATAGTTTTGCCATGATGTTTTGAAAATCAATTTTCGCGGAATGTATATACGTCTTAAGAAATATATAAATGTATAAAATCTATGATCTTTGTAAATTTTGATAGCAGTCCTTCCTTTAAGCACATATTATTAAAAATGTAACCACAACTTGCAGAAACTTGCTTAGATCTATGATCAAACAATATGTTTTTGAGAGCATTAAGAGTTGACCCTCATGAATTCCTTGATGTTGAGATAAACAATATGATATATTTTTAATATCTTATTAGTGTTTTTAATATAATAATAATAATGTTACTTTTTTAAATTAGTATAAGAGCACTTGTTCAAAGTTTGTTGGGAACTTTTTTTATTGCAAAATTAAGATAAATTAATCCGAAGATTATAGTTCCTTTTCTTAGGCTTTCTTATTATGAAGGACTAATTTAATATTTTTAGTATTAAAATATGAAAAACTGATAACGAAATATAGTAGGATGAAAATTATTTATTTAATAATAATATATAAGGTAAATTATTTAATCAACCTGCTTATATGAAGGTCTGCTACAAAAATGCACTAATATTTATATGAAATTTTTTAATTTAAAATATAAGATTTAAAATACAAATTTATATTTAATTTATATATATAAAATAAATATAATATATTATAAAATATAATATAATATTTAAAATATTCTTATACATTTTTTTTAAGTATAAGAATACAATTATTGAATATGTTATTCAAATACTGTTATCCGTACAGTAGTATCACCAAAAAATGTTAAATTAAGAGAATATTAAAAGTGTGAATCCAAAGTATCAAGATCAAATTTTTGCAAGGTGACTGTACATTATATATAGTAAAGTAAAAATTAGTAAATAATAACATTAGTAAGATTTCATAATAGTAAAACAATAATATAAGATTGAAAACAAAGAGTAAATAAATATAAAAGTAAAAATAAGAAAATACCTAAAATAAGTAAAAATGAGGAAAATAAGAATTATTGTCAAACGCATATTCACAAAATTATCCCGGGATAATTCATAAAAAACGGGGTCAAAATTATCCTGTTTAATGATTTATGTTTGTCGACATATATGTGTGACAGACGTTGTCAGGGGTTATTGCAAAATCAGTGGATAGTGATGAGAAGAGGAAGACGGAAGGATTTTCTAATTGGACAAGTACGATAGTTGTCGAAAAGAAGGTATTATTAGGTATTACTGGGATCAACGTGAATAAAGGAAGTGGATGTTTTGTTGTCGAATTAAGTCGAAATCCAGAAAGTCAAGGAATTGTAAGACGAGGTGCGTGTAGTGCCGATAGAAAGACAGAAGATTTTGTGGGAAATCAGAAAAGAATTTTTGTCATGAGGCTAAATGTAACTTGTCCCATAAAGTTTTATACAGAAAGAATCGAGGAGAGTAGTTGGTAAAAAAAAAACATTTTCGTTTGATCAAGTAGTAAATGGTAAAAGATTGAGTCATTCTGGAGGTCTTCTTTTTTAAAAGGTAGAAAATTATTTTAAGACTAACATCATTAGGCTTCATAACAAGGAAGCTTAAATCTAATATTAAATCAGTGGAAGGAGAATGGAGGTCAGATTTAAGGTTAAGAAATCACCGTAAGCCTGCTAAACCCTCGTCATGATCAATGACAGTTGTCTTCATGGATCGCGAAACATACAGAAAGGAATCCATGAGGCAATTCAGGAACCGGCATCAATGACAATTGTTTAACCTTGAGAGGCTCTGAAGAGGCCCACATTTGGTTATTTGAACCCCATTCAATCTCTAAGCACATTTTGTTTAAAACTTAAGTCTGAAATTGCCTCTTTTTATTAATTTTTTCCTTCTATACATATTAATTTTATGATTATTCATCCTGAATAGTTTTAATATATATCCACATTTTTCCTACATTTTCTTGTCTATTATTATTACTCTTACCTTAATTTAGTCATAGTAAAATATTTTTTGAATTTTCATTCTTAAGATTGCTAGACGGCCAGCCTCAGTATGATATGGTGTCTGCGTCTCCCACATTTTAAATTTTAGTTTGATTTGGTTGTGAATGATTCTAGTTGGTAGATTTACTTTTATGTACCTTTATATGAAATGCAGGGTAATAAAGTAGTGAATTCATGGCAAAATTTTAATACCATTTTTCATCAGAAATTCACGTTTTGATTCCTTGAATGGAATAATATAGTTTCGTGAATTGATCTAAATATGTCCTTTATAGCTGGGTTTTTGACTCTGACGAAGACCGCTTCTTACGATTGAAAGTCTCAGACTTTTTTCCCGTTTTCTTATTGTGATTTGAACAGAGATAGTTTATATGTGTGCATGTATAGGTTTGTGTGTGAATGTGTGTGTGTTTGTAACCAGTATACTCGAAAAGTATTAATTATTATAAATTTCATATTTAAGTTCCTAGTTTTGTTCAGTTGAATGAATTAATCGGACTACGTTATTGTCTGTTCAGCCATCTGCAACGAGCCTTCCAGTATTGACCTACGTCGTCTGTTAAGGAGGGTTGTGATTTCGAAACATGCCTAAATGTTCCCACTGTCCATTCAATTTGATCGGTAGACGTGAAGGTAGTCCTGGACAGTAACCATTCTAACGCAAGCAACAGTGGCCGATCTTTATAGACTATTTGGGATGACGACTTTGTTTGCACTATGTTTTTTTCAGTACGATTGCTGACACAAGAGCATTTTTTTGCCATCCTCCAATTAACTTTTAGGTTGTCCATGAAGTTTGTCTCATTGTATGAACAAACCATATATTTACAGTAGGAATAGATGTAGACACACGAGCATATTTTATATCAGTAGCAATAATTATTGCCGTACCTACAGGAATTAAAATTTTTAGATGCCTCTTTGCATATTTATATATACAGTTCAATATAGATAAAGAGACGTAGGTAAATTAAAAATACATTTTTACAGTCTCTAATTTTTGGTTTGAACCTTCATCAGGAGAGATAATAGAATTCATGCGCACTGGTGTAGAGACACTGGTATGAATTCGTTCCGGATCGTTATTTCATCATAAAAGTGTATATATAGATGAACTAAAAGAATCTGCTACCGAACAAGCTTCTCAATTTTTCTAAATAAGACTCTCTTTACTTCACCTACACAGTAAAGTATACTTTCTATAGTCGACAAACCTAGAAAATTCAGTCAAGAAGTTATTCACATCCTAAAAATGAATGTGATCTTTCGAAACATGTCAACTATAGGAAATACACTTTACTGAGTAGACGAATTAACGAGAATGTTATTTAGGAAATGACAACAGCCAAGTTTATTGTTATTTTCAACAGTGTATGTCTTAAGGAAGGACTGCTACAAAAATTTAAAATATATTTATATATATACATATAAGTTTCTATTAACCCTGAGACACACGATTAAACTTGGTAAAAATGTTAAAATCTTTTTAGGAGTACTCTATCTGAAAAAATCAGTCTTCTATTATTTGTTAAAAATCTTCTATATTTATAGGGTTTGATGAGCGTAAAAATTGCACTGTAGAGCCAAAAGTTTAAAAAACTTTTCTGGGTAAAGAAACTATTAAAGGTCTTGATTAAGTTGGTAAGTATATCAGCAAAACACAGTCAACCTTAGATAATAAGTACTACATTTGATCCGCAGTGATAAAGTTGATGAACAAAATTCTGCTGTTACTGGTATATTAGAAGTTTATATATCGTAGAAAATCTTGAAGTTATCAAACATAGCAGTTATCTAACAACCACAGCAGCGCAAACTACGGAAGCCTTCCCATAAACAACAATTAAATCACAATACTTCACTATTTGAATCATTTAATGGATTGATAATTTCATAGCGATGATGATTATTACTATATCTATTGGTAGTAGATATTTTAATTAATAATTTATGGTCAGGATAATAGGTAGAAATGTATTTATTCTATTCAGAAATTTAATTTCTAAAAGTGTGGTCTTCAACCGTCTATGCACCAGTGCTCTTGGTTTCCATCTCTTATCTCTCCTGATGACAGTTCAAACCAAAAATAAATGGCTGTAGGTATGTTTCAATTTTTGAATACTTCTTTTTCTGTATAAAAAATTAATTATCCATTTCGTATAGCTTCTTCATAGATAAAGTATTTATAAATATATATATCAATAACAAGATTTCACATTAACACGTGAAATAACAATCAATGATCAAACCACAATATGAAAAGAGGAAAAAGACTAAGTATCTTCAACCGTAACAAGCGGTTTTCATCAGAGTTGGGTTTTTGACTCTGACGAAGACTGCTCGTTACGGTTGAAAGATCTTAGTCTTTTTTTTTTCGATTCATATTGTGGTTTGATCATTGATATATATCAATGATATTTTAGGGTGGGTCATGTTCTAGGTTCAAAAATCAAACTCTCGTTGCAGACGTTTCGGTTTTATTTAAAACCTTTTTCATAGGTTTACAAACAAAAAATAATAAGAAATCTATATAAATAAAAGAATGATTTTGTCTGTACATTGCCTAGAACTGACTCATTTCAAGTTTTCTTTATGTTTCATACATTGGGGAATCCGAATGTATGAAAAATTTCTGTCGGTTTGTCCGCTAAATTTTGTCACAAGTAAACTCAGCTACCATAAGACATATCAAGCTGATTTGTGTATGCCTAATTTAAAATATAGGTTCTGAATAAATTGATAATTCAGAGCAGAAGCAAAGTTATGGACCTTTAAGCTGTATTTTGCTTAAAATTCAGAGTCAATAAATTCAGTTGGATAATGAACTGTTTCCTCATCACTAATCACTCTCTTTAGTGACAAAATAAAAATATTTTGATTAAAAACATGTTCACAGACATGTTTATTTTGAAAATACATAGGTGTAGCAAGTAGGTATTGTTAGTTGATTTCAATTTCATTGGAGCATATGAATATATTGCGTATTTGATATCATTGAAAAGTTGTTTCCCAGAGTTGAGGATGTACTATCTATTAAGAATAATTTGGTTTTGTAAACGAGCAATTCTCAACCCTTAATATGAACGGGCAGGAAAAATCAACAAACAAGTTCTTACGCTATATCAAGCCGAAGAAAGAACTTACAAGTCACTAAAGAGAGTGATTAGTGATGAGGAAACAGTTCATTATCCAACTGAATTTATTGACTCTGAATTTCTTTCTCCTGGACAGCCCGCTCATGAGTAAAATCTTCAAGTAGGAGCACCATCTTGCAATTTAGGAGCAGTAAGAAATTTCATGTTACAAAACATGAGTGCCCCAAAACTGTGCAACGGGATACGACTCTGTGTTCGTGCTCTGTAAAGAAATGCCATAGAGAGAGGCAGACATCATGACTGGGAGTTGTATTGGGGAGTCTGTGTGTATGCCACGCATATCATTGATTCCGAGCCACTGTCTGTTTCCATTGAAATGATTGCAAAGTCCCGTCAGAGTCTACTTTGCAATGACGTTAACTAAGTCGCAAAGGGAGACTTTATCTAACGCAGGAATTCAAGTTAGCGAAACCAAGTTTTTCTCACATGGTCAACTATAGTTTACTTGCTCAATAGTCAGAGGTTTCAACTGATTGTTCTTCCATGAACCTGAAGGCAGACAGCTAACGTAGTGTATACAGAGGCATTTGTTTAACACTGTACTAATAATGGTATTTTCTACTATTCTATAATTTCTAATTATAGTATTAGTACAATACTATAATTGATATTTTGGAATACCAAGTATAATAGAATTTTTGATACCGTCAAAGACGGGTAAGTTTGCTAGTCTTATATAAATAAACAATGTGGGATGGATTATTACAAACTGTGAAATATTACAAGCAGAAATATTTCAGAGATAAATAAAATAATATAACGTACAGAAGTAAGAATTTGTTGAATAAGAAAATTAAATTTACGTTATTTAAACGAACGAAAAATGCTTACTAGTCAAAAAATTCAACTAAACTAATCATATAACATTACAAGTAACTTCAAACACTTTTCACACAATAGACACAAAGTAAAACAAATTTCACTAAACTGAGCATATTACTCCAGAATAAATAGTGTTTAAATTAGTAATATCACTTCTATTATTAATTGAAGTTAGATAATTTTTAAAATATAACATTGCAAGTGTTTTTCTTCTTTGTTTATCTTTTTCTTTTTCTATTATAATTAAATTTTCAAAATCGAACATCTGATCTTCGTTTATGCCATGCAAAGCTAAGTTCCCTTCTGTGTACTTTGTGTGAACAGTGTTTGAGGTTACTTATAATGTTATCTGATTAGTCTAGTTGATACTTTTGACTGGTCAACATTGTTTGTTCGTTTAAATACTGTAAATTTAATTTTCTGATTAAAAGAAATTCTTACTTCTGTAGATTTTATTATTTATTTATCACTGAAATATTTCTACTTGTAATATTCCACAGTTTGTAATAATCCATTCCTACGTTGTTTATTTGTTGGATGATTATACAAGATTTCTTATTTTCCTTTCTTTATAAAAAAAGTTTTAAATAAAACCTAAACGTTGGCAACGAGATTTTGATTTTTGAACCTAGAAACTTGACTGAATCCCTATTAAATAACCCACCTATTCTATCAAACGGTTGATAAGTTATTGCATATGTTAATATATGCATATTTATATATATATTATATAATAATGAGTCGCCGCTCTGCCTTGCTGCGGGACTCTTCGCCTCCTGATGACGTTAATGGTCGAAATATAGAAATGAGTTATTCCTGTGTCTATCTGTGTGCTATCTTTTTTAATTGGTTTATATATATATATATATATATATATATAAATTCTTCAAAAATAAACTAACTCTTTACTTATCCCTAATTTATTTTTCTTATTTGACTTGAACTGGGAACGCGTGTGACAACAGTGTTGGTATCCAACCATCGCGTCGCTTCACAAGTGCGATTGGTGTCCCTATCTCTACTCTCCTGATGACGGTGCAACCAAAAATTAGAGACTGTAAGTGTGTTTGTATCTTTACTCTGTGTCTGTAGTTTACTGTGAAACGTATATATATATATATATATATATATATATATATACAGTGACACATAAACAGAAACACAACAAAGACTCACTTTTTAATATTTCGACCGCCATTACGGTCGAAATATTAAAAAGTGAGTCTTTGTTGTGTTTCTGTTTATGTGTCACTGCTTATTTTAATTGTTATTTGTCCTGCCGGACCGTTTTTCGTTTATCATGGTATATATATATACACTTTTTCGTTGGAAATACGATCCAAAACGGACAAATATAGTTCAATATAGAAAAAGAAACATAGAGAAATCAAAAGAACACACTTACAGTCTCTAATTTTCGGTTTGAACCGTCTTCAGGAGAGATAAGAGAGGGAAACCAAGCGCACTGGTCCAGAGACGGTTGGAGACCAACAATGTTGCCGCATGCGCGCCCGGTCACAGAAAATAAGGTAGACAGGAATCAATTTATAATTATATTAAATTAGCGGAATATGAAAACAATAAATAAATAAAAGAAAAAAATTGAGGGACGAACAGAGAAATTGATACATAAATAAAAGTACGTTTTTATATATACTTATATGATATAAGTATATCTTGGATATCTTAATGATATAGCAATTTGATAAATGTTTTCAATTTCTTCATTAAGGAATTCATCATTTTGATGCACATAGTAGAAAGTGCCCTAATTAAGTATAATTTTGATAAACTAATAAATATAAGTCATGGGCTTTTTAGATTGGATGAAATTTTATTTGAAGGTATAGCTAGGCAAATTGGTCCTGCGGGTGACCTTCGAAATGTACTTGTAACTTTCAACATGAACTCTGACCAGATTGAGGATTCTGATAATATCGGATAATTTTTATTTAATTTATTTACTTTCTCATTGTATTCTTGTATCGTTGTTCATTTATTATCGTTTATTATTTTATATTGCATTAATTTAATTAGTATCTATTCGTTTATATTTATTATATATTTTTTATATATTTGAATTATATATAAGACTTATTTTTATTTTTACTTTACTATAAGTAAAGTATAGTGATCGTGAAAAAATTCGATCTCGAGATTTTAACGGAATTACATGTTTTGAGGTCCCAGAAGTCGTTTTATGACGTTTTTACGATGATGTCTGTGTGTGTGTGGGTGGGTGGGTGGGTGAGTGTGTTAGCATTGCTTGTTACCATGCTAAGGTCCAGAATCTTTGATGGATCAAGTTGATATTTTACACAAAAATGGGCCTTATAAAGACGAAGATCCCTATTGTTTGGGAAGAATTATGCATGATGGGAAAGTCACTTTTTTTGCCAAAAACCGTTTTTTTTAAAACATTTATTTCTCCTAAACTGATAATCCTACAGTTTTGAAATTTTGACATTATCTTTGTGGTTTTAAATGCAACAAACGAAAAATATATTCAGAATTTTAAAACAACAGGAAATATTTATTTTTCAATAAAATGTAAAAATTTTGACTTATAATGCAATCTCAAACCTTGTGAGAGCAATACAAGCCATACTGTTTGATGGATCAAAATGAAAGTACGCCTAAAAATAAAACATTATGTGGAGAATGAGTTGAGATATTTTTTTCCAAAATTACATTCGCTAAAGGGGCGTTACAGTACGATTTGTGTTTTGAGAAAATGTTTTTTTGACGCTAAACGGCTGGTTAAAAAATAATGAAAATTTGACCAAAAATGGAACAAAAAATTAGCAATTCATAAAAAAAAATCATGAAGTTTCAATGACGGGAGAGAGCAATAACGATATAAAAACTCTTTGTTTATCCTAGACTAAGAGATCACCTGCTATACTTGTCGAATTTTTTGTATTTTTTTACATAGTTTACATTGACTTAGAAATTTTTTGAGCGAATCCACTGAGATAAAATTGATGTTTCTAATGGAAAAATGAAAATATATTATTGACTTATAAGAGATGTAAGAGGAATAATATTGTGCAGGTAAATGATAACACTCAATAAAAAAAAATTCGTTAATATGTTATTTGACAAAGGGGAAGGAAAATGATCTTATTAAATACTAAGAAGCCATAAAATTCCCAGTATAATAATTCTGTTAAAAACCAAAAATGTAAAAGTTAATTCAAAATATAAATCTTTCGTTTAGAGATTAATAACTGTAATTATCGTACATCTTTAATTAACAAATCACCTTAAAACAACATTTTCTTCGCTGTTTAAGATGTTTTTCAGAGAAAAAAAGTGTATTTTGCTGTTTTAAATTTGAAAATTTTACTTTTCTATTCAATTTAGCAGGATGTCAAGTAAACGATGTAAGAAATCTACTGGCTATTTGAACAATAGCCATGTTCTCTTGTAGGATAATATTTCGTTTCAAGAAATGTTCACATTGGTTTTTCAAAAATGTTATTACTGCTGTAGTTATACTAATGAAATTATTTGCAAATAATAAATTATTTGTGATGTACAAAAATAAGCTTATAAATTGATATGTCCTTCAATCACTATCTGTACTACCTCACGAATGCAATGCTAATAATTATATCCCATTTAGATATTTATGTTATGCTTAAATGATACTTTATGTTTTATATATTCAAGAAATTTGACATTGAGTTACTTATTGTAAAGTAGAGTGTAGGCCACTCCAGATTTTTTTTATTTATATTTTATTTTAATTATTTTTTTGTTCACTTTGCATTTTTTAATTTTATTGGGAATTTTTTTGTTTTTATCTTATTATGCTTTTTTAACATTTGTTTTCCCAGCTGTTTTGTTACCTTCCTTGAACATACCTTTTATGACATCTTCTTAGTTCTTACTTTGTTTGCTCTCTGATGACATAAATTGAAAGACTTCAGAGCATTTTTACTTTACTATAAGTAAAGTATAGTGATCGTGAAAAAATTCGATCTCGAGATTTTGACGGAATTACATGTTTTGAGGTCCCAGAAGTCGTTTTATGACGTTTTTACGATGATGTCTGTGTGTGTGTGTGTGTGTGTGGGTGGGTGGGTGGGTGGGTGGGTGAGTGTGTTAGCATTGCTTGTTACCACGCTACGGTCCAGAATCTTTGATGGATCAAGTTGATATTATACGCAAAAATGGGCCCAATAAGGAAGAAGATCCCTATTGTTTGGGAAGAATTATGCATGATGGGAAAGTCACTTTTTTTGCCAAAAACCGTTTTTTTGAAAACATTTATTTCTCCTAAACTGATAACCCTAGAGTTTTGAAATTTAGACATTATCTTTGAGGTTACAAATGGAAGAAACGAAAAATATATTCAGAATTTTAAAACAACAGGAAATATTTTTTTTTCAAAAAAATGTACAAATTTTGACTTATAATTCAATCTCAAACCTTGTGAGAGCGATACAAGCCATACTGTTTGACGGACAAGAATGAAACTATGCCTATAAATAGAACATTATGCGTAGAATGAGTTGAGATATTTTTTTTCAAAATTACATTCCCTAATGGGGCGTTACAGTACGATTTCTGTTTTCAGAAAATGTTTTTTTGATGCTAAACGGCTGATTAAAAAATAATGAAAATTTGACCAAAAATGGAACAAAACATTAGCAATTCATAAAAAAAAAATCATGAAGTTTCAATTACGGGAAAGAGCAATAACGATATAAAAACTCTTTGTTTACCCTAGACTAAGAGATCACCTGCTATACTTGTCGAATTTTTTGTATTACTTTACTATAAGTAAAGTATAGTGATCGTGAAAAAATTCGATCTCGAGATTTTGACGGAATTACATGTTTTGAGGTACCAGAAGTCGTTTTATGACGTTTTTACGATGATGTCTGTGTGTGTGTGGGTGGGTGCGTGTGTTAGCATTGCTTGTTACCACGCTACGGTCCAGAATCTTTGATGGATCAAGTTGATATTTTACACAAAAATAGGCCTCATAAAGACGAAGATCCCTATTGTTTGGGAAGAATTATTCATGACGGGAAAGTCACTTTTTTTGCCAAAAACCGTTTTTTTTAAAACATTTATTTCTCCTAAACTGATAACCCTAGAGTTTTGAAATTTTGACATTATCTTTGAGGTTTCAAATGCAACAAACGAATAATATATTCAGAATTTTAAAACAACAGGAAATATTTTTTTTTTAATAAAATGTAAAAATTTTGACTTATAATTGAATCTCAAACCTTGTGAGAGCGATACAAGCCATACTGTTTGACGGATTACAATGAAACTATGCCTATAAATAGAACATTATATGGAGAATGAGTTGAGATATTTTTTTCTAAAATTACATTCGCTAAAGGGGCGTTACAGTACGATTTGTGTTTTCAGAAAATGTTTTTTTGACGCTAAACGGCTCGTTAAAAAATAATGAAAATTTGCCCAAAAATGGAACAAAAAATTAGCAATTCGTCAAAAAAAAAATCATGAAGTTTCAATTACGGGAAAGAGCAATAACGATATAAAAACTCTTTGTTTATCCTAGACTAAGAGATCACCTGCTATACTTGTCGAATTTTTTATATTTTTTACATTGTTAGCATTGACTTAGAAATTTTTTGAGCAAATCCACTGATATAAAATTGATATTTATAAAGGAACAATTTAAAATGTTTATTGACTTATATGAAATGTAAGAGGAATAATATGTGCAGGAAAATTATATCACTCACTCAGAAAAAATTCGTATATATGTTATTTGACAAAGGGGAAGGAAAATGATCTTGTTAAATACTAAGAAGCCATAAAATTCCCAGTATAATAATTCTGTAAAAAACCAAAAATGTAAAAGATAATTCAAAATTGAAATCTTTCGTTTAGAGATTAATAAATGAATTATCGTACATCTTTAATTATAAATCACCTTAAAACAACATTTTCTTAGCTGTTTATGATGTTTTTCAGAGAAAAAAAGGGTATTTTACTGTTTCAAATTTGAAAATTTTACTTTAATAATCAATGTAGAAGGATGTCAAGTAAACGATGTAAGAAATACACTGGCTTTTTGAACAAAAGCCATGTTCTCTTGTAGGAGAATATTTTGTATCAAGAAATGTTCACTTTGGTTTTTCAAAAATGTTATTGGTGCTGTAGTTATACTAATGAAATTATTTGCAAATAATAAATTATTTGTGATGTACAAAAATAAGCTTATAAATTGATATGTCCTTCAATCACTATCTGTACTACCTCACGAATGCAATGCTAATAATTATAGCCCATTTAGATATTTATGTTATGCTTAAATGATACGTTATGTTTTATATACTCATTAAATTTGACATTGAGTTACTTATAGTAAAGTAGAGTGTAGGCCGCTCTAGATTTTTGTTTACATTGTTTACATTGACTTAGAAATTTTTTGAGCGAATCCACTGAGATAAAATTGATTTTATAAAGGAACAGTTTAAATTGTTTAATGAATTATATGAGATGTAAGAGGAATAATATTGTGCAGGAAAATGATAACACTCACTCAGAAAAAATTCGTATATATGTTATTTGACAAAGGGGAAGGAAAATGATCTTATTAAATACTAAGAAGCTTATTATTATTATTATTATTTTAAAGATTAAAATTCCCAGTATGATAATTCTATAAAAGACCAAAAATATAAATGATAATTCATAATCTGAATCTTTCGTTTAGAGATTAATAAATGTAATTATCGTACATCTGTAATTAACAAATCACCTTAAAACAACATTTTCTTCGCAGTTAAAGATGTTTTTCAGAGGAAAAAAGGGTATTTTCCTGTTTTAAATTTAAAAATTTCACCTAATATTCAATGTAGAAGGATGTCAAGTAAACGATGTAAGAAATCTACTGGCTGTTTGAATGAAAGCCATTCGTAGGAGAATAAATCGTTTCAAGAAATGTTCACTTTGGTTTTTCAAAAATGTTATTACTGCTGTAGTTATACTAATGCAATTATTTGCAAATAATAAATTATTTGTGATGTACAAAAATAAGCTTATAAAATGATATGTCCTTCAATCACTATCTGTACTACCTCAGGAATGATAGGCTAATAATTATATCCCATTTAGATGTTTACGTTATGCTTAAATGAGACGTTATGTTTTATATACTCAAGAAATTTGACATTAAGTTACTTATAGTAAAGTAGAGTGTAGGCCACTCCAGATTTTTTCTATTGTATTCTTTTTTTTCCTTGTGGTTTAATTTCATTAGTTGCATCACGTGTTTGTTTATTGTGATTTTTCTGCATATATATATATATATACATATCAATGACCAAACCACAATAAGAAATGGGAAAACAAGACTAAGATCTTTCAACCGTAACAAGCGGTTTTCGTCAGAGTCAAAAACCTAACTGAACTGAAAAACCAACAGTTTTTGACTCTGACGAAGACCCCTTGTTACGGTTGAAAGATCTTAGTCTTGTTTTCCCATTTTCATATTGTGGTTTGATCATTGATATATATAAATATATATAGTTCAATGCACAAAAAAAATATAGAAATTAAAAGCACACACTTACGTAAGTGTGTACTTTTAATTTCTTTATGTTTCTTTTTGTACATTGAACTATATTTGTCCATCTCGGATTGTATTTTCATCGAAAAAGTGTATATATACCTTTTTTATTACTGCTATAACAAATTTTCTTGAATGTCATTCCAGCACATGTATATATTTTTTCACTTTTCTGGAACTAAACACACAATTCATTTAATAGGTTATTCTTGAATTTTATTTTTTCTCAATTATTGGAATAAACAAAACACTGAAATTTTCTAATTTGTTTTTATATGCTCTGTCAAAAGTCAGGGAAAATAAGAGATTATATTTAAGGTTAATTGACTTTTTTTTAACTGGTTTTTAGTGAGATATGATTTACTTAGTTCCTGCTGCATCTTTTGAGTGTAAAGTGTTGAGGTTACTTGTTATGTTACCTGATTAGTCTAATCAAAGTTTTTTGACCAGTCAGGATCGTTAGTTTATAAATTTCATTTTCTTCAAAAATTTCTTATTTCTGGAAGTTAAATTATTCTATTTATCAGTGAAGTACTTCTACTTGTAATCTTTTACAAGTTGTAATAATCCATTTTCATATTCTTTATTTGCTTGATGTTTATACATGATTTCTTATTATCCTTTGTTAGTAGTCGTATCAAAAAGGTTTTGAAATAAAACCGAAACGTGAGTAACGAGAGTTCCATTTTGAACCTAGAAAATTAACTGAACCTGATGACATAATATATTTGTGTGTATAAGTATACACCATTTTTCTTTTTTATCAAGGTTTGGTCTAGCATCAAACAATTCTCAAAAAATTTTCTTTAATCTAACATTTCTTCTATAATTAATTTCGTCTATATTTCTAGACATCTTTTGTGTTGAACGCCTACATTTCTAGGCTACATCAAAACAAAATTACATACAATAACATAAAAAATGTTAAGAACAGTACAGTAGGTGATTAAGTTACAAACTAACCATGTAAACTTTTTCGGCAAATGAAAAATACCAAGATAGTAATGTATATATATATAAATAACGTAATTCATTTTTTTATGTTATTTTAATTAATAATTTTGTATTGATGTAACACTGATGTCCAGATATAGAGACGAAATGTTGTCTTAAAGCTGTTTTTTGAGATTTGATTGGTGCTGGACCAAACCTCAATAAAGAAAATAGTATATATATATATATATATATATATATATATCTCACAAGACCTCTTGTACCTCTGGTAACTGCGTTTACCGTTTGGATTGCACCCAGTGTGATTCTTTTTATGTGGGTTTGGCTTCCACCAAGCTAAGCCTGCGTATGAATAATCACAAGTCATATGTTGGCAAACGCAGTGACCTTCCCGTTGCTACTCATGCCAGTTCTCACTGACTCAGTTTTAATGACTGTTTCCGTGTACAGGTCCTGAGGCAGATTGATCAGACTAATTCGAAAGTTACTCTGAGAGCTTCAGAAGAAGCACTTATTAGTCTTCTGGGCGGTAGATCGTCTCCTGGGCTTAACCTCAAACGTTTATTTTGTTGTTGTTGTTATTAGCTTTTAATTTTATCTTAGTTAAAGGTTTTCATTTTTTAATTTTTATTTGGCTTTTATCTCTTTATCTTCTCTGTCTACCTTTCCTCCGAAAGTTGGCTACACTGTTTGAGTGCTTCAGTTCGAACGCCAAGTCAGTCGTTATCAGCCTTTGGAGCGATTCACTTCTTTTCCTGAAGACGAGTGATTTTTTTTCTATGTGTTCTTTTTAAATTCTAGTTTATATATATATATATAATCTAGGAGGTGTCAGAGCTTATTTTTCTTCATTCTGATTCTTCCTACGACATTTTGTCTCATATACATATCTTAGGTGTTGCTGGTCTGAATACTGGGCGGTGACTGAGTGTCAGCTTGGCGAGTAGCTGGTGGTTGGTCACCTAGTAGCTGCAGTGTGCGTGAAACCCCCGTGTGTTGACGATTAATTAATGGGTTGTGCTTCATGATTTTCATGGCTTCATATATTTGCAGTCTGGCTGGATCATTAATTTTCTTTAAAATGATGGTGTTTTGAACAAGGTCCTGGCGGGTGAGTTTTCTTCCATGTTCCTCGGAGGTGTGTCTAGCGATGGCTCCTGCTTGCAAGTGCATTGTCAGTCGTCGTGAGAGTGTGGTCGATGTCATACCGATATATTTTGAATTGTCTAGGAGCTCACAATCTCCGGTATATCGGTATGACATCGACCACACTCTCACGACGACTGACAATGCACTTGCAAGCAGGAGCCATCGCTAGACACACCTCCGAGGAACATGGAAGAAAACTCACCCGCCAGGACCTTGTTCAAAACACCATCATTTTAAAGAAAATTAATGATCCAGCCAGACTGCAAATATATGAAGCCATGAAAATCATGAAGCACAACCCATTAATTAATCGTCAACACACGGGGGTTTCACGCACACTGCAGCTACTAGGTGACCAACCACCAGCTACTCGCCAAGCTGACACTCAGTCACCGCCCAGTATTCAGACCAGCAACACCTAAGATATGTATATGAGACAAAATGTCGTAGGAAGAATCAGAATGAAGAAAAATAAGCTCTGACACCTCCTAGATTATATAAAGAAGAGTAAATAAATAAATAAATATATATATGTATATATATATATATATATAAGATCAAACCACAATATGAAATGGAAAAAAAGACCAAGATCTTTCAACCGTAACAAACCGTCTTCGTCAGAGTCAATAACCCAACCCAATTCGTCATAGTAAATAAGACTCAGCTGACGAAGACCGCTTGTTACGTTTGAAAGATGTTAGTTTTCCCATTTCATATTGTGGTTTGATCATTGATTGTTGTTTCACATGTTTATGTGAAATCTTGTATATATAATATAATAACAAGAGTTCATAAGAAACATGTGAAACAAAAATTATGGTTTAAACCACAGTAAGAAATCAGAAGAAACTCAGAATCATTTTGACTCTGACGAAGTCCATTTATTATGGTTGAAAAATCTCAGTAGTTTTTCAGATATTTATATCTCTTGTTCTATATATATGAATTGACTGTCGTTTCCTCACTGTAATACTTTCTCTTGTGATTACGACTGTTATTAAGAGGGTAGAAGTAGGAAGTAAGTGATAGTTTTCTTTTCTTTTATTTTTAATGTAAATAATATACATATTTCTATAAAATTTTACGTGTGTCTGTCTGCTTGTTATGCATTTTCAAAAGAATTTATCAATTTAATAAAATGTTACAAGCCAGTTTAAGCTAACTCCTGTAAGAGTTTAGGGAGGCAGTGTTGATTGAAGGTCAATGGGGGTCATGTCTTGTCGTAAATACAGAATATTTTTGCTTTTTGTTTACTATTTGGTATTGACCTGTTTGTTAATGGTAGTTTTCTTTAAGAAATAAATTATTTAATAATTCTACTCAAATACATTTATCTTTTTAATTTAATAGTAATGAAATGAATTTAATAGTAATTTTAATAGTAATGAAGTTACTTTTACGAAATCTAATAAGTAGCCACATAACCTGCCTTAGAACAACTCTAACTAGAGGTATAATAGATTATAATTGTGGGCATTAAAAATAAACAAAAAAACCTCAAACGTTGTTTAGGTAATCTGGAGAGTGCATATAACCGATTCATATAGTAATCAACTTTAGGTAAGCAAAATGTAAGATTACTAATGTAAAATCAACTTTGGAAGGTTATCAGCCTCATTAAGCACTGTCACAATTAAGAAAAGAAACAGTTTTTCTACCTCTAACACGTCATTGAGGCTGTATGCCTATGGTTATATGTTGGGTTGTGCCGCAGTGGTTCTCTAACAAGGAGACACACATTTGCCGAAGGATGACTGTTTGTGAGACCACACAATGAACATTCTACATTGGGTGCCCTATAATTTTTATATTATTAATATGACCTATATATAGTCCTATATTTTGCCTAATTCATGTTTACTTAGAGTAGGGATCTTTAAGGAGTATCTGATATCGTGTAGGCTTGGGACGACTGCTAAAATTTATTCACCTGCAGCATGACTAACTGAACCCCAGATATAACAGTCCAGATACGAGCGCATATGCCATTACGCTACCATAGGTCCTTTCATAAGGTCATTATAAACAGAGTATTGAGATTTCCCTTTACAGGAAAACATAAAAACTCTTCCTTGAAAAAATATGAAGTACTTTCCTTCTTTGACCTTCTACTTAAAGGGTTATAAAAACGTTAACAATGGTTTTCAACTCTAATAAGAGCATCCCTAAAATCTGTATAAACTTTTCAATAACCTACTCATATCTTTACTTAAACAGCTATATATTCAAACTCAAGAAGTTTTCAGATGCTTCAAAATATGAATGTGTGTTCTGAGGAAGAAATCTCATAACTGAAACTATTTCAGAAATATAATAGGTACTAAAGACCTTGAACACTCAGTCATAATTTTGCATGATCTTAGGTTTTTATTAAATGCCACTATTCTAAATAACAGAGGGGAAATAGTTAGGTTCTTGCATTTAACAAAGTAAGAACTGTCGAAGTGGAGTAATAGCTGGTAGGCCTAAACGATAAAAAATAAGTGTTAACATCATTTTAATTTGTCCAAAACTTTTCTTATATAACATTTGATCAAGTGAAATCAATAAGTAGTTTGTAAACTTTTAAAAGTCCACTAAGTGTTTACTTGAACTTTTAGAGTAATTTAAGTCATTTTGTTAAGGAATTATAGGTTAAGAAAGAGCGTGGTGTAAAAAGTGTTTCTGGCTTCTTCGTAAGGAAGAAAAATTTATACAAAATTATCACTAATTGAATTCTTTGGTATCTTCCGTAATTTCTACTTATCTTTCAAATACATGCTATAAACAACATCGTATATAGAGTTGTTTACATTATGTTTTAGTTGTTTACAAACACATATTCTCTGGAGCTCAATTGGTATAAAAAAGAAGGAACTATTAAACATATGCAGTTTTTAAAAGAGAGTTATAAACAATAATAAATATTAATTTGTAACCAAAATAATGTATGTTTGAAATGATGGAAGTGAAAAACTTACCAAGAGTAGCAGGAAGGTAGGGGCAGCTGGTGACGTGGTTGAAGTTCTGCGACTGCATGTCCTCCTGGTCGGTCTCCCGGTGGTAGAAGTAGTTGAAATTGGAGACAATGACAGGGACGGGAAGAGCAATGGTGAGCACTCCGGCAATAGCGCAGAGCGAGCCCACGATCTTGCCCCACACACCGACAGGCCTGCGGGACATGGACAGGTCACCACGCGCCCGACCCAACAACCTCATGCACATGCTCAATCAAAACTACGCATTACAAACATTAGTCAGTCTTCCAAAACTATCCACAACTATTTACTATCAACCATTCGCTTTGAGAAAATTCTTTGTTTTATTTTTTTTTTAAATTTTACATTTATCAGTTTATTTTGTATGCACAATGTAAAAAGACGAACGGAAAGCGGCTTTATGTGACCAAGAAAAATCCTTGGATAAGCAAAGAGTTGCTTCGTATATCTGGACAAAAAAACGGAGGCAAAGAGGGAGCGAGAGAAAGAGAAGAAATTAGGGTCCAAGAACCCGAGAAAACATTCATAAAACAGAGAGCGAAACAGACTGAAATAACGTAGCAAGAGGAATGGGCATTCAGCAAAGCTGGCACCACACAGAGTCATGCATACGTTCACACGGGACATCTCCCAGTGTCCAAGAAAAGGGGTGACTTGAGAAGCTCCTTTGACAAGTTAAACAATAGGCAAATCCCGTCACTGAACATGCATTAACAGAGCCGATTCTCAATGTTAAAATAGTATAATAAATGGTCCTTGATTTTGAAGAAAGTATATTGGACACTTGGGTCTTAAAAGCATTTACAAAGAACAAACTAACATTCAACAACATATATCAAACCGACATTTACAAATCCATCATTATCAATAAAAGATTATTATCTCTGTACATTTCCGAATTTAATTCAGGTCGGTACTTAAGTTAGCAAAACCTTACGACTTCATGGGAGCGAAATTCCGAAGACAACACGGTTCCCGCTGTCCGATCCGAAGAGGAGATATAAACAAAGAATTTTCTTCAGTTACATTATAAATTTTCTAAAAAAAACAATGAACACAAAAATGCGAATTTTGTGATAAAAAAAAGAAATGAATATAAAACCCCACAACACAAAGGGAGTTAATAAAAATGAGAATGAGGAATAAATGTAGTGACAAGCTATAACAACTACGCGTGTGATGTCTAGTGTCACTGCATTCAATGTCACTACAGTGAGATGTAGAGAAAGTAACATTACAGAGCACTGAAAGCAATCCTAAGAACAATACTGGTCTAACTCAACAGCAGCTCTAGTGTAAGACTTGGTCAAGTCAAGTTAAGAGAAAACTGAATTCAAAACAAAAGAAAACAGTCGTTAATGAAAGAAAGTACATCATACGTCATATCCCCATATCCCACGGTTGTCATGGTCACGACGGCCCACCAGAACGCGTCCGGGATCGACTTGAAGAAGGAATTTTCGGAGCCCGCTTCGGCGAAGTAGACTGCGCTCGAGAAAAGCACCACACCTGCGGAGGCAAAAAGATTTGGCTAGGGTCAGAGGGTTGTGGTCAGTTATTACCTCATGTCACCATATCCCACAGTCGTCATGGTGACGACTGCCCACCAGAAGGCGTCTGGGATCGACTTGAAGAAGGAGAGGTCGGAGCCTGCTTCGGCGAAGAAGACCGCAGAAGAGAACAGAATCACCCCTGAAACAACTTGACTGTCACCTGCCATCGCTCTCTCTCTTTCCTACCTTTCGCATCTCTCAATCACTTGTACTCATTCAATCCCATTCAAATTATCTTATTCATTGATGTTCTTCTACATGAATTTAATTCTCGTTAAGATTTGACCGTCACTATGAATAACTGAGCTCCTGATATGACATTAGGGATGTTAAACAGGTACTCAATGAAAATGAAGTGTTCAGTATTCTTACTAGTTACTTCTCAAAAATATACACTAAAATGAAATAAGACAATAATTATATTTCTGATTATAATGAAAACCCACAATTTAATACTTTCAGTATTTCTGTACAATTATAGCTGTGTTAATCCTAAAGTAAATAGTTGAATTATTTAACCTACAAGTTTTATATAAATAATCTGCAAAGATATATCACACGAATTAAGTAACACCAACCGATATTATGACCACATGGATGTGTAATTTATTAATTAATACAATCATTAAGGACGGGGATATTATTCTGATGTTAATTGCTCTACTTAATTATGTGACTCCTATATGATTACATTCAACTTTATGAAGAAAAAATATTTCTGGTGATTGAATGTTTAATGAAATGCAAGTTTTCACATCTTCTCTCAACTGAAGCTTTCATGAAATTTATTTAATTCAAACTAATTTATTTAATCTTATTTTTTTACTTACAATTGAACAATACAATGGTGTAAGCAATTATTCCTTAGAAAAAAAGATTGATTGAAAATTCTTAAAAAAAAAGTATTTTCTCCAAATTTTGAAAAATCAAAATATGGTCTAAACGTGTTCGTTTTTTTTCATTTATTAGTTACTGTTTTTTATTAATTTCAAATCATTTGTAAATTTAAAAAATAAAGTAATTTGTTTCAATTATTTCAAATTGTTGATAGAAATTTTATTTAATTTTGTAAGTAAGAAAAACAAATATTTATAGTGAGATGTACGTTAAAATATATCTATTTTGAAAAATAAATAGATATATTTTAACGTACATCTCACTATAAATATTTGTTTTTCTTACTTACAAAATTAAATAAAATTTCTATCAACAATTTGAAATAATTGAAACAAATTACTTTATTTTTTAAATTTACAAATGATTTGAAATTAATAAAAAACAGTAACTAATAAATGAAAAAAAAACGAACACGTTTAGACCATATTTTGATTTTGATTTGAAAAGAATCTAGTTAAATGAAAAATTTAATGGTATTTTAATTTTGAAAAAAGGGTTCTATGTATCATATTTTAAGGATACTAAATTGAATTTTTTTTTCTTTATTTTATATCTTAAATATTTTAATTGTACTTATAGTTTTTTAAGTGCCAGTTTAAACTACAACCACTTCATTCATTTGGATATTCAAATAAAACTAAACTGTTTGGTTAATACTTGTATTATCAAAGTACTCCTTATTTTTAAAAGGAAATATCCTTTGAGTATCTATTGTACTGTTTCTTGTGCAATTCATTGTTGATAGTACTTCTATGAATTAATAGAAACAATTTTTATTTTAAAATAACTAAGAACATTTTTAAATGACATGCATATTTTCAATATCATTGGAGCTAGCAAAATTCATATTATTAGATTATTATGTAATTATCTAATCTTAATTAGTAAATTACTGTTTTGTTGTCCGACTTGTTTTGCAAGTAGTGCAACTTTGAGTAGAATTTGACGAGTGTTCTACTTGAAGAATAACTACGTGCAAAAGAGGCCTACTACATCAGCCATTTACTAAGTAAGACGCATTTATGTAATAATTTGTATTTGGATTATTTTTTATCAACCATTTTTTTGAAACACGTCAACATTTCAACAAGTTCAAAAACGAAGAATAGAAAAAACACGACACTGGAGAAAATAGAGAAAGAGATACATTTATTAATGCAAATTTTCGGATAATCCGCCTTCTTTTCTCTTGAAGATGCACTATCCAAAAATTTGAGTTAGTATGATGTCTTTTTCTCTGTGTGTTGAACTTGCATGTGTCCAGTTTGGATCGACTTTCTGATTTTAAAGTCAATATTTAAACAGTGATTTGAAGTATGGAGTGGTGTTTTTTCATTATTTTGTTTAGATATTGATGTCGCAAGAGTAACATACCTATTGTAATTTAGAAGAAACAAGTTTAATAACAACTTTAATGAAGCTGTGGCAGTTCGTGCTTGAGCACTGAGAAACCGCAGGATCCACCCATTTCCAGTATGTAAATTGAAATATATTAACAGTCAATATAATGAATCCATTTTTCTGTACTTATCTAAACTTATAGATTTAATAATATTTAATTCAATGCCAGTAGCAATTTCATAGTTTACAAAAAAAAACGTAAATTCAAGCTTTACAGTGTTACATCAAGATTAGCTGTGTAAGTTGACCCAGACAAAATGCACTCCACAGGAAGTGTGCGCAGTTTTTTTACGTTTTACCAACCCTGGTATGCTAAAGGAACTCTTTAACTTTGCGTATATTGAGCATAAAAATATTGATGAATTTGTTACAATCAAAATGGAGCCTAAATTAAATTGTACTTTTGTGAATTCTTTTTATTGCTAAAAAGTGTTAAGCCAAATTCCTTGTAGTCTGATATTATTTATGAAAACGATTTTCAAATGTTAAATAATTTATATATAAGATTTAAATGAATACAATTTTATTGCCAATCTTATTCACTTAGTTAAATTACTTTAAAATTAATATTTATAGATTATGTATAGTGGTGGTCATGTATTATAATTGAGTAATGATTATTATTAATTGAGGTTAATCCAAAAGTGTTTTCATTTTTACACGTAGCACTCAAAACTTAAATTGTAGTTGTTGGCAACGTACAAGACATATCGAACCATTAAAAGAATATCAATATATTTTTTTTTGGTGTTGTGTAACTGAAGTACCAAATTATTTTATTAATTTAAATGTTTTAGGCATTTGAGCACTGAGAAACCCAGAATCCAATTTCCAGTAAGTAAATTGGAATATATTAACAGTCAATATAATGAGTCCATTTTTCTTACTTTACTTTACTTAAAGATTTAATAATATTTAATGTAATGCCAGTAGCGATTTCATAGTTTACAAAAAAAAAAAACGTAAATGCAAGCTTATTGCAAGATACGTTTATCATACATTTATCATATGTAATTTAAGTTCTGAAATTAGAAATAAG
Source organism: Hermatobates lingyangjiaoensis (assembly GCA_026182355.1). NCBI lineage: Eukaryota > Metazoa > Arthropoda > Insecta > Hemiptera > Hermatobatidae > Hermatobates > Hermatobates lingyangjiaoensis. The sequence goes on along the minus strand of JAPFBL010001931.1, from coordinate 1,477,237 downwards.
AAATAAAAAATGTTCCGTTTATAGTTGGATATTGACAATATTCGTTTTCAAAGATCTATGATATAATTATTATGATTTATTAACAGTAGGCATTAAACAAGTAACAGTTCTTTTTACCTGACGCTCTCCTTTACATTGCTTAAGAATTCATCTATTTTGGTTACTAATGTATGATTGAAATAGTGACTTAAATGATTTTTCTTTAAAAGTTAATAGAAATAAAAAGCATACTTTAAGCTACCTATCAATAAAATAGTCGCTTATATAAACAAAATTAAAATCTTAACAAAAGTGTTAAAAATAATGGAAGTGTTGCAATAACTGAAATAATTGAGGCACATTAAACAGACAAACGTACCTTACTGTTGATTATTGTAAATTTTCATGAAGAACAAAAAAAAATATAAAACCAAAAAAAAGTAGCTAATATTTATTGCTTCAGTTGAAGAAGATGCTACAAACCGCAAAATTTAATGGATACTAATTAATGATTGCTAAAGACACTAATTATATAAATATAAAAACTCTAGAAATCTTAAACTTTGGATAGCAAAACTTTTGTTTGCAATTTAACCTGATCTATTCGTAACTATCTGTTGCTATAGTATCCTGACATTCTTCTATGTTTGGTCTCAATGTTCCTATATTTCTTAGCCTCTATACCATGAAATGTCATTCGTAGTCAAGTAGTGCAATTTTAATATATTGTAAAAAGTTATAAAATAGTAAATGACAGATAATAATGTATATAAAATTTATATAATGTATGTATGAACAGAGTATAAACTAACAATCTGAATGTAGAGGAGAATTATTGTTTGAAACTCTGGATCAAAAGTTATTCATAACAGTAAAAAAAAAAAAAAAAGCAGAAAACTGAATATACTGTGTGTAAAAATAAGATCTTTTTGAGCTTATATTTATATGTATATGAAACGAAAAGAAGATGTATAAAAGAAAAGAAGACGGAGAAACAAAATCAGAAGTCACTTCAAATATTTCAACTTCGTCGTTATCGTTGGAGATAAGTGAGAGTAGGCTAGCAAACAGGGACTAGCCAAGTGATATGTAGTATTGCCAACTCATAAAAAAAATAAAAAAGTTATAATACAACAAAATAAAACCAATAATAAAAAAAAGCAGAAATAATAATAAAAGAAAGAATGAATTATAAATAAAATATAAAAAATATATACAAATTAAAAATAAAAATATTAATGGTTTAGATTGAGACTAGAGTTAGAACGATATTTTAGGAGATAAATATGTGCTTCTTCAGAAGCTCTTAAATTAACATTAGGGTTAACATTTGGTATTTGTTTAAGGTCGTTGTCTCGGAAACAATAATTAAATCCAAATCTATAGACGGTTGCATGTATGCAGGTGGGTATGGTTACTACGCTAACCAACGGAAGACCTGTAACTATTCATATAAAACCAAGCTCAGTGGAAGCCAAACCAATGTAAGAAGCATCACAAAGAGTATAATCCAAACGATAAATGCAGTTCCGGAAAGTACTGGAAGGGTGGATATGAATGGGGTTACATTATTACTAAGCGAGGATGTAAATAAGAGACGGGGATGGTAAGCGGACAGGTTTGGTAATGAAGTTGCCTGCATTGCTCCATTCCCCGACCAGCACGGGGAATATTAGGAGACAAAGAAGTGAAAGTTCTGAAATTAGGCGGTTTATGGTAAGAAATAGATGGGGATTTACTAAAGATGGAAGAGATAGAAGAGGAGATGAAATTACATCAAAAAAATCCTTCACAACAATTCTCAGTTTGTGGGCCAGGGAAAAAGGTGGTTGTAAAAGAGTTGATATCGCTGAGATCATTCTTCACCAACTGAGGTTGGTGAAGTACTACTATAATTTCTTCCAGAACACATCTCTGAATTAGGGTGGGGGATTTAGTCTTTCCCTACGATTTGAATTTGTTTTTCAGAAGGTTAAGATGGAATTCCGATCTTCAAGATTGTTACAGATTATATGGATTCGGATTAACAAGAATCTCAAGAAGGCTCTCTTCATATGAGTGCGAAGGAATTTTTGAAATACAGGCACTACTGGGAATTATTAGATTTAATATGAACGGATAAGGAAAAGAAACCGTTATCAATCACAATATTAACATCTATATGCACATCATGTACAACATATAGATATATACTATAATTAAAGTTACAACTAGAAAACATAAAAAAAGGGACTAACACTCACGGTCCTCGATCACTTCGACTATCTTTCCGTTTTCAGGAGAGGAGAAAAAGGAAAAGAAGAAGGAACAAAGTACAGGAGACGTGAATGCGTCCACCGACCGATAGGAATTAAAAAAAGATAGCACACAGATAGATACAGGAATAATTCACTTCTATATTTCGACCATCGTCGTCATAAGGAGGCGATGAGTCCCGCAGGAAGGCAGAGCGGCGACTCATTTATTACATTTAATTACTATCATTTATTATCATAATCATTTATTATTTATTATCATATCTATTTATTACTATATATATTATATATATATATATATATATATACATGATTTAGCTCCCCAAGCAGATCATATATTCTTCTGGTGACGACGGTTCGTCGAAATATAGAAGTGAGTTTTAGTCATCTTTTTTCTTGAGATATATACATTTAATATTTATATATTATATAAATAATAATTTATTATATAAATAAAGGTGTATATATAATATATATATATATATATATATATATTTAAAGTAGAAGAAATTACAAGGATTTACAATCCTGCGATATCCTAAAAGAATTGAATCCACCTAAAATTGAGAATTATTAAAAAACAAAAGAGAAGACATTAATGCTGCAATATAATGAAAATAATTATATTTACAGATTATTAATTATTGGAGCAGAGAAAAAATAAAAAAATCTCAAGGTACTGCAAAAACGAAACAACTACATTGAAACAAAACATTTCGGGAATTTAGTTTTGTGATTGTTATACAAGAACGGAGAAATCACAAAGAGAATGCTCACAGATGAAAACAGAAAAACTCACTGTGACATTTTGGTATCCCCTGTCAACAGGAAGTTGAAGTAGGAGAAAAGAATGGCAAGCCAAGATTCAAGAAAATTAAGACTTGGCTTCCCTTCTAAGTACATCACTTCGCCCTGCTGACGACGATCAATGTCGAAATACTCTAGTGGGTTTTTATGTTTTCTTTTGCAAGTTTGCCCTCTGTGATTTTGTTTTTATTTAATTAATTTAATCATTTTGAATAATCAAATATGTATATGAATACAAACATCTTTAAATAACTTTTTTAATGAATCAATTATCATAATGAAAGTATAACATCATGAAAAAATATATTTTTAAGTTTTGACTGATTTAATACGTTTTGAGGTCTCATAAATTGCAGGTCAATATTTTTGAAATTATCACTGGTTGTTTGCTTGTGTATCCATAATCATACAATCACATTACGAAATTGCACATATTAAAAGAACTTAATAAAAGTTGACGGATGTCTTTTTTCTAGGGTAGATATTAATCCTAATTTTCTACTATTATTATTGCATACTGGGAAAAAACTTCATTGTATTGATTTTCAATAATTTTAAAATTTAGTTTCTGACCATTATAAAAAACTGAATCTTTAGATTATTTATAATAAATAATATATGATAAGAATATAATTAATTTCGGATTATTGCAAAAATAGATAGTGTTGAAAACACATGCTGCAATTTATTTTGTGTTTTAGGCAAATACTAAACACAGTTTTACGCCTACAGCTCCTAAATTTAGGAGAGAGCTCCTAAAAGCTCCTCTCAATTCAAATGGTTGCAATATCTCGTCAGCATCTGTTTCGTAATGATGGTAAATAAGTCGAAAGGCCAAACTATGTCTACGGCAGGAATTGAAATGAGTAAGACCAAGTTTTTCTCACGTAGTCAACTGTATGTAGCTTGCTCAAGACTCCGAGGTTCTAACACTTTGTTCTTCCATGCACCTGAAGGACAGTCAGGTAATGTGGTGTATACAGAGGCACTTACTTAACACTATTTATATTCTATAATTTTTCGAATAATATTTTGAAATACCACATATCATTTCTGAATTGTTGGAAAATACCCGTCAAAGACGAGCACGTCTGCTAGGTTTTTAATAAAGAATATTTTTAATTAGATCTAATTTAATATTTATTAGGTCCTAACAGTCAACAGAAATTAACGAGGTAAGACGGGGTTATAAAGCAATATGATAATAATTGAATGAATATCATCTAATTTCTCCCCGTTGGAATATCTATATAATATAAACTTGATGTTTGTTTGCTATTACTTCTAACACTTTATATGTACAATAAAACTAAATCTTTGATCAATGAAAATTCTGTTAAAGGCTCAAACAGGTTACTGTTTGAAGGGAGGCTATCATTTTACAATACTATTTTGTATTTTGTAAATTAATTAGTATATAAGGTACTTTACGTTCATACATCATTGTCGTACAGGAAATACTTCATCTATGAAGGTTGTTCGAAATGTAAAGAACACTTTTTTATTTCTATTATAAGTCTAGTGATTTATTTAATTAGTGAGCCTGTATATTTATTGTGAGATTTTGGAAACATACACTCCCTCTTTCACATACACACTCACACTCACACAAACACAAACACACACACACACACACACACACACACACACACATACCCACACACCCACACACACATACTCACAACACACACACACACACGCACATATATATATATATTTGTAAATTTAGGAAGCAGTCCTTCTTTTATGCATGTTTTGTTGAACGACCTTTGTACTGTGGCATGAATCAATTTCATAGTCGATCTTTCAAGTTTTCTCACCTTTAATACCAGAAAGATTTAAATCAAAGGTGAGAAAACTTGAAAGATCGACTATGAAATTGATTCATGCCACAGTACAAAGGTCGTTCAACAAAACATATATATATATATATATATATATATATATAATTAAAATTACAACTAGAGAACACAAGAAAAAGGACGAACACTCACGAATCTCGATATTTTCGGCGTCTTGCCGTCTTCAGGAGAGTAGAAAGAAAGAAAATAAAAGGAGAAAGAATGAAGGAACGGAGACGTAAATGCGTCCACTGGTCGATGTAAACTCCAGTATATATATATATATATATATATAATAATAAAATTTATCAAGCTCCGTCAGTAATTTGGTTTCAAATTAAACTCTCATTGGCAACGTTCTGGTTTTTATATAAAACCTGTTTCATAAGCCTACAAAAAAGGAGAAATATAAGAAATAATACAATCATTCATAAATCAAACATAATAGCAGAAAAAGTTAAACAAAAAGTACAATAGGAATTTTGCCAACAAGTAAGTGAGAGAACTTACAGAATAATAAAATTTTGATATATATATATATATATATAATAAAGGAAAACAAAAGTAGGGTTACTTGCCGTTGCGTCTACAACGTGCTTGGTCTCGCTTTCTCTTTTCTCCTGAAGATGGATTACACGAAAATTTGAGTCTATAAGTGTGTTTCCTTACTCTGTGTTTTACTCTTCTTGAATTTTGAACTCGTGTATATATGATAAGCAATTTGAGTAGCCATTTGCTAACCGATCAAAATCCTTCTTCCCTTCTTTTTCTACTCAATATGACGACGAGGTCGAAATATTGAAGTGATATTTAAAATTGTGTCTCCCTGTTTTTTTTTTAATCGTTTGATAAGTTTTCCTAACGGACTGTTTCATAATTTGAAAAATATTTATTTATATATACATAATTATGTGATTTTTTAAGAACATAAATTATTAAGAAGGTGAAAAACCAAAGCTTCAAATATTTGTTAATAGAAGTAAATTAACAATACGTCCCTTTGTTGTTACCTGTTTTGTTAAGTGGGCCTTTTAATGACGATAGTTACCAAAATATAATCATATGAATTTTCCCGGTCTTACTGAATCTATATCTCTAAATTCTATTTATTATCTATTGTACTCGATAATATATATATCTATATAAAAAGATTTCACATAAACACGTGATATATATATATATAGGTTATTAGAAATGCAATCATAATTTGCAGAAAATTACTTCACGATATGCTTTTCTCTCTTCCTAAATAACGAATTCGTTATTGCATCTAAACTAGACAACATACTTCCTACAGTCAACATGTTTCAACTCTTTCCTGGAGCCATCTTTGGGATGAAATGATTCTCAAATGTTTTTCCTTTTATATACGCAAAGTAGAATCAATTAGATAAGCAAGGTCTCAAGCTACCTGATGACGAGGGGGCCGAAATATAATAGACTATATAATAAGGCAGTCTCTAATTTTCAGTTTAACCGTCATCAGTAGAGAAGAGATAGGGACGCCAAGAGCACTTGCAAAGCGATGGTTGAAATGTCGGTCTCCAACCGTCACATCGCAAGTGCGCTTAGCGTCTCTATCACTTCTCTCTTGATGACAGTTAAAAAAAAAAATAGAGACTGCCAGTGTAATTTTCCATTTACTGTGTACTTACAGTTAACTCTAAAACGGATATATATATATATATTTAAAAGTAGCATTTATTTCTATGTTTTCCTTTTCCCTTGTGGAAAAGGTTTACATTATATTTTATAAATCGCGTGTTTACTGCGATTTTTTTGCTCAATGATATATATGTAACAAGATTTTAGACTAAACATTGTGACAATACTGTTCTGATTTTAATTTTCAGTTTGCACGTTGATATACTTATATACTTGAATGCTGTGAAAATCATTCAGAACAAACAGTAATAGTTCAACGGTCGTGAAGGAACAGAAGTGAAAGAAAAAAGATACAACGAAAAAAAAAGGAAGAAAACATACTTATAGTCTCCAATGTTTGGTTACTACCATTCTCAGAAGAGCAAAGAGAGCTAGAGAGACCAAACGAACGACGGTTGTAAATACATCTTTGCTAACCTAGAGGAATACACACTCAGACACATACCAATACACCATGAACACACTCAGAAATATAAATATAAACTTGAAAGGAATTGCTAGTTTACGTCTTGTACGTGCCAAATTCAGTACAAGAGGAGAGAGAGAGAGAGAGAGAGAGAGAGAGAGAGAGAGAGAGAGAGAGAGAGAGAGAGAGAGAGAGAGAGAGAGAGAGAGCGAGAGAGAGAGCGAGAGAGAGAGAGAGAGCGAGAGAGCGAGAGAGAGAGAGAGAGCGAGAGAGAGAGAGAGCGAGAGAGAGAGAGCGAGAGAGAGAGAGAGAGTGAGAAGAGAGGAGGGAGAGAGAGTGAAAAATTGAATGAACATTCAATAGTAGCGTAGTGGAAGAGAGAGTTGGATACAGTAAAGAGGGAATTGGAGATTAAAACCACGACAAAAAAGTTTTATCATCCGCGTTTATCTTCGATTGCCATCATGAAGGAATTAGGTTGTACATATGCAGACTTTATTTTAAGAAGTAGTAAAATATTAGAATATTTTTTTTGTTAATTTTCATTAAATTATCCGTTTATTATTAATTGAAAACGAGTTTGGTGAGTAATGCCGTTTTCACTAAAGAATGCAGACCAACTGTTTATCATAATTTACTCTTTTCAATATCTTAATCATAACACTATGTAACGTTTATATTCATGAATTGTTCTTGACCTCTTCATTCAACACAGTGTTTGGTAAGAGTTTTTCAGGGCTAGGTATAGGAAATGAACTTTTCCTTCTGATGCCAATGATCGATGTATTTATACACCATCATCAGGGCTACAAAACAAGATAAGACTATAATATTTTCAAAAACAATATAAAAATTCAATGTGGACTACTATGCTAAAAATGAAAACTTAAAAATATTTGTTCACATCACAAAATGAGTATATCGCTTTTTGTTTGCTATTGTTTAATGTATAAATCAACTGTTTAGGATTGCCTTGGAGTGAATATGGATTCTATTTCTGTTTTCGTTGCTGTTTGTTGTAACTGCACGTTTTTTTGTATCAACAAATAACACTACTCTAACGAATTTTACAATGATTTTTACGGGTGGCACATCAACTAAAGTCGGTTACAACACGACTCCAACGACCAACGACCAACGAATATAACCGCGCACTAAAGTGCACGTCGTAACTAGCAGTTCCAGACCAGAGGCCTTCTACTGCTTGCTTACTGTGCTACTATAACTTGTAATGTCAGTAATTCATGTCAGATATAAGTTCGTCTGTGCAGTAAAGATGTCGTATTCGCGGTCATGTGGTCTTGTTGAGGTCATGGTTTTCAAGGTTTTTAGTCATCAGTTGGTAAAGTAGTCAGATAGTCAGTGGATGAAGTAATTGTTCAGTGAGGTTGTGGAAGGTTGGTGGCAGGATTTAGAGTTTGTACCAGGAGGTTTGGATGAGTAGACAGTTTCTTGTCTTCATTGGTAGTAAGTCGAGTGATGTAACTATCTATGGATTCCATTTTCAAGTCATGGTGAATATCAACATTACGGGCGTACCAAGGAGCCCTGGCTATAAGGCGGGCACACTTATTTTGAACAATCTGGATACACGCCTTGTTCGTTGGTGCAGCTCTAAACCAGACGGAGCATCCATAAGTCATCGCTGAACGAAGAACCCCCTTATAGACAAGGTCCTTGACCGAATCGGGAGAATTCCTTGACTTGAAAAGAGAATATAGATTGCACATCAAGTAAATTCCAACTTGGATTTTTTATGAAGGTGTTGTTTGAAAGTTAATCTAGAGTCTAAAATAAGACCCAGATATTTGACATAGGTTTGGTAGGGAATTATCTGGTTACCAATGAAGACAGGAGGAGGACGGGGAGAGACACCCTTGCAGAATCGAACATATGAACTCTTTGTTGGGTTCAGCGCTAGTTTCCACTTTGTGAACCAATGCAAAGCCCCATCGAGGAAACATTGCAATTTCCTGGTGGCATAGCTCACATTAGCACATCTATAAGCTACAGCGGTGTCATCAGCGAAGAGTCCGAGAAATATCTCGATCTGATTGGGTGAATTGGGAGTTATTATAGGAGGAGGCTTGGGAAAGTCAAATGTATACAGGCAATATAGGATTGAACCAAGAACACTGCCCTGAGGAACACCTCTATGCATTTGTCCAGTTGGAGAATGTCTGTCATTAATGGAAACAAAGAAGTTTCGTCCAGAGAGGAAAGACCCAATAATCTCCACAAACCATTCAGGCAAACCAAAACAGCCTAGTTTGTGTAATAGACCTCTATGCCAGACAGAGCCGAAAGCTCGCTCCAGATCCAGAAACACTGCCACTGTCTTATAAGGGAGGAATGGCCTTGCCAGTGTCCAGTTCCTAAATAAACGTTTGTTACTAACTTAACAGGCTGCTCATCTACAGACTTCATTTGGATGGAGATTTACCTGAGTTTTCCTTTATTTTCCCTATGGCATAAATAAAATCGTAAAACTCACTTCAATATTGTACAATAACATTTCTTTAAGTTCGAGTCACCAGTTGTCCAGTGGTCCAGTATGTTTTATACTTAGTTCGTGTTATAGCAAACCTGGAGCATACCTAAAGTATGTGTGTAATACTTTTCTAGTACGTGCCTACATCTTTCTTTTAGGTATAATAAAAACTACCTTAAAATATTTAAAAACTCTTCCGAATTTATCAAAAAAGAAATTGAAAAAATCCCCCGATTGAGCAATCAGAACTTTGGTAGGGATGTAAATCTTTCATAGTCTGTAGGAAAGGATCAGGACTTAACAATCTACTCTAAATAAACTTAAGTATGGTAAACTCGTGATATGCACTTAGTACTCAGTGTGTTTTGTATGTTCGGGGCTTAGAGAAGGCGCCTACAGGTGGTCAGGTCAACTGATCAATTATTTTTGCATGTACGATACTCTAGATATTAACAGTTTATATAAAACTGAGAAATATGGCAAGAATTCCACATGCAATTGCTTAGTTCATCCAATAAATGAAAGGAGTTTGCGGATATTAGCAAAACTAATTTGCATTCTTGTATTGGGAGGAGTGATTTAAGTAAACACAGCCGACAACTTATGTCACTAAAAGGTGTAACCAGTTTAACTACATTGATTAATGTAAATAAATATAACAAGGAAGGATTTAAATGGTATCATATTTAAACTGAAAGGAACACTTGAACTTGTTCTTCCGTGAAGAAACAATAAATTTACTTGAACCAACAGTTAAAAGGTAGTGTCGTGATTTTAAAAGGCCGTCATAAAAAAAATTACTGGGACACATAGCCAATTACTTTATTAAGGGATACTAATTAAAACGGAGATGCTCTGACAGAACATTCAATCTTGTCATTATATGATAAGATTTACATCAAATGCATCACGCTAAAGGTCTTTTCAAATTCTTTTCTCTTACTCAGTTCATCATCACATGAAATTATCATCATCTATATAAATAAAAGAAAGGTTTTATCTATACATTACTTAGAACTGACTCATTTCAAGTTATCTTTACGTGCCATACATTACAAAAACCCAATCAATCATCGAAAAATTTCTGTCTGTTTTTTTGTCCAAAAATTTTGATCATAAGTCATAGCAAAATGAAACTTTGCCAGTAGATTTGTGAATGTATAACTTAAAAGATAAGGTTTGAAAGGATTGAAAAATCAACGTAGAAGCGAAATAATATGCTTTTAAGCTTTTAGCTAGAATAAACATACACAGGTATTTTAGATGCCTGATACTGTAGCAAGTAAGTATTGTTAGTTGATTTTAATTTTTTTTTGCGTTTATCATAATTTACTCGCTTTGAAAAAGTGAGTACTATCTATCTGCGTACTAAATAAGAAGTATGTCTAGAATTAAATTAAATTTGAGCTCAGTATCTAAAACTGCAAAACGTAAAAGAAACCCCACATCAAATGACAGTTATAGACTGTACTAAGTATAACATTTCCTACTATTCTATAATTTCCAATAATATTTTGGAATACCACATATTATATCTGAATTTTTGTAAGATACCCGTCAAAGACAGCCACATCTTCTGGTGTAAAATATGTCATATGTACATGATTTACTTTTACTGAGACCACTCAGCTGATCATGAGTATCATTAGGTTTTAACAATAACATTGAGAGGTTGTATGTGGCCTATCATGAAGAAACGAAATGGATGTTGTGGCAATCTGAAAGGAGTTCATTTGTCGGAACGTAATTGGACAGGACAAGATGAAGTGATGAACTATTAATTCTTACAGAGCTATTAGCATTGTGTAAACAAAATCAGTATAGTGGAATTAGATATACAGATAGATAGATATATACATAGACAGATAGATAGATAGATAGAGAGGGAGAGAGAGAGAGAGAGAGAGAGAGAGAGAGAGAGAGAGAGAGAGAGAGAGAGAGAGAGAGAGAGAGAGAGAAGAGAGAGAGAGAGAGAGAGAAGGATAAGATGGAATTATGAAATGTCGTGGGTAAGGTAAAAACAGAGGAAGAAGATAGAGACGAACGCATTGAGGAGGGAACGCATAAAAAACAATATATGAAAAAATAGGCTGAAAGAAGAAGAAATGAATCAGAGATATTTCTAATGAATGTCACAATTGTAATGGAGGAATAGGGTTGAATTTAGTTGCTATTCACGCTATGGTACCTACCTATGTTTAATTATTCGATGTAAAAGGAAAATTGCTTATTTACTGAAGATAGGATGATCATGAAGTGGTGCCTGACCATGATTAAACACTCCATATAAAATGAATATTGTTACTTATTGAAGATAAAGCATGGTGTTCACGTTATGGTGTCTGCCCTTCTTTAATTACTTGATAAAAAATGAATAATCCAGCTTGTTAAAGATTCCTACATCACCCTCTTATTATAATTAGATGATGATTGCATCAAGCATCCCTCCTCTGCTTTAATTCATGAAATACTTAATGTTTCATTTTAGCCTCCTCAAGGATGCCACTAACAAATAGATGAAGGATAAAAGGTTAGAATGACAAAAGTCTAATTCAATCTAAAAAGTCCATTCAAACTAAACTTGAAGCCGTAAAGAAAATAATAAATCTTCAAAGGAAGTATTTAAACATGTATGTAAAATATTTAAGCAGTCCACTTAACTACTACCTACGCCAGTTGAAAACAACATTAAGCAAAAAACACAGAATGTGTCTCTAATAGTTGGAAACCAATGAATACATTTTATGTGTATGTTGCCTTTAATAGGTTAAAAATTTTCAATCATATCTAAAACGCGCAAAAGGTATAGATACTATTCTACGAATAGATATAAAGTTTATTAAGAACTTAAAATCTTACGTCTTTTTTAGAGCAACATTGCAGTAAAACAGAAATGGTCATAGTGCGTGCGAGCCTGATCAGGCTCCTGGTCCTCAATTCAATAATAATATTAAGTGTTTCATTTTTATTATTAACTAGTAGAATATTTTAAAAAAAAATACTTAAAATGTACTGATCTAGAAACTTCTAAGTAGTTTCAGTTTTTTTTAACCAAAACCTTGAAACATAAGATTATAACTTAATGTGGCGTATTTTTTTTACACTACAGCTGGTCTTGTACACAAAAATGAATATTAAATATGTAGGCCGAACAAATATTGTTCAGAACATAGAATGAAAAATACAAATAGCTAAATTAGATTGTAAAAACTTTCATCATTATTTCAGACGATCTAAAATGAATGCATCATCACTTTTCTTGCCTCAAACTCAGATTTTTCTGAATCTCCAAACCTGTTTGGTTCAAACAGGTATTCTGTTCTCCAAACCAGTATGAATCTACAAACTTGTTTCGAGATTAGTACTTTTTACTATTTTTTTAAGAATGTTTATTCTCTTTCTCTTAATGAGAAGGGTGAGAAAACAAATATGGTTTGCGTAATTTAGATGAATTAAGTTATTGAAACTATGAGTTATTGACATCGAGGTCAAATATAAGGAATATATTTTTTTATTTAGGCCAACTTCAAAATGTTGCGGAATGGATATAAGGAAACTTACTTAATAGAAAAACAAGCCGCTAAGATGATTTATTATTATTAGTAAAATGTACTGATAAAATAGAAATATCCTAACACACCAGTAGAAGATAATTCAGTAAATATGAACATGGAAAATAAATGGGTTCTTTTTAGATGGAGCATGTGTAGATAGCACACTTGGATGGGTGACACTTGCCATTGGCGCGCAGGTAATGTGCCTCCTCCATACTTCAAATTGATTGACTTTGGAAAAAGTAAATGATTATTTCTAACGAAAACACTTAAGTTTTAATTAAAGGAGTCAGACAGCCAAATGGCTTGCAAATAAAACTAGAAATGAGACTATTGCCCAACTCTGACTTAGATGAATTCTTTGTTTCACTAACTCAATTCTAAAATACGTAAAAAATTATTGTTTTTTTCAGCCAATTGATGAAAAGTAAGGGTAGACGTATTTATTAGTAGAAAATATGAATCTCTAGACAGGTTGAAAAATTTGAGTTTGAGGCAAGAGAAATGATGACGCCTTTGCAAAGCGTCTGAAACAATAATGAAGCGTCTACAATCTAATTTATCTATTTGTACTTTTCACACCATGTTCTGAACAATGTTTGTCGGATTACACATTTAATATTCATTTTTGTGTATTATTATTAGATTTAATGAAAAAAATACGCCACATTAAGTTGTAATCTTATGTTTTAAAGTTTTGTTAAAAAAACAAACCATTTAGTAAATTAAAATATTTTTTAAATCATTCTACTAGTTAATGAGGAAAAATGAAACACTATTATTATTAAACTGAGGCTCTGGAGCCTCTTCAGACTCGTGAGCACCCTGGTCATTTCAGTCTTACTGCACTAACCTATATTTGTTAAAAACGACTTCAGATTTTGAGTTCACCTCTACACTAGTAAATCAGGGTTCTAACCCACTCGTCCTCGATTAGTCATGCGGATGGTGAAAAAATCTGAGCCCGTCGTACTTCGGCGGGGATTTAAGCCTATGTTTGATTTAAAGGCATTTCCAAGCCTTTCTGCTGTTACGTCATAGGGAATATTAAGCCGTCGTTCCCGAGTCTGTAATGTGTCAGGTACTCGTTAAAAGATGTATTATCTAAATACAGTTAAATTAGACAAAATTTAGGAACACCTCTCAATGTAGAATATCCATTATGTGGTATCAAAAGGGCCAACCTTTAGCCTATGAGTGTTCTCTCTTAAGAGGACCACTGTACTCAGGTACTTAAACTAATCTAAGCTCTAGTAAAACAGATATCAACTCTCATTAAATTTATGGATAAGGCAACGACTTAAAATTTCCGTACACAGCAAGGCACAATTACATGGCACATGCTCTAAACACACTGTTCAGCAGGAACGAGTAAAAACATTAAAGATTAAATACACATTATTTAATTTTTTTAAACAAATTTTTACACATTTTTAAACAAATATAGTCCAACATTTTTTAATCTGAGGAAGATAAAAAGTTTAATACATCATAAATTGCATTACTACTATATTGACTTGAAGAATAGTTATAAGGTAAATTAATACAAAAAATCCTACTAATTTCTAATTATTCAGAAAGTTATTTTCGTTCAAAAGAAGTGCATCTGACAACTGATATTTTATAGTGATTTATCTTTTAGAAAAGTAATTGGTTGAATGCAATGGAAAGAATTAAGTATATTATATTAAAATCTTTATTAATCATAAACTTCAGTATTTCCTTAAAGGCTATACTACCTTTTATCAAGATATAAGTTTAAGTAGTATTTATTTAATTCAACCATACGGGTTGAGTGCCCTTCTGTTTTGATGAAATAACAAAAGTGTTGTTTATTATTTCCTAATGGGACTCATTATAAATATCTCTAGGCAGCATACAAGTTCATTCAATATCAAGAGACCTAATTTTTGTGAATTAAGGTTTAGCCACAGTAGGAGTTAAGTCATCCTTCACAAAACAGTCTTTGGCAAATGTTTAATGTCCATACAAGGAAATGATTGTTCTAGATTTCCCATCTCCTATAGAGAAACTATACTTAGAACCAGATTTCATATCTAAACCATTGACACTAATAGAAATCATGCTAACCATTGGAGAACACTATGCGAAAACTTTATTATAAACAGAATGGAAGAGAACAACAACATTTCTAACAATTGCATATATCGAATATCAGTGAGAAATACAAAATAACGTACTTTAATATATTAAATCTTTTGTCACAATGACATGCAGTATGCTTATGAGGATCCCAAGCAAATTATTTCTTCTCCTGATAAAGTTCTAATCGAGTATGCCGTTATTTAGTTTGTATTACATTAATTAAAATTACATTTATTGTTCTAGTATACAATTTTATTTTCCTCAAACACAAATTTGCGCGCACACGCACATACACACATAACATAAAATTTTAAGACAGTGAATAGGACACAGATCGTTATAGACAAGACTCATATCGATATTTTGACATATGTTGACCTCAGGTAGGTGAAAGTTAGAGTATGCACTGAGTACTTCATCCACCTGAGGACAACAGATGTGAAAATTTTGTTTCTAGTCCAATCTGACTATTTATTTTTGACATTACATGGACTAACACACATTGCCATTAAATATGTCACACACACTAAAAAAAACACAGACGTAAAAAACTGACACACTTCACCTCGTCATTTTGACAAATCGACGTCATGAGTAGAGGAGATGTGATCCACTTGAGATGTAAAACCACACTGAAGGTTTCTTCAATATATTAGCAGTGCAACTGCTACTAAAAGACGTAGGAAGGGGAAGAAATAGAAAATGAAATCATTAAAAACAGAATTAAAATATAAAACAAATAAAATATAGTAGCCAATAAGTAAATAATTATTATATGTCTATATAATTGAAAAAAAAAACCTTATCAGTAAAGATGAACCCTGGAAGACGTGAAAGACATAGACCTGGTTAAACATTTGAGCATAGAAGCAGTCATTAAAATAAGACTGAAGGCATTTATATGGATACAAATAGGAAGGTTGCAATGTTGCCTAATGGAGGCCTTACGAGAAACAGGATGGATGCTAACAGACAGGGCATCGCCTTCTTAACAAGATGAGGATGACAGCTATTGTATAGTAGGTTGTACATTCATTATCACTTCCACCTCAGCGCGTATGTTGACAGGATTATCACTGCTATTACGACAAAGGGATCCTTCAGCGAGGGTTTCTCTACACAAGCAGTCACATCTCCTCTACTGATGCGGGCAATTCGTCGAAATATCGAGGTGAATTGTATAATTCCATGTGGTTTTTTCTGTGTAATGTGATGTGAAGTTTCTTGTTGCCGTTTTCTGTTAATAAATATATATAACAAAAATATGTGTTACGATAATAGAGCTCGTCACTAGCAAACTATTTGTTCTTAGGTTAAATTAAAAAAAAATATAAATAAAATGGTAAATCAGAGTATTAGTCAAAGAACACGGTAAAATTCAAAGTGAAATTATATGTACAGGTGTATGAAACATAACATTTAAAAAACGCAAGACTATTAATATCCTATTTGTAAATAGATATATAGTAGTATAAATTCTATTATACGATATCATATTTTAATACCATTATCTCAAATATTGAAAACGTTGTCACAAATATTTTTTTACAAATTAAATTAATCACGAATGTATTTTAAAACCTTTAAGTAGAATATAGTTTATGGCATATATATAAAAAGATTTCACATAACCACGTGAAATAACAATCAATGATCAAAACACAATATGAAATAGGAAAAAAAGACTAAGATCTTTCAACCATAACAAGCGGTCCTCGTCAGAGTCAAAAACCAACGTTGAAGACCTCTGACGAAGACCGCTTGTTACGGTTGAGAGATCTTAGTCTTATTTTCCCATTTCTTATTGTGGGTTGATCATTGATATATATATATATATATATATATATTATACGAGTTCAAAATTCAAGAAGAGTAACACACAAAGTAAGGAAACACACTTACAGACTCACATTTTCGGGTAATTCGTCTTCAAGAGAAAAGAGAAAGGAAGACCAAGCACGTCGTAGACGCAACGGCAAGTGACCCAGAGAATTTTACTCTTCTTGAATTTTGAACTCGTATTGTGTCCAGTTTGGAACGTGTTTCGTTTTATTAAGTGAAATATATATTAATAAAGGAACAGTCCAAACCTGACAAAATACTATTAAAAGGTTAGCAAAACGTAAAAAGAACGAGACATTTACCTTCAATCTTTCGAACCGTAGTTCGTCATTACAAAGAGATTAGAGGGGAAGAAGAAGGGTCACGTTCGTTCCAGAAGGATGGTAGATTGTCCTTCTTGCGCAAACGTACTTCCTACCTAGGTACTTCTTCTTTCTACCTAGTCTCTTCCTGACGATAAACTGCAGTTCAAAATATTGAAGGTAAGTGTCTCGTTCTTTTTATGTGTCGCTACTTTTTTAACAGTACTCTCTCTCTCTCTCTCTCTCTCTCTCTCTCTATATATATATATATATATATATATATATATATATATATATATATATCATTATAATTCAATTTTAAGGATATTGTTTAACAACAACAAAGATATTTCACTGATTACGAAAAAATAAGAAATGTTATGACTGCCTTGACGTACAATATTCATCTGTAGAATTAAGTACATCATCTTTTATCCTTTAGGGTTCTGCAGTACCACATAATGAACATTTTTCTATTAACCAAATAAATTGATAGATATTTAATTAAGCATTTTTAGAAACTTATTTTTATTAAATAAATAAGATTTATTTTATTAATCTTTGTTTAAACCACTGAATAAGTCGTATTAAAATCATAGTTCTGTAATTAAACTGGGATTAGTTTGGGATTCACTGCAACTAAAGAACAGATAACTAAAAGCGTTCTACGAATTAACCAAACTTTGAAATCGAATAATACAAGAGTTAAAAGTAAATAACATTTTAGGTGCTGAAAACGGCTTCCCAAATACTTTCAACGTAGCCAATATGAGTTTACGACTCTATGTAACTATTTAATTTTTTGTAATAAATCAATTTAATATTCATTTTTGTTTAAATAACTATATGATGCATATTTATTTAATTTTATTATATTATATTTATATGAATATTATATTTAATTTTGAGTGATTAAATGTGTGACACACAGTTTCAGTACTTTTTAAATTTAAGGTTAGAAAAAGTCTATATTCTTAAGGAGCTATAAGAAGTGGAAAATTTTTATTCTATATTATTTTTGTTAGAAAATATTCAAAAACAATTTTTACTTTAAGTACCAAAGGTCTGTAGTCATTGTTAGAATTACCCAGCAACCTTCATAGACTAATCCAAACATAGTAAAGTGTAAAGTTTGTGGGGGGGGGAGGGGTGCTCTGGCATTTTTAGAGGGATAAAATTTAGAAAATAGAAAATAAAATATAACAATAATCTCGTATTTTACTACAAAATAATTTAAGATATTCATTTCCGATCTCTGGTCTGTGTGTTTCAAGTACGGTTATCTTATCATATCGATTTTAAGACGTCAGTGTTTTACCATTTTTATTGGTCGCATGCATACACACATATGCTTTCAGTTATTACTGCTGATCAGAATTTGAACATAGAACTATTGGAATTGGAAATTATATTTTTAGAATTTCATTTTGCAAATTAAACTGAAAATCTTTCATTTTCATGTTTATTTTAATACCCTGCTACCATGAAATGTCAACATGTGAAAAATACCAGTTCTTTAAATGTTGCTTGATCCGTAAATATTTTTATGTTGGTGAGGGATTTTCATAAAAATCAATTCTGAACTGGTAGACCAGCCAGTGGAGTGCATTTAATAGAGAAATTCCTTAAAACTCAAAATTAACAAAAAGTCAGGGGGTAGAGAAGGGTTGCAAATCATATGAGCCCCTGGCGTCAAGAAAGTGTTTCCAAGCCGCTGGAACACAAGTTTTGTACTTTATTGATTCGTCATTTTTAAAAGTTTTTAGAGTGAGCTATCAATATTATAAGTAGTTATAGAATTGGTACATTGCAAAGCTTGAGACGAAAAGATTTTTATAACTGCAAACCTAGATACGTAAAATGAGTTCCCTAATTTCATAAAGTTGTAGGAAAAAATTCGCATATATATATATATATATATATATATATATATATATATATAAAAAGATTTCACATAAACACGTGAAAAAACAATCAATGATCAAACCACAATAAGAAATGGGAAAACAAGACTAAGATCTTTCAACCGTAACAAGCGGTCTTCGTCAGAGTCAAAAACCCAACTGAACACTAGATGCAGAAAACATCTGGTGAGGAGTTGAGAAGAGTGGGAGGGAAGAGTGGTATTTTAAAAGGGTGAAAGCACAGGAAAGGACTAATGTCCAGAAAGGGATGTTTGGGGAAACAAAGGAGTACAGTAAGAAAAAGTAAAAAACTATCCGCTAGCTGTCAACCCTCTTTGAAGAGGCTATTGCCCTCGTGACGAAAGTATCCAGTTTGAAGAGACCGTTACTAATGTTTATAATATTAGATCTATTAAATTTAATTAGAGACGATTCAATAATATTTCTTAACAACATTGATTTTTCATAGGTAATAAATTTAGCTCCTGTCCAATCAATATGATGATTTTCATTTTTTATATGCAAGAATAAGGCACTACTTTTTTCCTGTCTACTTACGTAATATTGGTGTTGTTTTACACGTGTCTTTAATGATTTACCAGTTTGATCAATATAAATTTTATGGCAATTTTTGCACGGAATTTTATAAATACCAGCGGACTCCAATTCGCTGGGCGAGTTTTTTTATTAACATATTACCCACGTTATTACGATTAGAAAACACTATATTAAAATCAAGTTGTTTGGCTAATCTTGGAAGGGGGTCCAATGATTCGTGGTATGACAAAACTATAGAATTTGATAATAAAAGGGGCTCTGTTGAAGTATTAGAGAAAGTTTTTTTAGCACCCTTCAAAGCTAAATCAATATAAGAAGAGGGGTATTTTAATGAAAGGGCAATTGACCTAATGTTATTAATCTCTTTATTAAGGAATTCTGGGGAGCAAACTCTAAACGCCCTCAAAAACATATTTCTAAAAACAGAAATTTTAACATTTTTTGGATGGGAAGAATAAAAGTGAACATATGCAAGTACATTCATAGGTTTTCTATATACACTAAAGCGTAACTCATTAGGTAACCTATGGATCAGGACATCTAAGAAGGGCAAATTACCACTTATTTCTTCTTCCATTGTGAATTTGACTGTCGGCACTAATGAATTCAATTTTGTCAGGAAATCAACTTTATTTAAAGAATTGGAACAAATGCAAAGAATATCGTCAACATATCTATACCATTTACCATTTTTGGGCAAAATTGAGCTTAACATTTTACTCTCAAAAAACTCCATATATAAATTACTTAGGAGGGGGGATAAACAGTTACCCATAGCAAGACCAATATTATAAATATTAGTAACGGTCTCTTCAAACTGGATACTTTCGTCACGAGGGCAATAGCCTCTTCAAAGAGGGTTGACAGCTAGTGGATAGTTTTTTACTTTTTCTTACTGTACTCCTTTGTTTCCCCAAACATCCCTTTCTGGACATTAGTCCTTTCCTGTGCTTTCACCCTTTTAAAATACCACTCTTCCCTCCCACTTTTCTCAACTCCTCACCAGATGTTTTCTGCATCTAGTGTTCAGTTGGGTTTTTAACTCTGACGAAGACCGCTTGTTACGGTTGAAAGATCTTAGTCTTGGTTTACCATTTCTTATTGTGGTTTGATCATTGATATATATATATATATATAAATAATATATATATATATAATGAATATATATATATATATATATATATATATATATATATATATATATATAGTAATTAAATGAAACTGTCCAGCGGACTTTTAAATAAAAACCAATTAAAAAGAAGATAGCACATAGACAGACACAGGAATAACTCACTTCACCGCTCTGCCTTCCTGCGGGACTCTTCACCTTCTGATGTCGACGATGGTCGAACTATAGAAGTGAGTTATTCCTGTGTCTATCTGTGTGCTATCCGTTTTATCTGTGTTCCAAAGAAGTCAGGTAATAAGATACAATAATAAATATAGTATTTAGTGGAACATGTATAAACGAGTAGATGCTGCCAAAGTATATATGCATTCTTAAATTTTTGAAGCAGTCCTTCCATAAGACATACATTATTCAATATAACACCAAACTTAGCTGATACGGGTTTTATAACAAGCTTCTCAATTTTTCTGAATACTACTCCGTTACTTCGTTTAAACAGTATAACATATTTACTATAGTTAATATGTTATATAATCAATATACTAAATATATATTTCAGATAGTCAATAGGACTATAGGTAATATGCTACTCTGTAAAGACGAATTAGCGAGAGTTTGTTTAGGAAAATCGAACACTTATATATATATATATATGATCGAACCACGATATGAAATGAGGAAAAAGACTAAGATCTTTCAACCGTAAAAAGCGGTCTTCGTCTTCGTTGCGTTTTTGACTCTAACCAAGACTGCTTATTACGGTTGAAAGATCTTAGTCTTTTTTTCCCATTTCATGTTGTGATTTAATCATTGATTGTTATTTCACGTGTTTATGTGAAATCTTATATATATATATATATATATACATTAGTCAGAGTTAGTAGCATTCTTCTTGTAAACATCTGTTTAAAAACTTAAAGCCAATCTAATGTTTAACCACTTTTTTTAGAGAATTTTTCGAATGTCCTGCATGATTTTCTCAGTTCGTCAAGGAATAATTGGTAGAATGATCTTTTTATTCCCTGACCGACTAAGAAAGTTACACCAAAAAATTCTCTAAAATGGTAATTAAACATGAGGTTGGCATTCAGTTTTTAAATGCATATATACCATTACAAACTTAAAATAAACAGCATATTTATTTGAAAAAAATTGTTAAAAACTTTGACTATTCATTAGTTGTTAAAAAAACATAAAACAATAACTTTAATAACATTAAACAGAATGCGTTCCAACTGTGAAGACTAAACTTATACTGCTTAGTGAAGACGTATGATTTACATCGTGAGAGTCGATAAAAGTCAGAGTCTGATTATCTTTCAAAGACATTCACGATTGAGCTTAAATGACATTCACAATTTTCTGAAACAAAACACGTTTTCCCGCAAATCACTTTCAATTCCAGAAGTGAATGAATACCTAATATTTTCTTTGATATGTGGTTTAAATTTCTAGCATTTTTTATAATACAAAACCAGATCGAGTTAAAAATTCAAATTCCTGGAAAGATCTTTTAAAGAGTGTTAATCTGTTCTACAGGTTATTATTAAGGTAACTATTTATACCTAGGCTTCTGATCAGTTTTTTTTACTAAATATAACATTTTTTTACTATTCATTAAGACCAGCATTTATTTGATAATTTCATTACTAGCACTTTACTATCACTTATCATATCGACAGGGGCATCAGCAACATATTTTAAATTATCAATACAGAGATTTCAATAGTGTCATTACTCAAGTTATGAATCAAAAAAGAGTGAATGAGGTTTTTTCCCTGAAGCCATAAAATGGGCAAACAAAATTATCTGAAATAGTATTAATTTCAAAAAATAACACGACGTATAAAACGCACCGATTTGCTTTGATAACTTCTCGTTAAAGATTTGTCGATTAAAGCAATTGAATTATATCAGAAGTTAGGACTATCGATAGTAGAAAAAACAGTGTAATGTCACTCACCCATAACTAAAATTAGCGTCGACATACTAAAAAGATTTAGCAGTACTTTCCACTCCCTGATTCTGTACAGTTCGTACAAAAGTTCTTTACATGAGGGCAATAAAAGAGAAATTCATCTAAAAACGATGGTTTTTGCACATTTTTCCAAACTACTATATCAACTAGAAGGCAAAAAATGTGTCACGGGCATGTTTTCGAACAGTGATTCTACATTATAGACATAATAAAAGTAAATAATACAAGTTGCTAATGCCAACAGAATTCATTTGATTATCGAAAAAAGTAAATAATAAAGCAATGGCCAATAAAAAATTGTAAAATAATTTTAGTTATAAACATTCAAATTCATTTCAGAATTGATATATTTTTTTTAAGTGTGCTTATCAGTCTTTAATAATTCATAACATTTTGAATTTCTTTACACGACCTATGAAATGAAATTTTTTTTAAAGTCATAGGGATTCAGTCTTAGTTTTGTTTTACAAATGCTGACGGTGGAAAAGAACTAAACGTATAAAAACAATTATGTTGGTAATGTTTTGAATATTATTTTAAATTTATACTAACCTGACGAAATTAAAAAAGAAAAACAAAATACAGCAAATACCCCTGAAGTGTCCCCGGAAGACAATTAGAAAAGTTTGATTGACCATATTCTGAGACAAAAAGAAGGGCACATTATCAGGCAATTAGTATGAAACTATAAGGCGAATAGAAAGGCAAGATGGGTCCGAATCGATCTGTGTCATTCCAATTCGATGTTTACCAATGAATTAAAAGAGAAAATATCAACGTTAAGAATAAATCATGGACCAACTAATAATGGTGAAAATACCTCAGGAAAACCTTAACTTAATGAAGGTTTATTAATGAGTAGATAGCAAAGTCAATGAGTACAATTGGCTCCAAATGAGATGGGTAGGTAAAATTAATTAAATTTCACGACCATTTAAAATAGTTATAGGAATAAAGCACAAAACAAATGGAATAATTATTTACATTGAGATTTTATTAATAAAATATCTACTGAATAATCTTAAATATTGTTTGTTCCTCGGAAAGGACGTTAAGATGTCGGTCCCGAGCCTTTACGATGTCGGGAAATCCCTATTTATGCTAAAGATCCCTATTCTAAATTACACTTGAGTTAGGTAAAATTTAGGACTCTAAATGTAGAATGTTCATTGTATGGTATAACAAAGGGCCAGTCTTTGGCTTATGTGTGTTCTCGTGGGAATGCTGCTGCAACCTAACGTAACCTATCTTTAAATTTCCTTGAAATATCAACTTCAGTTTGATCCAATTAAATTCACATCTCTCAATGGATTCAACATAGCACAAACCTACAGTTGATGGTGATAAAATAATACATAGAAGAGCGAACTTAAAATTAGAAAGAACTCAAAATAAATATCAAATACTAAACAAAATAAATAACAAGTACACTAAAATAACAGTTTACTGGACCAGTTGGTTTTTTTGAGCGTAACATTCTAACATCAGTAAGCATACTACTTTTTGAAAATAAAAAAAATATTTAATTTATTAGCTATATTTAGAGTGTCATTCATTTTCTTGAAACAGTTTAAAGGGATTTTTTTTTAACTCTCCAGAATATCATCCAAGGAAGCTATACTTTTTAAGCATATTATTATTTTGTAATATTGTGTTTGGTATAATAACATAGGGTGCTTGACTTAAATTGCATTGCAGTCATATGAAAGTGAAATGAGAATTTACTTAGCTTTCTGAACATGAGTATTGTCTGTTTATGTGACTAGACTGGGCTGTCAATAGAGACATTCGACAAGAATATTATTCTTGTGAGTTCCATGAGGAACAACTGTATCCAAATTTATCTTTAAGGTCAAGTTTGGTCAATCTGTTGAGGGAGCCTCATACTAATAATACTCTCCATGATTATTTCAGATGACATGTTCATTGCATACGACGTTAATTACATATTTCAAGTACTTCTTAGAAACTTTCATTAACAGTAAGTGCTTCAGTACAGAAATAGAAATTAAGATGTATGTTGAAGGAGTTGTTCAGTTTTTACTGATGTGTCAAAGGTGGATATTTCTCAGTGATGGTTATAGAGTAGCAAATTAAATTGGGAATCGGTTCAAGGCGATATCCAAATTCCCTAAAGCTTCCATGTGGCTATAACAACTTTTAAAAAAGTAACTACTACTTTATTAACATTTTTAAACAATTTTGAGGTATACCAATGTTCACCTAACTTGAGTATCATGAGAAACTGAAGTGATGAGAGAGTCAACTCTTAACAAGAACAGGAGATTGTCTATCTACAAAGAGGCTCAGCTGTTACATACAAACTCCTAATAAATAAAAAAAAGATAAACAGTTTTGAAGTTTATATGGTGGGCTGGATATTCAATGCAACAACTGCCATGAATCACTGTCACATAGAAAGGGCGTGGTAGACAGTATAGGTTTAAGATAGATACGTCAAGGATAGAGAATCACCTTTAAAGATAGAAGATTGCATCACCTACTTATGATCGCTCTGGTAAAAATCACCAAACTTCAAAATCTACGTAAACAAACTTTCTTGAAGGTATTAATGAACGTGTGCAATACACATGATAGACGAAGAACCACAGTAAATGTTGCAGAGATTTAATATGAATGAAAATTTTACTCTGATATATGACAATTTTTTAATCTATATGTATGATTACTTATGAAAAAACACACATAAAAGGGTCACCAAAATTCACTACTATATTTCTACTTGATGACTAAACAGTAGAAATATAGTATTGGGTTTTTGTGATCTCTTTTTTGTGTGTTCTTTCTGTGAATTTAGTTATTTAGCCGTGGAAACGTTTTATTAAATATTTATTTATGAATATATATAAACACAAGTTTATTGAGAACTAAATTGCAGATGTACATACAACATAAAACCAAACTTAAACTCACTATTTTTTCTCAATGAGGGTTCAACAGAGAACGAAAAATTTCATTTCTGTTTTCTATTTGATTGTAATTTTTGAATATGTTTCTGAAATAAAATATTTTTATCAAACTACTCAGAAAGGACACATAGAAAAATGCTACTCAATTTGATTTTTGTTGATTCACTAGGATTCATTAGGAGACTTGTGATGAAATGTTGAGAAGCAATATCACACAAAAGAAACCCTTCGTCATAGTAACAGCACCAGTGCTGCCATCATACATGGGTAGGAGAAACAAGAATAAAGGAACTAAAAACGAAAATTAATAAAATATAAATATGTAATAATGATAAAAACTATATAATAATTAACATATAAGTCATTATCATATGTAAAAATAATTAGGAGAAAGAATAGAAGTCCTATTGATAAATATTTAGTCCGAGAGATGAACTAGGATGGAGCGAAATATGAGCCTCCTCTGAAGTTTTTAGCATGATATAACAGTTAGAGTAGGAGATCAGATTAATGATTTGAACCCGGACGCAGTAGGATTTGGAATGAATAACAACAGGAAAGTTGATGCGTGGACCGACGGAAACTCTATGACATTTCATAAACATACTCAGCTTAGTTCAAGCATCAGTCGACATAAGAAGCATCACACCGAGTATAGTCCAGTCGTTAGAGGCATTCGCAAGACAAGATGTATTAATATGGATGGGCCAGCAGTTATGACTGAGAAAAGAAGTGAAGGAACGTCTGGTGTTAATAATTACAGAAACTTCACCCTTATTGTCCCATTGTCTTAACAGGATTGGGAGACTTCTTAGAAATAAAGAAAACCCTTTTTTTTTAATATAAAAAAATCATTAAAAATTTCACAGTAAACGCGTAGAACAAAAATCAACATTTCACTCATAGTGCGGAATTCCAACTAGGACTAAGACTGTTTAATAAATTAAACAAGTAAGAAACATCCTACTTTATAAATTTTATTTTTTACTGTATCGGTTTTGTATGATGTTTTTCCTGAATAATTAATAATAGTTCCAAATACTGAATAACGCACTGAAAGCCCTCAGTTTACTGCATGAACACTCTCACTCAGGAACATGGACAAAATCCAACAGGTCTAGTGAGGAAGGAAATTTGTGATGCAACGTATAACTCGTACATAGTATTGGGAGACTTTGGACAAACTACTAGTTGTATGGATCAATGTGGACGTCTTAGCTATCTTACTAATCATCAATTGCCCCATTGCCCTATCATCAATTTACCGTTTATTATTTTCTTTCTCAGCAGGTCTACTTCTGGGTTTAACCTCAATTATTAATTCTTCAGTTTTATCATTTATTTATAATTTTTAAATAATTTATTTAGTTAATTATTTTTCATTAATCTTTAATATTTTCTTTATTTTTAAAATGACTTTCTCCTTTCATATTTATCTTTGTATCCTCTTCCTTTCTAAGTTGGCTATGCTGATAAGGGCCTCTTGAATAAAACAGACTTCAGTCCTCGCTTATCTTTCGACTCATGTCTTTCCAACAGATGACGACGTAGTCAAACTATAGTAATGACCTTTTGTGATATCTTGTACATTTTTTTCTTCTTATAAATTTAGTTTATATAATCTCGTTTTTTAATCTACACGATAAATATATTTTCAATATTTGTAATGCTTTAACTATTCA
Source organism: Hermatobates lingyangjiaoensis (assembly GCA_026182355.1). NCBI lineage: Eukaryota > Metazoa > Arthropoda > Insecta > Hemiptera > Hermatobatidae > Hermatobates > Hermatobates lingyangjiaoensis. The sequence continues at coordinate 1,449,808 of JAPFBL010001931.1, read as the reverse complement.
CCAGTCATCATCAGAACATGAATAATATTGTTTTTAAAATTTCCATTTCTATAAGAAGCTAGAAGGGATTGAAGGTTTAAGAAGTTTAAGCAGTTTTTTTTTAAAGAAGAAACTGAAAGTCTTCTTAAAGTGGAATTTGTCTGGAAGACTGAGAATGTCCTCCGTGAGCTTGAGTGGATACAAATATTTTAAAAATGTTTTCATTGTTTTTAAATTGATTGATTATATTTAAATTTTGTTTTGTATAAAGAAGGCTTTTATATTTTTTCTGTAATTACATAAAAATATAAACATTGCTATTATGAAACAGTGAAAACATTTTAAGTTGTTCCGATCTACATAAACTCAGAAAGACATTTTCAGTTCATCCCTGAAACCTCTTATCTCATTTACCTATATGCATTAAAAACAAAAAGCTTAGTGTTCATGATCTCTCAGCCCTTTAGAGTACTTATGCAAATAGAAATTTAAAAACAAGATTATTCATGTCCTGACGATGACTTCTGAAGAGTAGAAATATTTCTAAACTACCGTGTCCATAAAATAGCGAGGGTTTTGTTTAGGATTATTGAAAAGCTGATTAAAAGACAAGTAAAAGCCAGTTATGGTTATTTTTTAAATAATGTATGCATATTTAGGGAGCTCACTTTCTTTTAATCATATTACATAAAATTCCTTCTGAATACGTGTTCTTGTCCCTCTTCTAGATAACTTAAGATCATTCGCTTTTTCTTATAGTTTATACAGGACGCTGTCTTCAGAAGAATACTGTAATAAAAAACTAAGCAGACTTCAGTATATCCTACTTGTAGTAATGGTTCTTATAAATTATTTACCTTGCTACTGAGTGGGAATCTCCCGATGACGACGAGTATCAAAATATATAAGTCACTTGTGACAGCTCTTTATATGAATTTTAAATCTCTATTTTAAAGCGTAACAGTCATCGATAGTTTTCGATAAATAGAAAAAAAACATAACAAAGACTCACTTTTCAATTTCAAAGACCGCCATAAGGGTCAAAATATTGAAAAGTGAGTCTTGTTATGTTCCTTTCTATCTGTCACAGTATATATATTGGATAGAAAGGAACATAACAAGACTCACTTTTCAATTTCAAAGACCGCCATAAGGGTCGAAATATTGAAAAGTGAGTCTTTGTTAAGTTTTTTTCTATTTATCGAAAACTATCGATGACTGTTACGCTTCAAGATAGAGATATAAAATTCATATAAAGAGCTGTCACAACTGACTGATATATTTTGATACTCGTCGTCATCGGGAGATGCCCACTCAGTAACAAGGTAAATAATTTATAAGAACCATTATTACAAGTAGGATATACTGAAGCTGCTTAGTCATAAGTGACTGATTCAGAATAGATTCCATAGATATTCTAATTAGCTAAAAGATCCGTAACTCAAAAAAAGTTTAAGAACCCTTGCATTAGAGTCAGAAGCGTTACGTAGTAGATGGCTCTCATGTTTGAGACCTTGTCTCTCATGAGAAACAAGTTATAGCCAAGACTCCAGTACTTTTAATATATTCATTTTCCAACAAAGCACATATCATATAGTACAACATAATTTAAAATTATTACTTTTCACTCTATTTTTGAAGATTTCCGTTAAAAATTTGTCTGTAGGCACAGTTTGGCATGCACTGTTTTTGCTTAAGAAAAAAACTTTTCACTTGTTTAAAATAAATTATTTTCAAAATAATTATTTCAATATTTAATTTAATTACTTTTCTATTACAAACGCAATAAATTTTTTTGTTAACTTATCAGTAATCAAGAGATAATGGGATCGTTTATTTCTTAAGGAAATGAAAACACATATTAACGCCTGTTTCCATAAAATATTCGCAAAGATTTATAATTAATCGTTCAAAATAGGAATTATATTTAAGTTTTATGATTTGATTATGATGAGTGAACAATATATAATCTTCAATAAGCACGGAAAAGTTGAAAATAGTTTCATTGATCGTAAATATTCAATCACGTACTATCGTGCACGAGGCTTAGAAAGTTCGATGCTGGGTATATCATTATCTATATTAATGTTACGACTCAGAAAACAAAAAAGAAATCATTCACTTTTCCCTATATTTTATGCAGGACGCTGTCCTCAGGAGAATACTATAATAAACAAGGTAAGAATGGTGTATGTATGAAGCGGCTTGCAGACCGTTATAACATGGGTCTTTATGACCATCACCCTGCATTCCAACGTTTCAAAAATTTATATTTTCATTATCAAGGCAACAAGAAAATACATTACCTATTATTAGTAAGCAAAAACAATGGATTAAATCATAGTAAAGAAGTGATAATAATTAATCATATCTTACAAAGAGTGAAGGAGTTAAAACTGTAGGTTCTAACTGATTCATGCTATAATCTGAGAAGGTTATATAGTTGTTACATGGAGATAACGAATAACATTAGCTTAAAATGTTTCTATTTTTCTTATAATTCCATATATTCTATTGTAACAACTAAATAACCTCCTTAGATAATAGTCCTAGTTATAACCTACCGTTTTTAACTCCTACACACATTGTAAAGTATGATTAATTATTATCATTCCTTTTCTATATTTTAATCCGTGGCCTTTTGGTTATTAATAACAGATCATGTATTTTTCTTGTATCACGATAATAAAAATATAATTTTGAAACTTCTGAATGCAGAGTTGAGTTTTTTTGACCAGATAACCTTCAAAAAAGACCAGAACCATTGGCTGTGAGCGTTTTAAACTTTTACTGATCCATAATAGGAGATGAACTTATAATAAATTAGTGTGTTTTAATACGGTAATCGCCATTTTGTTGCTCATAACGAAGGTATCATACTTAAATCACTTGAAACAATTACGGCATTTGTAAGTAAGTTGAATGAATAACTACCGTTAAAATATTTTATTAATCAAATCATTAAATGCAATAAAAGAGATAATGCACTTAATCGGATTCGTTATTGGAAGTTTAGATATTTGATCACACCATGAACTATTAATATTTCTTTATATGATTTTTTTTCAATTAACCTTGTTATGAAATGAAATAAAATGACAGATTTATTAGTTTAATAGTAGTAAAAAGAAAAAAAATATTAATTTCGTTTTTCGAATTATTGATCGAAAAAGTAAATGAAAGGTTTATTATAAATAACCGAAAACATCTAAGATAATTATTTCATTTCATACGAGGTTTATTTGCGCATTTTATTTTCTATGTTGTGAAAATTTTCTACAATTTTATACTAAGTTATTTCAATTAATTATGTTTTTTATTGTAAGTTTGAAAAAAAATTTTTACAAACTTTCTACAGGTTTGAATGAAATCATGGCAAACAATTTTACTAGTGGCAAAAGGTTTAGGTAAATAGGATAATTTTTAATGTTTTATAGACTCTTGCAATAAACCTAAATTCATGAGATTCTTACAAAGAATAACTCATAAAGCAATAGCAAAAACGACACTTCAAGTTTCTAGAATGATCAGAAAAATTGTAAAAATATTACTTCTCCAATTGACGTAAAACAGGATCAAATGTCTTTTCAATTATTTGAATTTGTTCAAATCAAGTCATTCTTTTCCACAGTATGAATTAAAAAAGTGTAAAATATTATTAAAATTTGTAAAGCGTAACAACCTTTGGTGTGATAATAAAATTGTGGCTACTCATCAATCAACTCAGAGACCAACAGATACGATAAAAAAAAAATATTAAAAGTAGGTGAAAGGAATGTTAAAACATATCTGTTGTCAAGAGTATTAAAACAAATTTTCTCTTATATATCGATATGGTTTAATTATGTGACGTAAAAAGACATAATAGATAGGACACAAATTAAAAAGAAAATAAAATTATTTGATTATTATGATAGTCAGCTGAGCAAACACTTAACAGCTGTTGGTGGTTGGTGGTAGTTACATTTAATAACTATATGAAATGGGGATAATATCAGAAGAATCAATTTTAACATTTAAAAAGCGAAGTACTTACTAAGGGAGTAAGCCTGAACTACAGCGGGAAGGTTACTGCTTCGACTAACAGATCATATGTAATCATTTACACGGACACTCATCAACATGTAAGTGAACAATTAGTCGTATCAAGTCAAAGCTAAACACAGAACAAAACCACAGGATCGGCGTGAGTGAACAAAAGTAGGTAACTTTGACTTGATATCTGTATTGGCTAACAGAATATATGTAATCATTTAGAGGCACTCATCAATATGTATGTGAACAATTAGTCGTATCAAGTCAAAGCTAAACAAAGAACAAAATTACAGAATCAGAGTGAGTGAACAGAGGAAGGTATTTGGGATACGCTGATAAGGCAGATGAAATAACAAAGGTCTGTTTTGTGGCAGAGAAGGTTGATGATATTAAGGATATCCTCAAGTGGTATTCAGGAATTTGGTTAACGGCACATAGAGAAAGTATGAGAGCATGTATTAAGATTTCCTCAACATCAGTTTTACCTGCCTTGTCATCAGGTAGTGGTATGAGGCACTCCAAAGACAAACGAGAACTGAAGTCTATCTCATTCAAGAGCCACTCAATCAGATTAGCTAACTTCTGTGTTTTTTATTATTATTACTAGACTATTTTTCTATTGTCACTTTTTAGTTTTTTATTTAGTTTTCTTTATTTTTGCTACTATTTATTTTATTTTTACTTATCTTCTCTCTCTGTACCGTAATTTGGCTACACTGATCGAGTGCTTCTTGAATGAGATAGATTCCAGTTCTTGCTTGGCTTCGGAATGGCTTAAATCTTTCTACCTGATTATAATATAGTCAAAATATGGTAGTGATTTGCGAAATATATTGCGTGATTTTGTGATATATATATATAGTTCACACAGGAAAGGGAAAAACAAGTATAAAATGAATCATTGAGTCAAAACTGCCAGCGCAAAACAAGCATTCCTTGTTTTTATAATAAAATATTTAAATCACTCAATATCTCGATAAAAGATAAAAAAAAACTGTAATAACTATAAATCTTTATATATTATGCAAAATAATACTCAAGAACTAAAAGATTTTATGTTTAAAAGAATGTTGTTTGAATAGAGTGAGTCTTTTAAAATATAATGTAATTAAAGCTTTTATTGTATAAGTTTATTTAGGTTTTCAAAGGCACTCTCATTATGTATCGAATGACATTTCATCGTTGACTTCTAATTTTTTTTTGTTTTATTTTTCTTTTTTTAAATGAGAAATAGTATCAATATGATAAGTTGAATGACATTTTTGTATTTATACACAATTAGATTTGTATAGAGGCTAAGACTGTTTTGAGGCCAAGAGAATTAGTAAAAATCTGAGTCTACTATATCACGTATTTCATTAAGAAAAAAAAATACTTCTATTGACTATATGTGTTGAAATATAACTATATTATATTCTATACTATGTTTTGTAGTAACCTATATCTATTGGTATAGCAAAAGACAATTGGAATGTGGTTGTTACCTGTGACGGATTAACAAGCTTTGTTGTGATGAACTGCAATTTTTGATAAAATAAACATAGATAACAATGGAAAAAATATAACAATGTCATTAAATACAAGAAATAAAATATTTAAAGATCCTGAAACAGATTGATTAAACAAGACACATATATATTGAGACTCTGCTTGAAGAACTACTGAATGCTAGTGATATAGTTAAGGAAAATTTATTTGTTATTGCTAAAGATGTGAGAACTTCATGTAAAGACATGGTCTATAGCTATTAAAACTTATAGCTAAAGTCAAAATTATAACAATAAAAAAAATCATTGAAACTACAAGCAAGAGTTGTGTTAACAAAAAGCAAGGATTGTTGTACCCTTAAGACTCGTATTGTTATGAATCCAAATGCAATCGTAAATTAAAAGTTACAAAATTACAAGATCACAAAGAAGAAAAAAAATAATTAAGAATATTTTCAACGGGAAATAAATTCAAATTAATTATTCAATTTATTTAACTGTTTTATAGCCTAAGTATGTGAATATAAAACAAATATTTTTGTTTTAATGATGTAATTTGTGTATTTTTTCTGCTGTAAATTTAATTTATCTATTCTTGAATTGAAGGAAGAATATAAGAATCACTTTACATGACTTAACTAAATTCTGTTACACTATGCAATGTAAGTGTAATAATAAGAGAATTATCCCACTCTCTTATCTTATGCTGTCGAATAGGTTAATTTTATATAAATATATTTACTATAAATTTATATGTAAATAGTTTTAACATGAACATTTGTTTGAATAAATTTAACTTATTTAATAAAGTTGTAAATAAAATAATGATATTTAATTCTTTCCAGTGGAAATTTATTTACTTAAGGTATATTAATTTGTTATTTGTCAAAATGAGATCACTGCTACGTTGTGATATTAAAACTTAAATATGGTTTAATAACCGCTTTTGGTACAAAACCGACTTTGTACCTTTTATAGTCCTGTCTGAATACATTTAGTGGAAGTAAAAACTGATTGGAAATTTAGAAATAGGAATGTAAGCTGTTTTTCTTAGTATACATATAAATGTATGAAACCTTTCATTACTATTCCACATGTGTAAAAACTTCTCGAATCAATATAAAGAAGTAGAATAACATTTTGTAAAATAACATATACAAACATAAATTCCAGTAAGCTGAACCCCTCCATTTTCCAAAACACCATGGTTACAATATACTTGCATTTGCAATGATTTTTATAATGATTTGTTTATCAATGAAATGGATTATTGAAAGAAATACCAATAAGAAATTTACTGAAGTATACTCACGGTTAGCAAAATAGATATCAGTTGCTTATTGTAATAATTTTTTGCATTGTATTATCAAAAAAATTTTTAAATGTAGGCAAAGTTTATTTATTGATTTCATATCAGGGTGTCATATTTTAAATTAAATTAAATCTATTGTTAGAAAAGGAATAGACTTATTGAATATTTAGTATTAAAACAACTATCGAGCAACAGGTTGTTATTCATAGAGAGTTGATTATTTTTAAAGTGTATATAAAGGCATTTCAGTTGTTCTGAGCAGAGAGATGTATTTAGGCTAAGAATAACAGAGGTATGAGGCTAGGCAGGCAATCAGGCGTGAACACAACCTGCTCAATGCAACACCCGGCCAGAGGCCCCCTGTCACTCCGACCATCGGCCCAGTAACATCCTCTTCAATCAACGCATTGTCCTCCAGTCCATTCTCTGTCCCTCTCAACAGTGTTCCGCAATTATTTTTCTTTTTCTTATTACAGATACTCATATGTAATTTAAATTATTTGTTAATATACAATTCCTACTTCTTAACAAACCATTGCAGGAACATTTATCCAGGTCTATCTGACAATAAACCCGGTCTTTTAATTCCTATACGAAATTTCTAATGATTTAACTAGTAATATTAATATCACACTTTCTGTAATCTTATTAGCTAATTACTTTACTATGATTCGATGCTTCTAGATATCTCCTTCGAAGTCCTCCATAATTTCTTTAAGTTCCTTAATAATATAGTTGTGACACTTCTATCACTCATCAGCCCTGATGATATCGAATAGAATTTATATTTTGTGTGAAAGAAATTTTGATAGTCCATCACATTATCAGTAGAATCGTGGAGAACCATTATTATTAGTATTTTGTTATTTGTTATTTACACACACACACACACACACACACACACACACACACATATATATATATATATATATATATATATATATATATTGAATAATAATCAAAATAACACTTGATATAATAGATGGATTAATTTACCACAATGAAAACAATTTTTTAAAAACAATGCTCTAAGGCCTTTCGTTAACACATCTTCGGAGAGCAAGTGAATAGAAGATGTGTTAACGAAAGGCCTTAGAGCATTGTTTTTAAAAAATTGTTTTCATTGTGGTAAATTAATCCATATATATATATATAACAAAATAAGCAGTGACACATAAACAGAAACACAACAAAGACTCACTTTTCAATATTTCGACTGTAATGGCGGTCGTCCTCAGGAGAAGAAGTGAATTGACGGAGGGACGACAGTCAACTAAAGAACTCACTGGGTGAGGGCTAAAGCAGTGCTGCCGCAAAGGAGACAAATAAAAAAGGAACTAGGAAGTCGAGAGCAAAAATAAAATAAAAATGTTTTTGAAAGGTAGAAAAAGGTTAAGAAAAGAAAAAATAAAGAAAATATATAGATCAATAAAAAAAAATTAAAAAATAAATATATAAAAAATTATTTAAAAAAAAATAAATAAATAAATAAAAACTAACGATTTAAATTCAAGCCAGGTTTCGAGCGTGCCCCCAGGAGCCAAATGTCCGCTTCCTCAGAAGCTTTTAAAGTAACTTGTCTGATATCAGACAAGTGATAACAGACAAGTTACTTTAAAAGCTTCTGAGGAAGCGGACATTTGGCTCCTGGGGGCACGCTCGAAACCTGGCTTGAATTTAAATCGTTAGTTTTTATTTATTTTTTTATTTTAAAAATATTTTTTATATATTTATTTTTTAATTTTTTTTTAATTGATCTATATATTTTCTTTATTTCTTCTTTTCTTAACCTTTTTCTACCTTTCAAAAACATTTTTATTTTATTTTTGCTCTCGACTTCCTAGTTCCTTTTTTATTTGTCTCCTTTGCGGCAGCACTGCTTTAGCCCTCACCCAGTAGTTCTTTAGTTGACTGTCGTCCCTCCGTCAATTCACTTCTTCTCCTGAGGGCGACCGCCATTACGGTCGAAATATTGAAAAGTGAGTCTTTGTTGTGTTTCTGTTTATGTGTCACTGCTTATTTTAATTGTTATTTGTCCTGCTGGACCGTTTTTCGTTTATCAAGGTATATATATATATATATATATATATATATATATATATATTAATATGATCAAACCACAATAAGAAATGGGAAAGCTAGACTAAGATCTTTCCCATTTCTTATTGTGGTTAGATCATTGATTGTTATTTCACGTGTTTATGTGAAATCTTTATATATATATAAGCTCAATCCATAGAAATAACAACATAAAAGTGTTCACAAGAACTCACTACAATATTTCGACTGCCTCGTCATCAGATAAAAAGATATGAGTTCTTTCAAGACAAGCAAGGACTCAGTTGTAATTCTCAGTTTGAGTCTTCGGTTGTTTTCAAAGCAACTCACGTCTTTATATCTGATGAAAAGGTATTTAAAATATAGTAGTAAGTATTTTTGATATGTTTTATATGTGTTTTTTCCAAAAAATTAGTTTATTTTGTTTATGGAATTGTTTTATATATATATATATCAATGATCAAACCACAATATGAAATGGGAGAAAAAATACTAAGATCTTTCAACCGTAACAAGCGGATTTCGTCAGAGTCAAAAACCTCAGAGTCAAAGACAAAGACCGTTTATTACGGTTGAAAGATCTTAGTCTTTTTTTCTCTATTTCATATTGTGGTTTGATCAAGGATTATTATTTCAAGTGTATATTTGAAAAATATTATATATATATATATTGAGTAGCAGTTTGCTTCTCAACGCGAGTACTTCGCACTTCTTCCCGATGACGACGGATGTCGAAATATCGAAACATGTCAGTGTATACTAATAAAAATTTTGATGAACCAGAGTATCTTGTTTCTAATATACGAAAGTCCTATTTGAGAAAAGTGGAACAATTGAAGAGAAAATGTGTGAAACTCAAGATTGGCATCAGTTTGAACAAATTCTGCATAAATACACGATATATATATATATATATATATATATTTAATATATATATATAAACTTTAACATATAGGAAAGAACACAGAATGTTACTACAGAACTCACTTCGATATGTCGACATCCGTCATCATCAGGAAGAAGTGCAAAGTACTCGCGTTGAGAAGCAAACTGCTACTATATATATATATATATATATATATATATATATATATATATATATATAAACAATTAGAATTTTTTGGTCATGTGATACATAAATATATCGAGAAAAGATGTATCGGAATGTGGTAAGTTTCTCCAATTTCAGAATAAATTTGGCAGACCTGTGAAAAAGATTTTGAACAATGTGGACATTTAAAGTTTTATCTCATTAGAGAAACTGACCTCATTCACGATAATCTATTCTTTATATATATATATATATATATATATATATATATATATATTTATGCTGATCATTATTCTCTTAAACATTAACTTTACTATCTTTTTGTATATATATATATATATGGATTTTGGATTTCAGTAGGGTTTTAACTCTGAGGAAGATCACTTGTTACAGCTGAAAGATCTTAGTGTTTTTTCCGATTTATATTGGAACATTAATATATATATGATACATGCATATGTATATATATATATATATATATTTTCATTAATTTTTGTAAAAGTTTGATCTATAAAGCAATAATGCTAATAAACCACATCTTTTGATCTATATATATAATAAACGGTAGTGAGATAACTTCTGGTTAAAAGTATAATGAGAGTAGGATAAACTCCTATATTATACGATCTACGGTGCTCTTGAAAATCATCATTATTAACATAAGTCCTTAGATTTTTATATATATAAAAATTACGCGGGCTTTTAATATTTAAAAGTAAGTTAAATGTTCGAACGAATAAATTATAATTAAATATGAAAATTAATTTGGTTGAGAGCTTGAAGTTGTTGTTTTTATAATTGACAATGAGAGGGTGAAGGTTTAAAGACAGGCAGGACTGTGTTGAATGAGGGCTGGCTGGAAGGACTGGGCCAGCATTGGCTGAAGGAGGAAGGGTCTGCAAAAGTGCGGAAGTACGCACTTCTTGAGGACTAACTAGAGAGATTATTGCAAAGAGGTGCGGCAGTGAGCAGGTGATTAGCCGAAGGTCGGGCTGCCATGGAAACAAGCCATTGATTGGCTGCGCCAGCCTCCCCCTCCCACCACCCACCCCCACTCGCGCACAGCACACCCCTACTCACCTATAAATAAAAAAAATATAAGCAACCCGAGTTCCCTCATGGAGGCTTTAAGAGTTCGCCCGAGGATCTGTAGTCCCTTGGAATGACGGGACAACTTGAATATTCGGAACACTCGCACTAACCGAATGACTCTGAGTATGGCCAGCGACATGGCCTGATTAGTACTTTTGTCCTGGGGGCTGACGGGCGCCTTGGGTATGTCCGAAGTGTCCTCCTTTTCGGCCACTACCGTCGCCAGCGTGATGAAATAGGGAATGATGGCGATAATGTCTATTATGTTCATAACGTCTCGGAAGAAGTTGAGCTTGTTGGGACAGGCGAGGAAGCGGACAGAGAGTTCGAACGTGAACCAGATGATACATAGGGTTTCGATGAGGAAGAAGGGGTCGGTGATATCTGGCACCTCGTCCTCCTCGATTTTGGTGCCGTTGGTGGTGGTGTTGAAGACCTTGTAGTGTTTAAACTCAGGTAAGGTCTCCAGGCAGAAGATGACTATAGAGAGGAGGATGACGAAGACGGAGATGATGGCGACGACGCGCGCTGCTTGCGAGCTCTCCGGGTACTCGAATAGCAGCCACACCTTCTTCTGGAATTCGTGAGAGGGTAGCGGCTTTTCCTCCTCCTTTATGAAGCCCTCGTCTTCCCTGTAACAAAGTGTGGTCTTAGAATTCAGAATTTCTAAAAAAAAAACTGTATGAAAAAAACTATTATACTATTTTATTATAATAATGGAACACAATATAAAACTAAGAAACAACATTTCCTCGTACCACAGCTCTCCGTATATATTCAAACTTCTCTCCAAATTTATTTACCTACTTATAACTTTATTAATATATGATTATTTGTATTTATAGTTTCATCCAGTTTAATTCTTCTTATCAATTATTTTAATAACTGAAAGTTAAATCCTACCGGAACTTATGGATACTTTTCCGGCAATACAGCTTGATGATAATATGTTAGGGTTAATAGCAGGTTCTAAATACCCAGAAATAAAAGAAAAATAATCCAGCTGATTTTTTCTGGCTTGCCTATCTGCTAAGAGATTTTAGATAATTTTGCTTCATAACTCTAGTTGAAAATAATTAGTTAAAGTATCTCTTTGTCGCTCAATGGCACTCTTCAATCGATTGCTATCGACAAATGGATGTTGTGACATAGTATCATTCAATGATTTCAATGGAGACTAACAACTTTATTAGAACATATTTACTTCTTATGCCATTTATCACTTCAAATAAACAAAATAGAATCGAGTTTTACAGAACTAATTGTTCAAGATAAACATCTCAGAGCGGGATTATACAGATCTAAATGTTCGGAATAGGTCAGATAGGGGTTAAATATTTACACAGCAAAAACAATCCTTTCATTCTGTTCCTATGATTTTATTATTTACTGCATGTTTATTCAGATTTGAATATATTATATTTACTCATTTATTTAAATAATTTCTTTATACAACTGTCGAAAATAATATTTCATTATGATTCTAAGTTCATTAATAAAATTTTATTCAACAGCTGCAGATTACTTTATATCATAGGATGGAAAATGACTGGTAATCTCTTTATATAAGTTATTAATTTTATTTTTTATTTATCTCTTTGGATCCATATTTAAAACAATTTTCCACTCGCTTCTCCCAAAGATTCCATGCTTACAATTTTCATTTGTTGACATCACGTGGATAACACTCTAGATTCTCGTCACTAACTATCATCACAATTGAAATCTTTTACCCCCAAAGACATGGCCAATCCCTTTGTGAATGAGGTTAGGTACTTCACTCTATCACGAATAACATCTTCATGCTTTCTTCCAGTAGAAGTTCTCACGTGTCTTATTAATGTAATTTCTAGTTTCATAACTTCGCACTTCTGTCACGGTAAACCTATTTTAAGTCTCATAAACATAAGAATAACAACAGCAACAACGTTTGTTGGGCAGTAGTTTACATAATTCTGTCATATATGCTTGTGTAAATTGATGACTTCATACAGTTCAATATAAAATTCAATGAAATTTGTTTAGTAATAGGTATTCAAAACGGTTAAAAAAGAACTGTACTTTTTAAATAGAGAGGTATAAATAAGCTCATCTAAAAACAGGTTTTGAAGTCTAAACTGACAACTGAACGAGCACCTGAAAATCTGTTTGTGATGTTTATAACATCGTGTTTTTAGCTTGAACAGGAAAGCATACGGATGTCAGATGAGATTACATATACAATATATAATCAAATTATATACATAATATAAAATCACATTATATATATCATGTGGATGTGTTTTTATATAAACTAGATTCATAAAAGAACACAAAAATGAAATCACAGAAACTCACTCCTATACTTCGATTACCTCATCATCAGGAAGATAGATATGAGTTTCGGCTATTTCTCTCTGTGTGTTCTTTTTGTTAATCTAGTTTATTTAGTTCATGGTATCAGTTCATTTAATTGGTAATCATATAATTCGGTTTTTATTTAAAACCGAAACGTTGGCAAAGAGAGTTTAATTTGATTCTGAAGAACGGACCGAGTCCTGATAGACTTTAATTTTGTTTTTATTTCACGGTCGTACTTTTATCAATATATATATATATCTCAATGATCAAACCACAATATGATGTGGGAAAAAGGACTAAGATATTTCAAAGCTTGTTGTGGTCACGGTCGTACTTTTATCAATATATATATATATATATATATATATATATATATATATCTCAATGATCAAACCACAATATTATGTGGGAAAAAGGACTAAGATATTTCAAAGCTTGTTGTGGTTGAAATATCTTAGTCTTTTTTTCCTAAGTCATATGTGGTTTGATCATTGATTGTTATTTCACGTGTTTATATGAAATCTTATGATTATATATATATATATATATATATATATATATATGTGTGTGTGTGTGTGTGTATGTGAAGTTTTGCGACAAACTTAGGAAAGAGCATGTAGAAATATTTTATTTGTTTATTCAAGGATACGGAAAAAACTGAAAGTGTTTTGACAATGCTTAGAATAATTCAATAAAATTATTAGTGCAATTGTTGTTTGGTGACAATTCCAAGCTTGGAAAACCTTCACGTTAACAGATAATGACGACATCGGCAGTATTTGTGCTGTGATTTGTGAATATCGTCCTAGGAGCCAGGGTAGCCCAGTGATAACGTGTTCACCTCTGTACTGGTAGAGCCGGAGTTCAATACCTGCTCTAGCCCTCTATATATTCAAGCGAGAGGTGAATAAATCTGAGAAAATCTTCCCTTAAAGAGGTCGTTAAGTGTCGATTCTAATCCTATACGATAGAAAATACTTATTAAAGATTCATACTGTATATACACTTCAGTATCACAAATCGAAAATGTTCGGCCTACATGTGTTCTCTTGTGAGACTGCCACTGCAACTTAACCTAACATAATATCATCGTTTAACTGTTTAAGGTGTTCAAGTGGACATCAGTGTTGTCAAATGTTGAGTGATAAACTTGATTTCGTTGTACCGGTGGAAAATTCATGACACGTTTGTTGACTAACGATCTGAAACAGACCTGTGTGAAATCAACTGCTTGACATTTCGAATGACTATGACAATTTTTTAAAACATAATAGCAGCAGGTGAGACGTAGGTTTGTGTTTGATATTGATGAAGATAGTCGTCACAGGAATTAGATCAAAGGTTACCTCATCAAAATATACACGTATGAGTCGTCAAATATGAAGTTCAGTTCAGTTCGTTCGTATTTTTACTGTAAAGGCATTTTTCATCAGAAATTTGTACCATTTTTTCAAATGGGAAGCAAGAAAGCCGTTCAGTGAATTATAGAGCGTTTATAAGATGTTGATCACTGTTAGAGCTCTTCCGGAGTCGTGGAAGACAGACTTGGATGTATCACGAGAATGCTCAATTTCACACTGGCTTTCCTAACATCATTCTCGCATTATGACCCCAATCATCTTATTATCCAGACATCACACCAGTAAAATTTTTTCTGCAAATTTAAAAGTAGAATGAAAGATTATCTTCTGTAAGCCATAAAGAAAATTCAGAACATCGAAGAAAGTGCTTTCAAAGTACTTTATAAGGCTTTTAAAAAAAAGAAAAACTTTAGGATTATGTCAACAGACAGAACTACTTTGAGAAACAGTGCTTAAATTTTATAGAAAAATGAATATATATATATATATAGAAAAAGTTTGGTTGCTTTTTAAATATACTTCGTACATATAATACAATGAAATTAACGAATTAAAAATAAATTTGAAATGATAATAACGCATTAAAATTTATATTGAGCTTGAAATATTAATGTAATATTTACATGAAATTTTTGGGAGAGGGGGGGGGGGGTTGGACATGGGCCCTGCCACTCTGGAGACTAATTCATTACTGTAGGCTTTGTAGTGTTATTCATTTTGGTCTCGGTTAGGGCACTCGAGAGGGAGTACACCGCCTATAAGGCCCTAAAAGAGTCTAGGGCACCCGTGAATGGCAAAGTTTTACTTTGGGTTGCACTCTTGACAAAAGATTGACAAGTTAGGAGAATGAGAAGGGCAACAAGTTTTATCGCTCTTTTCGTTTCCGAAATAAACGAGGAACTACGAGATTTGAATCTGTCAGATCGTCTGCGCGTAGCTAAACCTCAAGTCACTCTCCGCCTTTAATCTGCAAATGAAATTTCATCATTTTCTTCTCGCCTCAATCGTCATTACCTCACAGAGGAGAGTTATTTATAATTATAACATTCCTATCTCTAATGTTATTTTGTTTATATAATACATTTTATTGATACATTCAATAATTATATTAGTAAATAATATTTCTTGTAATTAAAAATATATAATAATTAAATAATTATTTACCATTTTAGAATAACTAAACAAATCTTAATATACACATAAGCAAGTTTATTTTAAGATAACAGTAGCAGTGACCACATGCTCAACATCCAGTATAAAAAGGATTTATAAATTTTTTTCAGGAAAATAGCCATCCGCAGTATACTGTACTTGTTTGTAAGTGAAAGTGCCTTTATCAGAGGTACAATGTTTAAAAGTGTCAAATAAACCACATAATAGATTGGCTTATTTATTATTAGATAAAATGTCACTCATAGAAAATTTAATAGTGAGCTGCTGGTGATAGCCCGGATTAAAATGATACTAATTTCGAGAAAGGTGCACCTGTCTGGTGTAATTGTAGGTAACAAATTACTAACATAACAAACCATTATTGAGTGTCGAAGAGAAATTTCAACATTTCTCAAGCTCTGGCAGAAGTAACTATGATATTTTAGGTAAAAATTCTTGTGCTGAAAATTCATTGTCAGTGTATTCTAAAAATAATGCTATAAGAGTTGAGAATATACAGTTTATCTGACAATCAGACCGAAGTTCACGATTATTAATTAAAAAATAATTTACAATTGTCTGATATCTCATCAGAATATGACTATTAAAAACATTTTACCATGCATGTGGGTGCCTGAACACTTGGGAATGCAGGAGAATGATGCAGTGGACTAACTGGAAAACTTTTGACCCAAACAAACCTCCTTCCTTCAGTCAAGTGCCTACGCACAAATTCCACTAGCGTCTTCATTGATACGCTATGAATTCATAGCTAATTCATAGCCTTCATTGATAATTAATGAATGGATAACAAGGAAGTAGATGAATGTAGACTAAAACAATCAGAACCTATTTAGACTAATAAGCTCAATCCAACTGAACATAATTTCATAAAGAAAATAATACATTTTCAAAAAAATATTTAAAATTATGTGCAGAATATCTAACTGGAATCGCCTCTTCAACTATCACTTATGCAAGCTGAAATTAATAACATTTAAAGAATATAGACCCCGGAAGAAGCAAGAATTGTTAAAAGAATTGTATGTAAATGCGGGACAATCACCTTTAAGGAGTTAATATTTCTGCAAATCTTAACAAAAACCGATATATGTAGGAGATACTTCTTTAACGATTATAAAGTTAGCTTAACACCTAAAGTTGATTTTAGAAACAACAAAGGGAAGTACAAATGTAGACCCGGTGAGCACTAATCCGATGAAACTCAGTCTCATATTACTATTAACTTTAATAATAATACAAATATTAATAATTTACATATAAGACTGTTCTAAATCAAAGATTTTAGGTTTCTTAATTCACAATTAAAACAAACAAAATCATAATAGACTCTAAGAGTTTGCTAATATTATTCTAGTTTTTGATATTAATCTATATGATAACATTATAACAAAACTAAAACTAAATTGAGTGGCTACAAGTTTTGGTATTAAATTCACTTATAATTGAGTTTATTTACATTTATTGTTTATTGTAGGCCACTCTAGATTTTATAATCTGGAATTTAGCTGTGGAATGCCAAAATTAATCACAAATAAAAGAAAGATAAATTAAGTAATGATTTTGCAATCCATAAAAGACTGTAGTAACAGTTTATTTGATATTAATAATAATAATAATAATTGGCAATATTTGCAACTTTGGTTGTCTTAATTTGCATTAATGAGACATCACTTCAACACTTCGTGACGTCAAACTTTTTTAGATCTGCTATGAGCGAAGTCATTAAATAGTTTGCCGTTATTTGATGTTCATCATCAAAATGTAGTCGAATATAAATTAAAGTCTTATGGTGAATCAAAAGAAAAATTTTATACATGAATCTGGTTACATGTTTGAGGTTTATTTTCTGTTATTTTTTTAGTATTTTTCAAACTGTTGTGAGGAATTTTTTTTAAACAATAAAGTCATTTTGTTGATACTTTAAGATATTAATTTATGTATGCTTAATGTATTCAACATTTAATCTAATTATCTCTAATGTATTCAACTCATCCCTAATTTGTTGTAATACAAGCAAAGGTAAGTAAATCTCATTTGGTACGCTGCTAGTACTTTGCATTTTATTATACTATATTAGCAGAAAAAATTTAACACATATTCCATCAAGGAATGAGCGCGTAACTTTATAATAAAGACATTTTCGCGAATGTTTCATTTGGGGACAATAATACAAGAAGAAAGGTGGGACTAAAGTCATAGTTTTAGAAATAAAATTAAAAGAATGGAGGGTAGCGAGAGAATAGCTAAGGGTTGAAGAGGGAAGGGAAGTAGATGAAAGTTTCATAAGGCAAGTGAGGTAACATGCAAGACACCATATATCTCCTGAAAGCTATGAATTATGCCTGGAGAAGGCAATCAGGCAACATACGCTACTGCACACACCTAATCTCTGTGATTTATTATCAGTTAAGTGAATAAACTAGTCGGATAAGCAAACGGATGGAAATGAAGTAGCGACTGGGAGGGGGAAGGGAGAGTGACGGATTTGACGTCGAAAGCGATCCATAAGTGGACATGAGGTCCAATAACTATTATTACAATAAAACTACTGAATATGTCAACTATAAACAGAAAGAGCAGAACAGCTTTTCTCACATATCGTGACAACGCATTGTATCTATGTAAGGAAATGACGAATAAACCAATACTAATAAATATAATTTTATAGGACAAATAATAAAAATAAATAACAACATATTAGCAATTTGTAGCTGGTAACATTTTTTTTAAAAAAGAAACGTTTTAAGCATAACTTCAAGAATATTGTTCCTAGTAATTCGAAAAATGGTAAGAAAATTTGAAATAATCAGCACAAATGGTAAATGCAGAGTCCGCAGCATATTTCAATAAAAAAAAAATCATATATATATATATATATATATATATATATATATGAGTTCAAAATTCAAGAAGAGTAACACACAGAGTAAGGAAACACACAGACTCAAATTTTTGGGTAATCCGTCTTCAGGAGAAAAGAGAAAGGGAGACCAAGCACGTTGTAGACGCAACGGCAAGTAACCCAAGCACATCTACAACGTGCTTGGTCTCCCTTTCTCTTTTCTCCTGAAGACGGATTACCCAAAAATTTGAGTCTATAAGTGTGTTTTCTTACTCTGTGTGTTACTCTTCTTAAATTTTGAACTCGTATTGTGTCCAGTTTGGATCGTGTTTCGTTTAATTAAGTGAAATATATATTCACGATCTTTAGACTGAGAGATTCGATCCTACGAACTAACCTCCTGCTAACAGGGTTCAACTGGAAAAGGAGTTGGCCAAGTGACATGTTAAATTAAAATCGATGACTCATGCTTAGTCATTGCTATTAATAGATTAAAAGGATTAGTACAGGTTAATATAAAGAGAAGGTCAAAGGTCAATAAAGAAGAAGAAACAAGCGGTTAGAATAAAAGAGTTGAAAGGTCAACAGTATAACTGGACTAATAGAAACCTCCTTCGCCAGTTGAACCCTGTTAGCAGGAGGTTAGTTCGTAGGATCGAATCTCTCAGTCTTAAGATCATGAATGCCGAGACTGCGGTTAATTTTAATATATATATATATATATATATATATATATGATCAAAACACAATAAGAAAATGGGAAAACAAGACTAAGATCTTTCAACCGTAACCAGCGATCTCGTCAGAGTCAAAAACCCAACTGACTCTGACGAAGACTGCTGGTTACGGTTGAAAGATCTTAGTCTTGTTTTCCCATTTTCTTATTGTGGTTTGATCATTGATTGTTATTTCACGTGTTTATGTGAAATATTTTATATATATATATATATATATATATATATATATATACACGCAGTTTCTCCACCTCTGTACATATAAAACCAACGAATGCACAGCAGTACAGTAGTTGCCATCCCACCCACATCAAAAAAGAAATCCCCAGATCCCTTTCCATCCGCATCCATAGGATTTGTAATAACTTGAAAAACCAAAGTTTCCATATTAATTGTTTGATGGAAAAATTAACTGAATATGAACAGTTCCAACCAATCTGATAATGAAAACCCAATATGTCCTCTGTCAAGTGTTGAAACTAATACGACTAAAATCTGCTAAAATATTTCATCTTAACCGATATTCCAAACAAATCCCCTGGTATCTTGAATCTGAAGCAGTCATAATTAGGAAGGACGGCTTCTCTCTTATTGACCTGCATGCCTCCTATGACTTGCCCATCATACCAGACTTCAATAGAAAAAAGCAAAAACCATTACCTTAATTCCGGATATTAATTTTGATTCCTGTTTGAATACTTATTTTCTCTGTTTTATGGCTATACAAACGAGATATTGAACAAAACAGAAAAATAGGCTTCAAAATTTTGATTTGAAACAAATTAGCTTCAAAATTTGATCCTTTGATACTTTCATATTTCTGGTAACATTGATAATTATTTCTTTATTTTGTAACAGTTATATTACGAAACAGTTTTTTTTAAGAAGAGACACCATGATTTTTTAAAATATTCGATTGGAGTAACTATTTTTTTTTGGTTTATAACAATGCAAAATATATGTTATACTGAAACATAATATTTTCAATAAATGGAGTAAAGGTGATATTATGAGAGTTGTGGGGTTTGTTGGGGCGCCAGGCCACAGGCCAGGATAGTCAGCTGCACCAGCACTGCCGCTAATTCCCCCATTACATACACAACCCCTAATCCTAAACCATTTGCCCAAATCAACTTTTACTTTTACAACCCAATTTCCTCCTACTTCTTTCTTCTTAAAACTTTCATTACTTTTCAGCCTTATATAATTTCTGTTATCTGCTCTAAATAGACTTATTTAGAAACAAATTTCTTTATCGTTTTAATAAAATTACTTTTCAAGTATTACTACAATAACTGCTCAAATAATCGTTTTTATTCTCCGAAAAATTGATATAATTTTTTATAACATAATAAATGTATGTTATTAACAACACAATGAAAATATATTGCTTTACTACTATCCTAAACTTATACGACAATTATTCAAAATTACCTGGAAGGATTATTCTACTTATTTTTTTTTTTAAAAATGCATCAGTTAAATATCTGTGTTTAGTAAATCAAAGACGTATCACATTTCAAAAAAAGTAATATTTCTTTTTGTGTTCTACATCTTAAAAGAACTAAAAGATCTTAGGCTTTCTCTAATTTCTTGCTGTGGTTTAGACGTTGATTTTTATTTCACGTGCTTATTGTAAAATCTTATTAAAATCCATATATACATCAACGCCCTCACAACAATAAGAAATGAAAAAAAGACTAAGATTTTTTTCTTATTTGTTATGCTAAATTGGTCGTTTATTTTTATTCCACGTGGTTAATTTAAAATGTAATTTATATATATATATATATATATATATATATATATATATATATATATGTGTATATATATATATATATGTATATAATTAAATGAAACGGTCCAGCAGACTTTTAAATAAAAACCAATTAAAAAGAAGAAAGCATACAGATAGACACAGGAATATCCCACTTCTATATTTCGACCATCGTCGTCATCAGGAGGCGAAGAGTCCCAAGAAGGCAGAGTGGACCTTTCTGCGGAACTCTTCGCCTCCTGATGACGACGATGGTCGAAATATAGAAATGAGTTATTCCTGTGCCTATCTGTGTGCTATCTTCTTTTTAATTGGGTTTTATTTATATATATAAATATATTGACGCGTAGCAACTACTTTGTGTTCTAGGCTATTCAATGTTACTATTCATATTTTTTAAAGAAAAAACAGGTAAGATTGTGTTTTGAAGTAACCTGTGATTTCTGTTTTGTTTTGAGTAGAATAGTGAAAATAAAAAACTTGTGCTATCGTTTAAAATTGTTTACTTAAAATTCTGAATACTTTAAGGTGACATATATATATATATATATTATATATATATATATATATATATATATATTATATATATATATATGTCCGCTGGACCGTTTCTTTTAATTGTGTTATATATATATATATATATATATATAACACAATTATATATGTATATATATATATATATATATATGAATAATAATCAAAATAACACTTGATGTAATTGATGGATTATTTTACCACAATGAAACACATTTGGAAACAATTCAGGGCTACCAACAATTCTAGAAACTTCAATCAACCAGGTTAACAAGTATTTATTATTTTTTGGTTCACTTGCTCCCGGACGATGTGTTGACGAAAGACCTTAGAGAATTGTTTCCAAATTTTTTTCATTGTGGTAAATTAATCCACACTATATATATATATATATATATATATATATATATATATATATATATATATATATATATAGACTAAAACACTTTCTCGTTAAAAATACGATCCCAAACGGACAAATAAAGTTCAAAGTAGATAAAGAAACATAGAAAAATGAAAAACACACACTGACAGCCTCTAATTTTGGGGTTTGAACAGTCTTATGGAGAGATAAGTGAGGGAAACTAAGCGCACTGATAAAGAGGCGGTTGGAGACCGCTTCCAACATTCTCTGTACCAGTGCGCTTGGCTTCCCTGTCTTATCGCTCCTGAAGATGGTTTAAACAAAAATTTAAAGACTGTCAGTGTGTGTTTTTAATTTCTCCAAGTTTCTTTACCTACTTTGAACTTCACTCAAAAAAATCCATAAATATATTAATGAGAACAGGGGAAAGACAGAACCTTTCAATGGAAGAAATTTATTAGTTATTCCTTATAACAGTACAAGATATTCTTTCTTTTTTGAAAAAAAATAACATAAGCGTTATTTTTAGTTGTGGAGGAAATTTATTCAACAGACTGGTCAGCAATCATAACAAAGAGAAAGAAGGTTGTGTTTATAATATCCCTTGTGGGGATTATAGCTCAACATATGTTGGTCAAACAGGCAAAAGCATGCTTAATAGAGTGAAGCAGCATAAATATGCCGTTAGAAGACATGATGAGTCGAGTGCCTTGTTTCAACATATAAAAAGTGAGAACCATTCAATGAAATGGGAAAATGCCAAGGAACTGATGTTTCTAGCTTCAGACATTGAAAAGAACCTTGTGGAAATGCCGTGACTAAATATTGTTTTGTAAACCTTATCAACAGCAGCCCAGGACTATTTAAATTAGATAATGTTTTACTTGAGGGTATAGTCAAGCAAATTAAAACGCTTTCGTCGGAGTCAAAAACCAAACTGATTATATATATATATATATATATAACAAGATTTCACCAAAACACGTGAAATAACAATCAATGATCAAACCACAATATGGAATATGAAAAAAAGACTAACATCTTTCAACCACAACAAACGGTCCTCGTTAGAATCTCTTGGGTTTTTTACTCTGACGAAGACCGCTTGTTATGGCTGAAAGATGTTAGTCTTCTTTCCCACTTCTTATTGTGGTTTGATCATATACATACGTATACATATGTATTGTTAAATAATGCTTAATATTTGGTTTGTTTCTGTTCCCTACATAATTTCTCCAATTTTCTAAATTCCTTCCTCGACTCTTCGTTAAAACTGTCGAAGTTTTAACATATCTCCTATATTACTGGTCGACATGTTTTCGAATGTGACACAGTCGTCATAAAAACAATAATAAGCCTAATATTATTGTTAGTATACATACTAACCCACAATTATGCTCATTCAAAACATGTTGACTAGTAATATCTGCAACGAAGAGATAAGGAAGGAATTTAAGATATTATAGAATTTATGTAGGGATCAGATACAAGCCAAATATGAGGTCTTATTTGCAATATATGCTCAACTGAAGGACTGCATCCATCGTTTATAAAGATATATATATAACCCTTTAATTACACGATAGGAGATACCTACAATAAATATACTTCTTTCATACTTTATTATATATATATACGCGCTCAAAATCGAAGAAGAGTAACAGACAGAGAAACGCACTTACAAACTCCAATTTTCGGGAAATCCATCTTCAGGAGAAAAGAGAAGAGACCAAAAGAGAGAGAGAGAGAGAGAGAGAGAGAGAGAGATCAAGCACATTGTAGACGCAACGGCAAGTAACCCAACTGAATATGCATTTAGCATAACTTGGTTAATTTCTAGAAGTTTTTTGTTTTTTCTTTCATACATTATAAACTATTACCAATAGAAAGACGTTTGAATTGGGCATTAGGGATCGTCAGAATAATAAATAATTAGAACACACACACACACACACACACACACACACACACACACACACACACACACACACATATATATATATATATATAAACAATTAAATAAATCGATCGTCTGAT
Source organism: Hermatobates lingyangjiaoensis (assembly GCA_026182355.1). Lineage (NCBI taxonomy): Eukaryota > Metazoa > Arthropoda > Insecta > Hemiptera > Hermatobatidae > Hermatobates > Hermatobates lingyangjiaoensis. The sequence continues at coordinate 1,425,629 of JAPFBL010001931.1, read as the reverse complement.
AGAATAATACTAGAATAAAATAGGCACTCGGTCAGTTAAAACCAAGTTCAATTTTTATTTATTTTAAATTTTTAAAATAAATAAAATAACACTTTGGGTTTAAATTGTTTCTTAGTTGAACAATTTATGTTTCCGACAACTATAGATAACAGATTTTTAATTATGTACAACCCTTTTGACCTTTAGTTAAAAAATTGTCTATAAATTTAATCATTTAATAAAATCATGAATTGGCTCACCTGAATTTATTAGTGGCTATTTCACCAAGTTCATAAAACTTGATTTCCTCAGAGAAGACGTCGAGAGGAACGTTAACGGGCCGTCTTAGACGGCCACCACTCTGGTAGTAATAGAGGATGGCGTCGAAGCTGGGCCGGTTCCTGTCGAAGAAGTATTCGTTCCTGAGGGGGTCGAAGTACCTGATGCGTCGACAGGGGTCGCCGAGAAGCGTGTCAGGGAATTGGTTTAGGGTGCGCAGTTGTGTCTCGAACCGCAAACCACTCACCTGCGTAACAGAACACATATAAATCAGAGGAGTGCAAGTAAGAAACCTAAAAAGAAAACATCAAAAACAAAGAATACCTAATAATATATATAACGTAAAAATGTATATATTAATTAAGAATAAGGGAATTAACAGGGATTGGTCCATGATATTAAAAGGATTTACATATTTTAAGTATTTTAAAATATATCTTATATAAAATTCTCTTGGTGGGTGATAAAGTATATAATTACAACAGAATTTCCTTACCATTGAATGTTTCAGAACTCTGCACCATCATGCATGAAAATAATTATCTTTCTCAAAGGAAGAACAAACAGAAATTTTTCTATCTAAATCTTCAGAAATTCACTAAAAATTATTTTATGTGTTATAATTTCAAAGGAAGATGACTAAAAAATTATAGTAAATGTATATCTGAAAGTGGCATAAATTCTGCTATTTAGAAAATTGTTTTTCACAAAATCAATTCAATATCAAATTTTTTATACGTTTACAAAATGTAGGCAGACAAAACACTTGCCTATTAATACATGGTGATCTATGGCCCACATATATTTATTTAGTAACACTTTTTTGGCTAGATGCTTCGATGTAGATCTAACGAAGTACAAGAGTATGGTAATTAATTCCTGTATTCAACGTGGCTTCTGTAAGTATTTTCTACTTATCTATGTCAGGACAACATTTGTATAACTTTGAAATGGTGTGAAATATTTTGATATGACACTAGAATTTACATTTTTTTGCCTATTGCCTTTTCTAGAACATCTCCATTGCTCTTTCCAGTGAGGTCTGCTACCTAGGCCAGTTAAATTTTAAACGGACCTTGCTGAACTACTGGAAAATATATAGAGAAAACTAAGTACGGAGCACACTTAACAGCTTGATTGACAGCTTCATTACCAGTGATATTCCATAACCAGCCACCCAAAAGACCCAACTTTCCTTTACTATGACAAATTTGTAAACCGAACATTGCAGGCTCTGATTTCGATCACCTAGCCATGCCTTGCAGGAACGACAATGAAATGGGTTCCTCATTGCCAGAAATTTTCGGGATAGACTGATTAGACCATTAACCCCAGTGTTGTTACCTGAATGCATATACAATAGACTGTGTTATACGAGAAAGGTTTCACACTATGCATTCATGCATGAGACTGTCATGTATTGTGCCTCATGGTGGCTGATCCAAATGAGGTAAATGGTGCTAGTATACTTTGTATACTGGATCCATCACTTTATCAGCTAAAACTCTGACACTATATCTATCATTTTTGTTGGAACTATTCCGGGCAAATGGTACACAGGTCCTCTGTGACCGAGATCAGGCGTAACGGACGCTTTGAGATGAATGCTCATAACATAGCCCTAATAAACCATTATTCATAGGGATCAACCACCTATTTATACATTTCATGGATTAAATTAATCTTATATTATAATGTTAAAACTGTAGACTGCTACTATTGTTTTTATAACAGAAGTTCCATTAGAACTTAATATTTTTACTTTAACTTATTGTTATTCTTATATTTAACCAATTGTAATTATAATTTAAAAGCAAATATTAAAATATTTCATAAGAAATCTTCTCTTTATTTATTTAATATCTCAAATTCATTTCTTCTCATTTATAATCTCAATTCTTGGACTCAAGGGTCCAGAGTAGCCCAGTGACAACGTGCTTGACTCAGGACTGGTATATCCGGGGTTATATATCGGCAATACCCACTCTGGCCCTCGATTTATTCACGTTGGAGGTAAAAATATCTGTTCACGTCGTCGCTTGGAGAGGATGTTAAACCACTAGTACCGAGCATATACCATATCAGATATTCGTTAAATGTCCTAATCTAATTACAGTAGAGTTAGGCAAAATTTTGGACTGTCAATATAGAATGTTCATTGTGTGGTACCATAAAGGACCAATATTGGCATAAGTGTGTTTTCTCGGGGACTTCGACTGCAATGTAACCTAACTGTCTGGGAGGGACTCACTGCAAAAGTACTTCCTCTTGAATGTCATATGTCATAAAAAGAAATGGGTAATATGAAGATAACTTGTTAAATATTAATAAAGTCCTCTTGACTAGAAATGAGCAACACGAATACTGTCTAAGAAAGAATGTGACCGAGTTAAGGTGTTGTGCAAATGAGTGGTCTTTGTGTAGGCGGTCGATAGCGCTGTAAATGGTGCATGGAAAACTCGGCAATTAATGTAATATTTACCAACGAATTGATACCTGGAGTGGAAACTTCTTAAACTTGGTTTCGATAGTTTCAAATACAATTAGTTATCAACAACTATACCACACGAGTCGAACTGGCGTCAACTGTATTTTGATTTATAACAAGTCAAATGATAAAACTAATAATTATAAATGGTAAATAAGTTAAAATAGGAGAAAACTTCTTTTGAGTAGGAATTAAAAAATTAAAAGTGATTTATTATTCTTTCCTTTTTTTAAATGCCCTGAAAGCATATTAAAAAAACTTATACATCCTTTGTATTCTATATAAATAAACATAGCATTAGTTATTAATTAATTAATATGTAATGCTATAGTAATACATATTACTATATTAACACATATTACATTAATTAATAATGGCAAAAAGAACAACAGTCACGAGCCAAATTCAAATTATATGTGTTCGTAAAAGGGTTTTTTAATCTCAAAGTTACTAATTGCATAGATTAATAAGATGCAAACAATTTTTTGAAAATAAATTTAAAAAAATCTGGAGTGGCCTACACTTAACTTTACTACAAGTAAACTTAATACCAAACTTCTTGGATATATAATATATATTCCCCATTTAAGCATAGTATAAATGTCTAAATGGGAGAGGTTTATTATCTTTTCCTGGAAGTAGTAAAGATATTGATTGATCCACTTATCAATATATATGCTTAGTTTTGTATTCAGACCACTGATGCATATAATATAATTGATATAACTACAACAGGAATAACATTTTTGAAAAGCGAAAGTGTAGATTTCGTGTTACGAAATAATCTCTTACAGGAGAACATGGGTTTTATTCCAATACCCAGTGGATCTCTTACATAGGTTATCTGACCTCCTTCTATATTCAAGATGTAAGACAAAGTTTCTCATTTAAAAATTAAGATTATTCCTATTTTGTCAAAAACATCTAAGAAAACATGACGTTTTGAAATCATTTTTAATTTAAGATATAGAATAATTTCATTTATTATTTTTCAAAGATTGTTTCCAATTTTGACTTATGTTTTACATTTTTGGTCATTTATAAAATTATTAAACTGGGAATTTTATGGCATGTTAGTGTTTTTGAAAAAATCACTTTCCCTTTGTCCAAAATCACATTTACTATAGGCGAGTGTTATCTTTTTTGCTGCGTGCTGTACTGTGTTATAAGGTTGCTGTAAATGTATATTAAGAAAACATATTAGTAATTAGCCAGTTTTGCATACACAAATCATAGACAAGTGTAAAATAATAGTTATGAACTATTACAGTTTTTTGTGGGAACAGCTCTAAATACTCTTATTTATGGGGTAAATGAGCCCTGACCCAGAGGGATGAATACCTTTAGATGATAAGAGGTCATCTCTAAACTGGACACTGTGTAGATCAAACGTAAACCTATATTTTCCAGTGTTCTTGCAACAGGTATAAGGTGAGTTCTTACGACAGAGAAGTAATCATTCCAAGTCTAATTTGGGGGTTAGAGTCCACCAGATTACGTGAATATTGTTTGATACCTTTGACAGTCCAGTAGATATTCCTTAGGTATATAATTATATCTACTTATGGTCATATTTTGGCCTTTATAATAAATCATTTTAATAAATGTTTACTGTTTTTACACTGATTGAATTTCTTGACTCTTTCTTTCATGACCTTATCACATTTGATAAGGTTTGAAAAACTTTGATTGCTTACAAAAACTGATTCATGTAATATATATTATATTACTATTACATTCAATTCTATTAATATTATATTCAAAATGTATTCTAGGTGATAAACACAGCAGTTCTTTTTTATTCTAATCTCCTTTTATTCTTTTTATTCTAATGAGGTTTATTTTGTCTAGGACGTTGAATAGCAAATTCATGTTTTATAAATTGTATAATTATTTAAAATTTCCCAATACAACTTTACAAAATGAAAGCTGTATATGAAACTTTTTCTGTGCCATCAATTGACAAGTACAGTGGAACCTCTACATACGAGATTAATTCGTTCCCGGATCGTGCTCGTATCTAGAATTTCTCGTATCTAGAGCGAATTTTTCCCATAAGAAATAACTGAAAACCAATTAATTTGTTCCCGGTCTCCCAAAATCATTCAAGTTAACCCTAAATAACTATGAACATATCTTCCTGATTACTAAAAACACATTCAAATAGTGACTGAACATAAAAATACAGTAATAGGATAAATAAGATGATATTAACGAAATAAAATGAGAGTTTATTATGAGCATTTATTATGAGCACTTCCACTTAAAATTACAGTTAACTCTATGAAAAACTAAATTTTTTTACGGCAATAATTTATTTATGCACTTTTTTCTGCTTTTTTTTGCTTTTTAACATTACTGTATCAGTTTTTACTTTTCTTCGCTTTCTTTTGCCCTTTTATCTGGAATCGCAACACTTTCACTTTCTATAGGTCTTTTGAAGAAAAACTTATCCAAGGAGGTTTGTCTCTGCCTCCCTTTCAAAATGTTACGGAAATGTGTAAGGCAAGTGTCATTAAAAAGAGCTGTAGCACGACTAGTAGCTACATAGGTTCCTAGTACGACTAGTAGGTTCATAGCGGAACCATCTGGAAATTCTCGTAACTTGGATTTTCTCTCGTATGTAGAGCAAGATTTTTGCTTGAAAGACCTCTCGTATCTCGAGTTTCTCGTAAGTAGAGTAGCTCGTATGTAGAGGTTCCACTGTATCTTTTTAAAAACTGCCAGTGTGATTTTGAAATTATTATCAACAATATCACATTTAAGAATTTGAATATTGTTGAGTGTAGAAGAGTTGAATATAGAAGTTTAGAATTTTTCCCTCTTTATTCTTGAATTTGAGTGTATTTATCTTTTCAATTCCTTCTGTTCTTTAGAGTCAAGGTTGAATGAATATTGATAAGAACTAGGAATCGGTAGGGTTGTTGTACATTATCAATTCACAAAGTGGCATTTGGATATTTATATTTACACTATTGTCTCCACAGTATCTCCAAAATTATATTAGTAATATCTCTATCCATCTAAACATCATCTGATAATATATGTGTGGGGGTTCTCAATGGGGGTGAAGTTTGTCCCCCCAGGGTTGAATTTTGGGTTTTCAGGGGGTGCATTGTGATCACGGTAAGTTACAGAGTGATGAAAGCTATTATAGGTTTTTAATTATAAATTAAAAATATTATTTCGGTTGAATTAATATTTTATTTATTCATTAATCATTTTAATTAAAATTTAATTTGTAAAATTCTATTATAAACATAATTAATGTGAAGTTGTAAAAGTGTATATACCTTGGAAAGAAGAGGGCGTGGGGAGAATGTTATTGTGGGAAATTCAAACTATAGAATATATTCAAACTATAGTCCATGTTTGTCAATCGAAGACATATTTTTATAATCTTCTAAACACCTTCCTTTTTAATGTAAACATGTTCATATAAATGCAAATAAACTCCAAATTAATTCATTTCATATAAAGAGGATAATGAACATATTTTTAAGGGAGTTCTCTTTATTTACATTTTTTGTACGATTTAAATTTTCCGAAAAAAACTTTGATGTTTTCTTTCTGATTGATCCTACTGAGAGTAACATGTAATTAGCCATGTTGAAATGCTATTTTACGCAAATGAACTAAAACTTTCTGTAGATTTTCTTCTTGTGACTTATGAATAGTCATGGCAAATGCCATTTAACTGAATTGGAGTTGAATCCTTAAAAAAGGAATGTTGTCCTCTTCAGTCATAACAATTTTAAATCTTGGAACTGAAACTATTTCTCCTTGACCCCGAGATGTAATAATTTTAAGAACGATGACATTATCATAAAGCTGCTCAGTTATTATTCTGTTACATTACATATTCTCAGTGGATCAATGTTTCTCATACATACACATGACAGGAGCTTCCTTTTTGAGTTCTAGCTTATGTTGGAGCAATCCAGACAAATCTAGTGAGTCAAGAAATTCTTGAGGCATTATAATTCTAAAACTTCTGTAACTATAATAAATATGATTTATTGATACATTAAATAATTATTTTATATTCTCGTCGATTATTCATTAAATTTTGTGTTTTTAAATTTATTATAATTAAATCTCTATAATTTAGGTTGAAAAACTATAATTTAACCTACGATGTCCATTAATCAGGTTTTGGAAGCTTATTCTGCAAAATTCCAGCTCGCTGGACCTTTAATACCAAGGGCTTAGGTTCGAATCCCAAAAAAAAAACTAATATTTTATTCAGTTTAGAGCGTGTGCAAATATTTAAACATGAACATCAGAGTTTTATAAGTATATAGATGAGATAAACAATTACACTTGATATAGCTTCTCGACACGGAATATCCAAAATGTTGAATTCGTTCTCCTGGAATATATCCAAAAATAACAATAATAAATTACCAGCTGACGATTCCCTGAAATTGTTAGGCATAATTAAGACTAAAAAAATGTATTATGTATCAGTAATAAAGTTAATAAGACTGGAAAAGAAACTGCACAGAATATCAACACCGGAAAAACAAACATACAGTATGCAACATTAAAATAGAAAATTAAATAGAACTTTAAATGGTATTACAGTCTAGACAGAAGTATAAGTTAGTAATTATTATAATCATTCTGTATATAAGGTAATAACATGGTACATTTTTGATTACCTTATAGATTTACTTCTTGCGTATAGCGTTCTCTACTTCTTGTCTTTGAGAGATATTCTTCTGGTTTTTGTTTTTCTGTTACTCTTTCAGAGTTATTTTATTATTGACAAACATGGAAGTTTGATATTATGTTTGCAATAGTAAAGTTGAGAGTAGCCACTTTAGATTTGTTACTGTGTTCAACCCTCTATGAGATATAAATCTTCTATACAAAAATGTTTATGTCAATTTTTTAACAAAAACACATCAAAACAGAGGGCATGTTTTGACGTCTTCTGAAACCAATGAAATAGATTTCACAAGTTGGTTTGTTTGTGGGTACCTATATAGAAGGATTTCTCAACAGCTTCTAAATTTCATATTTAAATTATTTTTAGCCCTAAAACAGACCGGTAAGCTCAAAAATATGATATTTTAAAAAAGTTGGAACTTTCTTTAACATCTTTTACTTATTTGAGAAATTTATCTTTTTGCTAAATTTTAGATAGATTTATATTTAGATAGATTTATTTAGATATATATATATATATTTCAACCATCTACACGATGTTGAATAACATTATTGTCGTTCTGCCTTATTAATTAACAGTTGTCGTGTGAGACAGGTTAGAAATAGTCATTCAGAGCAAAAGTTCTGCGAATTGTAGTAGAATTAGGATAAAATAATTTCTAAAATGCTATGAAGAAGTTGGTACAGCTATTAAAGAGAAATATAATAGAAATAAATATATTAACCGTTATTGGATATTGGGGTCAGGATGGCTAAGTGGCTCACATGCTTACCTCTGGACTGGTAGATCCAGGGTTTGATACCCTCTTCAAGTAAGAGGTGAAACAAAAATTTGATCACGGAGAAGATGTTAAGCTATCGGTCCCAAGCCTGTACGATTTCAAATACTCATTAAAATACAATCTATTTTAGAAACTAACACGAGTCTATTTAATGTCTAAATTCTAAATACTCTCTAGTTAGGCAAAATTGAGGACTTGGAATATAGAAGTGCAATTTATGGTATCACCAATCTTTGGCCTCTCATGCTATGGTCACTGGAATCTAACCTATATAATATACTGATTATCAATTAATTAATATGATAATTAGTAAATGATTTCACTTGTACTTTGGGTGACTGAGAAGAATTAATATTTCAACCAATACATGTTTATAATGAAGTTAGTGAAAGTCTTAGCAAGAGGAATTTACTTTTTCCTTTTTTATGTAAAACAATAACACTTATGAAAACAATATTATTTGTCCCTTAATATAAATACATAGATGCTAAGAATGGATATATAACAAAAATAGTAAATGCAGTGGTTTCTATTAGAAGGAATAAGGGAATCTCAGTAGCTAGATCTCTAGAATGGGTCATATAAGAAGTGAGAGTTCAAATCCCTTAACACTTGAATGTTATGCCATTCGGATTTCTCATCTCTGACTGAAGATAAGACTAACAACTAGTTGTTGATTCGCTTAATACAAGAACAGTACAATAAAAAATGAATAATAAAATAACAAAACTTCTTTTCAAATCTATAATAAATCTAAAATCATTACTTTTTAAGGAAAAACTATGTATATAAGGAAGAAAAATTAAAAAAAAATAAATAACAAACAAAGCCTTGAAAGTAAATATTGCTGTTGGATTACAACGATAGATCACATAAGGAGAGATCTGGAGTCGGCTACACTCAACTTTACTATAAGTCAACACATTATTCAATTAACACATTCAATTCAGTTAACATATTAAATTCAATGACAACGAATTTAATTTTCGATTTATTTTTATATGACTGTCGTGTAGAAAAAGAATGAACAAATTAATGGTTTATCAATTCATTTTAATATAGCTATACCCATTTTGTCGGTTAAAACAAAAATGGAATCATGGTTTTCACATATTCTGATAATTGACTGGTCTTGGCTTTAATAATTGTCAATTTTAGTATTATTATATTATATATTGTTCAACGTATACAGATTATATACTTTATCATATAATATAACTATTACAGTATACCGAATTTAGGGGATTTATAGTTTGTAGAAATCACAAGAAGAGGAGATTCGAATTAGTATCTGTTTTGGCATAAAGAATGAAATGTATCTTTTATATATTTTAAAATTATTGAATAGAATTAAATAATTTCATACAACAAGAAATATATTATTGTAAAATATTATTACAATTTCTCAACTTGTGCGACTTGGGGAGATTTTAATATATTTTCTCTCGACACTAGCCATACAGATGGACGTAGACACCAGGAAATGTATTCGGCGGACTTCAAATCCTGTAAATTCGTAAATATCAAAGAATAATTAATCCTAATTATTACTAAATTTTATAATGGTGTACATAAGGAATGAACACGTCTATTTTAAGAGGAAAAAAATTGTTTTTTAAATATAATTATATATCAAATAATTATATTCTGCTTTAAGTAGCCTATATAATACATATTTATAATTACCATACAACTATTTAACCGAAAGATGAACAATAACGTAATGAATGACGTAGTGTTTCTGTATAAAGAACTAATTAAACGGCAGAAATTCATATGCTAATAAATATCATGTTGACTTTAAGGGATTCAATGTCTTTTTCTTGTAATATAGTAATTAGAAAAATTTTGAAAGAAAATAGAGATTTTTAAAAATTACTTTTGAATTTTAAAAAATGATAGAATTTTTTTGTCAATTTAAAAGAAAAATCAAATCAAAGATCAAAGTTGTATACTATATGAAAGTTTAATGTTATATCAAAATTAAATTTTTGATGTAACATTTCTTGAGATAGTGTAAATAAATAAAAAAAAGTTTAGATTTGTATTGATTCTACCATTCATCTAAAATAGTTATATTATTTTTTTCTTTGACTTGCTCTTCTTATGCATATGCCACTTTCAATTTTTTGGTTCAAGTGCTTGAACGAATAAAAATTATTTTCTGAATTAACAAAATAGTAATGCCGCTATTACTATTACCACCATCTGTATAGAAAAAGCTATACACCTCATCCTTGTATAAGGAGTTCTTTTTATGTTTAATTTCAATTTGATCTGTGAAACGGTTTTACCAGTAAAGTGTCCGCAGTATTTTTGAATCAATAATTGAAAATATTTACTTTTTTGTCATGAACTAAGTTCTTTCTTAATAAAAAAAATTCAAAATCTGGCTCATGCTAGAAAACAGGTTTCTCTATTGCAAATTTAGTTTTTTTTCATTTATTATCATTATAATTATAAGATTCTTGAGGGTTTAGGTCTGGATTTAAACTACTCTTTTGCCAACGTTTCGACATATATTTGTGTCTTTCTCAAGGCTTAGAAATCTGTTCTATTTTCAACATTCCTTCATTAAACTACACTACATAGTTTATAAACATTTGGGAAATCATTTGGCCTGATACGAGTGTTTGGCAAAAGAAGTACTTTAAATTCAGACCTAAACCCTCAAGAATCTTATAACATATGAATAGTGGGTCAAGAAAATAAATCATGAGGTTATATTTACAGTTATATATTAAATATTTCCAGAGTGCTTACTATTAAAAGTTTTTATAACTTCTGTTTTTTTGAATACTGAAGTTTATATTTATATTCATAATATTTGTGTTAACTAGCTTGAAGTCATAGCGTTTAGTGAGTCATTTTGAAATTAAATCCTTTGGAATAGGCCGAATAGTAGTGTTCTAAACCACTTACTATGGAGAAATTAAATTTCTTACGTTATTATGATACTAATATTAGCATAAGGTAGATTTTGAATTTTTTTATTAAGAAAGAACTTTGTTTATGACAAAAAAGTAAATATTTTCAATTATTGATTCAAAAATACTGCGGACACTTTACTGGTAAAACCGTTTCACAGATCAAATTGAAATTAAACATAAAAAGAACTCCTTATACAAGGATGAGGTGTATAGCTTTTTCTATACAGATGGTGGTAATAGTAATAATGGCATTACTATTTTGTTAATTCAGAAAATAATTTTTATAGACGATTAGAGATAAACAGACAGATATACAAAAAATTAACCCACTCTAAGAGATTAAAAGAAAAGTCAATTTAATTCAAGAAAAATAGAATATTAATATCATATACATTCACAAAGCGATATACCAGAAAATAAATACACTTAACAATCGCTGATTATAAAAGACTAGCATAAAATCAGCGTACATCAACAAAAACGAATCAGTTTGCACTACAAAATGAGTAAGTTGGAAAATCCGTCAGTGAATTAAGATTAATCAATGTTCCCCATATTGTAATAAACAATTCATTGCTAAAAAAACTCTAATTTTTCTTTGAAAGATAAGAAACATTTTGTCTATAAGTTATCTTTATAATATTAACTCAGAAATGGAAAAATATAAAAGCAAATATGAAAATATGTAGATTCAGATATTGACGAAATTAACAGGAAGTAACAACACAGAAACCAACCACATGGGATTATCCAATATTGCAAGTTATACAATTTGTCTTCATATAAATAAAGTATTGCTATAAAACAAGCGGTTTCAAAAAAGTCGTGTTCATTTCCAGGTTACTGTAGAAAACAAATCATAACATTGGAAGAACATACTGAAATAATGTTTATTTAACATTGATATTGACATTATCAATTTAATATTTAATAAGTTGTTTAACTTATAAATATTATAAGTTATTATAAATAAGTTGTTATATTGAAATGCTTTATTTTTTTTGAGAACCCAGTAAAAGAACAATACATAATTGAAAAGATTTATTCTGTAACAGAACTTTGGAGATTTTGTAATAATTTCCAGGTTTAGTGGATACTGAATACCACGTAATAACTGACTGTACAATTATTTTTTATTAGCATATATTATTATATTAAGAGTAAAGTTCTACGAATTATAATTATCAGATATTTAATTTATCATGAGAACATAATAAATTAAAAATAACTACATAATTAGCTTGCAACAAATTATAATTACCATTATATTTCCATATTTTAACTTGCTTAAATTATTTTATCATGATATTCCTAAATCCTACATTCCTATTCCTACATGAGTATATGAAGCTTTGGGTTAGATTAGGTACTAAATATCCCTTGGATAGGGCATTATTAGATAAGGATGAAGTCTAGGTTTGGATAGATATGATACAGTTATGGAAGGTCAGAGGAGGTTGGTTAGAAGTTGTTTTATATTCTTTTATTATTTCTTATTTACTTCCATCCTCGCTCTTTTCTAGGATGGTGGTACTGGTGGTAGTATCGCTGAGTTTGTAATGGTCGTGAGGTTAGACTTCAATCCCAACTCTGCCTCCTTGCGGGACTCCTGATTACGACATTGTCAAAATATAGAATTGAGTTATGTCTGTTTTATCTTTTGCATTACTTTCGTTATAATCTTTATGTACGCATATATCAGGATAAGAGAAATCCTTATTCATATTGTTATAACACAGAGATAATAAAATATTATACATCAATCAATAAATATATACATATAAAAGTGGATTAATAAAATGCATGGAAGTAAATAAAATAATAATTAGCAATTGTTCAAGTACTCAAAGAATTAAGACTTCATTGAACAAGAAAAACTTGTTTTATGTGACTTTCAAAAAAGTCTGATTTGATGAAAACATTTCCTTGAAAAGATTAGCATATTTTTTGTTGAGGTTGTTTAGAAGGAATAATCATATAATTGACTGGTTGATTTAAAAAAAATGCACTGCAATATTTAACAACAAGGGCGTATGGTAACAACGAATGGACAGGCTGTTCATTTGACAATTGATGGTGGCTGTAGCGTCAAACTATCTTTGATTTATAATAAACGGATGACATATTTATCACTTCGGCCTCTCTGATGAACGCAATTGAATCAGTTACACATGATCACAATCCTGTGAATTATGCTAATAGTAGTAACTGATTAATCTATCTGATTTATTGCGTATTTTCAAATTTAATATAAATCACTTATTTAAATTTAATACAGACATATAGGTGATTTAGCTGATGGTTCACTATTATATTTGATCTTTTAGTATGACAAAAGGTTTTATACGTACTGAATTATTAAAATTCATGTTTAGTACTTTGTCAAGACTACAAGTTGCTATAAACTGACATCAGATTTTTGCGTTAGTTTGCTTTTTAATTAAATAATTTATAAATATTTTTTCAAAATTTTTTTAGAAATATAAAGTAAAGGTACTAAAAAAAGAAGTACGATTCTTCAAAAGTTTTGGTATTGATTGAAGTAAAGAAATTTAGAAATATCATAAAAATATTATTTATGTTATTTAAAATCATAAATATTATTTGTAAACATATATTATATTATAAACATATGTTTATTTACTTATTTTATATTGTAAACATATCTGAAAGTAAACATTTTAAAATTGTGGATTCAGTAAGTATTCAAGGTTAATGCAGTAATTTTTGAAATGAAGGAAAAAATTTAGTGTGATAAACCTTAGGACTTTTACTTCTCCCTTATAAACCAGTAACGCAAAGTGACTTTTGAATTGCTATCCATGAAAATTTGCATTGTGAAATTTAAAGACTGCCTCCGAGTTCCAACTGACACACCTTTCATGTTAGTTTAAGAGCTTCAGTGGAGGCACCTATTTGTCTCCTTGAAGCTGTTGTGACATAAAAAAGATAATAGTTTTTAATAATAGTTCGTTTATTTCTTTTATTTAATGATTATTTATTCTATATTTACTTACTAAATGTATTTTTCTTAGTTAATAGTAGAACTTTTTTTAGTTTCATTGCGTCTAACTTGCATCAATCAGGGTTCAGTCAGAACACTGAAAGTGAGTCATAGTGTATTGTTTTCATTTGTGTTTTTTTTTTCTTTTACATGTATAAATAAGTTATTCTCATGACTTTACAAAAAACGTCTGAATACTTAATAAGAAGATTAATTGTTGATTAAATCTCTGCTTCACGACGCTGAATAAAAAAACAATTAATTTGACAGGAAGTTTTGTATAGGATACCAGTATACCTGTTTTGTTATTTATATACTACAGAGTATCTGCATTAAATTTCTAATGAAAAAAAAAATGATGAAAATTAACTTTTAAATATAAAGGATGTATTGATTTCTGGTTACACGCATCAATTTAGAATAGAATTCATAATCTCATTTACAACGAAGTGAAAATGATCGAAACATTAATAGATCTTAAAGAGATATAAATTAATTAAAAAAAATGTTTGAAATTATTACTTGTATTAATGTAAAAATTTTAACAAATAGCAATCGCAAATGTTGAAATTTCAGATTTTTTTTAAAATTTAAATACATTTCCTTTTTGGAAATAATAGTCTACTAAGTTTGATAAGGGTATTATATTTTATTAATATTACTAAAGCAAACTTTGTATTACCAAACAACGTGCTGATTATTTTCTTCATACAAAGTACTTTCATTTCTGTAAACATCTTTTGACCCTAAAGTGATGTAATTAGAGCAGGTGAAGTATACTCTTGATTAACCAAGTTAATATTGTTTGAACTTCGATCTAAAATTAACACTTTTCTCATTAATATGTGTGCCTTTAACATGTTATAATTACTTTTGTTTAAAATACATGAAATTAAACGTTACATTAATTATAATAAAAAAAATTATAACATAAAATTAGAAATACTTTGCGTTATTTCATATCACTGAAATGTTTCTATTCTCCAACACATAGCTCTTATCATCCCTATTTTATGGGCATAGGGGTTTTAAAATTAAAATAGGAGTTTAAAATTCTGAGATGAATTGGTTTGATATATGTAGTATATTTATTTTTATTAACTCTCATGATAGTTAAATCTTTGAATTTAGTTCTTACATATTTTATTTTTTAATTTAAATTCCATCAAAACTTTATTTTATTCAAATAATTAGTAAAATAATCGAATTTTTTAAACATACATTTATAAAATAAAAAATTGTGAAAAAATTTTAAAATTGTTTACTGTATCTTCATATTCAAATTTAATCATGTATATTTCATTTCTTACATAGTATAATGGGTATAAATCTTCTCAAAACTGATAAGTCCTATAATGAAAATTAATTTTAATGCAAAGTCATATGTTACACTTTTTGAAACATCTTTATTTACAAATATACAATTACGCAAATTTTGTGTAACAAGCATATGTAGTAAGAGATTACTCAATAACTTCGATGTACATGAGTACAGAATGAAACACACTGGTTCAACTTTCCACTTTGTTTTATAGTATATTATCCGAGTAGTATATCCCTGGGCTATTTTCCCCTGAGTCGTCTTGGAGGATTGTGGGAAGGTGAGGAGAGGAAGCAAGGATTTGTAAAAATGGACTTGAGTTAGAAGAAAGATTGCTGTAAAATGACTTATAACGATTAGAGGGTAAATTTTGAATGAATGGAATTTTTAGGTCTTTATGAAGTGTAGTTTTTGACATGAATATGTTGCATTAAAATATTATTTTACTAAATGAGTAATCAATTAATTTATGGATCCATTAGTTTGTGAATAATATTTTTTTGAAGATATTCTAGGCTGCTATAACTGATTTCTGTGATGAAGATCAAAGCTATAATATAAGGGGACAGTAGCAAATTCTAAAAATTCACCTCCTTCTCAAAATAAATCACACGCTCCTAAACTAACAACTAACCAATCTTGACAACTTTAAAAAACAGTATCTCCATCACTTAAAAATCATTCTCGATAACAAATTTAAGGAAATATTTAGAACCCTACTTGCATGGCACTTTGCTAAGTATGTTTTATCATAAAATGATAAAATAAGTATCCATTTTATGATATAATAAACATAAAATGGATAAGTATGTTTATTATAAGTTAAAATGGATATTTTAAATCAATAAATACAGCAAACTAAATAAAAATCCAGAATAGAAAGCATATGGGGAAAGCAAGCTGCCATAATTGATGACTAATAATATTGAAATTATAAAAAAATGAATAATTTTGAAGCATTTAGAAGTGTGTAAGCAAAAAAATTTCAGAGTAAAAATTATGTGTCAAATACATCTTAATATTTCATACAGCATTTATATTGTGTCACAATACTACAAAATAATTTAATTAATATTAGGTCAAACCTAGAGGCTGTTTTTAAAATTTTAATAGTATATTTTATCATTATAAAATACTTAATAACAGTTTGTAGCATTAGCATATTCCATATTGTAAAAAGTAAGTATATTATGAGTATATTATACTAAAATTAAGTGTAAGGACTGACTCAATAATCGATAAAACATGACACCTCTTGTGAGAGTGTAGGGGGTTTTAGGCAGTTAGGGATTATTGAATAAATAGTTAAAACCATTAAGTGGCGTTAGTACTATCTGGCTTAACTTTTAAAAGAATCAAGGAAGTAGAGGTCATTATAAAGCGGCCTTTGGTTCACACAAGACAGACATTACCTATCGCGAGACAATACAGATACGTTTTACTGTCGTATGAATTAATGTCTATTGATATTAATTCGCGCTCCGTCCTTCGACGTGGGGAGATCTCTCTCACTTCGTCCTCTCTTCTAGTCTACTCCTGATGACGAACAACAGTTCGAAATATTGAATTCTGTAAGTGTTCTTTTATTCCTTTCTCTGTGTCGTGCTTTGTGTAATTTAAAGTTTTAATATCTATTGACTTTGATCTCATATTTACAGACGCCTGCCATTGAAAGTAAATACTGAAAAGTTAACAGTAAATAATTGAAAGAATTTCTTTGAGTTATGCGTAAGGTTAGGTTAGGTTGTTGTAACAGTCCCATAAGAGAACACAATAGGCCGAATATTGCTACTTTGTGTCACCACATAATGAATATTCTATATTTGAAGTCATAAATTTTGCCTACTCAAACTGAAGTTTATTTAAAGTAGGGATCTTTAACGAGGACCTGTCAATATAAATGATCGGGACCAACAGCTTAAAGTGTTTGGATATTTTCAACTTATGCTTGAACAAATCGAATGCCAGAGTGGGTATCAAACCCCAGATCTACCTAAGGCACTGGGATATCCTGGTTTCCGAGTTGTGAGTAACCTAATCCATAACAACATTATCGAAGCATTGAACACTAAATATATTAAAAAAAAAAAGTAGAGGAAGCTACCAGTTTGCAAAAAAAAAGTAGATTACCAGTAACTACACGCACAAACGTTATATTATTATTTACATCTGACGTTAGACCAGTGGACACACCATACATCTTTGCCATCTGCAATAACGATGTTACGAGGTAAGAGGATTTGTATGATGATTTGATGGTTTAATTGTGATAATAAAAACATGCATTTGATTGAGTAGTTGCATAACGAATAAAAAATGCTAAACTTCTATGATCTGCTCTTGATATCATAGAAACGGTGATCATGAACCACTACTATCAACGCTGCAGTTGATGTAACAAATAATGAATAAAATAACTTATAATCAATAACTATATATTCATACAATTATCATTAAAGTGGATTTAACAAATCCACTTACTTAATAGTAATTAAGATACTATGTAGGTTACATAATTTATCTGGTTTATGTAAATAAACCAGATAAATATTTACAGATAAACTGGTTTATTTGTATATAAAGTTTTACTGATACTGATAGTATTAGTAAAAAAAAACACTGGAATAAATGCTTTTCCAGTGCTTAAATAGAAAATTTTTGCTCTATGTAAGCAAAAATTTGGTTATACTTTAAACTTCTCACAATATAATTACTAAATAAAATATCATTGAGTTGCAAGTAAAGCTACAAAATTTAGAGGCCAAACATTTTATAAAAACCTAGTATATAGAATATTTTAAGTCTTTTATACTAAGCCATATGCGTTTTCTGTTGTTATACTTAAATTTTTTTTAAAAAAATATAAAAATAAAATACTATTAATATGAAAGTACAAATACAAATCAATCATTGAGCTAGAGTCATGGTTTATTATCAAATATTATGTATTGTTGGTCTAAGTTTAATCCAAATATATTTAAAAATAGAGGCAAATGTTTACAAAAAGCTTACAATTTTGTTTATGAAGTCATTTGTTTTCGGATGAATGAAAGACGGCCACTAGACAAACCTCCTTTTTTCAAGTATATTTATTTTTATTTAAAGAATGTTATGCATTAATTGGAGAACTGCTTCCTACTAGCTGAGGGGCAGTACTTAAACCAAGTTTGATCAAAGCTGTGATCAAATGATTGACCAAAGCTGTGATCAAATAATTGATGGACAGTACCAGGTAATCACACTATATTTTCTGTGGAGTATAGGAACTCTATGTAAACAATTTATATATATAAGAGTTTAATTTGAACCTGAAGAACTGACCGAGTCCCGATAAACTTTAGTTTTGTATATATCTATATAACCACATAGTAACTCATAAAATGTAGTTAAGCTGAAGTCACCGAAACATGAAGCACCTTCCTCTCCGCACCCCTAAAAGAGACGGATATGAAAGATTATTTTGATATACTCGTATATATTTACCTATTTTCATTCCCCCAAAAGAAATGAGATATGTCACATAAGTTTTATAGTTGATTCTTAACTAGAAGTTTATATATATTTTTTATTATTATAATATTGGCTAAAATTAGTACTTTCTGGCGAATAGGTAGCTAATTATTCTAGGGAATAGAAGGCATTGTTCCGTTAGTTCAGACAGTCAGTAATAAATGCTTTGACACATTTCCTGGTATACCCAGGGAATGAACGGGAATATTGTACTAGCATATTTTCTGGTAGCCATTATCAAAGAATAGGCAATATTGTTCCACTAGTTGAGACAGTCTACTAGTAAATTTCCAGGTACTCCCAGGGAATTAGATACAGTCTACTAGTAAATGTGGTTCAGTCAAAACTGCCCACCCTTATTTAAAATTATTCAAAGAGTTCATTAAAAGTTATATAAATCTAGCAGATTTAAAAAGAAAATCAAGTTCTCAACAATCATGCTCATTCAAATCTAGATTCTTTGGAATGTTATTTCATTAAATTAGAAGAGTAAGTGAAGACAAACGCTTCAAATTAATGAATATAAAAAAGTTAGATGTCCTCAGGAAAAATCAAAATCAACACAAACGTATCTAATGCCATATTTAATTGAATGATCTGGCTTTTCATTTTAAGATTCAAAGGATTGTTGTAAGGATAGTATAAGTGATTTGCAGAGTATCCTTAGAAAGTAACTTATCTTTCTTTGATGAATAATGAAGAGTTATAATACGTATGTTAAGAATTAACGCTCGATTAGTTTTGGGTAATTAGTTTTCACAAATAAATGCCAGGAAACATGATGGTGCTGGGTTCTTTATGCCTAAAAGCAGCAGAGCTGCCAATAAATCGGCTCACTGGGAATATAATATCGCACGATCCCCAGACAGGGAAGTTTGGTATTTTATCACCTAACTCCCAATTGAAATAATCATTCAAGAATGAAGAGATATCTACAGAGTTTTGAGTTGGCCAATAATCTGCAAATGAGAACATTTATTACTCTAGGGGTGATTTGACAAAGTCAAGGCCAATGTATTCTCTCTTTCTGGATCTGCTCCAGAACCAATGTTTCCAGATATTGTACCCTACATTAGTAGCTCAATAAAAGAAAATTTACAGTCTTTCCGAGGGTTGGGATAATATTATGCCCGCCCTTACTCCCAACTATCTCCCCCTAATATTTCCCTTCTTTTAATTTACTTTTGTTGACCATAAAGAAGTGATTTCTGCTTTTGGTGCTTCCTTCGTCTTGACTTAAATTGCAAGCCCAGATGTCCAAGATATTTGCAACATTACGCGTTTTCATACTACTAAATGAAGATCCACTTCTACCATTCCGCTCTATTAATAAAAAAAATACTATTCTTCGTCTATAGAGTAAATTTATTCCATAATAAAATAAATATGGTATTAGAAACTTCTTTGTTGATTTCTATTCTCTTCGAGGACATCTAACTTTTTATATTCATTAATTTCATGTGTTACTCTTCCCTTAATATTATTATTTTGTAAAATATATTCCATAAAAATTGACATTTGATCAAACACAATAATAAATCACCCAGCTTAAGAAAACATTTAATGAACTCTATGTAAATAGGAGTGGACAGTTTGGACAGTGCTGCATTTACTAATAGACTGTCTTCACTATCGGGAGAATACCTCCTATTCCCCCAATTAATTATGATAAACCCACTACATTGCCAATAAGTCAGTCCAACTCTTATCTAAAATTATCTTTGAAGGCTTAAAAATATAATTATTTCCCTTCTTAACTAAAACATTGGAAAATTAGTTTTTATAACTATTTTACAGCTCTTCTGGAAGGTTTTGAATCTTAGCGGGATTAATTGAAACAAAAAAAAGAAATGCAAATTTGTTTGTTTACTGTTCTCAACAACTATCATAATAGTCAAAAAATGGAAATACAAACTACAAATTACTATAATGAAATATATTAATAAATAACACGAAACATATTTAGAAACTAGAAAAAGAAATGAAAATTTGTTTGTTTACTGTTCTCAACATCTATCATAATTGTCAAAAAATGCAAATAAAAACTACAAATTACTATCATGAAATATATTAATAAATAACACGAAACATATTTAGAAACTAAAATAATAAAAGGAATAATAAAAAGTAAGACGGTTACTGAAGGAGAAATAAAATAAAATGGCTTAGTAAATTTGTCGAAATTTGTTTGATTTGGTTAAACAGTAAACATACTGTTATCAGAACAGTTATCAGTTACAAATAATGGCGATCAAATCAACATTTAATTAATAGAAGTACGAAATAAAATATATGTATTGAAACTATAAAACATTATTAATTAATACTTGTATTCCCTAAAGTTTATAATCTCGCTTTGTGTCAATACGAATGTGTCTTAAGTTTGAATTCTAACACTAACACTTCACTATTTTTAACTGCCAATAAGTCTTTTATAGTTATATCTAGTCAAAAAAATGGACCGTTAAAAACATTTATAAAAAATAAATAACCACATATAAATAAAAAACTCACTCTTTTCTTATAATTAAATTATAATTTATTATTCATACTTGTTTTTCTAATCAGTTATATTTATAATTGTAATATTATCTAAAGAAAACAATACAGTTTTATATGCTTAGTTTTATACAATTGGATATGCTTAGATTAGGTTTTCATTGTTGATTGTGAATGTAACTTTATTATATATATAGTATCTTTGTGAAAATGGTCCAAAAAGGACAACAAATATTAAAAATTTAAACTGTAGCCAAATAATAAAGAGATACATACATATACAACCTCTAATTTTTTGTTTAACCGTTATAAAGAGAGAAGAGAGTAAGTGTGTGTATTTAATTGTGTTTATTTATAGTATATATTTTAACTTTTATATATACAAAAATAATCGCAATTAAACACATGATGAAAATTAAAAGCCACAAGGTAAACTCAAGTACAAGAAAAACAACTTTTTGTTATTTTCTTAAAAAATACAAGAGTAACCTCTTTTGTATTTAATTCTGAAGACATAGGTGAAAGGCCTCAGATAATATTTTTCTTGTTTTTATTTTTTCCTGATGACTTTTATATCTTTATTTTTTCTTAAAGTATACATACATCCAAGGAGGCACATATCTTGTTTTTGAATACGTGTTGTAAACCAGATCTAAACTTAAAGAGATAGGGATGTTTCAAATGGTTAGAGCTTTTTTATTTATTTTTTATATTTCTTTTTCTTTTCTATTTGTTTATCTTATTTTCCTATTTTATTATTATTTTAATGTATATATTTTTTATTATTTTGCATTAATATATTAATTATTATTATTATAATTGTAATTATAGAAAGGCTTAGCCTGAGGTAATATGGGAAACAGTTCCAGTCTAGTGTCTAGAATAAAAGGGGGTGTTTTAGTTGGTACTCTCGTTTATCTGGGAGCCCAGAACTATGTGCATAAATGCATTTCACCCCCTTAACCAAAAAATAAAAAAACAATTATTATTATTATTATTAATACATATGATTTATTTTGGCGTTTGTTTTCTTTTATTTTAAATTATTATATATACAAATTTAGTTTTAACTTATAATTTATTCTAATCATCTTCATTATTATTATTAGTATTTTATATTTATAATCCCGGATTTTCTGTAGTTTCAGTTATTTCCTTCTTAATATTCTTCATATTAAAATTTTTTAATACTATAATTGCTAATTTTCTTCACATTTTTTTGTTCACATTTAATTTTCTTCACATAATTTTCTTCATTATTTTACAATTTTTCACTTATTTCTAGTTTATTTTTCTTACTTACTTTGAACCGTTCACGCGTGTAACAACACTGTTGGTCTCCAACCTTCCCTTCGCAAGTGCGATTGGTCTCCCTATCTCTACTCTCCTGATGGTTGTTCAACCAAAAATTAGAGACTTAAGTGTGTTCAATCTTTACTCCATATCTATAGTTTACTATGAAACATTTGTTGTCCTTTGTGGATGGTTTTCCTGTTGATAATATATATATATAGAAAATTAAAGGTTATCAGGACTCGGTTAGTTCTTTAGGTTCAAATTAAACTCTCATTACCAACGTTTCGGTTTTTATTTAAAACGTTTTTGATAGGCCTATAAAACAGAGGAAATATAAGAAATAATTCAATCATTCAAAAATAAAATGTATATAAAAAGAGCAATTAGTTAAAAATAAGAAGTACTATAAAATTTTTAACAATAGGTTATTTTGAAACAGAAAAAATTAAGTATTAAATTAGAAATTATTTTACAAAAAAAATCTGTGGATTTCCATAACAACTTCTTTCTAGTTTGAATGAAAATGTGACACAGAACTGAAAAACAAGCATGGCAACCAAATTTCACAAGACAACGAAAAATATACTAAATCCATTTCGGTCCATGCAAAATATTATTGTATTCTTCAACAAAATGATATTTAATAACTCTATATATACGACCTACAATTCTCAAAAGTTCTTACACTTGAACAGGTAATTTTTCTATCAAGTTCCTTTCTTATCAAATAAAAATAATGTATTCAACTTTCCTTTTTAACTCAATCTAGAGCATTTGTAATAATTTCTAGTCACAGCAGTATATATTGAGAATTAAGTTGGATGAATTAATCCAACCAAACTTCTTTTCTAAGAGTTTTTCTCAAGCTTTTGTTACCCGTTTATGACCCGATATCACTGTCAGTTTAATATAGAACCCAGCACGTTACTTACTTTGTAAAGAGTATAATTCTGGTGTTTATTAAATAAAAACGATTATAAAAATATATTTTTCTTGATTTTTCTAACACTTTTTTTATCTACCTACAACTTACTGACTTTTATTTTACAGTGACAGTCAATTTGAGATATTTCTTTCGCTCAGAAGGGTTACTAGGAGTGTGGTGGTTTACAGCGAAGTGGCTTACATGACCTATTACTAATCCTGAATTGTTTAAATCAATCCCAGAAATAGTTATATTTTACCCTTTGATAGTTCCTATCAAAGGCCGAAGCCCTCTCCGGTGAGGGAAGACCCCCTGATTGCCATGAGCCTATACGCTACATCTACACTGTGGCGCTGGGGAATAGATTGGTCCTTGTGGGCTCCATTAGCGCCTCGCTAAAGGCATAGTGCACTGGAGAATACTCAACTGGACTATTACACTAAATCTGGAGTGGCCTACACTCAACTTTACTATAAGTAGACTTAATATCAAATTTCTTGGGTATATAACAGATAATGTCTCATTTAAGCATAATGTAAACATCTAAATAGGAGATGTTTATTAGTCTTTCATTCCTGAGGTAGCACAGATTGTGATTGATCGACTTATCAATATATAAACTTATTTTTGTATATTACACCACTGATACAAATAATCTGATTATTATAACTACAGGAGTAATATCATTTTTGAAAAGCCTAAGTGAAAATGTACTGATACGAAATAATCTACTATAAGGGAACATTGATTTTGTTCCAATAGCCAGTGGATCTCTTACATATATTACTTGACCTCATCCTACATTGAATACTTAAGACAAATTTTCCCATTTAAAACTTGAAAATATTCCCATTTTGTCTGAAAAATGGTAGAAACATTTAAAAAAATGTCGTTTAAGATAACTTTTAATTTATGTGTTTTTAAAAAAAATCACCTTTCTTTCTTATAAAATTATAAAGAATTTTCTTTGTTATAAAGAACTTATAAAATTATTCTTTTTAATTTGTAATTATCCATTACACATCTAATGAAACAGTTTATTGCATGCAATATATTTTCAAAATTTCATACTTCTGAGTATAATGAAGGAATCAAATATGACTTTTAAATCACAAAGTTGGTTTTGGAAGCTTGATTCCAAACTGAAAAACTGACCAATTACAGACAAATATAATTTGCCATATAAATATATATAACACAGGACTTTTCAGAAAATTAAGTGAAATAGAAAACTTCGTCTAAGCCACAATAAGAAATTCTAAAAATTAGACTAAGATCTTTCCTGAAAAATTAGGATTAGGTTTATATCAGGAATAGATTTCATATCTCTGGTCATTAATTTTTCTTATATATGCCTTGAAATTTCTCAATCCACTTTCCTTTTGCACAATGATTATTTGCACAGTAATACACCACTAACTAAACTTTTCATATTTATTTGAATAATTCGGCTTAAATTAGAATTACTACCTAACCATAAAGTAAAGTAGTGTATCCTTTCTTTTGATACAGTGGTACTCTCTGTGGAAAAATAATAACTAACTCCGTATGCGAAAGAAAACTCTTGTTGTGCTTGGGGTTACTTGCCATTGCATCTACAACGTGCTTGGTCTTTCTTTTTCTTTTCTTTTGAAGATAGATTACTCAAACATTTGAGTTTGTAAGTGTGTTTCTTTTCTTTGTGTTTTACAATTCTCCAATTTGGAACTCGTGAATATATATATATATACGTTTTACAGTAAACCACAGACACAGAACAAATATACGAATACATTCACTGTCTCTAGTTTTTGGTTGAACCGTCATTAGGAGAGTTGAGATAAGGACACCAAGCACACTTGCAAAGCGACGGTTGGAGACCACATAGAGACGGTTTATATATATATAAATGTTAATATGTGCATATCTGTGAAAAGACTTGACACTTATCAGAAGAATAGCTAATAGGGTAAAAATTTAGTAAAGATAAATATAGATTATGAGGTAGGTATTACAGCTACAACTATACAAATGTACAAGAAGCTAAGAGAGTTTTAAAATAATAGAGATACATAGTAGCTATGTTAACTTTCAAATAAATTGGAGTTTGTTACAATTAAACCCTCAAATAAAACAAATGTAATTCAGGCTAATGCCTGAAAGGTTTTATAAATGCAATGTTGGCTGAGTTGAACCTCATTGAGAACATTGGAAGAGGTAGGAAAAAATACACCTAGTTTATCTTTAAATCTGATGAAATATAATATTAAGAAATAAATTAATAGAAATTAATAACTGTAAGAGTATCTATCACCCTTAGCCTAGAGCAGGAGTGTCAAAGTCAAAATGGACGGAGGACCACATAAAAAATGTAGCAACAAGAGTAAATTTTTTTAAAATGACCACATATAGTGTAGTGAAAGAAAGAACCTACTGAAAATCTAACAAATATATTGCAATATAATCGGATAAATGAAGCAATATTTTCTTATGGCTTTGTCAGTCATTTTTAATTTTCAACAGCACAAAAGACAAATTTCCTTTATATATAAATCCCCATAACATGAACATTAAATGTTTGAAGCGGTAATATTCAAGGCAGCATCAGTATATTTTCTCATTTAGACATACAGGTTTTCCAGCTAGCTCCGTCAACATGTACTTCGACTCTCACCTTGTTTGAAACCACCGGTTTCCTATTATGCTAATGTCTGCTGATAAATTATGAAATGAAGCCACGCTTGCTGCGTCGCCTTTGCATTGTTGGAAATGTAGTATTGGTGCGTGTAAAACTTCTGCAGCCTGCGGGTCGGTTTTAGTAATAAACTAATATCATCATGCGGGCCATAGAAAACCCTCTCGCGGGCATGATTTGGTCCGCGGACCTTGATTCTGACATATGGGGCCTAGAGCAACAAGGAAAGCTATAATAATAAATGTTTTTCAAACACCTGATCATTACTTCATTTTAAGGAAATTTATAAATCGTAAAATAATTAGTGTAGTTTTGATAGTTGTTATTCATATTTTTTAAATAAGGAAAAAACTGGTTAATCTGTTTTCTAGACAAGATTATAAATATAAATTTATTCATCTTTAAAAAAAAATATTACAGTTGTTAGTAATGTATATCGCATTTAATAAAGTTGTACATTTCCCATGTAAGTTTGTCAATTGTTATCAAAATTTTAGGATTTTAGTAATAGACACAAAACCATATATGTATGCACTGAAACTACATGAACCAGGATGATAAAAATGTATGTTTCGCTCATGTTTGTATGTGTGCCATGTTCCGTGACGTCATGCATCATTATTTTTGTAATGGTTTACATTTTGCTTCTTTTACAGATCATTTTAACTGGTTTACTTCGAGTATCAATGTTACAAATGGACAGAATCAGTTTCTTTGTTAAGAGTCTAAGAGCACTGCGAGGATGAGTTTTGGATCAGGTCCCTATCTTAAACTGTAAATATTAGACATGATAATGATCATAAAATATTTTACAAACAAATAGTTTTAGAAAGTATCAGCAAACACATGGTCGATTAATTATTTATTTTCTACATTTTTTATTACAAAAATTTTTCTTTATTACTTCATTCAAATCTTTAAAACATTAAAAGACTGTAAAAGCTTCCCTTTCATTTCATTTTGGCTTTCAACTGTTTGTGATGCAGGCATTCTTCTATAAGAGGTTCTTCGTCTAAGATCTCAAAATTTTTTTGATATTTTCTAATGGTTCAAACGTTACTGTATAAGTTTGTGGGTATGTGAATGCACGAGTTTAAGCAGGATGTCTCAAGAGCGAATTAAGAATTAACATCATTGTGTCATAGTTCACATATATGTATAGGGAGCGATTCAAGGAGAATTTTTTTCAGTTTCCAAAATTTAAATAATGTTCCAAATAGGCTTGACAGTGTTTAATTCTATTGAGAAGGCAGAAACTATGAGTTATTTAACAGTAATTTTTAAAAACGAATATTTTGGAATACATGTACCAGTTGGGTTTTTGACTCTGATGAAGACCGCTTGTTACGGTTGAAAGATCTTAGTCTTGTTTTCCCATTTTCTTATTGTGGTTTGATCATAGATTGTTATTTCACGTGTTTATGTGAAATGCTTTTATTACCATATATATATATATATATATAAAAGCTTTCACATGGTATTCAATATATATATATATATATATATATATATATACGTGGTTTGATCATATATATATATATATATATATATATACATTTTTGTCTATTATTATAAAGAATATTGTTTTAATTTTCAGGTTAATTTAGTAAATTCTGATTTGCTTGAATTAGTGCTAATATTGTTCTACATGACTCAACACGTATACCAAGATGTCATACAAAAAAACCTTAGTTATTATTTATGCTGAACAATAATAATATTAATTATTCAAAATAGTAGTATTATTTTAAAAAAATTTAGGTTATGAACCTTCCATGACTGAAGTTGTACCTAAACTTATTTGACAGAAGCATTGCTTTTACTGTAATGAGGAATAAAAATATGTCATATGGTATAAGGCTTTCTATATAAGCTGTGTGTATTGGATTGAGCTATGGTATATTTTGTACAGTTAAATAAATTAGCAGTGTATTAAAAGGGGCATGAGAAACAAATCCCTTAACAACTCCTTTTATTAAAATGATGAATAAAATTCAAAGATTTAACAATTGTAATAACTAGAAAAATACAAAGTTCAAAGGGATTTACTTGAAATGGTTAAAAGTAAAATGTGAAATAAAGTTTTGAAAAATGTACAATAAATCTCATGAAAAACCAACACAAGGATATTAGTTACTGTTTTGTAAAAATAACTGATTTAAAAACAGCTTTTATACTTCATTAATTAACAATTTGAGATGCGACAGAACTTTGCATTATCCCATTGAAAACAAATAGGAACCTAACGAAGAGACAAAATCGACACATCATTTATGGAATCAATGAGACGTAGGGAAAGACAGAGACACTGACGACGGAGATTAGAAAAGAAACAGGTAAAAATTGATTAAATCCAACGAAAGTAAACAGGAATTACAGAAAATAAAGTTAATGGATTCTCTAATAATGTAAAAATATATTGAAGGGGGTCAGGTTAGCTCAGTGGCAATGTGCCCCCTTCTGAACTGTTAGATCCGGGGTTCGATACCCACTCTGACCCTAGATTCATTCACTGAGAGGTGAATAAATCTGAGCACGTCATCCCTCTGAGATAGCGTTAAACCCAAGCCTCCACGATGTCAGGTACTTGTTAAAGATCCTTACTTTAAATTCACTTTAGTTAGGCAAAATTTAAGACTCCCAATTTAGTATCAATGAAAGATGCAGTATTCCCTCGAGGAATCAGCATCAGTGGGCTGACTTTGCCAGTCCTTTGGCACTCTAGATTATATCGACTAGGTTACGCGGAACACGAAGAACAGAATGTCAATTAGGATAGATGCTTCCTATATTTCTAAATGGACAATAAATTTTAGTTCTCTCTTGAAAATGGACAAATTCTGAAACAGGTTGAAATCTGTATTTCGTAAAAACGAAGATGAGACCGTACATTTTTATAATAATAACACTAACTTTCCTCTATGGTGTTCAGGACGCGGTCTTAATAAATTAGGAAACAGTTCTTCATCAATACATATTTTATTCAAAATAACACCATATCTAGCTGCAACTTCTGTCCTTAAACTTTTTTTATATTCACTCCATTTATTCTTTACATTATTGTATTAGATTTAGTATAACATTTTAACTATATTATAGGTTGCAACATGTTTCTTCTGGACACTAGAGAAGACAGTAATATATTCTTAAACGCTATACACTATATTAGAATATACAAATAAAACATGTTGCAAAAAATAATATAGGTGAAATGTTATACCAAATCGAATACAATAATGTAAAGAAGAAGTATCGTGACTATGAAAAAAGTTTAAAAAAAGAAGTTGCGTTATGGCATTATTTTTGGTAATGTATATACAATTTAACGATGAAAAAACTATCCAAAACGGACAACTAAAGTTTAATATAAACAAAGATACATAAATAAATCAAAAACAGATATTTGTAGTATACAATTTTTGGTTTGAATCATTACCAGGTGAGACAAGAAAGTGAAATCATGTGCTCTGGTGCAAAGATGGTTGGAGACCCTTACTTTTCTCTCTTCATTCAAACAATAAACGGTTCTCTTCGGTTTAAACCGAAAATTAGAGACTGTAATTATGTTTTTCATTTATCTATGTTTCATTGTTTATATTGAACTTTATATATATATATATTAAAAAGTCAATTTTAACAGTTGAAGGAAAGAACTCGTAGAAACAATGCACAACTCACTTCAAAATTTCGACCTCGTCGTCATCGGGAGAAGGAGAAGAAGATGAATTCTGCTCGGCTGGCAAAGGGCTACTTGGGTTGCCTGCGTGCCAAGCAGAATTCCTCTTCTTCTTTTCCTTCTCTCGATGACAATGAGGTTGAAATATTGAAGTGAGTTGTGTATTGTTTCTACGTGTTCTTTTCTTTTAATCGTTTGATAAATATATATTGTATTACAGGTTATGAATCTATTTATTTTATAAAATAGATTTCAATTAAGAATTAAAGCTAAATATTTTCACCTTTATAATGTAATAAGAAAAACAATCTATCCTTCTTTGTAAATCTTTTTATTTTGTATTTTTCACATTTTCTAATAAGTAATGGGTTCTTTTAGAACATAAAAGAGATATCATGGATTAAATTACTAAAGCCAGGGAAAGTTGAAACAGCCATCTTTAAGCCAGTCAGACAAAACTAAATTTATCAATTGTCTGCCAATACTTGAACAAAGTGCGTTAATGCGAACCATTGGTCAATCAATAAGCTGAATTATAGAATAAACCGACCTTCAAAAGCTTTCTGTTTCATCTCCGCTTTTAAAACAATTTGCCATAGAACTGTGAAATTAACATGCAACATTTGAGTCCTTATTACATCTAAATATGTCCGAATAGTAATTATTTAATATACGATTAGTATGAAGAACTCTTCCAAAATTTGAAGTAAAAGTTATAAAAATAAAATATGATATTTTGCATAATGCAAAGTTCAAGTTTGTTTATTATTAAGTTCAAAGTACGGCGCTAGAATGCAGTATGTGAGGTTATAATGCCCTTCAACTTGTTTGCCTAAATACATATGAATTATAAACTATGTGTTATTCATAATACCATTTTAGTCATCAGAACTTAGTTTTGATGAAATGCCTACACAAATGCGTCTAACCTCGTGAATTGCTGTTGTAGACATCCGAAGAGTGCATATTCAAATAGGACTACTTTTTTTTTTTAAATTAGTACGATAGTTGGAGTCCTACTTGTTACGAAGCCGGTCATCGATAAACCTACAAGTATTCACATTGCGTAACGGATTTGTGTTATAATATATCTACTAACCACTGTAGAGCTAACAATAAGTATGTATTTACCGTTGTTTTGATCTGATTTTTCAAATATGGTATTATTGTATCCTAGTGGAACTACCAACACAATATTGTCCAGTTTTAGCGACAGATATAATCATAATACCATTGCCATTTGGTATTCTTTTCCACTTAATCCATTCAATTCTTTAATTTTATTATTTATGTTTTTTTTGTAAAAATAAACTGATTTATTCAAAAAGACGGGAAAAACACGATAAAGCACTTTTAAAAATGATTTAAATTAATGAGAAGAAAAGCTCTCAAATAACTTTTACTCTTCGACAAAACTATTGCCCCCTAGTATCCCTAAAGAATGAGATCATACCTCTAGCAACCACAGTACGCTACCTAGGATTGCACTTTGACACACGCATGACATGGAACCCACACACAAGACTGAAACGAACAGAGACCAACAGACGTTACAAACGCCTTATAAGACTCTTAGACAGAAAATCAAAACTCACACTAACTGACAGACTTCACATATACAACACAATCTTGAAGCCTTCTTGGACTTATGCTATTGAACTTTGGGATTCTGCCAAACCTTAAAATATTCGTCCTATACAATCAAAAATACTCAGAAAACTCTTGCATTTCTCATTTTACTTACAAACATAATCATTCATCGAGATCTTAAAGTCCCCTTCGTTCTCGACTACGCAAAAGACCGCTACAAAAAATCCACAGTAAACTCTCAATTCACCCAAACCCACTTACTCAAAATCTTTCCCAACTAGTAATCCCCACAAACCCTCAAAAACTACTAAAACGGCAATGGCCACGTGACTTTCTGTCGTCATATGCTTAAATATAGTTACGGAGTGCCACCAATCGGTGTCCACTCGATTTCCGCTACATAATCAAAAAGCTAAAGGAGTAACTCTGAAATCAAAATTACTTCTAAATACATGAAAATTGACTACAATTTTGTAGTCGAAGTATCAAAAAAAAAATAATGTGTTGAAGAATAAAATTCACTTTATTCTAAATCATAATTTATTACATTGGAGCAGTCTATACTCACTATTGTTTTAAATGAACCTATTATTAGTAATCGGTTTAATTAAACAATTCATTTTAAGTATGGCTACTGCATTTGCTAGTTATGATCGAATTGTAGTTGAAACGATTGCAAAAAACAATTTATAACCTTTGGAAGGTTATGACATGTGAGACTCCATAAAGAACAATGAGCAGTTAGAATAAGGATAATTTAAATCTATAACTTATGAATTGAAATATTATAATTTATGCATAAAATTACTGTTCATAACAAGAAATAATAACAAATAAGTTCAATTTGTTTCATTCATTCAAAAAGATTATTAACCAAAGAACTGAATGCAATGAAAGAAATAATCTAGATTATAAATGTACGGTCCAGCTTTTTATTTAGTTAGATATTTCATCAGTTTTTTTGGCTATTTAATTGAAGGTTCTCTAAATCCTCTTTTGATATTTTTATGGTGATGCCTGGAAGTATTTAGCCGTGTACCGCTCGGTCTGTATATTGGAAAACTGTTGTAATCAATCTGCAAAACCTTATATTAGGTTTTGCAGATTAGCAAAACCTAATAAATAAACCTAATTTATTTATTAATAAATAATAAACTATTTATTAATATTTTTATTATTACATATCATTTTAACTATACGAATGATTATGTAATTTTTTTAAGTTAATAACTTAAAAGAAGCATTATTTTAATTGACAAATGGTTATTGATTATTATTTTAATATAAAAAATAAGTATATGGATAATAAATCAGTACTATTCAACTGTAAGGTTATAATTATAATATGAAAAACATTTTTAGGACAAGTTAGAACAAGGTAGAACCTGTGAGTACTCCTTTTTATTAATTTATGTTATATACATTGTTATAAATTAATATAAAGCAAAATTTATGAAATTTTCATCATACTGTACATACTTGTGAACAATACTATATATAGAATTTGGCGTTACTAGAGCAGGGTTTTCCAATCAGGTGTACTCGTACACTTTGGGGTTGTGCTGACGATATTGCAGAGTGCGAGAAATGCCCAAGTAAATAATACAATACTATTTTTTTTAGAGTATTCTAAAAATGAAATTTAAAACCACCCTTTTGGAGTGTTGGCATTCAGTTCTGTTAGTTTTATCTACTTTAAGAAAAACTACTGTAGCTGTAGTAATTCCATTTCCAACAATCTACTTGTACATCAGTATTCAATACTCCCTTGCCAATTAATGCAAAATCTAGAATCCCTGGACCGCCTAGGGAGACTTGCGTGTTGCAATAAGTAACATTGTTCCATATTTTGAAAAACTTGTAAGAAATAAACAGGAACAGGAAAAGTTGTTATATTAAATGTTATTAGTAATCTTTTCGAAAGTGAATCTGAATATTATTAACTTATTTCTAAATCTCAAAATCATTATTCTTTGTAAAGTATCCTTTCTTTGTTATTTACTCCATGAGTTTGATGTGTTTGGTATATTTATTCTTGAAGATAATATACATTTTTGAGGGTGTGAGGTTTAAATGAAATTTCTTCAGCAGCACAGTGCGAAACCACTGTTCTCGAGTAGTGAGAAAGGGTAGAAAAGTTGTATTTATTTCAACGTAGAGGATGGTAAAATATCTCATTTTACATGTTGCAGTTTTATCTGAAAAGTCGACCAGAGTTATAGCAAGAACTTTGTTTATGACAAATTTTATTAAATCTGTGAAACTGTTTTGCAGATTGATTACAACTGTTTTCCAACATACAGACCGAGTGGTACACAGCTATCTTCATAAAAATATCAAAAGAGGATTTAGAGGACCTTTAAACTGGTATATCCGTCAAAATATCAAGTCAAATTTCTTTCATAAACATCATGCTTTGTAAAGCAAACAATCTACTTATTAACGGAATTAGTGATGCAGAATTTATACTCCAACCTCTCTGAAGAGTGGATCACATGTTAATCAGTTATGTCAAAATATAACTTTCCATGTTAGTCATTGACTCTGAAGGTAACAATATACAATAAGGAGTCTTATTACATTTCACAAAAATGGCCTTTCGCTAAAGAACAGGTTCAAAAACATTCAGGTGCCAATTTTAAAGATGTTAATAAATAATTATATGTAGGTAAAAACTATCAGAAATAATACTGCACACAATACTAATGCTATTTTCAATTAGAATTAAGGACAGTTTTCATGTGGCATTATGTAGGATATAGTGTATATTTTCTAAAGTGGATATAGCGCTGGTACTTACCCGATACTATTTCTTGAACCATAACAATGGTCCTTTAAGTATATTCAAAACATTATTTCGACTACATTATTCTGATGTGCTAACTATTAAACAAGTATCAATAATTAGTTAATCATCACCATAGGGAATGAATGAATATCCTCAGACAATATTATCAGCCGAAATTTGTTGTAACAAATAATTTAGGTGAAATGTTACAACGAATCAAAGACTATAGTGTAAACAAGATACTTTTGTGCATATTGTATATATATATATATATATATATATATATATATATATATATATATATATATAAAGATTTCACATAAACACGTGAAACAACAATCAATGATTAAACCACAATATGAAATGGGAAAACAAGACTAAGATCTTTTAACCGTAACAAGCGGTCTTCGTCATAGTCAAAAACCCAACTGGCTCTGACTCAGTTAGGTTTTTGACTATGACGAAGACCGCTTGTTACGGTTAAAAGATCTTAGTCTTGTTTTCCCATTTCATATTGTGGTTTAATCATTGATATATATATATATATATATATATATATACTATGGTATATATAAATGTTTGAACCACAATAAGCAATGAGAAAAAGGACTAAGACCTTTCAGAATTCCAAAAAATATTTGAAGATTGAACTTTGGCGTTAGCGAAAGAGAACATGGCGTTCCTTTTAATAAAATATGTATTATAGAAGAACTCTTCTCTAAATTCACAAATATATATTTATAAACAATTCCAAAGATGTATGGATCGTCTAACAGAATAGAGCTAACATGAATCACGAATGAGTCAGTACGTAATCTGTATTACAGGTTCAAAGTGAACTTTCAATGCCCACATTTTAATTTTATTTAAAATATTTATGACAGACTAACAAAATAGAGGAAAATAAGAATTTAATAAAAAAATACTAATTGTTATATAACAAGTATATTGCTAATAACATAGTGTTTAAAGATATAAGAAAATTCTAGATAAGTACACAAACTAACAAAAGTAATCATATTGGCAAATCGTAAATGTATCATTTTGTTACATTACAAGAGTAAAAAGATACAATTTTAAATAGGAGTGTTTAGACAATGGAGTTGTAACGATGGAAACAAGTTTTAATATAGGCAAAATGAGTAACCAAGGAGCTAGTATTTATTAAACTCATGAAAACAGTTTGCAATACGATTACCAAATTATAGTACTTTAAAATAGATTGAAAAAATAATTTAACTATACTTTGTTTAGTGAAAATTTGTTTCTTGGTTATTTATATGTATTGCCTGTACGAAATTTGTCCCCACCAGTATGTAAGACTCCGTTGTAGAAACTATTTCTTCATATTCACATTTAGTACTCTTGTAATGTAAAATCAACTTTTTTTCATTTTGAAATATTCAAATTTCTGTGTTTCTGTACTTCAGTTAGTAATTTCTTTAAACACAATTTAATTATTATACTTGTTACGTGACGATTAGTCATTTTTTTATACTCATACCGTTTTAAAATACGTTGGCATATAACATGAGTATCCTGATTGGTTGGGCATTTAAGGACTTTTTTTTAAATCTATTTGAAAACAGTAGAAACTGCGAGAGGAGGGAAGAGGCCGGGATGGCCAGAGCTGCGGTTGCTAGCAGAAAATGATCCAGCGGGGGAAGCGGTAGCCGGTGTTTATAATGACGTTGTCCTACAAAATAACCGCGAGAAAAGGAAAGAAACACCTTCGCAAACAGAAGATGACTATTTTTTACTTATTATTATTATAACTATTATAATATTAGCATTAGAATTACAGTCATTACAATTATTATTATATACATTACTGTATAAATTATCTAGAGTTAGTAGTTTATGGCTACAGTTCGCTACTATTGATTCTATTAATGGACTAAGGGGAAAAAGATCGGTGGAGAGCACCTAGTATTCTCAGTACTGCTACCTTAATATTGTATAACTTGGGTATAATGCTCTTAAATAAAGATTTATTCATCTTTAAATTACACAAAGCACGACACAGAACCCGGTTTTCTTCCGGCTCGCGCTCCGTCCTTCGACGTGGGGAAGACCTCTCTCACTTCGTCTACTCCTGATGACGAACAACAGTTCAAAATATTAAGAATTCAGTAAGTGTGCTTTTTGTTCCTTTTTCTGTATTGTGCTTTGTGTATTTTAAAGTTTTATAGTCCGTGTGGACCGTTTATTCAATTTGGTAAAAATTTATTCACACATTCATTTATTGAACTGCCAGGTATTAATTTAATTGGCCGAACTGTACATACATGGACCTCGAAGAAAAGTCTTAAGTCGTAGATACCAGCGTCGCTCTACAAACATACCTACAACTTCACCTCTGTCAATACTCCTCTAATTTGAGAATACAACAAATATAATAGAAGAGAAAAAGAACAGCAAAGATTATCCAGAATCCGAATATTTGTCACAATTCAAATAATAAATACTACAACTAAATCAAAAGGAAACATACCTACCACCATTCATTCTAGGGAGTGAGTATAGTCAATGAATTTAGGGAATCAACTAGATTTTGTACTCAGCTACAGTAACAGCTATGGTTTTTGAGCTTACAGTTAAGAACGATAAGGTTTTAGAGTAACGAATACAGCTTTCGATAAGTTCAAAAATGAATATCACACGTTTAAACTTCACTGACTCGAAAAGAATATCGTATATATGTAGATGTGCCAGAACCACTACCTATAGACACGTCAGATGAGAAAGTCTTGCGGAAGTAATGAAAACTAAAATAGTCTCTAGGTGGGATAAACAGCTACCAACCAAGCAGATGGAAATATACCATCTACTAGGCTTCAAGGCCACAGAAGAAAGTCCATGACCACTCACAATCATTAACCCAAGATTTTTAACCTGTTAACTGCTTTTGACGAATATACACGTAATCAACAATCTTTCTAATTTCTAACCGTCACTAAATTTAAGATTATTTCTTATTATTTCACTAAGCTTTCTTTCAGTCCCTTACAAAGCTTGTTTTTGTTTAAAAAGGTATCTTTGTATTTACCTTTCTTAGGTTAAGTAGCATGACTTAAGTATATATCATGAGGAAGTTATATAGCGTTAATCCTTTATTGAGTGAGATTAATGAGGAATCTTTAAAAAGAATATTATAATTATACTTATTTGCAATTAATACATAGGTTAGGTTAGGTTGCAGTGGCAGTTCCACAAGGGAACACACTTAGGCCAAGCATTTGCCCTTTGTGATACCACACAATGAAGATTGATTCTTTAGTGGGAGTCCTAAATTTTACCTAACTCAAGTGTATTTAGAGTAGGGATTTTTAACGAGTACCTGACATCGTACAAGCTCGGGACCGACAGTTTAACGTCCTTCTCCGAGGACGACGTGCTCATATTTATTCAGTTCCCACATGAATAAATCGAGGGTCAGGTGAGGATCGAACCCCGGTCCTATCTGTTCAGAGGCGAGCACGTAACCACTGAGCTAGCCTGACCCCCTAATTAATACATAACTTCCATTTATAACTGTATTTAATGAATGAAATATCTGTCAAATAACAAATCAGTGAGTGTCTTTTTGTATAAATTATTTTCCATTCTACGGTTATTAGTTTTTAATATTATATATTATTGTTATTATTTATTATTTTTGTTACTGTTTTAAATGGTCCAAAATTTCTTACTTTGCTTTATTTCTGTTCATTTGAAAGAATCATTTTATATATTGAATCACACTAGTAATTCAAAAACAAAATAAATGTATCAAAATAACAGAGAAATATCAAGCAATATTGAATAAAACTACAAACAAGTAGGGTGTAAATGGAATACTAAACCACATATTGGAGAAAGGAAATGCACATAATATTTATATACAAAGATTCTTAATTTTTCGAACAATGAAAACATAAATAACATTTTTGCATTTGAAATTGCTGTGACATTGATTTTGGCAATGTAGAATTTGTACAGTATAATTTAGTATAGTATAGTATACAGTATAATTCAGTATAGAATTTCGATTCCTTGGAATCGAAATTAACATGAAAATAAGTTCAAATAATGACCTCAGTTCACAGAGACAGAATCAAGCTGTCAAACAGCATCACTGCTTGTCTGACATAGCTGAATGTCAAGTCAAAAGTTCTTATCGGTGCTAGTAGTTAAGTGGCAGGCTTACCTACCGCCTAACAGTTTAAGAACTACCACATAATTCATAAGAATTTGGTCCTCCGAAGAGAGCACTACTCGTTAGCTCTGGACCAGGGCTTGCTACTGCTGGTTCATCTGACCCCATCAGGGTCTCATTAAGGGGAGTCTTTAGTACCACAGTGAACGACTCATAGAGAGATTGCAAATCTCTCGTTGGCTAAACGTCACCTGGTCAGTGTCAGTAAGTGCTAGAGAGCCTTTAAGGTCTCTCTATTCGTAATATAAAGGGATCGAGAGAGAGGTGTATCTAATCGTCCTCACTTTGAGATCCCGTCAAAAGCCAAAGCCTCTACCAGGCAAGTACCAGTTGTCCAATCCATTCACCTGAATTCATGGACCGTTCCCACTGGTAGGGGTTTGGTGTCTCCAGCTCCACGGTATTCTATAAAAAACATCCTCCGGAAAAGTTACTGCTTATCACACAGTGATCACAAGGGTCTACCCAACTTGGGTGAGAACCAACAGCCAGTACGAGTCTGACCTCTGAGGCGGGCTGGAGAGTAAACCCTCCAGGAGCCCCCGCAGCCCATAACAGCGACTCGTTTTAAGAGTTTCAGATCAAACTCAGAATCAATGGTCCTGTTGAATCTGCTCAGCTGCAGGTAAGGTCAGTGACCTTTAGCCTCTGGTTCAATGAACCTGTGGAAATAAAGCCAAAGCAGCCTGTGGTAGGGCTGCA
Source organism: Hermatobates lingyangjiaoensis (assembly GCA_026182355.1). Classification (NCBI taxonomy): domain Eukaryota; kingdom Metazoa; phylum Arthropoda; class Insecta; order Hemiptera; family Hermatobatidae; genus Hermatobates; species Hermatobates lingyangjiaoensis. The sequence continues at coordinate 1,386,314 of JAPFBL010001931.1, read as the reverse complement.
TGGCCCCACTAGGGGCGTAGTGCTAGTAGTACAGATATTTACATGTCCAGTAATAGGAAATCACATTTTATTGTATTGAACTAATATAACCCTTGTCAAATTATATCTAAGCATGCTACTTTACCGCAAACTTACAGCACATCAGTACCTGTTAAGTAAATTAGTACCTATTTAAAACCAAAAATATAAAAATAAAAATTCACTTGTTAACTTTTATCCATTTTTTTATGCACGTGTAGGACCAAAAAAACTTAAAATATTCAAAAGTCAAAGTGATTTAATTGAACATAATTTTATACTGTTGTCAATATTAGAAAAATTTTTCTAAGGTTACGGCTACAAAAAATACCTACCCTTAAAAATTCGCCTTTAAAGCTCGGGTTCTCTTGTAGAAAGACAAGTCCCTACTGCAGTAGAGGAGAAAATTCACTATGTAAAATAACGTATTTTTCACCTAGCGTGACAAATAATTGGTTGAAATTTCTTTGCTTAGAACCCATGATTATATTATTAATGGGCTCCCCTCCTATGTTGAAATGTCAACATTAATTATGAATGTGACAACATTGTAGCCACAATAATCGTACTCTGTGATTGAACAACATTTTTATTAATTACGCGATCAATGAATATATTTTTATCGGATATTAATAATTAAGATATTTCCAAAATATCTTAAACATTTATCTTATACAAACAATAATAAATTATTTAACTGAATGCTATAAAATGTGTATACTTTTATTTAGAAGTTTATGTAGGGGTCCTGATAGCTTTGAAGACTGTACATTCCAATGTTCAAAAACAAAACTTTTTGTATTACAAGTTAAATTACATAAACAATGTTTGTTATTCAAATTGTGAATTAACCATTAATCTTACAAATGTAGTAACTACGTTTGTCACGCTTTCTCATAAACAGTAGTGTAAAGTGATTATTGAGATATAATTGGGCATATCTAGTTACTTTAAATAAATTAGAATTATAAATCAAAGTTATCGTAATTAGACAGCATTAAAATTTATCCTGAAATAAATACGTCATTATGATAGCATGTATGGTATATTCTCTAATTGGCATTTATTAGAGCTTGGGGAGTTAAATAGTGTATTTCATAGACATACTCGTACCTTTACTTGTAATACCTAAATATAGCACATTATATGAGGATAAGTTGAGGGGTTTTATTATAATACAAGTTGAGGGCGTTTTAATACACTTTATGAATTCAGAAAAAAAAAATTTAACAGTAAACCAAAATTATACAACAATGAAAAATTGTCAACAAATTTAACCTAAATTAGTAATTTATAAAAAAAATCATAAAAATTTCAATTCTTACAAAAGGTGATTACCTATAAAAATTGAAATTTTGTTTTGGAATAATGAATCATCTGTCCCACTGGCCGGTTACAGTTATGTTTATAGTTATTCTTTTTTACATTTTTTCATTTTTTAAGAGAAAAAATTTTTGAAAGACCTAGAAATTTTTTAAGATAAATAATATTGTTATCTGGAGGTTTATTGAAAAAAAAATGTAAAATGTTCTAACAAGTTAAGATGATATGTTTAAAGAATAAAATTGTTAAATGGAAGAAGTTGACCCCAATCAAACACATTTTCTGATGCATTCCATGGTGTGAGGGATAGATGTCAACCAAAGTGTTTGTCTAACCAAAACATCAATTGGTTGTTAATGAATTTGATATAATGTTGACTTAATAGTACAAATGAGTGTAGGACACTCCAGAATTTTATCTTAGTTTTTATTACTGTTTCAACTGAATATTTATAGGTAAGGCAGAAGAGCGTCTGTAGGGATAGCTATTATGTTAATAATTAAATACCAAATTAAGTTTATGTAAAGGTAACACGACATTCCTTGACGTGTTATTTGTCGTATCACTTAGGTATATGAAGTTCATCGAGTCAACTAGTATTCACTATAATGATTTAAACCTACTGAGTATAGTGAACTGCATACTGAAACATTTTTAGTTTCAATAATAGTGTTTTATATAATAGTATTTTTTTTATAAACTATAATTATACAATTTATATAAAAAGATTTATACAATTTATACAATACAAAAATTGTATTCTCTTTTATTTCACCTGTTCATCTATACCACTGCACTTCGGACCCTAAACCACATAAGTTAAACCACAATAAGTTAAGCAAAATTGGTTGACTTCAATTTTCGTTTGCTTTATTCTTTATTGTATTGCATTGTATTTTTTCAACCAATCCCATAGCGGGTTAAAAGCGTCAGATCTTTACAGCCTTTTTGTTCTACATTGGGAATCCATAATTTTGCCTAACTCAAGTGTATATAGAGTAGAGATATTTAACCAGTACCTGATATCGAACAGGCTCGGGACCGACAGCTTAACGTCCTCTCCGATGGACGACATACACAGATTTATTCACTGCTCGTGTGAATAAAACGAGAGCCAGGTGGGTATCGAACCCAAGACCTACCAGTTCAGAGGCAAGTACGTTAACCATTTAGCTAACCTGGCCCCTTTTATTCGTTAATTAATGTGTATTATAAAATAGAACAGATAATAATATATTTAATATTAATATTTATATTAATATTGTATTAATATTTTATATTAATATTATACTAATTATTCATAAGAATATTTGGATTAAAATTTTTCTTTTTTAGTATACTTATGGGGTTTTCAGAAATAATTTTTTTAAGTGAGATTGAATATTGTGTTCTTAATGTTAGGTATGATTCCAGGCAATCAACATAAAAATATCAATATCAATCAACTTATCAATTTCTTTTTGATAAGATTGATGTTTTAGAAAAAACTTATAAGATAGAGATTATGGAATTAGTTGTGAAAGAAATTCAAATAGTAGTCCCTTTAAAAGTTCATATAAGTGATATGTAGTGTATTATGAGTCATAATGCATTCAAGTGAGAGGTATTTCAAAGAAAGCCATAACGTTTAAAATGTGTGTTAACCGATATATTGATAGACCTGCACTCTAGAAGCAAAACAGCCTCGTGTGGATAATGAGCAACTAATTAATAAATGATAATATAAATTTCATACTATATAACTATTATACGCCTTCTTTATTGATAACGTCAAGTCAATGTCTGTATAGCTTGTTGATTTTTTCAAAAATCTTTTTCAGTGTTGTTATTAATATTGATTAAAATATTTTATCATAGTTATTGATAATCTTGAGCAGTCCGGTTATTTTAAGCAATTCAAACTTTCTAAATATTAAAACCGTTTTTATTGTGTATTCTCGTTTTATATTTAATTATTTAAAAAAATATTTCACATAAACACGTGAAATAACAATCAATGATCAAACCACAATATGAAATGGGAAAACAAGACTAAGATCTTTCAACCGTAACAAGCTCTGACTCTGACGAAGACCGCCTGTTACGGTTGAAAGATCTTAGTCTTGTTTTCCCATTTCATATTGTGGTTTGATCATTGATTTAATTATTTACAGACATATAAACTTGAATGTTATCTAACTGATATTTAAACAAATGATAGAAACATATCTTGTTTGGTGTTGAGAAAGGAGGGAGGCAAGAAAGATATTTTAAAGGACGCAAAGTCTAAAAAGGGTGTAAAATTCTGAAAATTTAATTTTTTAATATTTGAAATATTTAACAGAATAGATTATTGTCGCATTCCACTCTTCTCAACACCACACCAGATGTTTTGCATCACTTGTTTCAGATCAGTTAGACTCTGACAAGAACCATTTGTTTTCGTTAAAAGATGACAGTCATTTTACTTATTTTCTTACTGTTGTTTAGACGTTGATTTTCATGTTGCATGATTGCTGTGAAATCTTATTACATATATATAAGATATGTATTATCTTGGCTTCCACCAAGCCAAGCCTTGAATTACAGGTCGTCCCTTCGCAAACGCAGTGACTTTTCCATTACTACTTATGCCAGTTCTCACAGACTCATTTTTAATGACTGTTCCGTGTACAGGTTCTGAGGTAGATAACTGAAACTAAAGCTTCAAGAGAAGCACTTATCAGTCTTTTGGGAGATAGATTTTTTTCTTCTGGTTCTAAACTCAATCGTTGATTATTTCTTTGATTTATTTTGAATAATAAATTCGAGAATATATATATATTAACTATATTCACAAAGAGAACACACAGAAATGAAACAGAAACTCACTACTATATTTCAATTGTCTCGTCCGAAAACTGGTAATCACTGACTGGTGGCCTTGAAGAAGCACTCAAAGAGTATAGCCAACTTATGAAGGGTGGGAAGGCAAGGTTAAATATATATATATATATATCTTATTGGCGACATGGATTCATTGCATGATGCCAATCATTTAGTATATTGGTACTTATTCAATTTGCTAATTCATAAACAGTCATCTTACACCCAGCATTCGAAAACTGAATATAAAATCTCCTTCAATACTCAGAAGGAGTATATAGATATATACGTAATATATATATATGTGTATTGAATGAATTAAAAAAAGATAAGATAACCAATGGGTGCTTGTTAAATATGCATATATTAAGAAGAAAATTATCTACATAACAGGATATTTGCAGTAAACAAGAAATTCAGAAATGAGACCAAGATATTTTGGGTAATAATGGTCCTCGTCAGATAGGTTGACATATCTTATTTAGATTAACATCCTATAGCCAAGGATGTTTTTTTTTGTTAATAATAAGTTTAATTTAAGTAGACTATTACTAATGATTATACATACTATTTGATCTCTTAAATTTAGTTAATGAACACTCGCCATAGTTTGGGAAAATAGTTTTGATATGGAAATATAATGATATTTATATATATTATTTATACTGCTATTATGAGAGAATATTACGATATAAAAGTTCTACACTATAAATACACAAAAAAAGATATCTGTTTTTGCATGAAAACATTTTTAAGTATACGAATCAAAATATTTCAAACAAAATAACTTACTTTGTGTGGAAGTTACAACTTCATACAGATGTGTGTAGTTTTTGAGAGTAAAATAATATGGTTTATTACATTCCAGGGTTTGATGTTTGAAATGTAAACCTTAAATAAACTCTTCTAGTCTACCAAAAACACGTCCATTCAAACTAAAAGAAGCAAATACAAGAATAAATTTCACTACTTGGGTCGGTAGGTCACTGTTACTAACTGACCCGATTCTGCTTGGCTTTTTGTTGATACAAATAATTTTAAACTGTATCACTATTTTCTAATTGCACATTAATATGTGTTCCATTATTTATTGAATGCACACGGATTCAATAATTTTATGTCTGTGATGATTTATTTCCTTTATTATTATTTTTGTACCTGTTACAATAATTTCCCTAGTTAAATTAGTCTTATAAATTTTCTTCAGATGACTCTTGCTACCACCTGACATCAGATACATTGTGAGCCTCCTTGACAGTAGAATATTTCCGGTTTTTATAGTCACCATAGATGAGTATATTATTGTTATATATTAATAATAATAAAGAAGTATAATATTAAAAATGTAGGTTTCTAATAATATATGCTTACAGGAATTACTGTTATCTAATATATATAGATAAAATTTAACACATAGGAAAGAACACAGAAAGAGACTAAAGAACTCACTTCGATATTTTGATATCTGTCGTCATCGGGAAGAAGTGCAAAGTACTTGCGTTGAGTAGTAGTTTGCTTCTCAATGCAAGTACTTCCCACTTCTTTCCGATGACGATGGATGTCGAAACATCGAAGTGAGTTCTGTAGTGTCTTTCTGTGTTCTTTCCCATGTGTTAAAGTTTTATTGTCCGCACGGACCTTTCATTTTATTCGAAGTATATATATAAAGTTCAATGTACATAAAGAAACATTGAGAAATTAAAAACACAAACTTACAGTCTCTAATTTTCGGATGAACCGTCCTCAGGAGAGATAAAGGAGGGAAACCAAGAGCACTGGTACAGAGACGGTTGGAGACCCAACCGTCTCTGTACCAGTGCACTTGGTTTCCCTCCTTTATCTCTCCTGAGGACGGTTCATCCGAAAATTAGAGACTGTAAGTTTGTGTTTTTAATTTCTCAATGTTTCTTTATGTACATTGAACTGTATTCGTCGATTTCGGATCCAAACATTGATCAAACCACAATATGAAATGGGGAAAGAAAAGACTAAGATCTTTCAACCACAACAAGGGGTCTTCGTCAGAATGAAATGTGTCATCGCGTGTTCATGTGAAATCTTGTTATTTATATATAAACATATGGCAATAAAACAAATTGAATGTTGCATACTACTTAATGAAACATATGCATAAAGCCAACGTCGATAAAAGGTTTGATGAACTCACTTCATGAAAGACAGAAATAACTTAAAATAGCAATAATAGGATCCATATAAATACTTAACTCCTAAACATTTGCAAGACCTTAAATAATGAACCGACTGATTTATTAGGTCGTATTAATTAAATTAATACGACAAACAACTGAGCATTGAGAGTTTCAATCATATCTATAAAAGACAAATATACTGACGATGGAAAAGGATAGAAAAAAGTCGAAATTAAATTGAATCCAATGAAAATAAATAGTATTAACAAGAAAGAAAGTCAATTCTTCTATAATGTAAGATTATAAAAAACTGGGCTAAGCCAAATACAAGTCAGCAAGTCAGTCACGATAGATGATTTCCAGTAATTCTAAATATAGTATAAAATATCTTTCAGTTCATACAGTATCATTCTTGAAAATGGAGAAGTTCGGGGAATGTCGATATATGACATAAATGTAAAAAAATTTACGAACATGGTAAGATATTACATTTTAGTTTAATAATATGACTAACGGTCTCTGTTAGAACGAACAATAACATTTTATCTTCGTTTAATATCATTGTACCTTTTCCTCATCGTCCTCTAGTTTATGAACATTTTGAACAGAACTAAACTTTTAGTTAATAGTATGGAAGGAGAAATAATGTTGTATTCTTCTAATAGTTATAGTCTGTAGACTAATCAGTTAATCTATAGCTGTTAACACTTAGAACGTATACAAACGGGAACTTGTGACAAATCAATGACATCTGTTATGTGAGTTAACTAAATGTAGTCATTCATACTACGTAATTAAATTTCCAAAGTATGAAGCTTTTTGTTAGCTTAAGACTGATTCATTTGAATAATTTTAAAAACATCATGGTCAGTTTTCTATAAGATGAAGTATATGATTATTTCATATTTCTTGATCTCACAAATGTCATTGTAAGATGCCACATGTTTCTATCTACAGATCTAGCCTTTAACTCATTGCCAGAACAAGAAGTAAACATAACTAATTCAAGTTAGTTTGAACATGAGTTGTCAATATTCAAATGTAATCTCAATATACTATTCACATGCATCAAAAACAATTTGATTTCAAGAAATGACACGCGAAATCATAAAAACTGACTAAGTGGATGTATTTCTGATGCCGCTAATACTGAAGTACGCAATTTCTTCGCGTAAGAAACTTTTTACAGTAAAAATTTACAAAACATTCAAAGATCCAAATATGGAGACAACAAACTTGCTTTCATCATTATAATTAATCTTTTATCTTAATCACACCTGATTTCTTATTTTATTTTATTGTATAATATATTCAAATATAGTCATTTAAATAATATCACTATATTATTTAAAAATTGAACAATAATTAAATATTAAAAAATAGTAATAACCTTCATACAAAGGAATCGTAGTAGATATTTGAGTTACATAGGTTGTTGAGTTACATAGGTTGTTAATTTGAAGTATTTAGTATTTAGAATGAATTAACATAATACTAATATTAGATGTTAGTATTTTAGTTAGACTTTAGTATGTTAGTTAACATTTTGAAGACTACATCAAATGTTAACATTGTTAAAATACGTTTTATATTGAAGTTTAAGAATGTTAGAGTAATTGAGTTACATTAATCTTAAGTCTCCAGTATTAAATAACTTTAACAGTTATCACTGATGAGCCCTCAACAAAGCTTTGAAGTTTAACAAGGTTGAATTGTTAACTATTTACCATAATATCTGAATCTAAATGTTGAGAGTCAAATCTTACAAGTTGAATATGATTATAAACATTTGAGGAAGTTATTTTATATTTTAACCTTAATTTTTATTAGATTATTTAAGGTTCATTCATTTAGATCATATTCTTTTTGACCATTTTCTAGTTGCCTATACTTGTAAATTTTAAGAAAAAATTGTGTCTTCAAATCATCTATCAACTTAAGTTGGAATTGAGCTCAATCAAGTATTTAGACTGGTTTAAAATTTAATTAATTTACATAAAATAGAACACTTAAAACTTTGTAAAACGATCAGGAAAGAAATATTTCATTTTTTTTATAACTTATTTTTACATTACTTCTTGGATCTTGGTAGTTACTTTAATTTGAAAAATTAATTTTATTTTTTAATATTAACTTGAATGAACATAAATAACTAACTTTTGGAAGAAGGTTGATCCTACACTAATAAAGAAAACAAAATAGTTATTCAGTAGATTCCAGATTTTGTGAAATAAAGGGAAACTAAAGAGCAAACTGAAGACCAAATCCCAAAGAAGGCTTCAAAATAGGTACTGCTGAAAAATTATAGTATTCGTTAACTGTATGTAGACAGTCAGCGGAAACATATTTCCCCCACAAATGGAATAGCAGGAACAACAGGTCAACATACTGGCCAGTACCACATACTGCCAGAACCAGCTGATCCTAATCTTTATAATAAAATTCCAAGAATAGTCTCAATATCTGTTCCTTGAGCAAGGTTAGGTCATAGAGTCACCGGAGTATATCTTTATAGGTTTAAGACTCTCTAAATTGTTAAAAAACCCAGGGTAAAGTGACTTTAACACGTACTTTTGGAATGCTCAAATCCAAGTATAGCAAGGTAACCCCTAAAGGGAATGATAACAATTTAAGCCTTTTGGAAATTTTAAAATCTTAAGAATTGTAGACATTAGCGGCAGCAACCTATTTTGGGCACTGGACTCTCGGAATCACCTAATACTGAAGGCAATAAGTCCAAAGAAGTAAGTCAATAGAAGAAAGTTCATTCACTCCTGTTATGAAGGTTGAGGACAATAATTCAATCAGTTTGAGGCATTAAAAGAAATTATTAACATCTTATCACTAAACAAACTGAACATTTCATTTTCAGTCTTTTCCATGAAACTATGTCAAGGTTGGCCTAAAACAAATTAGATTAATTTATTTTTCTAAATTTACATAATACAACTCATTTATTGTACGTATTTTGTTTATTTCTCCCATTGCCAATAGTTTATGGTTTTTAAAACATTGTTGGAATGCATTTTTAACTTTATAATTTTCACTTATTCTTATTTACCTGCTAAGTTGGTGAATGCAATAAGGGAGATATTTGTTACTAGAAATATTCAATGAATAGTGACTATTAATAAGGATAAAAAGATAAAGAAAACTAAAAATTTGATATTTTCTTATTTCAATACAATAAATTTAAATTTTAAACATGTCACGTTTATGTTATTATTATGAAAATCCGTCATGCCTTGTGAACCGTTATTGAAGATGTCCGACCAGCCTTACACATTGTACACTTTCAAGTACCTCTACTTGATGCACTATGTGCAGAGACAGTCAGATGTCCAAATCAATGTTTCACGTGGTAAGACGGATTTGTATAATAAAACAACGTTTACTACCTTCTGCAGTACTAATAATATGATCGTATCCATAGAATTTACTTGCTTTTTATATCAATGTTTGCAGTTAATATTTGGATTTTAATTTTGTTTTTAATAAACACAAAAAATATACTTTAGATAGGATAGGCCGACAAAAAGCTGTTTCAAAGCCGAAAGATTCCAACCCTTTACTAATAGAAACCCAAACCGCGTCAGTTGTCTCTTGATGCAACGTCAGAGAGCTGTAGGCAATAAAGCCAACCTGATTCTATTTTTCGAAAAGAAATAATATTTTCTGAAAAAAATTATTGTTTCTTGAAATCATTTTTTTAAATTACTTTATTATATTACAACTATCTTTAGAGGGGTAATAAGTAATACTGATCCATGATACATAAAAGTGGGGTAAAAGAGTGGAGAAACCACCCTTTGGTAGTACTCCATACACATAGTTTGTCCATATCACTTGTAACTATTCTTGATAATTATCAATTGTTGACCTTAATTAAAGATGATAATTATCATCTTTTCAACCTTCTAATTGAGTTGGTAGGAATCTGGTTGGATAATAATTTCTGAATAAAAGGGTTTAGATTGGTGGGTAAAGATTCATGGAATCTGCGGTATCGGAATTGGATTTCTTGGTATTTAAAAGGGATTTTCAGGTCATTATGAATGGTGTCATCTTGAATATTAAGAAAACAAATTGATGCAGCAACAATCACCAAGATATCCATAAATTGATTTTTTTGGATTGGCAATTGCTGCAGTCAAGGGCATCACCCTCGAATTGAAGACAAGATTTTATAACGAAATGATGATCAAAGGCTAAATCATCACACCGAAAATCGATTTCGTAATACTGTAAGACAAAATACAGCTTATGCGTTATATTAATTATATTTTCATGAAGAATGTGCAAACGTTTTGAATAAAGGGGATAATAACTTCAAAAAGTAAGATTTTAAGATTTAAATGGCAATGAATTTTATACAAAATTACATTAAAACCATCTTTTTTATATTTTAAAATCAAATAAGGCTGTCAACATTTTGAATACATTACGTAAGAAAAACTTGCTTCTAAAAAATTGTTTAGACTTCATTATACCATCCAAAATCGACAATAAGGAAATTAATACGTATATAGTTAACATATATTAGCTTATCTTATATAAATAATTTTAAGTATTATTTTTGCCAAAATCCTTTCAGAAACTTCAGCAACATTGATATTTTAATAAGAATGGAAAAGTAGTTAATGATTTAAAAGAATGCATTTTAAAAATGGGTCAATTAAAACAATTTTAAAATATTTTGAAAATTTGTTTCTATTATGTATAGAAGAATTTAAAATCAAACCAGTTAAAATTAACAGGTAAAATTAGTTATTATTTTGATAATTGTTAAATGTAAGATGTGCTCCATTACTTCCATTAGTTAAAGCTCTAGGAGTGGCTTTCTTCTAGATAACCCTTTTAATTAATGCCAGATAACTCATTTTTCTCGCTCGCTAGAAATGTTTAAGTGAACAAACATAATTTTTTTTTCTCATCTAACCTAGTGAATTCAATATAATGATTTACACTGTGGTAGGTCATATTAAAATTTATTTTACTATAGATTTTTTTTTAAATTGACCAATGTTATATTCCTTTTGAGACATGATACCATGGCTTTATCTTGGTGGGAGGTAGTTTGTTCAGCCCTCCTTGTATTTTGTACGTTGGAGATGGAAAACTTGTGTATGTCATTTCTCACCGAAGTAGAGCCAGCGACCCGTGCGTGTTAGCCTCTCCAGAAAGGCATGATGTAAAAAACAAAACGGTATGTTCTAGCCCACGCATATAGTACACCATAACCAAAATCAATGCAAAATACAAAACAAGACACGCTTACCTTCCCGAACTTTATAAACATATTAGTAGTTTAAAACTCACTCCTTTAAAAAGAAACAAATATTTTGAGATAAAGTTAAAACAACAAAGTATGATGTTGCCTTGATTTTAGCATTTATTGTTAGAATTTGCTTTTAATTTAGAAATTTGAAAATGTGCATTATGATTGAAATCATAACCAAACCAAACCAAACCAAAACATAACCAATTTTGTTTAATTCATGCATTAATGTATTCATGTAAACATGCATTCATGTTTAGTATTATTACTATTAAACATATAATATACCATCTTACCTCGTACACTGTTGCTGTAGCTCTCGGACCAGGTTCGGGTGTCACCCATCTTCAACAGTTCTTGTTGGAGATGGGTGACACCCGAAACCGGACCGAGAGCTACAGTAGCAGTGTACGAGATAAGACGGTATATTATATGTTCAATATTAACAATTTTGTTTAACTCTAATTACTGTAATTTTTTACAATATTAAAGTGAAAATTATGAAGGTATTCATTTATTAATAGAGAGATTAATATTAATAATACTATTTGCACTATGCAACAGGCACAAATGTACATTCACAATCATGTATGCATAAATGCACACAATACACACACACACAAACACACACACAAACACACACACACACACACACACAGATTCCATGCTATAATATTATATTCACTCATAGAATGTGCAATATTTGATTTCTATATTCTAGTTATATTTCATATTAGCAGTTGTATGCACGTTACAACTAGTGTGATACTTGCAGTTATAAATAAATTCTCTCATAACGGGGTTTCTGTTATGAGGAAAAAAAATAAAAAACCAACACACGAACACAATTATTATACATGATAATTTATGGCACTATGAATATTACAAGAAGTAATATATCTCTTCTTAAATGTTCAAAGAAAGTAATATTTAAGTATTCATTATTGTGAATATTACATAATAGAGGTTTTTAAGAAATTGTTTGTGTTTATCTGCCATGTTTGACACTGTGTCGCTGTGGCTACTGTTTTACCTTTCAAGAACGAGTGCTTCTTATTCTGGCTTTCTACATAACAACATATTGTTCACGATGGGAGCTAACTTTGCTTTGTTACCCCAAACATTCTTTCAATACCATCTACAGTAACTTCTTATGAGTTCATCGTCAACAACTAAGTGACGACCACTTGTGTCAAATAGCAGCATTTCTATTCATCTGTACACCATCTGGTAGTTACCATAGCATGACAGGGATGATGGTACCTTGAATAAGAAATGATTCCGAGTATATAACATGTTTAAGTCGGTGAGTGATGACTTAAAACAGAAGGAATGAAAGAATTGGTTTTAACAGGTATTTGCCACGTCGGTGGCTAATGCAGTCACGTCCACTCTTCTTCACCACCCTTCTCGAATTGTATACTCTAATATATATTAGTGAATAGAATGATACATAAGAAATCAATTATTCAAAAGTCATACTGTGCAGTTGTACTAAATGAATACAAAAACAAATGAAACCTGTTAAAGTTAACTTAAAATAATATGCAGAGGGAAACTATAGCATAATTATTATGTTATAAAAGAATGGGCCACAATGTTCAGTTATTGCTACTATATAAGTGGGAAAATCCAAGTTAAGTTAAGTTAAGTATATGTGATATTTTATACAAATAATAGATGTGAAGGTATCATGGCTACAAAGTTTTCTTGACTCCATCCTTCTAGAGGGGACTATTCTTGTATTCATAACTAGGTCACTGATGTTAATATTTTCTATATGAAGTATATCATTTTGTTTTTGTATTATTCTCTAAATTTCTGATCAGAGTACTACTGGCCTATCATCAAGTGTAATGAGAGACAGAAGAAAGACAGAGAGAGAGAAAGATAACTTTCAATTTATCTTACTAACAACTTAGAATATGGGACAATTCCAAGCACTCAACGCTTGGAAAGAACAGACAATTTATAATTCTAAATTATTGTATATGTTAGGAACTTATTGTTAAGTACATATGTTATTATAATTTTAATTTCGTTTCTAGAGGTATATTTTAACAAATGAACATGCTTACTAATATTGAATACTGTTAATTTTTCTCTGATTTTAAAGGTTGGGTGATAAGGATGGTAATAAGAGACTTGGCGAAGAAGGATTAACTAAGGCTAAAAGTGGAATGCGGTTTAGTTTATTTGGGACACAGTGGGGAGTGCTGATAAGAGAGATAAGAAGGGATTGAGAGCAGCTGACTGTGCTCAGCTGGGCGGCCAGTTAAAATCAATAGAGGGAGGCAGATCTGAGCGCCACCGCTACCCTAGAGTACGTCTTCATCTACCAGCGCCCTCACCCATTTCTTAAACCATCTCCCTCCGCTAATCACATTCTGCCCAAATACAATTGCTGCTTCCTTCAGCCGGCCTTTAGCATCATTCACAGCCGCACTTCTCTCTTTATAATATTCTCCTATAGATTTCACACAGCATTTTCCAGATTATAAAAATAATTTATACTGTCAAACAGCTATAGAGTTACAAACAATAGTTGAACACTTCAGTACATTTATATTTAGATTCAACAATCAAATACAAAGCAAAAATAAAACTAACTGGGATTAAATATTTAGAATTAACAATGGTATGGCAGAATTCAGTTTAACAAAATTATATAATTCTAGGTTGACAATACAATAATACATTCGATTTATTTGCAAGTATACCGTAATATGAAGTAATTGGTAGTACGATTTGAGAATAAATATACATGTTAGAACATTGATGTCTCATTTAAAGATATCCTGAGTATGTTTGGTTTCTCAGGATAGCAGAGAACTTCTGTTACATAAATTCCAAAGTAATGTACGTCATTGAACCATTGGAATAATTATATCACAAAATGGAGAGTAACGTTTAAAATATGGAATGATTAACAATTGCCAAACGTTGCCTGGACTAAATTGGGAAGTGCTCAGATCGGTAAAGTGATAAAATTTTGAGTAATTGTTTGATGGAAAGGAGACAATAAAACAGCAAGCACAAACACTAAGAGTTAGGTATCACATTTATTATATGGACCATTTTTTGGATGCTTGCAACTGCTCTAAGATCAATGGTTAGCAAGTAACGTTTGTTTCATGTAAAAATACAGCTAAAAGTATTTGTTTAATGATGTATAGCAAAAGTGGGGTTGTCAAAATGTAGAGAGCTAAATAATAATTATCCAAACGAGTGTTTGATTGAAGGAACTAATATAGTCTATGAGTACACAGTTGCAACTGTGGGACTGTGAACTCTTAGCTCACGTTGATTTTAACTTTGCTGTCACAAAGAATTATGTTGGACCATGCATGTGACATGTATGCACGAAGCAGTAAGTTGTGGTGAGGTTCATGGCAGATAAGGCCCCAACATGCGCCAAGAAAGCAGCGTGTCTCACTTAGTGACTCATCACAGCTATTTTATGATCGCTCAGCACAAGAAAGTACTAACACATATACTGTTATCAACAAAAAAATCACTGAACATTTGAAATTTAGTTAATATAGTAAACGTGTTTAAATATTTTAATAGTGACATACAGAGAGACAGAAATACGGTATCACTGCAGAACATGCCGGCACAGTTAACAGCCTCCACACATTTCCTTTAAGTATCGGAACAGTAAATGTGAATTCAGAATATTTTTGAATAAAAGCAATCTGAAACTGGTGAAGTGAACTAAAAAATATCTTGACAGTGCAATCCATTGGATAAATATAACAATTTAACTCAGTTTAACTATTTATTATTAACTATTTAACTATTTTAATCAATTTATGTTTTTTTCCTTTCCTTGAGGAGGGGAACGATCTCACCTGCCTCCCCTGACTGCACGCCCCTGGTATGAAATTTGTATCCAAGAAATCATACAAATGATAGCATAACAGTACGCTCACTATTGATATGTAGTTAAAAGGAACAAAAGTACTGAATTTGGAACACGAGTTGAAATTACGGAATCATTTTTAATAATACAACTATTTTATGAAAATACAGACGACAAGCACTGAAAGAACTGTGTAGGCAGGGCTAATAAACCACTAACCAATTAAATGCATTTCCACTCCTCTGACAACTAATCATACAAATTATCCTATTCGACAAAATTTTGGTAATAATTAAGATTAGCAATTTTATTTTCTGAATCATAGGATTTGAATTCAACCTATTTTGTTTAACACACAATAATTGTTTAAAAACGTTCCGGATTTACCATTATTATCATTAAAAAAAAGTTTTTTCAACTTTATAATGATATCAACGTCTAAGTTTTTTCATTTCTTAAATGTTTTTTTGTATCTTGGGTGTTATTGGTAAATTATCAAATAGTAAGGTGTAATAACATTGTAAAGTTAAAATGTACTTTAAAATATTATCAATTTGTAGGGGAAATAATTTGTCTGTTTAAATTATTCATTTCTTTAATGAATGCTGGTAATTAAATTGTTATTTACTTAAGGCCCTTCAACCCTAACAAGCGGTCTTCATCAGAGTCAAATCTCAACTAAAACCAAAGATGTAGAAACATCTGGTAAGGGGTTGAGAGGAGTGGGATGGAAGTGAGGTATTTTAAAAGATATAAAGTGCAGGAAAGGATAATAGTCCAAGGAGAGATGTTAGGAGTACAGGAAGCAAAAAGTAAAAAAACTATCCGCTAGCTGTCAACGCTTTTAGATGAGGCTTATTTTGAAGAACTGAGTCAAGTTTGAACATTTTAACATTTCTTGGATGAGAAGAATAAAAATGGTCATATGCATTAGTTAGTTAATTAGTACATTAGTAGGTTTTCTATAACCATTAAAACGCAACTCTTCAGGTAACCTATGGATAAGGACGTCTAAGAAGTGTAAATTACAACTTACTTCTTGCATTGTGAATTGGATTGTCTGCACTAATGAATTTAATTTTATTATAAAAAAAATTTTAATTTGTAGATTAGGGGCAGTGCATATAAAATCTAAATTCAACATATCTAAACCATTTAACATGACTAGACAATATTGAGTTTAACATTTTAGTTTCAAAAAAAATCCATACATAAATTACTCAGGAGACGAAATTTTGTTTATAAAAGTTGTATATTAAAATAACTTCAAGAAATGTTAAAATTTCTGTTTTTAGAAATATGATTTGAGAGCTCAAGAGTGTACTTTAAATTCCTTAATATCATTAGGTCAATTGCCCTATCATTGAAATAGCCCTCCTCTTATATCGACTTAGCTTTAAAGAGTGCTAAAAAAAATCTCTCGAATGTTTTCAGAGAGTCCTGTTCAGTCTCAAATTCCACAGTTTTACGAAACTATGAGTTATTGAACCCTGTTCCTAGGCTTGCGCCTGAATTTGATTTAAATATAGTTTTTTTCTAACTATAATAACGTAGGCAATAAAATTGTTTGGTCAATCTGGTAAATCATTAAAAACACGATTTAAACGATGAAATCATTGAAGATTACCACACTAATTTAACCGATGCTAAAATGATAACTTATGAAACGTTGGTGTTCTTAAGAAATATTTTTGAATCCTCTCTGCTTAAATTTAATAGATCAAATATTATGCGGTTTATCATAACTTGATTCAGTCTTTCAAAATACCCTCTTCTAAGAGGGTTGTCAGCTAGCACATAGTTTTTTACTTTCTTCTTCCTGTACTCCATTGTTTACCTTAACATCTCTCCTTGGACTATTATCTTTTCCTGCACTTTACACTCTTTAAATACCTCACTTCCCTCCTACTCCTCTCAACCCCTTACTAGATGTTTCAGTAGCATTGGTTTCAGTTGATATTTAACTCTGATGAAGATCGCTTGTTACGGTTAAAGGATCTTAGTCTTTTTTTTCTCATTTCATATTTTATTGTTATTTCAAGTGTTTATTGTTAAATCTTATATATATATATATATATATATATATATAAAAAGATTTCACATAAACACGTGAAACAACAATCAATGATCAAACCACAATCAGAAATGGGAAAACAAGACTAAGATCTTTCAACCGTAACAAGCGGTCTTCGTCAGAGTCAAAAACCCAGTTGGGTTTTTGACTCTGACGAAGACCGCTTGTTACGGTTGAAAGATCTTAGTCTTGTTTTCCCATTTCTGATTGTGGTTTGATCATTCATATATATATATATATATACCATGATAAACGAAAAACGGTCCGGCAGGACAGATAACACTTAAAATAAACAGTGACACATAGACTGAAACATAACAAAAGACTCACTTTTCAATATTTCGACCGTAATGGAGCTGTCGTCCCTCCGTCAATTCACTTCTTCTCCTGAGGACGACCGCCATTACAGTCGAAATATTGAAAAGTGAGTCTTTTGTTATGTTTCAGTCTATGTATCACTGTTTATTTTAAGTATATATATATATATATATATATATATATATATATATATATATTTCTTCGAATAAAATGAAAAGCCCATGTGGACAATAAACACTTTAACAAACAGGAAAGAAACAGAGAAAGTCACTACAGAAAATCACTTCGATATTTCGACATCAGTCGTCATCAGGAAGAAGAATACGAAAGTACAAGGCGTTGTACTCAGTTGAGATGCAGTTTGCTTCTCAACGCCTGTACTTCGTACTCTTCTTCCTGATGACGATGGATGTCAAAATATCGAAGTGAGTTTCTGTAGTGACTTTCTCTGTCTCTTTCCTATTTGCTAAAGTGTATATAATTATATATATATATATATATCAGTTCACAAACGAAGAAAAGCAACACACAGAGAAAGAGACAAACTCAAATTTTCGGATGATCCGTCTTCAGGAGAAAAGAGAGAATGGGCGACCAAGCACGCCGGAAACACAACGGCAAGAAACGGCAGGGTTCCTGCCGTTGTGTTTTCGGCGTGCTTGGTTCGCCATTCTCTCTTTTCTCCTGAAGACAGATCATCCGAAAATTTGAGTTTGTCTCTTTCTCTGTGTGTTGCTTTTCTTCGTTTGTGAACTGATTTGCGTCCAGTTTGGATCGTTTTTTCGAATTTTAAGTGGATATATATATATATATATATATATATATATATATATATATATAAGATTTCACAATAAACACTTGAAATAACAATAAAATATGAAATGAGAAAAAAAAGACTAAGATCCTTCAATAATATAAACAAACCACAATATGAAATGGGAAAACAAGACTAAGATCTTTGAACCGTAACAAGCGGTCTTTGTCAGAGTCAAAAACCCAACTGAATCACTAGATGCAGAAAACATCTGGTGATGGGTTGAGAAGAGTAGAAGGGAAGAGTGGTATTTTAAGTTTCATATTGTGGTTTGTTCATTGCTTGCTATTTCATGTGTTTATGTGAAATCTTCATATATATATATATATATATATATATCAATGATCAAACCTCAATAAGAAATAGGAAAACAAGACTAAGATCTTTCAACCGTAACAAGCGGTCTTCGTCAGAGTCAAAAACCCAACTGGGTAACAAGCGAAGACCGCTTGTTACGGTTGAAAGATCTTAGTCTTGTTTTCCCATTTCTTATTGTGGTTTGATCATTGATTGTTATTTCACGTGTTTATGTGAAATCTTTTTATATATATATATATATATATATATATATAATACACGTATATGCAGGTTTTGTTAAAATTAATACATATGTTGAGCGAGCTATGTGGGAATGCACAATTTTATGGAATACATTGTCTTGTTCAATATAGTCCATTTCATTCCATTTAATAATGCTAGGTTCTTTGATGGAAGTTGTTTTTTACTTTTTCGTGATATGTCATAGAGTTTTAAAATTAACTACAAACATCAAAAATTATTCTTTAATTACTATTTCTATAAACAAACATAATATTACCTTTTTTAGACAAAATATAGAAATAATGCCAAAAAAAAATAATGAAACAATCACTGCTGCTTGCTAACTCTATCTGTTTGTGTCTTCTGCAACTGCTTGCAATATAATGAGACACCTATAATGAAGGGAGGTCTGAAGTAAATGTTGGCTCAAAATTAGTTAAAGAAATTTAAGAACAATCTTAAGAA
Source organism: Hermatobates lingyangjiaoensis (assembly GCA_026182355.1). Taxonomy (NCBI): domain Eukaryota; kingdom Metazoa; phylum Arthropoda; class Insecta; order Hemiptera; family Hermatobatidae; genus Hermatobates; species Hermatobates lingyangjiaoensis. Next base: position 1,366,625 of record JAPFBL010001931.1, on the reverse strand, counting down.
TGTAAACTGTGTAGTTTGAACTATTTAATTTGTAGAGGAGGCACTACTTAATTTTGCTTTCAACTTCAAATCTGAATGCACCTGAACATACGAGTAATATAATAGTAATTTTAGTAGAACTCTTTCAGATTAGAAACTCCATATTATTTGGAGAAAAGCATACGACTTTTATTATTAAAGGAATCTTTAGAAATTTATATTACAAATTTTAAATGTTCTTTAAATGTTTTCTGTGACGGTTGCTATTAATATAACTAAAAGAAACTTTAGATATTATTATTGCAATTGTAATTTCTCAGAAAATATAACTCACAAATAACTTAAATATTAACAGCAATAACAAGTACTTTTCTTTAACTTTCCTAAGTCAACAGTGTTTGAACCTTGCATTGAAATTAAACATTTACACAAAAAAATATTTAATTTCATCATAAATTAATATGCATGATTTAGCAATATATTTGGGTACCTATTTGGCCATACATTTAAATACTTTACAAAAATATGTACTTAATGTATTTTAAACCTTTTGTACACTGTTTATGTGTTTAGCTTGAATATGGTTACCTCGATGATTAAACTAAAACTTATTTTAGTTTGAAGATGAACTTATGCTTTATTGTTTTATTTCAAAAATATTAGAAAACACAAAAAAAGAGACTTTCTCGATCATTTCGGCTTAATTTTCGCCATCAGAAGAGGAGGAAAAAAAAGAAGTAGGCGTGGAGATATGAAAGCGTCAACTAATTGAGACAAAGTGACTATTTATTTGACTATTTATATATACCAATTAAATGACTATATTGACACAAAGAACACAAAGAAATGAAATAGAAACTCACAACTATATTTCGATGTCCTCGTTATCAGAAAGATAGAAACGAGTCGCTCCGCAGGCAGACAACGATACTCTCTCTCTCTCTCTCTCTCTCTCTCTCTCTCTATATATATATATATATATATATATATATATAGTCGCCTCCTGATGACGAAGATGGCCGAAATATAGAATGGAGTTATTCCGGTGTCTATCTCTGTGCTATCTTCTTTTTAATTGGTTTATATACATATAGGTGTGTTCTCTAATCGGGGTTCGGTCAATGTTCCAAGATAAAAAATCAAACTCTCGTTGCCAACGTTTCGGTTTTATTTAAAACCTTTTTCATAGGCAGAAGTAAGAATTTTTTAACTAAGAAAATGAAATATACATTATTTAAAGGAACAACAATGTAAATTTCATTTTCTTAGTTAAAAAATTCTAACTTCTGCCTATGAAAAAGGTTTTAAATAAAACCGAAACGTTGGCAATGAGAGTTTGATTTTTTATCATGGAAAATTGACCAAACCCCGATTAGAGAACACACCTATTCTATCAAACGGTCGATATATTATTGAATCTGTTATATATATATACATATATATATTATATATACAATATATATATATTGTATGTTTTGTTATTGAGAGCTAGGTCAAATAAAAGAAAATAAACTCATTCCTAGGCCGTATCTTTATTTTATTTTATTTGACCTAGCCCTCAATAACAAAACATACAATAGAATAGAAGAGGTCAAGAACAATTTATAGAGATTATATATATATTCCAGAGTAATATGCTGAGTTTTAGTGAAATTTGCTTTATTTGGTTTCTCTAGTGTTATTTTTGCGAATAGTGTTTACGTTAATTGTAATGCCATGTGATCAGTCTACTCGAAGGTTTTGATCAGTCAAGACGGTTAGTTCGTTTATATAATGTAAATTTTATTCTCAAATTTAAACAATCCTTACTCCTGTAAGTTATTTTATTTATTACTGAAATACTTCTACTTGTAATATTACACAAGTTGAGATAATACATTTTCATATTATTTATTTGTTGATATTGATATATGATTTCTTATTATGCTTTCTTTGTACGCTTATAAAAATTGTTTTAAAATAAACTTGAAACATCGGCATTGAGAGGTTGATTTTGAACCTAGAAAATGAAACGAATCCCGATTGCATCATATATATATATATATATATATATATGTTTAATAAAAAAAAAAAAAGTGATTGGGCGCTTTTAAATGTTATCTATGTTTTCAAAAGAACTGAGAAAAACAAGGGAACAAGATGTTCCGGGTTGGCTTGGAAAGTATCTTAATGATAGAGTGAGCTTTAAGCACGATATCTTTGACACTAGCGCCCAAAAAAACAAAATATCACATGCTGGCATTTATCTGGGGTGTGGTTAGGAAGCAGATGCCATTCCACACATATAACTTAAGTAATTAAGTTTATTTATTATTTTTTTATACAGGTAGATATGACGCGTATAATGATCAAATTACAGATGAAATGGGAAAACAAGACTGAGATCTTTCAACCGTAACAAGCGATCTTCGTCAGAGTCAAAAACCTAACTGAAACAATAGATGCAGAGAACATCTGGTGAGAGGTTGAGAAGAGTGGGAGGAAAGAGTGGTATTTTAAAAGGGTGAAAGCACAGGAAAGGACTAATGTCCTGAAAGGCATATTTGGGAAAACAAAGGAGTACAGTAAGAAAGAGTAAAAAAACTATCCCCTAGGTGTCAACCCTCTTAGAAGAAGCTATTGCCCTCGTAACGAAAGTATCAAGTTTGAAGAGACCGTTACTAATCTTTATAATATTTGATTTATTAAATTTAATTAGAGACGATTCAATAATATTTCTTAACAATATCGATTTTTCATATGTAATAAATTTAGCTCCTGTCCAATCAATATGATGATTTTAATTTTTTATATGCAAGAATAAGGCACTACTTTTTTCCTGTCTACTTACGTTGTATTGGTGTTGATTTACACGCGTCTTTAATGATTTACTGGTTTGACCAACATAAATTTTATGGCAATTTTTGCACTGACTTTTATAAATAACCACCGGACTCCAGTTCCCTGGGAGAGTTTTTTATTAACATATTGCCCACGCTATTACGGTTAGAAAACACTATATTAAAAACAAGTTGTTTGGCTAGTCTAGGACGGAGGTCCAATGAGTCATGATACGGTAAAATTATAGAATCTGACAATGAACGGGGCTCTGTTGAAGTATTAGATAATGTTTTTTTAGCACTCTTCAAAGCTAAATCGATATAAGAGGAGGGGTATTTTAATGATAGGGCAATTGACCTAATGATGTTAATCTTATTTTATCGATGCATATGTTATACAGATAAAAACATTGTCAACATAAACAACAATGTGTTTATAGATCAAAGTATCTGTGCAATTATTCCACTATGCGCAGTTACATATATAATAAGTAAAATAGACCCGCCTAGTACCAAGTGGATCTGTAGATTAATTTTCACCCAACTATCCCAAAAAAAGATTGTATAGAAAAATTTGATGAAAAAAGATATTACACTGGGGTGACTGTAGTTTTCGCAGGGACATATCTTAAAATACATTCCAATGTAATACTTTGGATCTGCAATAATTATTTTAGAATCATCTCGTAATTATCATGTTAGGTTCAATCACCACCTATGCTACATTGCCTTCCCTTTCTACTGGATTTGTGACTGGCTTGGACTCTAGTTAAAATTCAGTTAATCCATTTAGAGAGTAGTGTCTTGGGTAGTAAGTGGTACCATATTCAGTAAGTGGTGTAATGGATAGTTCATAGTATTGTGGATTATGTGGTATCATGGATGGTAAATGATGTGTTCAGTAAGTGATGTCAATGTAATTGAGTGATATCATGGTCAGGAAGTTCTGTTATGGATAGTAAGTGATAACATGGTCAGTATGTGGTGCTATGATTATTAGGTAATACTATGATCAGTAAGCGTCATGAACAGTAAGTGGTATCATGGTAAGTAGGTGGTGTCATGGATAGTAAGTGGTGACATGGTCAGTATGTGGTGCTATGATTATTAGGTAATACTATGATCAGTAAGCGTCATGAACAGTAAGTGGTATCATGGTAAGTAGGTGGTGTCATGGATAGTAAGTGATGACATGGAGAGTATTTGTGTCATGGATGAGAAGCGGTATTATGTATATCAGGTGGTGTCATGGATAGTATGTCATAGATAATAAGAGGAGCTAGGTGGTGACATAGTCAGCGATATGGCTGAATAAGCTGGGAGCGCTAAATAATATCAAAACAGGTTGTGTCATAGTAAGTAGATCATGGATCGTATGTAGTGCCATACATGGTAATTGGTGTCATGTATAGGTATTAAGTTGCGTGCTAAATACAATAACAATATTTAATATATATGTATAATAATTATTCTATGACAAACGTACAAGAAAAAAATGTTATAGTGTATTATAACTAAGGGAGGAATTAATTAAAAAAAATCCCCACTAACAAAGCAATTTGTACTGTAGTAGTTTTTCAATTTAAAACTTTGGTAAAATAAAATATACATTTTAAAAGAAATTAAATCATTAACACAAGTAATTGATTAATTGCTTAAGGAGAGAAATTGCGTGTCTTGGTAACAGTCACGCAAAGATCTGTCAATGTTAACTCTGTAAAAATGCCCGTCAGAAGTTATCTTGCGACCGGGCATTAGTCAGGCAATGAGGGCCTTAAGAGATTAGAACGGGGAGAGCGATAGTCGGGCGTTTGAGAATTAGGGTCTGAAACTAAGAGTCAGGGACCTTGTTGTGTAACTTATCGAATTTAATCACAGATCAGATTAAAAAAGAATTTGCCTATTACTAGATGGTAGCTCTTAGAGACAAATAAAACTTGAAAGTAAAAAAATGAGATAGCAGAAAAAACATGGTTTTTAATTTAGATCACTGTAAATACAGTATTATATTTACTATCTGTAATATAGATTCATATGAACTCTAATTATCTAGCAATTAACGCTATGCTCAATCTATACCTATATTTTTTGATAAAATATAATGATATAACAATAAATACTTTTTTTCTTCTCAGAATTTGGTCAGGGTTAATTATTTAAAATCACCTCTTTGCCCAGACCAAATTACGAGAAAATAAAAGTATTTGTTCGTAATTGTGGTCAAGAAAACAATACCTTGATATAAGAATATTTAGGATATATTTGTTAACATTTTCTATGGGAGGTAGGTGCTTAAAATATAAGTGAACTCCATTTAAGAAGTATAGTGCTAATTAATTAATAATTATATTAATTAAGTAAATGGAGATGGTATTAATCATTGCAAATTTAACAGTTCTTATCATTATTTTACTGACTTTTTTAAAGATCTTATCACAGTTTGATTATTCCAATTATCAAACTGTTGTCTAATCTTTTGACCCAGGGTTGCAATTTCTACCTAGATTGCAGCCTATACATATAAAATGTTAATCAAATAGCCAAAAACAGACAGTCTTTTAAACTAACTATCATGTTTGTTTCATGTCAAAAGTCTATACTAAATTGCAATAAACAGCTATTTTACCTTTTTAGAGATCCTACTCACAGACATAGACACATACACCAATCAATTTGGAAACCATTTTCATTCACTCAGTGTACATGTAAATTTGTGTTTCTATTAAACATTTGACATTGAAATTTTAATTCAAACACAATACGTTAAAACCTTTTAGTACGTATAGAGAGCAAACGAAAGTATCTAATTGGTTATATTTTTATTTTTTTATTTTATTTCCTTATTAGGATGAGAGTATTATCTGTATATTATATATAACTAATTTAGTGAATGAGGTTTTAAATAACATAAATTAACTAAAAATTAATCTATTCAATGCTTTATTATATTTATTAAATGTTAGTAGTAATTATTTAGGACCTAATTAATTATTTTGATATATTTTTATGAAAATAATTCCAGAGAAACAACACACATGAAAGTCGCTTTTCATCGTAGCAAATTACATCTTTATACGAAACAGTTGAAATATAAGAGTAAGTTTTTGTGAAATCTTTTATGTGTATTGTTTCAGCTGGTTTAGTTTATCTAGTTTGTGAAATCGTTTTAATTACTAATTATGAAAGTAATAATATTTAGCATTAAACTAATTAGGAAATCATTAAGTTTACAAAAATAAGTTAAAAAGGAATTTGTACTTACTATTTGAAGTATTATTAAAAGAAATAACTAGTGAACACAACAATCTATAGAGAGGTTAAAACAGTTTGAAAGGTTCCAGGAAGGACGCGGAGGACTAAACAAGGAGTGTAATGCCGCCTTTTTAGAATGACTTAGCTCTACCGGTGCACCAATCAAATGCCATCTAAATTATCTCATTTTAAAATAGTCCCCTTCTATCAGTATTTCTTTTATAAGTAATAATCAAACATACAAAGAAACGAATTAAACTATTTCTTTAAAAACAGCAAATATATTATCAATATAAATTAAATTAATTAGTCGTAATATACATTAATAAAAGTAATTTCTAAACCTATTTCTTTTAAAAGTTGTCTGAACTATTAAATGAATATACGGAACAAAACGGACTGATTGAGATTTATAAACCATCAATCGTGTCCATATATTTCCATAAATTTCTATGAAATTTTGATGATACTACTAAAAAATCTGGAGTGGCCTACACACTTACTATAAGTAAACTTAATATCAAACTTCTTGAGTATATAATATATAATGTATCATTTAAGCATAATATAATCGTCTAAATGGGAGATGTTTATTAGTCTTTCATTCCTGAGGTAGTACAGATAGTGATTGATAGACTTCTCAATATATAAGTTTATTTTTGTGTATCACACCATTATTTTAATTTTTCCATTATAAACATCAATTTTAACTCAGTGGATTCACTCAAAAAATTTCTAAGTCAATGTAAACATGGTAAAAAAATATAAAAAATTCGACAAGTATAGCAGGTGATCTCTTAGTCTAGGATAAACAAACAGTTTTTATAGCGTTATTGCTCTTTCTCGTAATTGAAACTTCTTGAATTTTTTTTGTGAATTGCTAATTTTTTGTTCCATTTTTGGTCATATTTTCATTATGTTTTAATGAGCCGTTTAGCGTCAAAAAAACATTTTCTGAAAACATAAATCGTATTGTAACGCCCCATTAGCGAATGTAATTTTGAAAAAAATCTCAACTCATTCTCCACATAATGTTCTATTGTTAGGCATATTTTCATTTTGATCCGTCAAACAGTATGTATTGTATTGCTCTCACAAGGTTCGAGATTGAATTAGAAGTCAAAATTTTTACATTTTATTGAACAAAAAATATTTCCCGTTGTTTCAAAATTCTGAATATATTTTTTATTTGTTCTATTTGTGACATCAAAGATAATGTCAAAACTTCAAAACTCTAGGGTTATCACGTTAGGAGAAAAAAATGTTTTCTAAAAAAACAGTTTTTGGCAAAAAAAGTGACTTTACCATCATGCATAATTCTTTCCAAACAATAGGAATCTTCTTCCCTATGAGGCCCATTTTTGTGTAAAATATCAACTTGATCCATCAAAGATTCTGGACCGTAGCGTGGTAACAAGCAATGCTAACACGCGCACCCACCCACACACACACAGACATCATCGTAAAAACGTCATAAAACGACTTCTGGGGCCTCAAAACATGTAATTCCGTCAAAATCTCGAGATCGAATTTTTTCACGATCACTATACTTTACTTATAGTAAAGTAAAAATTATAATTTTAGAACAATTGATAAACGCTAGGAAGATATTTATACCATGAATGATTATGATTTTATGATTTCAAAATGAAAAGGAACAAGTAACATTAGCATTAATTTAAATCCAAAGGTTTAGTAAATCAAATTAGAATAATAATATCAGACAAATAACTAGGTTAGATTTTAAATACTCATTAAAATATATTATAAAATGAAATGAGAGTGAGAAACAATTTAAACTTGATAAATTAGAAGCTACAAAGTTTGCATGATAAATTACATTCCTACTTTTCTTTAATTATCATTTAGAAGAATTCATAATATATTATAAATACATAGAAAATTTAATAATAAAATAACTACAAACAATTGATAGATATTACATATTTTATTATATTTTTCCATTTTTTATTTCATTGATTTAATAATAAATAATTATGGAAATATTGGACATGTTGTAATACTAGAGAAAATATGTAAGTTTCCTTTTAAGTGTAATACACATATGAGGTCTGTAAAAATGTTTCTGATAAATAACTATAAATATTATAAATAATTATTTAATACTGGTTCTTTTAGAGTACTTTTATATCTTTTTAATTCATACAACCCAAAAAAACCTTTGTTTATCATACTGTAGGGCGCTGCCATGTCATGTTAGTGTTGTGGGGGATTCTTAGCTCTCAACTTTGAATGTGACCTTATTATCTATGATTATCGTGAATAGAAAATTACATAGAAAAGTATATGAAATTGGATGTAGTTAAATGAATTATTCCAATTATAATCCATACTAATATTATTACACACAAAAGGAACTATTATTATTAAATGAATTATTATTACACTCAAAGGAAATAAATTGGTATGTGCTCCTATAAGCTGCCAATATAACAAAAAAAAATCAGTCATTATTTTAGAACAATTGGCAAACGCTTAGAAGGTAAGTATATGATGAATATGTAATATATATAAATATATAACATATAATAGAATATACAATATATGTATATATTTAATGAAACACTTGGTATTTAGTAAACACTTAGCATTTAGTAAAATACGAAATAATAAGTTTTAAAGCAAATTATTCAGTAAAAATATAGGACGAATCTGTTAATTTTATTTGCTTTTCTTCCTGGTATATTGGTCTCTTGAATGCTCATTACAGATAAAAATTAAACTCACACAAGGGCAATACGAAATTAAACATTTGACCACTATAGGATCCCGAAAGAGTAAGAACAAATTGTATTTGTTTTGATCATAATTGACCTTGCAGTGATGCAGTATTGCTTTAAGGCATAGTTGCATAACAAGGATCTTATATAAGACAAACTTCATTAAAGTCTGTTAGATTGTGGAGTTTTATGGTGGATTGAATGGAAAATGTTGTGTAGATATGAAAATAAACATAAAAGAAATACACTCAAAACATGTAAAACGTCCAATCTACGCGATCATTACTGTACTCTACACACAGCAAAATAAGAAATAAAATGAAACATAATGTTTTATACAGTAACAAATAAGTTTTTACTTGCATTGGTTGATTATTAGCTGGTAGACTGGGGTATTTGAATCTCAAGCAGTAAGGTTGACATCTTGTTCTTAACTAATAATTGATGTATATATGTATATGATCAAACTACAATACGAAATGGGAAAACAAGATTAAGATCTTTCAACCGTAACAACCGTTCTTCGTCAGAGTCAAAAACCCAACTGATGGACTTATCTTATTCTTGTTTTCCCATTTCTTATTGTGGTTTGATCATTGATTGTTGTTTCACGTGTTTATGTGAAATCTTTATATATATATATATATATATATATATATATATATATATAAATGTTGAAAGTTAGTCTATTAATGTGACGTAAATGTACATTAAGATCGTGATATTAAATTTCTTTCGTTTAAATGACCTATCTACTTGGAATGTCATTGGCGACCCTGATTTATAGTTTATCAACTATGATAAGGAAAATAGCCAGGAGGCTAAAATCTGTGAATAATAAGGTCGTGAATGCAGCAACTGCTATCATTTTCAATACATATACATATATATATATATATCTTAGGTGTTGCTGGTCTGAATACTGGGCGGTGACTGAGTGTCGGCTTGGCGAGTAGCTGGTGGTTGGTCACCTAGTAGCTGCAGTGTGCGTGAAACCCCCGTGTGTTGACGATTAATTAATGGGTTGTGCTTCATGTTTTTCATGGCTTCATATATTTGCAGTCTGGCTGGATCATTAATTTTCTTTAAAATGATGGTGTTTTGAACAAGGTCCTGGCGGGTGAGTTTTCTTCCATGTTCCTCGGAGGTGTGTCTAGCGATGGCTCCTGCTTGCAAGTGCATTGTCAGTCGTCGTGAGAGTGTGGTCGATGTCATACCGATATATTTTGAATTGTCTAGGAGCTCACAATCTCCGATATTGCAGTTATATTCGTATATGACATTGGCCTTTTGCATCTCCGGGATGACTGCATCAGGGCTATTTTTCATTATCAGGTTAGCGGTGGTTCTACTTTTATAATAAATATGGACTAGAAGACGTTCATTTTCGTTATTACATTTAACATTCCTGCGGATAATTTGTTTCAACACTCTCTCGTCTTCTTCATACGCCTCTGTGTATTGATTCTTATAGTACACCTTATGGACTGTGCTACTTCGGTCGATTGTTTCATTAGCATTGTTGGACCGGGTTTTGAGGTAGGCGTTAACTACTTTATCAAAAGAGGTGTTGCTATAGCCGTTATTGATAAATGTTTGCCTTAGTTGAGAGATTCTTTCAAGAAACAACTGCCATGATGAAGAGGTCTTGTATGTCCTATGTACTAGAGCATGAATTGTTCCTATTTTGTAGCGTTCGGGGCACTCACTTTTTTCGTTAATATAAATTCCTTGGTCCGTTGGCTTTTGATATACAGATGTGATATAACTTGATTTACGGCCATCGATGTGCACGTCCAGGAAGTTGATTTGACCTTCTTCACCTTAAATCATTTTAAAGAAAATTAATGATCCAGCCAGACTGCAAATATATGAAGCCATGAAAATCATGAAGCACAACCCATTAATTAATCGTCAACACACGGGGGTTTCACGCACACTGCAGCTACTAGGTGACCAACCACCAGCTACTCGCCAAGCCGACACTCAGTCACCGCCCAGTATTCAGACCAGCAACACCTAAGATATATATATATATATGTATATGTATTGAAAATGATAGCAGTTGCTGCATTCACGATCTTATTATTCACAGATTTTAGCCTCCTGGCTATTTTCCTTATCATAGTTGATAAACTATAAATCAGGGTCGCCAATGACATTCCAAGTAGATAGGTCATTTAAACGAAAGAAATTTAATATCACGATCTTAATGTACATTTACGTCACATTAATAGACTAACTTTCAACATTTATATGCTATTATCAGGTTAATAATTAAAATATATATATATAATACGGTACTGTTTTCTTGACCACAAAATATTAACAAACACTTTTTCTTCTTCTCGGAGTTTGGTCAGGGAAGAAGCAACTATTTGAAAACATGGCGAATTAACTATTGAAGCTTAATAAGTCTCTCGCTCGAAGGAAGCCCTGACCAAACTCCGAGAAGAAGAAAAAGTGTTTGTTTATATATATATATATATAAACAATTATCATAATTAGTAAATAATTATTAGTAATTACACTCTGAAAGTGTCTTATAAATTTACTGAAATTGAAGTCAAGAAATACATGGATAGATGTATTATCAATCAAAAAACTTTATCCTTAGAAGGAGGATAAAAAATATGCCAATGAAGACCGGAAGATTTAGTAGGTCAGGGAGGTTCATTAAAAATCCCTGCTCGGCAGGATGGATAATGATCAAAGACTCTTGGGAGGGGGCTAAAGGACCTAGCACCCTTATCCTTCGGTTTAATCTTTTACTACCAAAGCCAAGATAGGATGGTTTGTCTCTTAAACTCCTGTACCCTAAGAAGCAAAATGTCTCAACTTGTGTGGGATAAGAAGCAGAAACTAACATTCAAAGTCAAATATTTTGAAATTCTTTTAAATAGTTAGATTTTATTCTGATAATCAAACTGTGTCATTCCAGCTTAAAGTAATAGAAATAGTGAGGCTTTATTAGATTTAATAAAATTTTTATAAAGGTGAGGTTTTATTCCAATTAATTTCTGAAATATACCATTCAAATTTAATGAGAGCATTTTTCAACTTAATAATATTTTTTCTCCATCTGTTCTTGACATAGAGCTCAAAAATTATAATACATTTACATGGTAAAAAAGTACGTAATAGAATACAGTTCACAAATTTATATTGTCTGTCACATTCAAAGAAATATAAATTTTATATTTACTAAAAATTATATAAAAAGTTAACGTGGAAATTATTCTATAAGTATGTATGGCAACTCTATGAGAAGTACCTTAGTAGGTACTTCTCATAGAAGTATATGAGACGAAATAACTTAGTTTTTACTAAGTAAACTAAGTAAAAACAGTTTACTTAGTTATGACTACAGTAAACTGTTTTTAACAGTTTACTTAGTTATGACTACAGTAAACTGTTTTTAACAGTTTACTTAGTTATGACTACAGTAAACTGTTTTTAACAGTTTACTTAGTTATGACTACAGTAAACTGTTTTTAACAGTTTACTTAGTTATGACTACAGTAAACTGTTTTTAACAGTTTACTTAGTTATGACTACAGTAAACTGTTTTTAACAGTTTACTTAGTTATGACTACAGTAAACTGTTTTTAACAGTTTACTTAGTTATGACTACAGTAAACTGTTTTTAACAGTTTACTTAGTTATGACTACAGTAAACTGTTTTTAACAGTTTACTTAGTTATGACTACAGTAAACTGTTTTTATCAGTTTATTGTAGTCATGACTAAGCCCCTAATAGTGTTTATTTACTGACTGATTTGACGACATGTACATGATATTTTCATTGTTAATAAAAGAATACTACTTGAAAATGAGTTCTACTAATTAAGTTCACATGTTATATATCTTTTATTATAATAAAAAAAGTATTAATAACCATGAAAAACAATTTTTTTAGATTTTAATAGATTTTCATAGCATTAAGTTCTACAGAAAACATATTTGTTTACTGTAATTTGTTTACTGTATGGTTATCTTGAAGAAATTTGAAGTTCTATTACGATTGTATACATATTTTAAGGTCCCCTCTGTTCATTTTTGAAGGTTTTTTTTTGTGTATGTGCTCGCTTAATTGCAAAATACGCATCTTGTGACACGATTTAATTTTTTATTTACTAATAGTAACAAAAGAATTGACATTTTCCCGTTGTTATAGAACTGTTAGTGGAATAATTTTTTTTTTTTTGGAAATCGAAGGATGGTATGTGTAAAAATAAAAATATTTTGACTTATTGAATCTAAACGATACTGATCACAACGTTTAAGAGGTTTATACTGAAACTATAATTTTTTTTTATTTTAACACAAAATAACTTTTTAAATATGAATGAATTTTACAGAGATCTAGCAAAATTGCATAAATTAAAAAGTTCTTTATGGTATATTTTTGTAATTCAAAAGACATTTTTGCGTAACAAATAACACTAAATTTCTAAAAATCTGCATTTGGCACCTACGTAAAATCGATATATAACAAAATTTTTAAATTTCCAACTATTGGAGGAGATAATATAGCCTAAACAACTCGGAACTCAACCGTCTCTACTTGTGGTTTTTTTTATAATAATTTAAATTGTACTTTAACAGAATTCAGTCATGGTTATTAATAAAAATGAAAAATAATATGTGTGCAAAGAAAACATCAACAACTTTTTATTAAATTTACCTAACTTAATTGTATTTAAAGTAATGATCATTAATGAGTATCTGACATCGTACAGGCTTCTGACCGACATCTTAGCATCCACTTCGAGGAAAGACGTAATTAGGCTTAAGCTTTTCTAATTACCTTGAGAATAAATCAATAATCAGTGTGAGTATCTAATTTCGGATCAACCTGTCCAAACACAAGCAGGTCAGCAACTGGCCTACCTGGTCTCTCCATAAAGACATAACTTTATTGAATCATAGTCACTCAAGCAACATTTATGTTTGGTATATTAATCTGTAAACACGATTCAATTCCATTTTATCTAAAAAAAAATAAACACTTCGGTAAGTTAGTTATCAAATCCTTTTATGTATGAATCCATAGGATGGAAATCAATTGCAATTGCAAAAAGTTATAAAGCCTATATGAGCAAGATAAAACTAAACGCATATCTCAGGTGAAGGAAATAAAGACCCTGTATTCCCATTTCAAGGGTCCACACATCCTGACCAACTTTTCACTTAGACAAAAATACAAAGTTTTGAAAGTTTAAAATTTCGTTAAGGTAGTACGTGTCAAAGAGGGTGTGGCCTTAAAATGAGTAGCAAAGGAAAGTTTAAATCTTTGCTTATTTGAAATGTACTGATGCAAAAATTAATTTAAGAAAGTATAAATATGAATAATATTTCTAGAAAATAATATCTAAACATCCATTAATGCTTGAATAAATAGTTATTACTTAATAAAATAATTTTAATACGGACATTTTGTAAAATGGTTATTAAAAAGTTTTATACTACTGTACTTAAAAGAAATATTAACACATAGATGTCATTTGATTGTTAACGTTGTCGTAATTAAATTCAATCTGTAATATACGTAATTAGTATGGATAAAATAATGTCATATCTTTAGCAGATGATTAATTTCAACCTCATACTTCTACAAATTGATAAACTTTTAGTACGTAACCTCTCTGTCCATAAAACCTACACCATCCGGTTTAAGATGCTGTAATTTATACTTTCACGTAGCATTAAAGTTAATATTTTAAAAATGTTATACATTTTGCACATACATTTTGCACATCGAATTAACATTAATTAATGTCCATTATGTGGTATCACAAAGGGACAAACATTGACCTATGTGTGTTCTCTCGTAGGAAGGCCACTGCAACTTAACCTGACCTAACCTGTCTTCGTGGTACATCAGTCCCAAAGGGGTATTAGTGTACCACAATTTCTATCAAAGAGTAGTGCTTATACAGCAAGATGGATTCTATTTTTAAATATTTATGTATGACAACAGTATCAATCTTTACTAAATCTTTAAGCTCCTAAAGAATAAACATGCAATTATTTTATACTGAATAACACTTTGAAATTATTTTAATAATTAAAAAATTGTTTATGATTAAAAAGTTGTTTAGACATTTTAGAAAATGATTATAGGTCACCATCAGTTTTGTTAGTACTTTTGACGGTACAAAACCGTTTCAAATAAAAGTTCTTCTTTTTCAAAGGTTAACTAACTTATTGGACAGAATTACAGTTACCAACCACACAACGATTATTTATTTTATTTATTATTTGACTAATTTATGTTATCTTTAAGAATTAATAGGAACAAATACCAATCATATAGATTATTCCTATATAAAGATTCAAAAATAATATTTATGAAAAAAGTTCACGATTTAGACTCAAAATATCACGAATATAGCCCATCTACAGAATGAAAAAAATCCTCACTTTATGACGAGCAGATGACCTCTCCAACTGATGTATACCACTACTTTTTTGTCTTTCTTTTCTATCTTGCAGATTATCTAATGATAGTGTAGAAGTCAAGGATATTATTTATGTAGTTTTTTTTATATATTCATTTATAAAGCAAATATAAACTTTAGTATTCTCTTTGTAAGTTAGTTATATTACAATTATAGTGCAATTCTAGAAAATAATGAATTTTATTTTCAAATTAACTGTATTTATTATACTTTCTTCCCTTGAAGTATAAGAATGATAATGACATTTGATATCATTTTATTGAATCTAGAAAGATATTTTGGGTTGATGATATATAAAGATTAAGCACTTTTCACTAATTACACTTTTGTGGATAAACACTTAGTAAATATTTTTTTATACATAATTAAAATTAGAATACTTAATATTAAAACATTTTAAATGATTATAAATTTATTATCCTGAAAGAATTTGTTAGTAAACTTTTATTATAGTAATTTAAATTATTACAGTATTTGTTTCTTAAAAAAATTTTAAGAAACAAATCCAAGAAGTAAATATAGCATGAAATGAAGTTATCGTTTCTGTTGCAATAGTTCGTAATTCACGAAATGATATAATGCTTTACTCAGATCGGTGCAAAACTAAATACACATTATTAAATGTTAGAGTAATCAGAAGAGCAATAAAGAAGTTATTACTGGTTGTGATGTAAAGTACGAACTAGTTGTACGATGTCTTAGTATTCCAAAAGCAATAGCGTACAGTTTCCGACTAAGTATAACTGACAAATTTCATTATTACTTGTTTAACGGTACATTTAAAGTAGTTAGATTTTGGATACACACCCACCAATCCACCCACTCATATTTAGACATTAAAATGTAAAAATATCAAAACTAATTTCAACATAAACATTTGATTATCAGTCAAAAAACAAAAATTAATTTTTACTATTCACAATAATTAAAAATTGTAGGTAAGATGAATTTGACAGGTAAATACAGGTCAAGCTTAATGTTTATTCGTGTTACAATATCAGGAACTCGTTAAAGATTCCTACTCTAAATACTTGTACACTTAAGTCAAGCAAAAATTTAGGACTGCAATGTCCTAAATATTCATTATATGGTCTTTTTGTATGTTCTCACAATGCTGTGAGAATGGTATGGCTTAAATATTTTGAATATTTTTCAAAAAAAGTATTTACCGTTCCTCTGTTATTTCTCCATGGAGTTCTAAATTTTTTATACGACCATTTTTTTTTAATTATGGACTTTTAAAATGTAAATGGTTTAATGATGTTCTTTTCAAAGTAAACGAAATTTAATTGTGCTCTAATTTATTAAGCTTAATGAAGCTTTATCAAAGAATATTTTTACTTTGAAAAGTATTTTGAAAAATTAGCATGTTTTATATGTTATATTAATCATTTTTTTGAAAAATATATTTTCTGAATTTTACACACTTTTATATTTTCTATAAAAGTGTGTAATCAGCGTTACATAGACATATGATTGGAACGATGTTGCAATCAAGTTGGAATGAAATGAAATATTCCCTATGAGCCATTATTGTAGGCAATATAAAGGTTACAGATTTTATGTATTTATTTATATCATTTTGTATATTAATACAAACTATTTGACTATTAATACTTTTGATTATTTTGTATTAATATATATTTTTTATTATTATTATTTTTATTTTCCTTTTGTAGGGTAAAAAGTTAATGAAATGGTCTCCACTTATAAAAATGTATTGGTATAAACAACGCGTTTCGAACACGTAGTATTCTTCTTTTCATACGTATTTTCATTAACTTTTTACCCTACAATGAGTAAATACCACATAATAAATGATTGCACTACGTTAGAATTTGAATTATTTTCCTTTATTTTAAATTATTATTTATACAACTGTACTTTATTCTAATCATCTTCATTATTATTATGATTTAAGTATTTATTATTTATATCCTGGATTTTTTTTAGTTTCAGTTATTTTCCTCTTAATTTTCTTCATTATTATTTTCAGTTTTTATTCTTTATATTTCCTCACTTTCACTTTCTACTCGTATTTCTTAGCTCCTCGCTTATTCCTAGTTTTTCATACTTGACTTGAACCGGGCACGCCTGTGACTACACTGTTGGTCTCCAACCGTCACTTCGTAAATTGGCTTGGTGTCCTTATCTGAACTATCCTGATGACGGTTCAACCGAAAATTAGAGGCAGTAAGTGTGTTCGTTTCTTTGTTCTGTCTCTGTGATTTACTGTGAAACGTCTGCTGTTTTTTTCCTGTTTACAATATATATACATGTGACTGTATAGAGCTTGATGGCAGTAGTCAAACTATGAAAGTAAAAGGCACTTTTTTGTATGCGTTATTTTGGTATAAATAAATACTAATAGTCCAACTAGTTGTTATAGAAGCCTTTTATAACCATAAAAGAAAATTCTACTTAAAGTAGTAAGTGAAATAGAAAAGTTCTTAAGAGATTTTGAGCGTTTTTTTTTATTGAAAATAACTTCAGAAGATAAGAGTATTTTTTTGAAAACGAAAGGGTTTAAGACATTTTTCCTTTTCCACTTTAGTAGTTATTTCCTTAATTATAGAGTCACATCTGTTTATGACAGTTGTGGACACACAATCATACACAGACACATCCGTCTTGATGACGACGGATGTCGAAACATCATAGTGAGTTTTTGTGTACTATATATATATATATATATATATATATATATATAATTAGGGAGCAGATTTTCTTTCATACATATTTCATTAAACACTTTTTGCACCTTTGTTTTAGTTCCTTTTCTTAACAAGAAAAGAAACTAAAACAAAGGTGCAAAAAGTGTTTAATGAAATATATATATATATATATATATATATATATATATATATATATATATATATAATTAGGGAGCAGATTTTCTTTCATACATATTTCATTAAACACTTTTTGCACCTTTGTTCTAGTTCCTTTTCTTAACAAGAAAAGAAACTAAAACAAAGGTGCAAAAAGTGTTTAATGAAATATATATATATATATACATATATATATTCAAAAACATGAAACGGTTGTTAGGATAACTTATCGGATGATAAAAAGAAAAAATTTTGCAATTTGAACAACGCAACTCACTTCAATACTTCAACCTTGTCGTATGACAGGAATGAGCTCTGCTCGGCTGGCAAGCAGTGACTCACAAGTAATGACAACAAGGTCTAAATATTTAAGTAAGTTTTTTCTGTCGTTTCTCCGTGTTATTTTTTCTTAATTTATTGGTATAAATATATAGATATACAATAATAAGCACTTGATATATATAACAGCAATACTCTATCATGGTAGATGCAGCAGTGCCGTGCATTATTGTGTACAAATAAACTTTAGTAAAACTCCTAAATCTGCTGCTCACAATTTATTTACTTTATAAATGAATTCATATTTAATATATTTCAAAGTTATATTATTTTATAGGAAATATACAGAGGAAAAGACTTCAAAAATAGATTTTTTGAAAATTATGTCAGTCAAATCAGCATTAAGTCTGAAATTAGGATGACAGGGATAAAAAATTTTAGTATATGCCATAAAATTACTGTGTTAATTTACAGATTTTAATATACGTCATTAAGAAAAAAATGTGCTTTAAGTATTGTTTCATTCCATTATAACTTACTGTTTACAACTAAATTAAATTAAGATCACTAGAAATACTCGTACGTTCACATAGTTTTTTCATATTCAATTAATGATAACTTTCTCCTATAATTTGCAGACTTATTGTTAGGTCGCTTTTTTTGTACAAAAATTAGTACAAAAGAATAGTGGAGTAGATGAAGGAAATGTGATGCTACCATAAATACATGTAAATACCAGGTTTCTGCTTGTTTGTATGTCTGTTCACCCTGTAAAAATGTTTAAGTGACATCCAATCAGAAGAAGGGATAATTTTTATTAAACATTTTCTAGCAAATTTTGGTTTAAAAAAAATCTGGGAAAATTAGTTATTTATAACTAAAAAAAAGTAACAATGTTACAAATGTTATAGTCGATAAAATATTAAAAAACTGTTTGCAAAATATTCGGATTAAGATATTTTTAAAACAAACAGCTTCAGAGAGCATCCTCTAAAAACATAGTCCATTACAAAATTTTGTTCTCCACAATTTGTATTGAAACATTATTCTTTGAAGCGTAACCGGTCCTTCGAAATCTCAAAAAAACTCTAAAAGTAGAAAATTGGCATTTTCAATTTGATTGTATTTTGAAATTCACCAGATGCAGGTGTTTTTATTAAGCAGTTTTATAATAATTTGCGTTACTTTAATATATGATGCAGTTCCGTTTGATTATAACTCATAATAAAAAAAAAAACCTAATAAATAATCTATGAGCTGTAAGAAAGAAATGAGAATTCGAATTCAATCATAGATTTATTCTTGTATTGATAATATTTCAATAATATTATTTTAAGGCGTATTATTTTCATTTTAACTAAAAGTATTTCATTAGTAGAAAAGTAACTATAAAAGTAAATTTTAGAGAAAGAAAAATAGAAACCTCTCAGCTAGTTTCTGTGAAATACAGAGATTTATCCTTTATTTCTATAAGAAGTCTCATAAGTGTTCAATGACCTTCAGAAGTTGAACTATTAAATAACTTTTATTTATTGTATTCTTCCTTTAGTTTTCTATCTCGTAATCAGTTAGTCTGAGTACACTGAATGAAACTCTATAAAAGTTATAATTTATGAATAGCATTATTATCCTGTTCTTGTAATTTAACGTTCTTGAGGAAGAACGGCGAGTGTTTATAATTCTATTTTTTTTATTAGAAATATATAGGGTAGAAAGAAAAATGTTATTCAGTTAATATAAAGACAGAGACTGGAAGAAGTGGTGATAAGCGAGTCTGTGGGTGGCTGGGTGTGTTACCCAGTGGGTAGCCATTGACGTGGCCGCCGTAAAGCCGGCAGTTGCAGATGTTTCGGCTGCATTGCGGACTTCCTTCTATTAGGCGAGGCACGCATGGAACAGCTCCACAGCTCTCAACTCGTCCCTACAACGTAATATTCATGTTTCGTCTTTCCCTACCAAAATACCGAGCACAAACTCCCTTTAATTAAATGCCTTAATAGGCTATCTACACAAAGCTAGGCTTCAGAGCTAGTCCTGTACATGTTTTATACTCAGCTGAAACCCTACAAAGATGTGAAGCACTTACATCAAATATACTGGATCAACCTTATTTATTACTTGTTACACCAGACAAAATTAACCAGCATTGTATTAAATGCTCTAACATAATTAATAATGAAACTTCACAGTTGTAAATTTAACAATGTTAAGAATGAAACAATCAACAAAATAATATTTGAATACCAAGCTTAACAACTTAATTAATTGACATGATATCCATGAATTTTTCTTATCTTAATTTTTAAACTACATTAAAATCATATTGTTCGAACCACAATGAGATAACTGGCATTTTAGCAATACTGAAATAAATTACTTTTGATTTCTTTCATAATTGTTTCTGAATATGGGGTTGCTTTTAGTAATGTTGAGAAATATATAGAAATGTAGAATTGCATGTAGTGTTGCATTGGAACCCGATAACCGTATAATCATAATTCTATACCGTATATTTTTTAAATCTGTGATAAAAATAGATTATATTCAAATATTCATTAATAGAGAAGATTAGCCATGATTTCACAACAATTCATGCTTTGGTACTTTTTTTAATATAGATGTATGAAATCACCATAGTCGTAAAGGCTATCTTATATCATATAAGCAGTACTAAAAGTGAACGACACAATGTAAAATTCGAACATAAACGGATATGTTGTGGGCTGAGATGACTTCGATTATTCAGTTTTTACTCTACTTTTTATTATATAGAAAATCAGTATTAAAAATTGTGAAAGATTGTTTCCTTCCTGTGCTTCTTTATGCTTTTTAAAGTTATATATAAGCGTTTATCTGAAACAATTCCAACGAAATATATAAATTATATTTATATAATTTATATAAATAAATTATTCAATTTATATAATTCAATAAATTTCAATTTATATAGAAATGATTCAATGGTTAATAATTTATATAAACGAATAAATAACACTATTGACTTTGCTAATGTGTCTTACTTAACAAATTTAGAACTATAGTTTCTTTTTTGATGTTATAATTGGTAATTATAATTGCAATATCATAAGATTTAAATAAATTTTAATAATGCCTGTTTCTTTTTATAACTTTAAAGTTATAACTAATCAATATGAACAAGCATCCGAACCACAATAACTGACTGATGGTATTTTAGAAAGACTGAAATAAATTAATTTTAAATTTTTTGTTCATTTTTTTTCCTATGGGGTTACTTTTATTAATGTTGAGTGTAGATTTCTATGTGGTACTTATTGAAACCCAAATATATATATATATATAAACTATATTGACACAAAGAACACTCAGAAATGAAACAGAAACTCACTACTATATTTCGATGTCCTCGTCATCAGGAAGAGGACATCAAAATATAGTTGTGAGTTTCTGTTTCATTTCTGAGTGTTCTTCGTGTCAATATAGTTTATTTAGTTCGTGGAATCGTTTCATTTAATTGGTATATATTAAATAATAGTTTAATTGGTAAACTATAGAGACAGAATTAAGATACGAACATACTTAATGTCTCTAATTTTCGGTTGAACCGTCATCAGAAGAGTTGAAATAGCGCATTTGTGAAGCGACGGTTCATATCTTTATTCTGTGTCTATAGTTTACTGTGAAACGTTTGTTGTTCTTTTTGGATCTTTTTCCTGTTGACAATATATATATTGTGAAGAATCAGAATAAACACGTGAAGCAGTCAATGAAGTATTATACCACAAAGATGAAAGGAAAAGAATAGAAATAAATTCTCTGAGGTCTTTCACTTTTTGTGATAATAGAGCAAATAAAGTAAAAACAAAGAAGGTAACAAAAAAGTAATGTAGAAGGAAGGTAACAACCTTGCTTTCCTCCTATCTGCATAACTTTTATGTTACCTTCTTTGTATCTACTTTGTTTACTCTTGATGAAATAAAGTAAAAGGCCTCCGAGTATTTATTTCTATTGTTTTCATTTTTCTTTCTGTGCTTTTTTTTACTTTATTCAAATATACATCAACTCTATGATATAATAACCTGAAATAAAATCGAGATTCAGTTAGTTTTCCAGGTTCAAGTCAAACTCTGAAATCACTGCGATTTGGTTTTTATTTCAAAAGTTTTTCAAAGGAATGTGAAACATAGGGTAAAAAACAAAGCATTCAATCAACAAATATGCAAGTAAACAGAAATGGAAGTTTGTAATACTGAAGTGATGCAATTGAAATTAATGTAACAATATAAGTACTTATAAAAGTACAAATGTATTGAATAACAAAAAGTTTACATTACTGGAGAAGTAACAATGTACTTGCTACACGTAGTTTGACTTGAACCTAAAAACTAACCAAATCTGGATTATAGTTTCAATATATATATATATAGAAAATTGTCACAATAACACGTGATATAAATATTCAGGTAACTCACCATCTTCATCACCTATCTTCTCTAATTTGTGGTGAGTTACCTGAATATATATATATATATATATATATATAAACAAATAAAAACACACTCAAAAAAGACTCACAACGATATTTCGACATTTGTCGTCATCGGGCAGAAGTAGTCCCTTTGAGTAGCTGAAGCTAACTCAAGAATATATAGCTGTAGCTGAAGAATATATATATATATATATATTCTTCAGCTTTCCTTATGATTTCCCATCGTTTCAAGATTGATTTTAGCTTATATTTCTAGTCAAAAAATGCATGTATAGTGAAGGGTCTAAGAAACTATACAAATTCTGCACAGTAAATCAGGTAGAACATGTCGCTTTTCTTAAAGCTTCAGAGAGGGCATTCTAAAACAAATTACATATACTGACAGTGAAATCACAATCTGATTATTAATGAAAAGTAATTGTTCCTCAAGATTAACTCAAAATATTAAAAACAACATAAAAAAATAAAATCGCAGATAAATCAATGATAATTGTTAAGTTAAAGCCCATTACGGGCATAGCCGGTAATAAGATTCTTGACCATAATGCCAAGGAAGCAGTATTGGACCCCAGCTTACCCATTAGTTAAGGAGCCAGGTTAGCTCAGTGCTTAAAGTACTCGCCTCTGGGCTGGTAGTCCAGGGTTTGATCCTCACCTCTCCCGATTTATTCACGCGGGAGGTGAAATAAACCTGAGTACGTCGTCTCACAGAGAGGACGTTAAACCTTCGGTCCCGAATCTGTACGATGTCAGATACTCATTAAAGGTCCCTAATCTAAACTGCAGTTGAGTGGCTGACGTTATCACCGGCTAGGGGATCGGTTTAAACATTAAAAAAATAATACCCATTAGTTAACGAAAAGATCCCACCTTAGATTAAAAGCGTCTATTGAGCACAACAAGCTTGGAGAAAGGAAAAGAGGGTTGGGAAAGCACAGGAAAAGGAGTGATAACAGAACAGTACTTCCTTAATGCTGGGAGCAGAGTAAAATGCAGCCACTGCACACTGGGCTACGAACTAAACCAACGGATAACAGGACGCGGACCTTTCAAACAATACCTTCATAGAAGGAAACTAATACAATCCTCAGCATGTCCTTGGAACCCATCAGTTACACAAATGCCTAAAAACATCAACCGGGATGAATCCCTTGAGAACACTGGTGAGCGGGGCTCCAGCAAATGCTGATGCTCAATAGAACGAATTCTGACCTTGTGCTCTTCATTCTGACCTGGTCACTAAGTACCTGTATAAACATTTTCTACAATTTACGAAAAATGTTTATTTAAAAGAAAAGTTAATTATTGTTTCATTATTATTACATTCATTTGTTTCATCTTTATTTTATATTTTTTTTATTTATAGTTAATATATATAATAATACATTGGGTTATATTCATTACATTTATTGTGATTAGTTTATAGTAGTTTATATTAAATAGTGGAAACGCTTTATACATAGAATTATTATTATTATCATCACAAATATTGTATAATATATTTTTGGTATATTAAGCATCTAATACTTATGTGAATACTGTATAATAAATACAAATAAAAAAATAAAAATTAATAATAATTGAAGAAAGTTAAGGTTATTGATGTCTTCAATTGCCATCTATAAGATTCAACTTCAACACAGAATGGGGTTATTTTACATAAAAAAGTTTTATTTTCTTTACGTTTTTCTTATTTTCATTACGTAGAGGGTTGGACTGAAGATTGGTATTTTCTTTCAAAGACAGTGTGCCAAAAGCATTCCACCTTACAAATGAATAAATCTTGTAGCATATTTGATTGGAAGACAAAATCACCATGCCATTAGGTAAAGTTAGTTTTGTTTGAAATAAGGGAAAAATGTTTGAAATTGTAATCTGTCATTGGATGACATCTAGTCGTTTTGATTTGCTGGTGATGCAGGCAACTTCTGTTTTGGATTAACAGTCTATCTAGTCAATAAAGTCCTGTTTAATAGAAGAAATCAGTTATGCAAGCGTTCTCAAATCTAATTAAGTTCTTGTACCTTGTAAGGAGATATTGATAATATCGCAGTTTTATATTATTCAAGACTTTTTTGTATATAATGTCTAGCAAAAATATACATGAAGTAAGTAAATAAGATAAAAATTGTCCTTTTATGTAAAATAATTGAAAATAACTCCTAAATATGTATGCATTCTTGCTACAAAATTTTTAATCCTAATATAAAAAAAAGGTCGAAAAATAGTTTGGCAGTTAAAATGTTTTATTGAATGAATATTGAAACAAATGAAGACAGGATTTGATATATTAATTGAAATAAAGAAGAAAATGCTAACTCAATTGACTGAACCAAGTCAGAACATGAACTAAGGCGGAATAATAATAAAATCTATGAGAAAGGCATAAATTAGGAAGGGGATTCTGGCAAGTAATCATATAATGGTACTCGGAAGGGGCGAGCGCTCACTGAAAATAACGCCAAAACTGCAACTCCGACCACTTTCAATTGCTTTCGCCAGTTAAAATATGACTTCTAGAGATATGGGATTAAACTTTTAGTTTTTATGGCTCTTTAATGGCCACATTAAACGAGATAATTTTTTATTATTGTATCTGTCCAATGCAATCAATATTCATAATGTACACAGAAAAAAAATCTAAGGCACATTTGAGGTTTACATTATATGGGCGTATAAGTTTTAGGATTTCATTGATACTTGGTGTCTGGTACTTTAACATATGTACTAAAATGATAAAATGTTTTAGGCGTTGGCTTAAAGAAAAGTATATGCAACATTGTTTCATTGACTCTTACGAATCTTTCTGTAAATTAACTTCATTTATCCAAATAATTTAATGTAACCTGAAAATTGAATTTTCTCAATAATAAGATCAGCCTAAACAAACGTCAATTGAAAACTTCTATTTTGGTCAACCCATCAATCCGAAACGATCTACCACTTCAATGGATGTGAATCTGACTAAATGTAAAAGTAAATACTATAAAACAGTTATATGCAGATTCAGTCTATTTGCAATTTGCCCCCTAAAACTTGAATTGGACATTGGTAAATCAAGCAATTTCAAGACTGGCTACTCTGCTCTAATCTTATTTATTTGTCTCTTAAGAGATAACATTCGATTTCCTACCTCTACTTTTTTCATCAGTATTAATAACTTCAGCTATACCTAAACCAAAGACTACCTCATTTTCTTCTATTTTTTTAGCAATAAGTTAGGCAGACCCCTGATAACAAGAGTAGAACCCCACATTCTTAAACCTCATGAGTGCTCAAAAGCCAGGTTACTAAAGCTGAGAGCAATATCATCATTAAAATGAGAAAGATCAAATACTCTTTTAATTCTGTTATCCTTCTTAGTTAAATTAACAGTGTTTGTTGTTTATCGTCTCCTGGCCGTGATTCCTTTTTTCAGACGTGTCAATGGGAATAGCCTGTACACATTGATAACACAATTCCCTTTTTGTTTCTCTTGCTAATTCTCATAGTTTATTTTTTTAACAAGAGTCTAAATTGAGTTTAAATAGGGAACAAGAAGGACTGAACTGAGACAAGTTTAAGTTTTTTTTTAAGTATTTAAACTGATTCCCGTTTATAATACTCAAACATCCTTGTCTGCCAGACGCCTTCTCAGTACTGCCTTATTTCAGTACTGAAATTGCTTGCATGCATAAATGGATTTTACTTCAAACATGTAAAACAAAATACAAGTCATAAACTAGTATGCTTAAATATTATAAACGGATAGTATCAAGTATCCCACATTTAAATTATAATATTAGACTAAAAACGTTTTACCAATACCAGTCTACAATGAAATCACAAACAGAATGATTGAATGAAACTTTACATGTACAGAAAAATATTCAGATTTTGACAATGATAGCTTCTGGTTCAAAGATCTTAGTCCAATTTATAATATCATACTTTCTTCATGTATTACATATACTTTAATTTGTATAGTATCCTTTGGACCATTTCATTTCATTTCATTTATATATATATATATATATATATATATATATATATATATATATATATAAATATACATATACTTAAAATAAACTGTAAAAACATATGAAAAACTGTGATCACAGTTTATTTTAAGTGCAATGTGTCCTGACGGACCGTTTTTCGTTTATCAGGTATATATATAAAGATTTCACATAAACACATGAAATAACAATCAATGATCCAATGATCCAATTGACAGCCCACTTGTTACGGTTGAAAGATCTTAGTTTGTTTCCCCATTTCTTATTGTGGTTTGATCATTGATATACATATATATATATATATATATATATATATATATATATATATATATATATATAGAAAAAATCATAATTAAACACCTGATGCAATCAATGAAGTCCAAATTTCAATGAAAAAGAAAAAGAAAAGAAATAATTGCTCTCAGGTCATTCACTTTATGTCATCAGATAGCAAACAAAGTAAGGAAAAAAAAGCAAAATATATTTTTTTGTTAATTTGTTTGCTCTTTTATGACAAAAAGTGAAAGACCTCAGAACATTTATTTCTTTTGTTTTTTCAAAAACCCGTGTTTTTGACTCTGACGAAGACCACTTGTTACGGTTGAAATATCTTAGTTTTGTTTTCCCATTTCATATTGTGGTTTTGATCATTGATTGTTATTTCACATGTTTATGTGAAATCTTTTTATATATATATCATTAAATAACGCACCGAATTTGTTTCCATCACATTTTCTCTAATATTCGGAAGTATTTTCTTCCTTCATTCATGCGAAGTATACAAGTACTGCACACATACATTCTGACATATTGTAATGACATAATTTATTTTCTATTTAGTCAAAAGAGAAACTATTCCTCCTAATCATTTAAATAATAATATAAATGTAAATTACATTATGGTTATAGTTATTATTACATAATATGGTTATTTTAATAATCACTAAAAAAAATTTGAAGTTTAAGCTAATAGAAAGAATTAAGGAAACAAAAGTTGCTTTTTATCTTATCTTATTAAGTTAGTTTAAGGAAACCTTTATCTTATCTTTGATTTAAGAAGAAAGAAAAAAAATCATCTAGCAGTAGACGAAGGGTTAAAAAAAGCGCTATTTAGTAAAATAAATTAAATTTTAAAAGTTATAAATAGATTGCCTACAATAATGGCTCATAGGGAATATTCCATTTCATTCCTAATTGATTGGGATATCGTTCATTTGTATATGTAACGCTGATTACACAGTTTTATAGAAAAAATAAAAGGTTGTAAAATGCAGAAAATATATTTTCAAAAAAATGAATGATATAACAAATAAGATATGAATATGCTAATTTTTCAAAATACTTTTCAAAATATGAATGCTGTTTGATAAAGCTTTATTAAGCTTAATAAATTGGAGCACAATTAAATTGGTTTACTTTGAAAAGAACATCATTAAATAATTTACTTTTTAAAAGTCCATAATTTAAAAAAAATGTTCATATAAAGAATTTAGAACTGGATGGAGAAATAACAGAGAAAAGGTAAATATTTTTTTCGAAGCATATTTAAAATATTTAAGCTATACGATTCGCACAGCATCAAAATTCTATATTTAAGTACATGTTTTTCAGAAAAGTGTATAAATCTTCTATTAGTACTCATGTAATGACATATACGTAGTCTGAGTTAAAGTTAAAATGATTTGACACATTCTTCAATCAATAAAATATTCCTATTTTTCATAAAAATTATAAACATTGATTTATATCTTTATAAATAAAATAATGATTTTGCCTGTACATTGCTTAGAACTGACTCATTTCAAGTTTTTTTTACGTTTCATACATTGGAGAAACCGAATCCACCCTTAGAAAAATTTCTGTCGGTTTGTCGGTTTGTCGGTTTGTCTGTTTGTCCGCAAAAATTTGTCACAAGTAAACTCAGCCACCATAAAACATATAAAGCTGAAACTTTTACAGTAGATTTGAGTAGGTCTAACTTAAAATATAGGATCTGAATTGATTGGAAATTCAACGTAGAAGTGAAGTTATGGACGTTTAAAGCAAAAACGTTTCTCACAAGTAAATTCAGCCACCATAAGACACGGTGAGCTGAAACTTTGACACTGGATTTGTGTATGCCTAACTTAAAATATAGGCTCTAAATAGATTAATAATTCAGTACAGAAGGGAAGTTATGGGGCTTTAAGCTGTATTTTGCTAACTTCACAGTCAAGTTTGTTTTGACAATACACAGGTTTGGCAAGTAGGTATTGTTAGTTGATTTTAATTTCATTGGAGCATATGAATACATTGCGTATTTGACATCATTGAAAAGCAATTCTCAACCCTTAATATGAACAGGCAGGAAACATCCTCAAACAAGTTCTTACGCTATATGATACCGAGGAAATGACTTACAAGTCAGTAAAGAGAGTAATTAATTATGAGGAAGCTGTTCATTATCTAACTGAATTTCTCGACTCTGAATTTATTTTCTCCTAGACTGCCTGCTCACGAGTAAAATCTTAAAGTAGGAGCACCAATCATGCTGCTATTTAGTAGCAGTAACAAATTTAATGTTATGAAACGTGAGTGCCCCAAAACTGTGCAACGGGACACGACTCTGAGTTCGTGCTCAGCACAGATATTCCATAGAGGCGGACATAATGCCTGGGTGCGGTATTGGGGAGTCTGTGTGTATACCACGCATACCATTGATTCCGAGCCACTATTTGTTTCCGTTGAAGTGATTGCAAAGTCCTTTGAGAGTCTATTTCGCATTGTGGTTAACTAAGTCGCAAAGGGAAACTTTATCTAACACAGGAATTCAAGTTAGCGAGACCAAGTTTTTCTCACATGATCAACGGTAGTTGACTTGCTCAAGAGTCAGAGGTTCCAACTGTTTGTTCTTCCGAGAACCTGAAGGACAGACAGCTAATGTGGTGTATACAGAGGCATTTGTTTAACACTGTACTAATAATGGTATTTTCTACTATTCCAAAATTTCTAATTATAGTATTAGTATAATAATATAATTGATATTTTGGAATACCAAGTATAATGAAATTTTTGATTCCGTCAAAGACGGGTACGTTTGCTAGTAATGTATATATTTTTTTATAACGAGACATTTATTTAAGCAACATTATCATTTTCAATTATACTAAGCAGAAGAAAAAAATTAAACAAATTTAGTATATTAAAATAATTCCAATAATTGAAATTACATGAAACAGTAGTATTCCAATAATATAACAACAGGAAGAATGGAAACACTTGCATGCAAGCTGGGATTTTAGTTGATCGTACTAGATTTCTTAATTATAAACAATATTATTAAATGTGCAAATTATATTCTATAGTTTTTCAATAATAAAACTGTTGATATTAGTTTAAGACAAGTGGCCAGAGTGGCCCAGTGGCTTGAAACACTCCTCTGGTTGCTAGATTTGGGTTCAAACTCACTCTGGCTTTTTACAGAATCTGTAGGATCTAGTGACTCTTTAATATACACTTGAGTTATACAGAATTTTGGGTCTCCCAATGTAGAATCATTAAGGAGATGCAATATTTCCTAGAGGAATCAGCGTCATGGATGAGCTTTCTATCAGACCCTCAGTCCTACCCTCAAAAAGAAAAAGGAAAACTCTAGTGCAAACAAATTTTTTGCATAATTTATGTAATGAATTATAGTGACGACAAGTTATAATCTGAATAGTCATCTCAGTCAGGTTTCTCTAATATGAATGGTCAAAATACTTTTAAAATTTTTAGTTTGTTAATATTCCAGAAAAAATGATAGTTTTTAAGATTTTTAATGGTAACCTTGACAAAATTACCTTTAAAAAATTACCTTTTCTCCATTATTTCTCAATGAAATTCTACATTCTATATATGAAATTTTTTTTTCAATTATGGACTTTTCGAAAGTAAATGATTAAATTATTTAATTTAATTATTTAATTAATTATTATAATAATTATTTAAATTAATTAATTATTTAATGTTCTTTTCAAAGTATACCAAATTTAATTGTGTTCTAATTTATAAAATTATAATGAAGCTTTATCAAATACTATTAATATTTTGAAAATTATTTTGAAAAACTAGCATATTTATATGTTATTTGTTATATTATTCATTTTTTTGAAAAATCTATGTTCAGAATTTTACACACTTTTATATTTTCTGTACAAGCTATTCAGAAAAAGCTTTTTTTATTTTAAAACCTCCTTTCATTTATTTATGGTATTTATTTTTATCCTGAACACTTCTAGGTACAGTAAATTACTAGAAATACAGGAGATGGAAAATGAGAAAGGGAATAGAACGTCACGAATAGGGTTCCCATATAAAATTCTCTTAAGTAGAACTCCCAAGATTTCAACATCTTAGGGAAGTTTTAAGATCCATGGAATGATGGATAGCGGATGTTGAGCCATAATATTTATAATTATTTTAATATCTACAAATATATTTAGTATATGAATATTACATATTTTAGTTAGAAAACGTAATATATTCTTAAATAATTTAATTATGGATAGTAATATAATAGATTACTTGATTATTTCTTTGAAATAATGGTCTTCATGAGTTAGGTAATACACTTACTTATATTTAAATTGCGTTTAAAACTTCTCAAGATTCTTAAGTTAGGTTAAATTGCAGTATAGTCCCATGAAATAATACACATATGTCGAACAATGGATTTTTGTGATATTAATCAATGAATATTCTACATTTGAGAGTCCAAATTTGGCATAATTCTAGATTATTTAGGTAGGGATCTTTAACGAGTACCTATCATCGTACAGGCTTGGGACCGATGGCTTAACCTCCCTTCTGAGGTACGGCTTAGATTTTTATCTCCAGCCTAAATCGAGGGCCAGAGTGGGTATTGATTCCCATATTTACAGTACAGAGGCGAGCACGTTGCCACTGGGCTACTCTGATCCCTCCACAAGGTTTTAACATTTATTAATGTCTTAATTGCCGTTTTTAATGGATTTATTGAAATAAAGTATCTACAGTCCCATGTTTTAAATATTCTAGCAATATTGTTTTAGATTTAGTTATGAAGAATAACGAGTTAAACAACTGTATTAAAATCATATTAAAGAACACGTGAACTATAATTATGATATCAACACTATTTATTCATAGGTTAAAATCAATTTGCCAAGTTTTTGCGATAGCAAACATGAACTTCTCAATGTCTTTTATATTTATATGTTTTGAGTAAAAAAAAAAGATTTTGTAAGAATCTGATATGGTATCACTCAACTTTACCTTATTAGGTGTATTCAACCATAAATACCTTAAATGTCTTATCATCATCGTTTATGGATAATTGATGAGCTATTTCTACAGATAGGGATAAATTAATCTTTATCTCAACAGAACTGGTTGTTAAGGTAACTGGTTCTTTAAAACTGAAGGAAAAAAAGTATAGTTGTCTTGATTCAAATTTACAATAACAAAAAACTATTTGCTAAAAATAATGGAAAACTATTTTAATTATTTTTATTAAAAATAATTTTAAATAAATTGTATTATTTATAATGTCCAAATTATTTGGACATTTATAAATGTCCAAAAAATAATGGACATTTGTTTTTTGTTTTTTGTTAGTTTATAGCCCTGAGGATGTCTTAAATGACTGTATAAATTTATTCCATTGTGTTGCTATACTCTGCTAATTATGAACAAATAATTATTATTTTATAAACATTGGCAAACGCTTGGAAGGATTCATCATATTATGATGAATGATTCTTTCGAAATGAAAAGGAACAGGTAACGTTAGCGTTAATTTGAATCCAATGGTATTAGTAAATAAAATTACAATAATAACATTAGATAGGAAATTATGACACTTATTAGAGAGAGATTTGATCAAATCGCTAACTTAATGAAAGAATTAGTTAGTCATCTGATGGATTATCAATCAGCCAAGTAGAATTTAGGCAGGTAATTATATTATTAATTTTTTTTGGTTAGCATTTGAGAGAGGTTTTAAAGTATAAGAAATTTATACAAATATAATAGATAAGAAATTTTGTTTTACTTTTATATTACATTATATTTTAAATTCAATAGAATTTCAGGTTTTTTATATAATATACAGTGAAATTTTGTTTTTCACATGATGCACTCGAAATCTTGCCACACAAAAGGATTTATGTGGATAAAATTTTACAATAAGCATATATTCAAAGCATTTATATCTGGCAAATTTTATTATTTGCCAAAACGTTTTTAATTTTACAGTGATATTCAAATTTTGATAAATATCTACAAAAAACCTGCTATAATCCAAAAATATCCAAAATAGTTTAGTAAAAGTAAAAATGAGTTAATCCATTCAAAATGCAAGATTTTTTTTATGAAAACTTTACACCATAATTCAAAAAAATGGTGTGATCCTCAAACAAATAAAAAATTTTTGTAAATATATTCATTCAAACTCTACTTCAACTTTTTTCATAATTTATTAATGTGAGTATTTATTTAACATGAGTTAAACATAATGAAATTAAAATTTATTTCTGGTTGTTTTGGTGGGATAAAGCTTTAATGTTATTTTTACAAGAGTGAAGAGTTAAACCAAAAATTATAACTGGTATAACTTTTACCAGTTTCAATTTTTAAATTGTCAGACTTAGTAAGTATTGAACCTACTAGAGAAAACATAATAGGAATTTACAGATAAATTAAAAGTTACTTATATAATGCTGGAAGTGTAATAAATAAATGTATTTATTATAATCATTTTGATGGTTATAAATGAGTAATAACCATGGTAAGTTGTTTCCATAGATAGAAGAAATCAAGAAAAAATTTACAGATGAAAATGTATTTTCATAAATAAATTTCTGAATAATTTCACCTTTACCGACGGCACAAACGGTACTAAATCAGTTTTATGATACTTGAATCAATTTTTACAGAATGGTTATCAACGTCTATGCACATCTTTGTTTACCTGGTCTAACATCTCTGCCCGGCCCAATAACTTTTCCTGCATTTTATACTTTTAAAATATCTCTCTCTCCTCCCACTCTTCTTAACCTCACACCAGATGTTTTTACATCTTTGGTTTCAGTTGGGATTTGACTCTGACGAAGACCGCTTTTTACAGTTGAAAGATTTGTTCTCACTTCTTATTGTGGATTATGCGTTGTATATATACGTATACACATACTCATGTATATACGTGTATAACTGTATACATACATCTAAGGGACGTCTGTTATCAGACAATAAATAATTGGTTAAAGTTTTGCTATTCTTGTAGATAGCTACTATGAAAAGTGTAGCAATACGTTAAATTTTTCGTATATTATTTTACCAGCAATAATGTATAAATGTAATATCTATATACTTCTTATATCCTCATATATATATATATATATATATATATATATAAAGATTTCACATAAACACGTGAAATAACAATCAATGATCAAAATACAATAAGAAATGGGAAAACAAGACTAAGATCTTTCAACCGTAGCAAACGGTCTTCGTCTGAGTCAAAAACCCAACAGTTGGGTTTTTGACTCTGACATTTCTTATTGTGGTTTGATCCTATATATATATATATATTCAGGTAACTAAATATATAATTATTATAATTATATAATTATTATAATTATAAATATAATTTATTAATTATATATAAATATATATATATATATATATATTATTAATATATATATATATATATATATATATATATAGTTCACACAGGAAAGAGAAAAACAAATAAAGACACACACAAAAGATTCACAACGATATTTCGACAGTTGTCGTCATCGGGCAGAAGTAGTCCCTTTGAGTAGCTGAAGCTAACTGAGTGGTAGGCCGAATGCAACGAACACGCACGCACTCTTCCGGCCGCCCTAGGTAAGCTACTAACTACAGAGAGAAAACTAACTAAAAAGAACAAATAAAAGCAAATAAAAATAACAGAAGGAGAAGAATAGTAAATGAAGCCAATTATAACGTTTTTTTCCTTTTTGTTTACTATTTTTTTTTATATACTCTTGTATTTTGTTGTATTACTTTTTATTTTGTACAATCATTTGTAAAATATAATTTTTTTTCGAGACTTTTTTTTGCCCATTTTTTTGGAGTTTCATTTGACTTTCGAAATTGCTTTTTTATTTTATTGTTTTTATTTTTTTTATTTTTTCCTTAATTTTGCGGAATATTGTAACAATGCAGATCACTTGTTGAGTGCGACTTTGGTAGACATCTCACACTCAAGAGTAGCACTTTTTCTCTTGACAAAGAATTTCCAAAATATCTAAGTGAATGTGATTGTGTTAATTGTTTCACCGTACTATTTCAATTTGATTTTAATTACATGTAATTTTATAAGCATCTGACAATAGACACGTAAATCGACAAACAAAACAGCATTAGATAATATACAGATATGTGATGTTCTAAATTAGTAATAAGATCATTCAAATGTTATAAATATATTATTTGTGTAATTGTAACGTAGACATTTATTTAACAATTATTCCTTTCTACTACTAAGTTGAGGATTTTGTATGCAAAAACATCGCGTTCAGTATTGGTACTGACCAGTTAGATTTATAGAAGGAATCATATAAGATGATTTAAAGATATTTAATAGTATTAGACAATGTTAAATACATTTTATGTGTTTTTTATATGAAAAAAATAATGAACAGACAATGACTTATTTTAATCTAGCTATTAAATATTTCTATCCTTAGTTTGGTTCCTTAGTGCTTGTATGATTCTTCTGGAAGACAGGATTTAATAAAGAAAGAAACCAACAACATTACTACCAATCGAAATCTTATATTTTGCCAATAAAATTTCCAATGTTAAATCAGACTAGGAATTATAACTAGGTTAGATTGGCAACATTTTCTAAAATATTAAAAACTAATGTAATGGAAAAATTACGGATGTTTTTTGATAAATTATCTCTGAGTAAAGAATAAAATAGTAGTACATTATGTAATCAATTTAGCTTTGTTCTTATTTTTGAGGGAGTATAAAAGTATAACAAGTTAACTGCTATATATATATCACATTTATTCCGTTGATTCTGTATTTCTTGAAGCATTTCATTTTAAAGATGTAACGGTAATGTTTATTGAACTAACATCGTTGAATATTATCTATTCTAATTGATGATTAATTATTGTTTATTATTCTCATGTTACAAGAAATGTTGGTTCTACTAAATTATTTATATCAAACTATGAAACTAAACTAGAATAATTTGAAAAGAGAACACATTTTGACTAAGCGGTTGTTGTTTTTACTGGTGAAGTGTTCTTTGCAATAATTAAAATTTTATGAAATGTTTTTAATTCTATAATCATAATAGTAATTTTATATACATCATTTTGTTTTATATATACTAAAACTTTGGGAAAAAATAATGTCTATTTCTATATGAAGTAGGATAAAATACATTTCCGATGATGAAAACATTAGGATTCATTTTACACCAAGGACTATATATCTGAAAAAATGTTTGGTTTGTTCTTTATGACAAAGTTCTCTCAAAGTACATATTCTGTACTGTACAGAGTTTAACAGTTTGTACTCTTAAACAGATCTTGATGTGATATGTACTGTATTGTTTTTAGTTGAAATTGCATAATAGGAAATGTCTTTTATTGTCCTTTTTGTTTTCTTTGTGTGGGATTGAGGATTTGCTAGAAATCTCAAATGCTGATCCTCAAAGGAATATTGTGTCTCCCTAATGATTCAGAATTGTAAGTCGAATATTACTATAACTCATGTGTATTTAGAGTAGGGAGTTTTAGCGAGAAGTTGTCATAGTACAAGCTCGGAATCAACTGGTTAACGCCTTCATCTAGGAACGACGTACTCAGATTTTTTTTCACTTTTCCCGTGACGAAATTGCGGGACTGATTG
The DNA here is from genome assembly GCA_026182355.1 of Hermatobates lingyangjiaoensis. Classification (NCBI taxonomy): domain Eukaryota; kingdom Metazoa; phylum Arthropoda; class Insecta; order Hemiptera; family Hermatobatidae; genus Hermatobates; species Hermatobates lingyangjiaoensis. The sequence continues at coordinate 1,329,873 of JAPFBL010001931.1, read as the reverse complement.
AAGTAACGAATCTGGATCTGCCAGTCTACAGGCGAATATAAAATCCACTAGTATACCATGACCAATTATTTGTACTTGATATCAGAACAAGTACTAATTTTTCCAGGTATTCTGGTTAGGCAACCAACTTGAAATTGTATATTTATAATTGCTCTGGTCGAAATCAAGAATGATAACCGTTTTATAAATTCCTGTTCATAGCAAAAAGCACTATAACAGTAAAAACAACAATGGGTATGTTTTGCCTGTGTTTGCTCTAAAGTTTGTTTATTGTATTACACAGTTCAGATTTGTTATTGCATATATGTATATATAAATAATTATATATCAGAATTCTTAACTGGTGGTATTCAAGTGCTGACTCAGAGAAAGATGCCACGGCAAAAGGAGAGATAATATCTCTTTTTACAACCAACAACACAGTATTTGACAGACGAGTAGGCAGTAATAGATAATATTGATGGTCATTACAAAACGACGAATAAAAAGAACACATATCAGAATATTTGTTGCATAAATGAAAAAACAAAACTCTATTTATTAAAAATTAAAGTAGAGGCGAGAAATGGGAACTTCAAGGCAGTTGTCTTGTAAAGTAGTTTATGCCTATACAGAGGGAAATAGTGCCTTCCGCGCACAGAGGTTTGACTATAACAATGTTATATAGACTAACTAATAATAATAATGCCAGCTACAGATATTGCCCATCATAGAGTAAGTATAAGTGTAGCGATGTTGATTACCAAATTAGTGTCGTGTATGCAATACCAAGTTCTAGAGACTTTCACTCCAAACCAAAATTTGGAAGTACTTAATACGACCTGTCATACGCATGGTTGTGCTAGTGACCTAGTGGTTCAGTCAGTTAATATTGTTCATATCACTAGCTTTCCTTACTTATTTCCAATTCTTTAATTCACTGTGTTCTATTTCATTTCAAATTATGCTACATCTGTTAACCTGATGATGAATAATATGGTTAACACCTTGTTTCATTGTTTCAATTAAAATTACTAGTATATATATTGTATATATATAATATATATACAATAATACAATAATATATATATATATATATATATATATATATAACGGGTTACTAGCCGTTGCGTCTACAACGTGCTTGGTCTCCCTTTCTCTTTTCTCCTGACGACGGATTGCCCGAAAATTTGAGTTTGAAAGTGTTTTCTTTACATTGTGTGCTACCTATCTTCAATTTTGAACTGTTATAGTGTCCAGTTTGGATCGTCTTTCAGTTTATCAAGTGAATATACGAGTATATATATATATATAAAGATTTTATATAAACACGTGAAATAACAATCAATGATCAAACCACAATAAGAAATGGGAAAACCAGACTAAGATCTTTCAACCGTAACAAGCGGTCTTCGTCAGAGTCAGAAACCCAACTGAGGTTTTTTACCTCAATGAACGACACAAAAACCCTCAGTTGGGTTGTTGACTCTGACAAAGACCGCTTGTTACGGTTGAAAGGTCTTAGTCTTGTTTTCCCATTTCTTATTGTGGTTTGATCATTGATATATATATATATATATAAACTCTTGAATATATAGAAAAAAATCCAAAATGGGGAACAATATTCTAACAGTGGAACTGAATAGACAGAAACAACAGGTGTACACAGTTATACGAGTAGTCCCAAATTTGATGGTTTACAGTATAAGAAGGAAGAAATTGTAGCGTTACATGTATCCGACGAGAAGATGTAAAGAAGTGGGAGAAGGAAATATATATAAAAGTAAATAAATACAGAACAAAATGAGTAGTAAAAAATGAAAAATTTAACAAGTAACCTGCAGATTCTACGATAAATCCCCCCTGAAGCTATAAGAGGGTAACTCTACGAGTTTTCGAGTTGGCACACATTTGCCTCAGGGCTCATAGTCACTTGGCCTAAATCTTAAATTACAATTTTTATTCTTATTAATTTAGTTTTCATTTACTTGGATTTTTTTCTTATATTTCCTTTTTTTGTTTACTTAATTACCACACGTTTTTGTAATAGACTTTAAGTGTGATTTTTATTTATTGTTTGTATTATTTTTCTCTGCTTGTTAGTTATGTTGTATACTGGTCTAACCCTCAAATGTTTATTTCTTACTTATATATGGAAGAAAAAAAAAATATTATTTTTGTTACTATATGCGATATATACAAGATTATTTCTATAATTTAAAAAAAAAATACAAAGTAATTTGAACCCAGTGAGTTTATATGACATCAATTAATACTGACAGATCAAATAATTTTGCTATTAGAATAAACAAATAAGACAATTCCATAGATGAATGTTTAAAAAAAACTCTTAAGATTCTAATGGAACATAATTTTGTTTTGTCAAAGTAATAAAATCTGACAAAACAGAAATTATGAGAAATGAAGATAAATGACTATATAATGATAAATACAATGAAGACTATAATGATAAATGAAATTTTGTTTTAAGTTAGTGACACTTATTCAAGAGTAAATTCATCGTGGAGAACAGAAAATATAGTAATATAATTTTACAACAACTAAAGATTGCAAAAAATGCTCATCAATCCTTAGAAATGAAGTAAGAAAACAGAAATGATATAACGGAATAGGAGCTAATGAAGTATTTAGTATTTAGAGGCTAATGAAGCCACACAAACGAGGTTTGCCACTACACCTCATGTAAATTGCCTTAGCTGTACGACATAACAGCGATCAAAATGGTTGTGCTAGTGACCTAGTGGTTCAGTTAGTTGATACTGTTCTTATCGCTAACTTTATTTACTTATTTCAAGTTGTAATACTTACAGCAAAAAGTTATATGTTAAAATGTCAATAGAATTCAAACATGCCTTCTCAAGTAGTTTTATATAATTGTGATTTCAACAGTCACTGTTTACAGATATACCATTAGATATAGTATTCACCTTACTAAGTAAACAGTGGAATAAGATATTCCCCCGTATTAGTATGAAGAAAAGGGTTTTCATATCCATCTTTGATCTTATTTCTGAAGTAAAATGCTATATATTTGATGGAATTTGGTGCAAACAATATCATTAATTACCCCAGAAAACATCCTATCTGTCCAATTATAGCGAATATTGTAATGCCGGAGTTACATTAAAAAAAATATTTCGTTCTATGCTTTCAATACAATCTTTTAAAGCTTTAATAGTAAAATATTGCATTGAAAAACTTGGAAGTAAAAGTAAAATTTATTGAACTATATGTAGATGATTTATTTATAATTCTAAAAGAACAAAGAGGAAAACATCATCAAATTTCAATATTTTCAACTAATTTTATCCATGCTTGTAATTCATCTTTGAATAAGAAAAAGGTAAGAGTCTTTTGTTTCTGGATATAAAAGTTATAAGAAAGGAATAATAATTGACTGGCCTAGAAAACCAGGTTCATCCATGTTGTTTCAAGTTTCTTCTATGCTGAAATTATTGTTCATTTCGTGTTATAAGCTAAAAATTAAATTGAATTGAAAATTTATAAAGCTTTGGCATCATAGTAGAGATCATTCTTTAAATAATAAACGGTTTCTTCAAAGTTAAAACAAGATCTAAAGGGATTGTAGCCACAATAAGAAAAATAAATATAAACATAGTAGAAAAAACATACACTAAATTTTATAATTGGTATGTTGAGATAGATTTTTGTAGCTGAAAATTAGGAACAAATAAATAACATTAAACGAGAATTTAGATCAAATCTAGGTTTAAAGTTGTACTATGAACTAGATATCAACATGAAATGTCAATATTATCATTTAATTTTTTATAGAAACAACAGTGTAGAAAAATGTAAATAAAGTAACTAACAGCGGCGTCTTTTGTATTATAACAGCGAGTGCTCTAAAAGGTACAAGGATGGAACCATCAAAAAGCATATCAAATTGAAATAGGTTTAGTTCATCACTAAGAGATAATGAAATTATATTAATACTGTATATCCCAACAAGAATGTTAATAATCCTCTAAATACTCGTAGGTATAACCAAGAAAGACAAAGAAACAGTTTATCAAATTGAATTCAGAGACGGTATGCTCTGAGTATATTACAAGACGAAATTCTTACAACACTATGATGTAAACAGATATTCAGAAATATAAATAAAAATAATGTGTCCTGTAATGATAACAAAATAACCTCAAGTCCATCAATGTATAGTAGTCAAACACAGCAAACCTACTGACGCAGAAACTATGATAGGAATGTTAGCGCACATTTGAATACAGATGCCCAATCAAAACCATTTTAATGGACCAACTACACTAGCACTCTCATAATAAAGAGTAATGGACTTTTCTGCAGGTGCTCTAAAAGCCATACTAGTATAATTCATAGGATCAGACCAGTCAGAGGAACTATGGCTTCAGAAACAAAAACTACAGATGTTGTAAAGGCAAGATAAGTAACAAATATTAGAAGTGTTTTCATCGAAGAAAAGCACATTTAAAGAGTTTTTTTTTAAAGACTAATTGAAATATTTATCCCAGGTTGTTATTAGGAATGAATAGATTAAATGGAAAAGCAATGAAAGTACAAAGCTTCGTGATAAATTAAAAAAAAAAATGGAGAAGAAATTAAAGAAAGTACCATTTTTGAACTCAGAATAAAAAAATTATGTAGTCAAGGGAAATTGAAGGGAGCATGGTGACCTTGAATGAGAGACTTAGGAAGTGAAGATGACTTGGAGTGAGGGTTGCCAGTTTGTGGCTATTCTTCAAGATAAGAGGAAGGACTGGAGGTCTAGCAAGATGGGAAGAATGAATGTGAGCGACAATAGAGGCGATAAGCAGTGTTTATAGGCCGTTAGACAAGGGACAGGACTGAGGCGGTGAGGAGAGCTATGTGGGTCAGAAGAGCGCTATGAATGGAGAGGCTTGGGATCGATAGGCCACTCCGCAAACCTTGCCATCAATCTCGACTTGCCCGCCCTCACCGCGTCATCCCACTGCACCACCATACCCTCCGCCTCTCCCTGGCCATCGGCCAACTTCTCATCAACACTAAATATCACATGCACACCTATCGCCCAGTATATTTTTCTATGGAACAAAAAAATACCCAAAATGTAACAAGCGCAGTTATAATAGAGTCTCTCTTAAATAGAGCGCAAACAATTACAACTATTGTTATTGAGTATCATTCATTGTTATTACACATCCGTTCTGGCAGCAGCAATTTAATAACCATATATATTTAGTATATTATTATAACCAGTACATTCAAACATTTATTGTTAATATAATTCATCGAAGTAAACTGCAGAGATGCTGGATATAGGATGTTAGAAGTTATTTTATAATTAAATTTAATTGGTTTTCTAATTATTAAAATCATAAGATCAATATATTGAAATAATTAACATTAAGCTATTAATAAAACTGAAATGATTAATAGTTGAAACTAATTCCATTTCACTATAGAAAAAAACCTTAAAGTTGACATCGACTGTACTCTTATAAAAGCAAATTCTAATTTGATCACCTTTATATTAGTATATTTATAAATTATAGAGCTTAGGGACTGACAAAGAAATCTCTCCGATGTTGATTCATCGAGGAAATAGTGCATCTCCCATTGATTGTACATTGGAAGTCTCAAATTTTGTCTAAGTGTATTTAGAGAAGGATCCTTTAACGAGTACCTGACATCGTTTGGCTCAGAAATGTCTTTTCTGAAGAAGGATGTGCTCAAATTTATTCACCTCCGAAGTGAATAAATTGAAGGTCAGGTGGGTATTGAACCCCGGAACTACCAGTTTAGAGGCGAATACGTTAACCACTGATCTAACCTGGCACCTATTTTAGTATATTTATAATAAATAAAAAAAATCAAACTTACTAGATAAATATATTTATTTTTATCATATAATGTTTCATTTATTACTGTATGCGGTGTTTTCTAGTATTACTGTTAGCTTAATGCTTATTAGTTATGTTGTCTGACAGAAAAACATTTAGCTTTTAAGGTAAACTGGTTTTAAGTTTAAAAGTCACTAAGTTACTGAATAACTCTCATTTTAAAACAATCCAAAAAATATTTATAATACATGAACCACAGTAGGAAATGTTAAGAGGACGTAATGTGTTTCAAGAAGCACATATTTACAATTTCATCCACAGATGATTTTATCCATAGATATTTCTTGAAAAAATAATCCAGAATGTACTTAGAGTTATCTTCAAGTAAGTCTCAGATTAGAAGAATTACTGCATAATTCCTTCTGCAGTACAAAAATGTACAGGCTTTTTAGATGTAGTGAGTTAGCTACAGCAAGAACAGTGTGGTCAAACAGGATTCTCTGAAGTATACGGATATACAACCTCATGGGACCAATCATCATAATGCCAGCGTTATTTCTGTTGTGTTTTTTTTTTATATTATATTGTTGTTTTATACATTTCATAAACATCTAAAGTTATAAATATCATATGAAATTTCTCTGTGCACCGTGACGAAAGACCCCTATTTGTCTTATTGTTGTTAAATGTCATATATTGTTATTCTTTTGCTATTTGATTATTGTATTGTTCCTGTAAGACTATAATAACGGAAAAAATATGAGCAGTAATGAAATCGTATTCCCATAAAAATAATATATGTTTGATTTAATCTATATTGACTAGGTGTCCTGGAGTATTTTAGTCATTATATAATGGTTTATTACAGTGTTCAATGTCGTTAGTTTTGCTGAGTACTGTTATCACCGAGTCACTGAATGCAATTCAAATGTGTCTTCCCAGAAGATGGCATCAGAAAACTTAACTTCAAAGGTTAATTCATCAATAATTATTGTTTCTTAGATTTTCAACACACACTTAAAACGCTCCTTTCAGCTTTTTTGTACTGTACTACGGGCGGATTTTCTAACTCATTTATTATTTGGCAACCATTTTAGTAATGGGAGAGCCACATTAACTGTTGATTTTACATCAGAAGTCCTAAAATTTGCCTAAATCAAGGGTATTTAGAGAAGAGATCGTTAATGAGTACCTGACATCATTCAACTTGGGACCGACGGTTTAACATCCTCTCCGAGGGACAACGTGCACAGATTAATTTAACACCCAAGTGAATCAAACGAGGGCCAGAGTGTGTATCAAACCCCAGACCTAACGGTTCACAGGAGAGTAAGTTTACTAACAAGCTAACCTGGTCACATTATTTCATCAATAATGTTCATAGCATATACGAAAAAAACGTAAAATAATGGAGTAAGCTATTATTCATGCTTGTGATGGAGCAAAAAGTAGAAAGTGTTTGCAGGAATGTTGCTAATTGTATTAATATAATTGTATTAACTATATTTACATTATATATGAGTTATCAAGCAGATAAGAAAACCCAAAGTCAGATGTTGTATGCAGCATTAACTATATTAGTAACGACATTGGTGATAATAATCACATGAATTTATTACTGGGGTTATTATAAATGGAAGTTAGCGTGAATGTTTTAACGAGAAATATAATAAAACTTGAATCATTTCATGTTTTATTATTTTAATAAATCTTTATGCAGATATTGATCTTCTTAACTAGAATTTTAAGCAGTTAATACATTTCCTTCAACATATAATTTCCCTGTTTTTCATTATTGTGCTGTTTGTTTATTATTGTCTTATTTCTTAATGGGCAGTTTACATTCCTTTTAAAACAATCCACGATATATATGCATGTACCACAATAGAAAATGTACCACGTAGAAAAAGATTAGATTAAGACCTTTCTACTGGCAATGCTTCTATTCTGATTCACTTTGAATGTCCAGGTGGATTTTCATCTTTAGTCCTTAAATACAACTGTTACTGATGGAATGATGTTGAGTTTCTGACTGACGATTTTATAATTTTCATTGATATATTTATTGCAAAAAATAGATATTTATTAATATAACAACAGTGATCCAATCGGACTAATTAAAATTAAAATTAATACAAAATAAAAGCCAGAACAAAATTTATATCAAGACTAATCTTTCATATATAAGTTACTTGTTAGAAGAATATTATAAGAAAAGACATACTAAAAGAGATGTATAAATAAAATATAAGAGCAAATGACAAAAATCACTGTGGGCAAATAAAGAAAAATATTTTAAAAATAATGAAAACAAATAATTAGAAAATTAAAAATTAAAAGGAAATTAAAGAAATGCGGAAGCATTTCTTTTTGTAGCACGGATGTTTATACTATCATTTGCATTAAACATAGGTTTCAAAAATTTGGAGCGAGCTACATTCCATTTCAACAAAAGTAAACATAAATTCAACAGTCAAATCTGTTTATCACACATATCATCAACATAACAAACAAATTAAAAAAATGTACTCAAGGATCTTACATTTTCAGAATCTGCTGAAATTCTGAAGTCAATTTTTCCATTATTAATGTATTTTGATTATAATATAATAAGACAGTCAGTCAAAGGATTTACGTTCAATCAGTTTTTAGGTACAACTTTTTCTCAGTGCTATTAATTTTTTTTATGCTCTTAAAATATAAGAACAATTATTAAAAAAAATGTCTAACGCACCCATGATAACAATAAAACAATTACGAGTACCTCGTACTCGTATATACAGATATTTCATTTTATCTGACAAAGCCGTTATAGCTATACATTTTTTTTACAAAACCCGTTATATATACGTATTGTTAATGGGTGCTTTGGAATATTCTGAATAGTTGATAGCGTACACTATTCAATGCATTTTTGTGTCCAATCAAAACATAAGAATGTAGACACATACATTTCAGCATAATGTACATAATAAATGTACCGAATGAACTGCGGATATTACAGTTCAGAGGTGAGCATAAAGCCACTGGGCTACGCTAGCCCTATGATAATATAAACCTTTTTTTTTATAATTCAAATTATGCACCGGTTAATCTGATCTATTGGTCTCATCTAAGTTGATAAAGATAAATAATCAAGAATAAAAACTTTAGCTATTCACGGGTTTATCTATTCAGCTAATGTTACTGTTTGTGCTATAAACTTCGACAGCTCTCTCTAATAGACCCTTCATTTTTATTTAATTAAGTACTTTTACAGTTATTTTCTACATGATCATTAATATGAAATAAAATATTTAATTCTGAAATTTCATTACTAACCCAAGATAAAATTAAAGGATTTAAAATTTAGACATGACTTCCAGTTTACCATTGTTGCTCTATAGTCTATGGGCCCCTCGTACTAGTTTAATGAATAAATACGTTTTAAAATTAAAATAAATTGTTGAAACAAATATGTGACTACAACACCAAAATTTGAAAAAAGTTATTTATTTTTAACTTTTCAGTCTACTTTTATTTCAGTTACAATAATTACTATATCTCTTAGAATGTTTTACGTAGAGTAAATCTTCCAATTGATATGCCCTGCAAGAATAATTTTTGATTGGTTTTCTGTTGTTCTGGTTAAGACTGATAACAAGGAATCACAGATGATTCAAACTAAGCCTTAAATGGCTTAGTAGAATTCATTTGTTGCCGCAGAGTTGCTGCAGCCTGGAGCAACAGACCCGAGATATTGACAGCGTGGGCTTCCTTGGCAACCTACTTAGGCCAATTCAAAGCTCCTGCAAGCTGTTCGATCAAACACTGCTTCGTTACAAATTGCTTCACTGTTTCTTAAGTGTATATTAAATACCTTAAGAAAGGGACAACAACTTATCCAGCCAACTTCAAAAAAAGCTTGATTTTCAATTTCTTTATTACCAAATAAAATGCAAACTTTAATATAATATTGCAAAGTGATACCTCTAATTATTGTCCTTACAATTCAGTTCTAAATCAAAGCATACCTTATTTTTCTAAAATAATCCGAGTGAATTCTATTGCCAAATGTCATACTTTGTTGGGTTAATTCATTCAGTTAATGAACATCAATTCGTTCTATTTGATATATTAATTTCCAAAGATTATTAAAGATAAAATGAGTAATAAGATCTGATATAAACAAGAAATAAAATAATTTAATTGATCAGCATTTAATCATCACTGACTACTTAAGAAAAATCTTAGTACTTAAAGGTATAGAGTCATAGACTGTAGTAACCATACCTAGTTACACAGTCAACCATTTTACTCATACAATATGTTATACATCTCATAAAAGCTATTATTTAATGATATTTCTTATTAAATTATCTACTGTACTCCTATCTGCGTTGATATAATTGAAATTTTTATGCGATATTAACATTTCATCAATGGGTATGCACTTCATAAGAAGTAAGAAAATTTGCTTAGAAGAACATCTGCTGCTAATATATAGTAGTGTTAAAATATACATGAATTATACCGTATATCAATATATTTATACTATATCTACAGTATACTATATACACTATATATATTATACTATAGGTATAGTATACTATTCTATATCAACGTCTAAACCATAGTAAAAATTAGAAAAATAACTAAGATTTTCAACGAAAACAAGTGGTCTTTATTTGACAGACAGTGGTCTTAATTTATTTATTTTATCAGAGTCCAAACTGATACTGCGTTTATTACGAAATGTTATAGTAATACATATATAAGATATATAATGCATTCACAAAAAAACATAGAAGTATGTGTTTCGTATTTCGACTGCGTCGTCATCAGATAGAATGATATGTACTGCTAATAAAACACGACTGACATCTGCCTTACTCAAGAAGCACTTGGTCAGTGTTACCAACTTAAGAAGAAAGGGGATGCAAAAATAAGAATGTTAAGAAATAAAGAATAAATAAAAAAAATATTAAAAGGTTATATAAAAAAATATATAAAATAAAGATAAAAATATTTTTCTAAATGAATAGATAATTAAAGAACATAGAAAAGATTGAGTTTAAGCTCAGAAACAGATCTTACTCCTAAACACAAATAAGTGTTTCTTCTGAAGGTCTCAAAGTTGTGATCAGGAATCTACGTAAAAAGATGTACATGTAAACAGGGAAGCTTACTGCGATTATGATCGAAAGACCTATCATACACCATCTTAGCTTGGATAAAGACAAACTTATATAATAAGCATCACATCGAGTGCAGTCCTTTTTGTACTTTTTGTAAATGCATTTATTGATTAGCCAGTGTACAGGTTCTTAGGTAGATTATAGATCCTAACGCTAATACCGCTTTCAAACCTTCAGAAGAACACTTATTTGTTTCTTAGGAGGGATATCTTGGTCTAACCTCAATCATTAATTATTCTTTATTATTATTTATTTATTCATATTTTTGTTTGCTTATTTATTTTATATACACTCCATTTTTAAAAAATCTTTTTTTATTTGTTTGTTGTTCTTTATTTGTTGATATGTGTCCCATCATTTTGTATGTTGTAAACACATACTGTCTGTCTTTTAATGAGACAAACATCGCTCTTTTTTCGCCTTCTGAGAGGCTTACATCTTTCTACCTGATGAATATACATATTTAAATTTATATTTTCACACTTATGAGTTTATAATAATGCTGATAGAACATTCCATTTTCAATTAAAATGATTCAAGAATCAGCCAGTTTTGAAGTTTCAAAAACAACTTCCATTAACAATATTCTGTTTACGATAAACGAAATAGTTATATTTTATTTTTTTTTGTTTTTACTTTTCCTTTTTCTGTTTTAAATAAGGTTAACTAAAACCAAAAAAAGCAGTTAACAACCTATCAATGCTATTATAAATTCAAAAATGGACTAATTTCTGAGTAATTTTAATTTCATTCTATCACAGAGCAGATGTATAATAGATGTTATGTTTATACGAGTATAACAGAGTTAGGACCATAGTTAGTTCTATTTCCTACAGTATGGTCCGGGGTTTCAAAAAGTGTAAGTTGGTTAAAATTTCCAACTAACTGTTTTTAGTTATCGCTATAGTTTACCTGTAGTAAACTCAACGAGTTAAAGCAATATTTACAAAAAATATTCTTTAAATGTATAATTTAAAAAATAATACTGACTTATAGTAGTTTACTACTAGGAGTAAGTTGTGCTTATATTAGCACAATGAGTTTGAAGGAGAGTACTAAGGAATTGATTGAGTTATTGTTCAACCACCAATTTATTCACTATATGAAAACTAAGAAAATGTGTAAACAGATGAACAATAGTTGGAATGATTTACTATTAGTGAATTGAAATAGACTTAAACATTTCTAAATAGATTCAATCGACCTAATATTGCAATAACTTTGGACCGAAAGAGGTCACAAATCTCTTACCGTGATATGTTTGTATGAACTCTACTTTGAATTCAGAGACTTGAATATTAAGAATTAATTATGGTGTTAAGGCAAATTAAGCTTGTGTTGGCAAAAGGAGTTCCGACGGAAGTAGCTATTGCCTCAGCTCTGGGCGCATTGGCAAACGGAAACTACAGGCCTTCTGCAAGAGACTTAGTTTGCTCTAACTACCAAGTCCTTACAATAAATCACTTAAACATAATGGTAAATTAAATTTGACAACTCGGATTCTTATATGTATTAATGCTAATATATATTCATATTATACTTATATGTACAAATATGTGTATTAATACTATTTACTGTGAAATTATAAATATTAATTCTTTAAAAATATTATTATTGATTTACAGATGTAAATGTGCTGATCACTAAACAATCATAGAAACAAAGGAAACAATATAATAGTCACCAACAGTATCTCACAATTTAAAAATTATGTGTTTCTTTAAAATTAGAATACAAATATTAAAACAAATCGAAAATATGAAAAGCACACTTGAAATGTGTGTAAGAAAAAAAGTTATCTTGTGTCCACATTAATATTATGATACTGTTACGCTAATGGAAAGAGACTATCTGAATTGAAGTTACACTTTTACAAGAATCTGTTTAAATTTTAATTTGCCCTATAGTTTTGCTTAGTCATTTCAAAAAGAAAATAATAGAAATTGACCAGGGGAATAAAAAAATTTGCTCTACTATAATACTTAAGCAAATATCAATAATCTGAAATGAACTTATAAAGCAAGACATACTCTAGAGCTTCACACGTCTCAGTTAAAAATGAACTTCTGCACCCTTACTAATATGATTATTAATGAATTTGTAATGGAAGAGCAATATATGTTGAGTAATATGCAGCAGTCATTTTTGCTATATGCTATGAACTGTACTGAGATATTGAAATTTATTTGCATTTTCTTAGCACATTTAAAAAAAATATCTTAAATTTTGATTTCTGTATTATTTATATATTAATCAATATATTCGATCTTAAGAATTCCAATTAGATGTTGTGTGTTTTTAAATTACATTATCACATTTTAAGATGTACTATTAATGAGGTTGTAGTTCTTAAAGCAATTAAAATGATTTGTTACTTTTTTAATTCAATTTTTTGATAATACAGTTTATTCGACCATTAAATTTAGCGCTAGAGTTGTACTGGTATTTTTCACTGCTGGCCTTGTTATTACGGTTTGTTTTCTCAGTTATTATCATTCTTTAGGGAAGATGAGATTGAGTCGGTAGTAAACAACCCAATAGGTAGGAAACACTCGTAAAGCTTCCTTCAGGAACTAATCGCTCCTAACCTAGCCAGATATTAACATTCTCCCGAAAATATAACGATTTCAGAAGACGTTAAGGTTAAAGTATTTTACAGAACAAACTTTTATGATTTTATTTTATTCAATTGAACTCTACCTTTGTTTAGGAAATTCAATAGAATCATGCTATCGGAGTTTTCTTCTGTAATACTATTCAGCTGTGCAAGTTTTAGCACATCCATACAAACGCGTATTTCTCAGAATCCAGCATAACTTGGGTTTCTCTTATTTTTAGTTGCTTGTCGGATTCATTTTCTGTTTTTTCGTTGCTAATTGTGTCCTATTTTGTCCATTTTAAAATAGGATCAGATATCTGGATATCATGATACAATTATTTAACAAAACTAACATGTTTAGCTGCCCACTTACAATTTTTTGGTACCTTTAAAACCCATATCTTTGGAAATAATTCTCTTCTATACAGTATGAAATGTTTACTCAATGATAATTACTTTATATAAAATTAAGAAGACTTGTTTCTTTCATTACCCTTACTTTACTTATTTTCCTTTTTGTTTTGTTTAGTCAATTAAAACACAAAATAATAGCAGTTGAAAAGGGGAATTACAAAAATCTCCCCTGCTATAACACTTAAGCAAATATCAATAATCTGAAATGAACTTATACAGCAAGACATACTCCAGAGCTTCACACGTCTCAGTTAAAATGAACTTTTGCGCTCTTACTAATATCATTATTAATGAATTCGTAATGGAAGACCTATATATGTTATGTAAGAAGTTTACAAGAACATAAACACTGAAGGAACTGTTAATATTTTTGTTAATAACTGTTGCCATAAAATTCAATATGACAATCCTGATTGTGATCTCCATGAACACTTACTGTTCCTGCCAACTGCTGATATTTTGAACTCAAACTACCCCAAAGATATTCCTATTTTTTTTTTTAAACTTATAAACTAATTTAACATACCTACTATGAATAGAGGTATTACACGTCCCATTTGTCTATTGTTAGTTACAATATATAAAATTGTCTTGAAGTCAACACTATAGTGAAAAACAAACATTTCCTTCAACAACTCAATAAACAGAAATTTAAATTCACTTAGATTAAACTTAGCTTTGAAAACAACAAGGTTAAAAACCTTGACAGTATTAATGGATATTTTATAATAAGAGTTTTTTGGTTTAGACGACATGAAAAAAATACTTTGGAACAGTGTTTATTTTATTAATATTGAATTTGTTTTTTAATATTTCTAAAATTAAATACAGTTGTTTTCACAATAGAAATTAACAGTATTTTTATAACAGTTCTAAAACAGAAATACACCGACTCATTCAAGTATATATAAAAACGGAGTCACAAAATAAAGACAATCATTGTGTTTTAGTTAGATTGGACATTTTCAGCTATATAGTCTGTTTTGATTATTTTTTTCAATTTGGAACATATATATATATATATATATATATATATGATTCCCGCTCCGTTCTTCGACGTGGGGAGATCTCTCTCACTTCGTCCTCTCTTCTAGTCTACTCTCCTCATGACGAACAACAGTTCGGAATATTGAATTCTGTAAGTTTTCTTTGTATTCTCTTTTCTGTGTCGTGCTTTGTGTAATTTAAAGGTATATATATATATATATGATTCCCATTCCGTTCTTCGGCGTGGGGAGATCTCTCTCACTTCGTCCTC
Source organism: Hermatobates lingyangjiaoensis (assembly GCA_026182355.1). Lineage (NCBI taxonomy): Eukaryota > Metazoa > Arthropoda > Insecta > Hemiptera > Hermatobatidae > Hermatobates > Hermatobates lingyangjiaoensis. The sequence goes on along the minus strand of JAPFBL010001931.1, from coordinate 1,314,603 downwards.
TCTTCTAGTCTACTCTCCTGATGACGAACAACAGTTCGAAATATTGAATTCTGTAAGTTTTCTTAGTATTCTCTTTTCTGTGTCGTGCTTTGTGTAATTTAAAGGTATATATATATATATATATTAAACTAGATTCACAAAAAGGAAAAAACACAAAAAAGAAATTACAGAAAGCGATCACTATATTTCGACTGCCTCTTCATCAAAAAGATGTGTCACTCCGAAGACAGGTCACTTTCACTTTCATAATATTTCTTTTATGTGTGTTCTTTTTATGAATGTAGTTTATATAGTTAGTGGAATCATTTCATTCAATTGGTTATATATATATATATACTTTGAAAACTACAAAAACACAAATGAAAAACAGGTACTAGGACTCATATTCAATATTTAGACCTATTTACTGGCGTTCTAAGGAAATAAAATTGATCAGTGAGAAGACGAAAGCCAATTCATATATATATATATATATATAAATATATATAATATATATATATATATAAATGAAAAAAGACAACAAATAGAAGAAGCGAGAAAACTTACTGGGTCGATATTTTGAACTAAAGTTCGTCGTAAGGGAGAAGAAGGGAAGAGGAAGAGGCACGTGCGTCCACTCGCGCTGGCAGAGAGCGACTCAGCAGTGTCGCTATCTGCCAGCGCGAGTGGACGCACGTGCCTCTTCCTCTTCCCTTCTTCTCCCTTACGACGAACTTCAGTTCGAAATATCGACCCAGTAAGTTTTCTCGCTTCTTCTATTTGTTGTCTTTTTTCATTTAAATATCCGTCCTTTTTGGACCGTTTTTAATATTTTGATATTATATATTATATTATATATATATATATATAAATAAAATATTGTAAAAGACGAGCCAATCCCTGTTACGTATTACTTTGGGCACTTCTTATTGGTTGTGGGTGTTTATTCGTTGAACACGTTTCTCCTTAGCACACTCCGTCTGCTCGGCCGCCTCAGCCTTCACTCCGGGAGAGGGCTCGCAGTCCCTACTTAATTTTCCAATAGAGTTGGATGAAGGTCTTGGCGTCCTAACTTGGAAGTGTACCTCGTCGAACTCGGTGTTTAGAAACCGACGGGGAAAAGGTCTACATACACCCACATCAATAGAGTTTACAGAAAACACCAACAACCAGTATCTAATGAAATCCACTAAGCCCATTAACACGCTTGGCTGCATCCGCCGTCCTTCCTGGAGAGGGCTCGCAGTCCCTACTTTAATTTCACAGAGGGCAGGAATGGCATAGGCGTCCTCACGCAGAAGAGTTCCTCGTAAGAATCTGGTCCGGGCTATGGGCATTATGATTTGAAGTTGAAGTTGAGTGTGTGTGGCGTTTGTCATTAGACCCCTTTACTGTAGTGTTTTCTTGAAGAATGCGTGGCGCCTTCCTCGTGTCGTTGCGACCGGTTTCGACCGTTCCTCGGTCATTCTCAAGCTGGTGGGTGTAGTTCCTGGCTGGATTGTGCGTTATTATATGTTGAATGCCAGATTAGATATTGTAAAAGACGAGCCAATCCCTGTTACGTATTACTTTGGGCACTTCTTATTGGTTGTGGGTGTTTATTCGTTGAACACGTTTCTCCTTAGCACACTCCGTCTGCTCGGCCGCCTCAGCCTTCACTCCGGGAGAGGGCTCGCAGTCCCTACTTAATTTTCCAATAGAGTTGGATGAAGGTCTTGGCGTCCTGGCTTGGAAGTGTACCTCGTCGAACTCGGTGTTTACTATGGGCTTAGTGGATTTCATTTAAAGTAGGGACTGCGAGCCCTCTCCAGGAAGGACGGCGGATGCAGCCAAGCGTGTTAAGAAACCGACGGGGAAAAGGTCTACATACACCCACATCAATAGAGTTTACAGAAAACACCAACAACCAGTATCTAATGAAATCCACTAAGCCCATAGTAAACACCGAGTTCGACGAGGTACACTTCCAAGCCAGGACGCCAAGACCTTCATCCAACTCTATTGGAAAATTAAGTAGGGACTGCGAGCCCTCTCCCGGAGTGAAGGCTGAGGCGGCCGAGCAGACGGAGTGTGCTAAGGAGAAACGTGTTCAACGAATAAACACCCACAACCAATAAGAAGTGCCCAAAGTAATACGTAACAGGGATTGGCTCGTCTTTTACAATATCTAATCTGGCATTCAACATATAATAACGCACAATCCAGCCAGGAACTACACCCACCAGCTTGAGAATGACCGAGGAACGGTCGAAACCGGTCGCAACGACACGAGGAAGGCGCCACGCATTCTTCAAGAAAACACTGCAGTAAAGGGGTCTAATGACAAACGCCACACACACTCAACTTCAACTTCAAATCATAATGCCTATAGCCCGGACCAGATTCTTACGAGGACTCTTCTGCGTGAGGACGCCTATGCCATTGCTGCCCTCTGTGAAATTAAAGTAGGACTCGACCCTCTCCAGGAAGGACGGCGGATGCAGCCAAGCGTGTTAAGAAACCGACGGGGAAAAGGTCTACATAGACCCACATCAATAGAGTTTACAAAAACACCAACACCAGTATCTAATGAAATCCCTAAGCCCATAGTAAACACCGAGTTCGACGAGGTACACTTCCAATCAGACCATCTCTTTCATCATACTTCTATTGAAATTAAGTAGGACTGCGAGCCCTCTCCCGGAGTGAAGGCTGAGGGCCGAGCAGACGGAGTGTGCTAAGGAGAAACGTGTTCAACGAATAAAACCCACAACCATAAGAAGTGCCCAAAGTAATACGTACAGGGATTGATCGTCTTTTACAATATCTAATCTGGCATTCAACAATAAATGTTATATATATAATATAATATATATATATATATATATATATATATTATATATTATATGATGCTTTTCTTTTCTTGGCCATCTATTCATATTTTGTTTTTTTTTGGAGGTTTTTGGTCTAGATTTAAAAAAAAAAACTCCTTTGCCAACGTTTCGACATATAATTATGTCTTCTTTAGGCCTAAAACATTGATATATTCAGCACTATTATTGCAAATAATTGTAATATTAGAAACATTCACTGAAATTACCACGAAAATAGATGCACTTAAAAAACACAGACCCTCGCACTTATATTCACGCTACTCTGTTTTAAATATACTGCTGAATATGTATAAGTAAGTATTAACAACAAACTATGAGCAGCTCATATAAATGTATTAACACCTTTAAACAACTATTTGTAGAGGGTTTCATTTGAAATGAATATATAAAATATTTTCTACAGTAATCACAAAAGGTTAATCAATGTTTGAAGAAGATAAGAATATTTGAACCTCAATCGGAACATTTACGTCAATTTACTTAGAATCTCCGACACAGAAGGGGTTTCATACAATGAATGCTAGAACTGCTAACTCTTTAATTTGAATACGAAGTATGTGCGTGGGTGAGTGTGTGTGGTTGAGTGTGAGTGTGTGTGTGTGTGTGTGTGCGTGCCTGTGTATGTATATATATGTATAAATGTGTGTGTATGTCCTATACGCTAATAATCTCGAATGATACACAAATTACATTACAAAAGTTAGTACCTTTTCGAAGACTAATCTGAAAAGAAATACTGTAACACCTACAGGTAAACATAAGAGAATTCCACGTCGTATTAAAACAGTATTAAAATATAAATATTCATATAAAAAATTATCGTATTAAAAGATAATCAAACATTTATAATCAAACACAATATTCTGTTTGATAATTATTCTCTTCTTAAAAAAGCATAATATATATATATGCTTTTAAAAACTGGATGGCTGTTTCCACTTGGTTCAATTTCGTCTTATATTTTTCCAAAATAAAAAATATAAAACAGACGAAATAATGCTTAAAACAATATTAAAGAACAATATCAAGGTCAAAAAGCAAGAAGACAGGATGCAGCTTATTATTTTCTATAAAAACAAAACCACTACGCAACTGATTATAAGGAACCAGCATGAGAAGAAACAGCCACCGAAACAACCGAATCTAGTATATGAGTTTCAATGTCCACTGGGAAACTGTGAATTCCTAAATTACTCATATATAGGATCAACGACTACTACCCTTTCTAGGAGGCTGACGATGCATCTGGTTTCAGGAGCCCCTAAAGAACATTTCCAAAAGATACACAAAACAAAAATTTAGCGCTATACATACTGGAAAAAGCTCCAAGTATGAACGATCAAAAAGATAACTTTACCAACCAGTTGCGCTTGTTTGGAAACCTAGGGCTGGTTATGCCAACACTGACAACCCCAAACCTGACTGTGTAACCTTTTGTTAACCTGTTCATTTATGTTTATTATTGCAATGTGATTTTAAGTATTAGATTAATTTGTTAAGTGTAGTTTTAATTGTTTTAAAAAAATTTAAGTGCTTTTTTTTGCTGAAGATGGTGGATGTAACACCAAAAAATGTCCAATAATAAATTAAAAAATTATGGTGATTTAATTTTTTAGTTGAACTCTGAATTAAAGAAAAAAATTTGTAATTTAGAAAAATATAAGACGAAATTGAACCAAGTGGAAACAGATATCCAGTTTTTAAAAGCATGCATTGAAGAAAGACTGCTCCCAACTTTTACAAATATATATAAGAAAGTAGAAAGTTAAATATAGCTTATCTATACTTCTTCGTTCGTTGGTTTATGGTAGATAGGTGTCATATATTTATTTATATATATATATAATGTTAGCCGGACAAAACCTTCGACTAGACAGTCTAGTCGAAGGTTTTGTCCAGCTAACATTGTTGTTCCTTTAAATAATGTAAATTTCATTTTCTTAGTTAAAAAATTCTTACTTCTGCCAATGAAAAAGGTTTTAAATAAAACCTAAACGTTGGCAACGAGAGTTTGATTTTTTATCCTGGAAAATTGACCGAACCCCGATTAGAGAACACACCTATATATATACCTAACAGGTAAAATAAATTCAGAAACTTAAAAAAGGTTGGTAAATCATTGTCGGTAAAACACAAAAAAATGATAATTCATGTGCGTTAACTGATAAAGGGTAAAAGATGTTTAATTAAATTATGAAAGACATAATACCTATCAAGAATTTCTAAGTTATAAATGCACATAGAATGTATAAACTATACTATGAAATTTACACTGTTTAAACATATATATTTTATATACCTTTACCGATTATTTAAATTATTTCAGATGTTATTCTAGATATAATATATATACTATCGTGTACTGTCTACAGGAAAACCTGTTAACAATATTGGTGATAGGATGACTTATTATTTATTCAAAAAGACAACACTGTAATGCATAAATTTATAATTATTACATAAAATGTTGTATGTAATAATAGTTCTTGAAAAAAAAAGGATTACACTCTAAAAAATACCAAAGGTATTATACCATCGTGTTTTAAATGTTATGAACCTATGTAGTTATGAGAGTGGCTCATACAAAAAAAAACGAAATATGCTAATTCTGCCAATTATCATAATACAAGGAAAATTTAGAAGAGTTAAAAATAAATTGCAATTTTTTAATTATGTTTTTATCATCAAGTTCAAGAGCATACTTATATTTATATTTACATTATTGTAACTTATACGATGATTGAATTATTACATGAAAAATTGGTGTTTTTATATAATGAATTTGATCAGACGTTGATTGAATTGTATAAACATAAATTAGCAATACGTCATTTTATTAAATCATGATAATGTAACTAAGTGGGAAAATTATGAAACCAAAATACAAGGTTTTCATTTTTGGTTTTATTTTGATAACAAAACACTACTTTTGATAACCTAAGATTGATAGTAAGGTTTAAACTGATTTTTAAAAATAATTAAGATACTCACTTAGTAAATGTGATTTTCAAATTCTAATCTTTGAATGTTTGAACAAGTACTCACCTGAAACAAAAACATCCTCAATATTAGAAAGTAATACTTACACAGGGAGAAGTTACATAAAAGTTAAGTAAATAACAATTTAATATACATTTTAACTTGGTTACATTTGTTTCATTTGGGCAATAAAAACCTTCGATGTTTCGTTTTTTTTTATGAAATCACAAGTAAATATATAGCCAAACTGTAGAGGAGAAAAAGGCAATAAAAAATTATCAAAAACATTGTTCTACATTTTGACACTCAACATCATCAGGAGAAGTGGTTTAGAAATATAAATATGTGAATATAAAGTATGAAAATTTTAAATGGCTATTCAAAGAATGTCTATGAAAATTTGTATGATTACCAGTGGGGAGGATGGTGTGTTGAATAACTGAAGCCCTGTGACAATTCATAAGCAGGCTCAATATAGTTGAAGCCAAACGAACGTAAAAAGCATCCCTCTCAGTACAACTGAGTCAATAGATGTGGTTACGGAAGTGCAAGTGGCTTTAATATTAATGTGACTGAAGTCCAATAACAGCAGCACGCCCGCTCCCAGTCAGTGATACCAATTCAGCTTCAAAGCGAAAAGGGCGGGAAGGTAATAAAGAATACAAATAAGAAGTTAGAAAGAAATAAAAAGATAATAATAATGAAATTAAAATTATACTCCTAAAAATACAAATGAATAGTATAAAAACAAAAACAATTTTCACATAAAAAATATTATTCCACATATCTCAACATTACGTAAAAATAGTTTTAAAATAATTGGCGGGGGGGGGGGGGGGAAGAGGTGAAATTGATTTACACACAAAGTACTGAGCTTCTAGTTAAGCCAGAATATCAATTGAAACACCCTATTTTCTTCAAAGTCACTAACCTGGAACAACATTTCTTCAGAATTACGTCAAAACTAATTATATGACTCCATGTGTTCTCATATTTAATGATTTTTTTCGAAAAGAGTTTCAGGTGTATCACCTCCTATCATTGTTTTCAGTTTGTCACAGGGCACCTCCACTTAGTTCGCACGAAGAAGGTATGCTCAGCATCGTCCTCTTTGAAATTTTATAATTATAGCAATAATAATGGAATAATTATTATAATTATTGATACCTTAGATAATAATGCAGAATAAATATTTCAAACTTACATTGCTTCAAATAAATTTGCAATGGAGTACATTTGTTCAGATTTTCCTTAACGTTTCCATTTTTAGAA